>JAPDEU010000003.1:1200000-1800000 GCA_027569275.1 Emericellopsis terricola | reverse complement strand
GGCTGCGTGCTGCACGGCGGTGCCGCAGCGTGAAGATGGAGCTCACCTCCTCTGCACGGGCCTACTGTAGATTGGGTGGCGGAATGAATCCACTCACCGATTCCTGCAGTACCTAATTATTAGCCACTTCTTACTGTACCCACAAACAGGCACGGCACCAGATTGATGGATGCCCTCTGCTCTGTTCTTACAATAAATCGTGATCACATGTTTCCAGCGTGCAACCGCTGTTCCAGTAGGGCGTCTCCAAAGCCTCCTTGATCATCTGGAGGCGGACGGCTGCTCGGTTCGCTCAGCGGAACAAGAGCAGATCAGGCAACGCTCGTGCTCCTGTGTCGTGACCGTTTGTGTGTTTGTTGCTGCTTGTTGGTTGCGTCCAGGCGGGCGGCAAACAAATTTCCCTGCCGCCTACGCCACAAGACGACCCGAAATTACTTGCGTGCAGTACATACACCTTGGTCGTCGCTAGCTGCGCTTAGTGAAGCAGACGGGCGACTGACGACTCATCCCCTGCCTCTCACGTGCATTGCGAGGTCGTCAGCAGCCGCGTCAGGCAGGTCAAAGCATGGGAGCGCCGCTACCGCGATAGGCAACTCGTTGGCAAACACACCATGGGCGGATTGCGCGGGGACCCTTTGCATGGTTCCCATCGATCAGTCGTGACACCTCCGCGACGTGCCTGCCCAGGCTAGGGACACTTCGGGTAAGGTTACGTGCAGCACAAGTGCCGGTGTTGACGTCTGCTGGTGACGCCAGGCAGCGTCGAGAGCGCCTTTGACTGTGCGAGGATCCGGACGGGCACAAGCGGCAAGGTGGAAGTGTGCAACTCTCAAAAGTTCACATGGTGCCCATGTCACCAGCCTTGCTTCTAGAATCTACAGTACAGTACAGTAGTACCACAGACCCACAGGGCAAGGATCAGTACCAGGTACAGCAGGTGCCTTGCGTTATCGAGGATGAAATCCATGTGAAGGAAGTTGCGCTGTTGGTAGGAGGTACGTATGTGGTGCGATTTCCCGATCAGCACTATCACAATTGCTGGCGAGCCTGCTGGTTATCAGTTAACCGCAGGTGCACGCAGCACAAGGAAGTACCTACCTCCTTCCGAGAGTTGATGCCTGGGCCGGCCGTCACCCCACAAACTTTAAGGTACGGTACAATGGTACGTTGGCGCTGCAGACACGGCTGGGCCAGAGGTGCGGTACAGTATACGTACTTCAAACAAATTAGGGCTGACATGCGCAGCAAGAAGGAAACGAAAGTCGCGCACATTCTCGACACCCATTTCGCTGGCTTCAACACTGCCGCCTCATCGCGCAACACCCAGAGCACCTGGACCCGCTGGTTCTGCTCTCATCATGCCGCAGAATTTCAGCGCCTGTCGGCCAATTCAATGATCTGAGGCCTGAGGTCATCGTACGCAGCGCGTATTCCACGTAGCACTGTACACGTAACCCCAGATCTTGGCAATGTACCCTGGGCCCTGCTGCGTTTACCACACCAGCAGCCGTTCCTCCCGCAGCCCGCCGTCGGCGTGAGCGAATGCTTAGCGGCGCCTGACCGAGCCAGTGCAACGTGGATGATCAGGGGAGGGGGGGCCCCTTGCCGTCATGGAACCCAGGCTCGCAACCCAGGCTCGCCTATACGTTCCATGATAGGTTGGGTCATGGTGTCAATGCTCCCATGGTGAAATACTAATTGGAGCAGAAGCCCGAAACCAGACGTTGGCGACCAGCATATGCTCTGGTCTGGCTCGCATTAACTTCGCATCCCAGCTCTTGCACCATGAGACGCACGCCTTTGCCTACCGCATGAACAAGAAGCCCGCTCTGGCGGTGACCAACAGGGCCAACAAGGGGAACCCGCCGAGGCCAGTGTTGGATTCAACGGATGGTGCGGGACTTCAAGTCCTGGCTTCGGGATAGCCCCACACATTGCTTCAGGGCACGTCGCAGAGGCGCAAGCCGCTATTTGGTGAGCAGGCAGGACTCGACTTGCGATTGTGGTATTTGATCGCGGCTGCTGTTTTTAGAAGATTACGACAAGAGACGTTTGACCAGCTTCTAACTTGCGTTATGGGATGCCTAGAAATGAGCTGGGCCTGGTCCCTTGGCTGGTCCATTGGCATCGAACTGAGTCTTTTGGGGGCTTTGTCACTCCACGACAGACTCCAAACTTGTTCACTCTGCCTATATGCGCAGGCCTGGTTGCAGGTCTATCTTGTCACATTTGTCCATGAAATAGGGCTGTCTACTAGTAATTAGATTTTGCTCCCCTTGACCGGCAAGACCATCCCATCTTGGTACCCACTGGCAACGTGCTTCCCCTCGGGACTCCAGAGTCTCGTCTCCTGCATGCAACGTCCTGCACTGACCCGAGGCCACCACATCTCCTGGATCCACCACCCGTCGCCTCTCATGACCGCCTCGTCGCCGTTGACGTGCACGAAGAAACTGTAGCTCAGCGTGGCCGTGGGGCCCAGGTTGTATCCCCAGCCCAGGTGGTTCCCGAGCATGATCAGCCCGTTTCTGTCCGACTCGTACGCGTGGCACAGAATGTGCGCATTCATGTCTTCCTCGGGCACGGGCTTGTGCAGGCGGTACAGCATGAGCTGTCGTCGATCCGGAATGGCCTTGCCGGCGTTGTACCCCGTCATGTCGACCTTGTACATGTCCAGGATGGGAAACGAGCCATGTCCCTTCATGGGGAACGTCTCACGCACGAGATCAATGTCTGCCTGAGGGCAGGCTTCCCACTCCTCGGGGGCTCTCGATTGCAGGATCGCGGCGAAGCGAACCTGCGGTGACTCACTCTCTTGCACATCGGATGGCGAGGCTGTAGGCCTCTTGAAGGTCGTGAGACTCGTGAAAGCTACGCCACCAAGCGGGAGCTTCGCATCGGAAAGCGGAAAGGGCCCTTGCGGTTTGCTGGAGGGCTCGGACGGCTGCCGTGCCACGACAAGCTGTGTAGCAAAGGACCGCCCTGTGCTGATGCTTGACACATCATAGATGAATGGCCGGTCCTGCAGGCCTGGGCTGGAGAAAACGCCTTGGATAGACTGTCTTGGTCAGTTGAGCTCGAGGAAGCGCAGGACACGACGGAACGCACCGAAATGGCGAGTTGGTCGGGGGCCTGAATCGACTTGTCCTCCTCGATTGCCTTGGCCGCTGCGTACGATCCCTGGGCGTACACATGAGCCCCGTACGCACCCAGCCCCGACTTTCTTCGTGTCCCTGCACTGCTTTCAATGTGCTTGCCCCATGGTAGGTCCTGTCCTGGCTTCCACGCCGGCGTGTGGCTGATATACCGACGCGCGTCCTCACCGTTTGCGCTCGGTATCCGGGTGAGATGCATACATTCTTGGAAGGAGTAGCGTGCGAGTTGCTCGCCGCTATCAGGTGCGTCTGCCATCCTCTCAATGTGGAATGAGTTGCGTCAGTCCCTCTGCTCTGTTGGGCGCATCGTAATCAGTATTGTGAGGAATAGTTCAGGTATTATGGCATTGCCGGCACAAAGGGCCGACTGTGTCCGGGGAGGCGCTGGACCTCGGCATCGCCAAGGCCAAGCGACAAGCGCGAGTGGTGGAGCGCAGGAATTAATCCCCATGGGGCAAAATGACGCCGACCTCCTCGTAGCCGACTTCTTAAGTGACTGTCGTCAGATAGTAAGAATCCATATGTAGTCCATAGTTCAGACAAAATCGTATCGCAACCTATCTGTCATTGCTGGCTTGGAGTTCAACGTAGAAGCCAAGTCAACCTTGGGAGCTAATCGTGGGCCGACCCGCACGAGAGATTTGCCGCACCGATTCCGCGCTTGTGAACGACGACCAGGAAGAGGTCGACTTGTGAGTTCTGTCGCATATATAATGAGCTTTGGGCATAGACGTACTTCATTGAAATGAAAAAGTCGCCAATGGCTTGTTGTGTGTCCTTGATCAGTCGCTGGCCGTCCTGTGTGCTCCATTATCTCAATAACATCAAAGCTTCAACGGCGTCCAGGTGTTCCTTGGCGTGGCCTAGCACGATGCATCAACACCCAGGGGCTCTTAAACGCAAAGTACAAGGCATACTCAAGGATCGTGTGCATCCATGTGCACCAGATTGCTCTGATTCATCAGAATTTGAGCAAAGTCAGGGTAGGTGAGACTCTTCGTGTGATATACGCAAAGGAAGTCGCCCCTGGTGGCACAGCTCACGTCACGCACACAAACAAACATGTTGACGCGACGATGTTTGTTACCTTATTCTACGAACGTGTTCCTCAAATGATTCTCACCTGATGATATGACACCTCGTCAAGCAAGAACTCACCACCTGCCAACACCCCGCACCAACATCAAACCCCCTCGTAACTCGCTCCTGCTTTTGCATACGCGCCTTCACCCATACTCCTACTCGATCGCAACATCGCGCACCGTCTCCAGAAAGACCTCGCAGGCCGTATAGACTTGTCTACGCATACCTTCTGTTAAAACCCTGTGAGTCCCAAGTTCCCTTGGCCATGCGGTCCGAGCTCACAGAATACCGGGCGTATCCTTGGGCATCAACATATCGTGGTTCGCCTCCTTACCCAACCGGCCTGGAGTATAGTGTGTGTATAAGTCACACACGCCGACGACCAAACGAGGATTCAATACGCTAACAGGCGTGTAATATTAGCTTGGCGACATAACAAAGGCTCTGTCATCGGGGATTACCGGCGGGCTCATGTCTGGGACGCAGACTCCTGGCCGTGATCGAGACGGCTATGAGACTATGGATGTAGACGACAACCCTGGTGAGGCATTGGACGTCGACGCGTTGATGGTCTACCTACGCGAAAGTATCGAGTTCCGGGTCAGTGAGGACGGAACTACGTACACATACCCTGACAGTTTGCGCGGAGCACCCGTGAACAAAATCACAGAAGACTCGGCTTACTGGAACCGCAACTGGAGATCCTTGGACAGCTATATTGGCCGCGAAGGGGAAGAAGAGCGCCTGAAGGCGGAGTGGGCTTCGCGCCTCGCGGCAGCGAAGCAAAGCCCAGCCACGGTCACCAAACAACAAATGAAGGTCATCGCCGACACGGCAAAGCGCCACTCCGACAACTGCTCCAAGCAGCATAAGATTGGCAAAATGTTTGGCCCGACGTCGTCTGCGCATCCCAATCAGGTGGCCAACAAGCGCTACCTCCCCGAGGACGGCCTATGCGAGCAAGAGACAATGTATAGTCTCGCCCTGCGACTGCACGATCTCGAGGTCCTCTACCAGCATGGTTATCTTACGATGCAGCCTTGGGACTTCCTCCGCTGGAGGATCGGACAGGCAGCCGTCCGCCGATGTCGAAACCAGCTACCGGATCAACAGAGGAAATCCGTAAAGAGGGTCATTGCCAACATGATTGATCGGCACAAATCAGATGACAAGATGCTGCGGGTCATGTCCGCTTTCGCGTATCGGCTCAAGCTGCCATCAGGCAATACTTTTGGACGAGTTTCGGAGCCGAAGCCGTACTATAACAATGGCGTCAATCAGGTCCAAAGAAGAGCGAATGAGCGTCAAGAGCGCAGCGCCTTCAAAAAGATGATCATGGGACGTAGCCAAGAAACCTACGATATGAACATCGGGGGACGAAAGGCACGGGAAGAGCGTGCGAAGAAGCTTCGGGAAGAGGCTGAGCACGCTGCCCGGGAGAAGGAGGCACAGCGGAAGGAGAGGAAGCGTCGTTTGGCACAGCAGTCGACATATGGCGGCGTCAACGCGTATCGCCAGCAAAAGTTTGCCCAGGACCAAAATTCGTCCAAGGGAGGTCCTTGCGGGGCTTGACTGTTTTCATCAGGAGCTGCTGGCCTAGCCTTTAATTACGCGAGAGGTGCGCGGATGGTTGGCTTTTCCGTGCACCGACGATGATGGCTACCAAAACCCTTCCAGTGTAGCTATGAGATATGATACCAAAGAGACCCGTCATTCAACAAATTATCATGCAAAGGGCTACAGTGCTGCTTATAATTCCTTCCCTTTTTCACTTACATTCCTCTGTATGGCAGCCGCCCACAGTGTGAACATACTACTGAGAACACAGGATATCTTGGTCGACCTTGATCGAGTAGTTTACTTCAGGACCTAAAGGGAATATCGTTATCCTTGATTCGGATCTCTTGCCTTGCGTACTGCGTACTGCGTACTGCTACCCCGATCTCGTTCAGCCATTCGCGGAACCGCTCTCGTCCGAGTGAGCTCCGGCACAAACCTTAAAGGCATCAACATGAACAGTACCTTACTCTTTCAAGCGAGCATCGTTGTCCACATACATCTCTGTCTAAGTATTTTTTACCTTTATCCTCTTAATCATACCCAGAATCTTCATGTGTCAAAATGACTGCACCAACCAAGGTCACCTTCCGCAGCTTAATGCTCAGATCAGCGGCGAGCTTTATGCCCCCATGGCCGAGTCGCCTGACCGCAAGGGTGCCGCTGTGGCCATCAGCCATCCCATGACCGGCATCAAGGAGCAGACCGCGGCGGATCATGCCCGATTGCTGTCCAAGGCCGGTTTCTTCGCCCTCACATTCGACGCAGGGTATCAGCGGGAGAGCTCCGGCGAGCCGCGGGGCCTTGAAGACCCCCACCAGAGAGTAGAAGACAACAAGGCTGCCGTGAGCTACCTGACTACTCTCAGGGGCAAGGCTGATCCCACCCGTATTGGTGTCTTTGGAATCTGCGCCTCGGGTGGTTATACATCCTCCGCCGCGCAGTCCAACTCCCGCATCAAGGCTTTGGCCACTGTCAGTGCCGCCTGCGTCGGCCGCATGACCCGGAATGGAGGCTTGCACAAGGAGAACGACAAGGAAACCCCCCAGGCCATTGCCGAGGCTCTCCAGGCTGCAGGGGAATGGCGAACGCAGGAGGCCAGCGGACCTCACGCAGAGGCCCCGCCCATGTTTAGCTCCGACATGAGCCAGATCCCCGACGACGCCGACTCGTTCTTCAAGGATGCGGCTGCCTACCACGGATCCAAACGCGGACACCACCCGCGCTCGGACCAGAAGGTTCCCCCTTCCAGCTTTGATCTCATGGTCAGCTATGATTCGTTCAACTTCCAACACCTCATCGCCCCACGGCCGCTGTTGATGATTGCCGGGTCCCAGGCGCAGACGCTTCACTACAGTGAAACCGCAGTTGCTGCGGCCCGTGAGCCAAAGGAGGTCTGTGTTATCGAGGGGAAGAATCACTTCGATCTCTATGATGACCTTGCGGAATCTGGCCCGAAGCTCGTCGAGTTTTTCGAAAAGAATCTCTGAACTGCTTTGATTGAACATGTAGGTAAAGTAAAGTAAAAATCATCTCCATCGACTCGGCCACAGTAGGCTGTGTTTGCGCTTCCGAGGCGAGGCTCTTGGTCAGGACTTGTCGGGTCATTGGGAAAATCGCCAGGCTGAGCTTCGCTAGCTTCGTCGCTAGATTGGTCATTCAAAGAGCTATCTGCACAGTGAACAGCCTTGCCCATAGCTACTCATCCTCGTGGTGGCGTTCTAGTTCCGCTGGATATTGTAGTGATATGCGCGGGGTCAAGCTCTGCCTTTTCCAACTATCCCACCTCACGAAAAGTATAAACAAGTATCTTCACGTATGGCGGTTTGTGCACGATTTTACCCAAAAGCAAGAGAGTGTGTGGAAGGGGAAGCCGCTTGCGAGCAGCACTGGACTCTTCATGCAAACAGTCCGTCACACATGTGGCCTGACGACTCTCCATAGCTCGGGTGCTCGAATATCACGTGACACACAATACGCCCTTTCATTGGCCAATTGACTCCCGAGGATGGGTCCACGCTCCAACGTCGTGCCAGGTGAGCCCATCTGCACAAATCCCTCGACGACATCCATCTCCAACCGACTCACCACACCACCGACCCTCCGAACCCGACATCACGATGTTCCTGCAGCGTACTGTCGCCGTCGCGGCTCGCCGCGCCCCTGTCGCCGCCCGTGTCGCCACGCGCAGCTTCGCCACCAGCTTTGTCCGCTGTATGTCGAGTCGAAAAATTTCCTGAGTAGCCGAGCTTGGATCCGGGAACATTGGGCTGACGAGGTGGATGATGTAGACGAGGCTCCCAAGAACCCTTCGACCCCCAACGAGCAGGCGGCCGCTCTCGCCGGCAACGCCGACAAGACAGTTGGCCACTACAAGGTCTTCCATGGTGGGTGACGCGCGCCTCCGATGGCCCCAAGGGGGTACTACCTGGCGGAGGAACGGGCTAACACGGCATCGCACAGAGGTCAAGACCGAAGATGACCTTTTCGGCCCCGGTGCCGCCCCCGGCTCCGTGCCCACCGATCTGGAGCAGGCCACCGGTCTCGAGCGTCTCGAGATCCTCGGCAAGATGGAGGGTGTCGACATTTTCGACATGCGCCCCCTCGACGCCAGCCGCCTCGGCACGATGGAGGACCCCATCACCATCAAGTCTGCTGGTGACGAGCAGTTTGCCGGCTGCACCGGCTTCCCCGCCGACTCGCACGGTGTTGCGTGGCTGCGCGTGCGTTCTGCCCAATTGTGTCTGCCAAAATGACGTACGGCTGACCCTGCCTCTAGGTGACCCGCGACCGCCCCATTGAGCGTTGCCCCGAGTGCGGCAGCGTCTACAAGATGGAGTACGTCGGTCCCGAGGACGACCACCACCATCACCACGACCACCACGACCCTGCCCTGGAGGAGCCCAAGACCTTTGCCGACTACATCAAGCCCGAGTACCGCTACCGATAAGCGGATCGAGCGGCACACGGATGAGGAGTTCTATTGGGGGTTGGTTGCGCTAGATATGTAGCATGGAACGGAGCAGCGATTCCCCGCCGGGTGGGCTGTAGATTACGATGACTCGTTTCTTTTGTATTCCAACGTAACACTACGTCGAAGCATTGTTTCCTCGTCTTCCCATGCTCCTGGGAATGGGGTGTCTGGTTCCTGCGAGCCAAATTTTGTGTGACCGTGCATGGTTCTTCTGTGCTGGGTCCTGAAGCCAGAAGCGATTGATGGTGACGGTGATGACCAAAATATGACAAAGTGCTGCCACAGTGTCGTGCAAGTAGATCTGTGCATGGCACAGCTCACTCTTCATCGTCAAAGCTCAGCTTGATTTTCTGTGCTTTCTTCTTGGGCTTCTTCGACTTGGGGGTTTCACTTTGCTTAGTCTTGTCATCGGACCGGTCCTTCACGTCCTGATCCGCTGGGCTCTCGCCACCGCCAATGAGCCTTCCCACCTTGCGCTTCCGGCCTCCAATGGCTGCTCTGGCGGTCTCCGTGTCCGGCTTGGCATCTTTTGCGGTGTCCTTTTGAGTGGCCTCATCGGCTGAATCGAGTGTCTCCCCAGGCTTCACCTGTCCTTCCTTGTCGACCTCGACGGCCACAACGTTTCCATCCTCATCGACCACGACGGGGACGTCTTCTGCATCTTCACTGCTCGAGCGCTTCTTCGCCGCACGTCTCTGGCCCGTGATTTGAGGCTGGCCACCGCCGCCAGTTTGTGATCGCAGGGCTTGTAGGAATGGTGGCAGAGACGTGTCGTACGACAAGTTCTTGCTTGTGATCTTTTGAGACATTCCGTGCTGAGAAAAGGCACCCAACCCAGAAGCTGGCAAGCAAGGCCCCTTGTCAATGGAACGAGACGTTGCGCCGCAGTTCGCGAGCAACGCCATGAGGGTGAAGTCCGGCTTTGCTAGCGCCTGCCGCCTGTCCCATTGGTGGACCGCGGGCATCAGTGGACCGCGCGTGCCGTAAAGCCAAGTGTCTGTCTCGCAGATCCGGTGCGCTGCACGTGTGCGAACCTTGGCATCTGTTATGCCATCATAACCCAACAGGCCAACACCACAGCCAATTCCCTCATGCGCACCCAGATTATACTACAATTGATAATCATACCCTGTGTTCTTTGACGCATGATCAGCTTTTCGGCCAATATAATCACTCGAAAACCTTCCTTTCCGCCCCTTTTATTCACTGTGGCAGATCCACCGGCATCCGCAATATCAATTCGAGACTCGCCAGATCCACCCCATTGGCCTACTCCTAATCCCGCCATACCAGCCGGCAGACGTACCTGATTCTCGATAAGGGTAATTATCCCACTATAAACCCACCAAGGAGCGCGATAAACTGTCATTGTCCCGCCATAGCTTGGCCATCTGAACGCAAGCTTCCCATTGCTGTTTCCCAGGCGCTGTCCACGCTCGACATTGACGTCCCCTTGTTCTGGAAAAACGAAGAGGCGATAACGGCAGCGTCCGATAACCAGGGTGCCTGATTCGCCCACAGGTTGACGGCATTCGAGATATCGATCCCCAGCAACTTACGCCCCTGACGACAACACATTGCGCGAAATAGTCCTGCGGAATACGAATCCAGCCTGCGAAGGGCACCAAGCTGCTGAAACCGAGGACAGCTGGCCGCCAGAGAGACACCTGCATGGTGGCAGGATAGAGCGCATCAACATGGAGCCAGTTAGGAGGGCTCGGGGTGCATCAACCCGCAAGATCCAGCTGCCCTCGTTAGACGACGTCCACAGCAGCAATGCAAGCAGTACAAGCACGAAGAAGACCTCGCCCTCGAGACTCGACTATTTCAAGAAGCCCCTAAAACTACGAGCCAACTCGCCGATATCAGTGCCCATGGGGGTCTTGATTGTGTTTCCCGTGATGGTGCTGGTCCTGATTCTGGTGCTCTTCGTCATGCACCCCGGCGCCTCCTCGCAGACCAGGATGGCAGCGGGTGCGTCGCCAGCCATGAGGTTAGTGCGCCGAGCATCCGTGGAGCCGAGCCAGAGCTAAGACGCCGCAGGAAAATTAGCGAAAAGTACGACAAGGTCTTTGCGACGGGCTGTCTCGAGCCAGACACCTCACAACCTCGCGCCAACGCCGCATTCGTCATACTTGCGCGCAACAAGGAGCTCGACGGCGTCATCCAGTCGATCAAGTCCGTCGAGCGCCACTTCAACCGGTGGTACCACTACCCGTACGTCTTCCTCAACGACGTCGAATTCGACGAGACGTTCAAGGAGACAGTGTCAAAATACGCATCGTCGAGTGTGGAATTCGGCGTGGTCGAACCGCACACATGGGGTTTCCCCGACTGGGTCGATCCCAAGGTCGCCAAGGAGGGCATTGCCAAGCAAGGCGACGCAGCGGTGATGTACGGTGGGCTGGAGAGCTACCACGCCATGTGCCGCTTCTACTCGGGCTTCTTCTTCAACCACCCGTTACTGTTGAAGTATGAGTGGTACTGGCGCGTGGAGCCAGAGATCACCTACTTCTGCGACATTACATAGTACGTTGTGGGCAAGGTCGCAGTTCTGGAGCTTCACTAATGCGCCGCAGCGATCCATTCCTCAAGATGATGGAGGCGAACAAGACGTATGGCTTTACGATTGCGGTCAAGGAGCTGCGCGAGACGGTGCCCAATATTTTCCGCTATGCCTCTGCTTACAAGCGCCTCAACAATATCACCTCCCAGGGTATGTGGGAGATGTTTGTCGAGCCCCCTGCGGAGGAGGAGCTGAAGGAGGTTGCGAGCGACGAGAAATCTCCCCTCCCCGAAGAGATTCTGGAGGGCAACCCGGGCAAGCATACCCATGAAGAAATCGACCCCGAGGCGATGGAGGGCGAAAAGTACAACATGTGCCACTTTTGGTCCAACTTTGAGATTGCGCGCCTCAGCTGGTTCCGCAGCAAGGAGTACACTGATTTTTTCGAGATGATGGACCGCAGTGGCGGGTTTTGGATGGAGCGGGTGAGTTTGACTGGCGCTTGCTTTGACGCGGGAACTGACAGATGCAGTGGGGAGACGCCCCGATCCATTCCCTGGCCGCGGGCATCTTGCTGTCGCCGCGGGATATCCACTACTTCCGTGACTTTGGCTACCGCCACACCACGATCCAGCACTGCCCGGCGAATGCGCCTGGCGCACAACTACCCAGGGATCCGTATTTCGAAATGGCCGATCCCGACGAGAGGCGCCGCAGGGAGGAGGAGGAGTACTGGGCCGACTACGACGAAGAGAGGGAGAATGGTGTGGGGTGTCGGTGCCGCTGCGACACGGACATTGTCGAAGTCGAGGGCAAAGACGGCTCATGTATTGCGGAATGGGTCGATGTCGCGGGTGGCTGGGCCAATCCATGATGATTTCTTTCGACATGTTTTTGTCCTTGGGCTACTTAGACTGGGATTTGGTTGGACGCGTCGCATGTGGCAGGACACACAGCGATGGGCGCGCCCACCGGTGGCTTTGGCGAGTGGCGTTTTCCCTTGAGGGTTTGTCTGGCTGATTTGGGCTTTTGGAGGCTATACCACATAGAGCTGGAAAAGTTTGGCATAGACATGGAGAGGTTTATTACGAAACTGCAGTATTCTGGGCAAAGGGGCATTGTTGAATGGTGTTGAAGCCTGGCACTGGCTAAGTGCAGGGATTTCTTGTAATGGATTCACAGGACTTGCAGGAGGACTTGACGCCAGCATAGCATCGAGTTAATATATGCATTGCCAAAGTGAGGAAAATACAGTCTGCTGCTTGATGATGAGGTGAGAAGTGCACGCGTATAGCAGGCATGGCAGGCCGTGTTGAGGACGTTGGCGTGGGGCTCACGTGACCTCGCTCCTGGCTCCCCGAAAAAAGTTGGTCATCTCGACGACCATCGCCAGCTCGCGTTCCCCCCAGTAGTAGAGCACCATTCGCGCAACCCCGAGTCACAATGGTGCCGCGGCTTCTCTCGTCCAGCCTCGCAGCGCAATGCTGTCGGGCGCCCCAGGCCGCTTCGTCGCTGTCGCCATTGACAGCTCTGCTGGCGAACCTGTCGCTGCAGTCGGGGCAGCAGCAGCAGCAGACGCGCCACGCTTCCGTCCTCAGTCGACTCTCGAACAACCCCGGCGCCGTCAAGAAGAGGAAACGTGTTGGTCGCGGTCCGTCTTCCGGGCATGGAAAGACGTCTGGCAGGGGTCACAAGGGTCAGGGGCAGCACGGCAAGGTGAAGCCATGGTTCCAAGGTGGACAGACGCCCTTGATTGTGCAAAAGGGTCGGCACGGATTCGACAATCTGTGAGTGGCATATTCATCGTCATGTCTTTGACGAGAGGAAGGGCTTATTTGTTTGCACAGCCGCGCACCCGTCATGTCCGAAGTCAACCTCGACAAACTGCAGAGCTGGATCGACCAGGGCCGCATCGACCCGACCAAGAAGATCACACCCAAGGAGCTCATTGAGAGCCGTCTGGTGGGCAGCGTGCGGGACGGCATCAAGCTGCTGGCGCGGGGCAAGATGTCGCTCAAGCAGCCTATTGACATTGTGGCGTCGCGGGCGTCGGCGGGGGCCATTGAGGGCATCGAGCGGACGGGTGGCAAGGTGCTCACGCGGTACTACACCAAGCTGTCGATCCGGCGGCTGCTCTCGGGCGAGTCGGTGCACACGGAGACGCCGCTGCCGCAGGGCAAGGCGTACGTGGAGAAGATTGTGGACGAGGCGCGCAAGACGCGGTACCGGTACCGCCTGCCGGACCCCACGAGCCGCGAGGACATTGAGTACTACCGCGACCCGGCGCACCGGGGCTACCTGAGCCACCAGCTCAAGGAGGGCGAGTCGCCCTCGCTGTACTTCAAGGTGCCCAGCACGGAGAAGGTGGAGAAGGCCGTGACGGAGGAGGAGAAGAAGCCCAAGGAGGAGTCCATGTGGTAGGAACGGGGGGCAGGGTGTATAGCATGTACTATTGTATATTACAGCGTCCTGAACGGCAATCGCTATGTCTTTGAGCAAGGTATTCTATGGTATCCTGATTGCGATGCTTGACGTGCTCACACCAAGTACACTGCAAGCGTAGTTCTCCACACATGTCTTGGCGTGCGTGCGGGAGACTGGCCTCCCCCCAGCGGCTAACTTGACCTACCTTAGGTAGCCTCTCCACGGACTGCTGGCCAACGCTGCCGTGTCTCGTCAATATCTCATAAAGGCGCTTTACTGGCCGCCGTCTCTTTCTTGGTATATTTCCATCTTCGCTTTGGCTGTGCGGCTTTTGCGCTGCCTGCAATCGAAGGGTGCACCTCCATCCCGCGTCCCGCATATAGCTAAGGTACCTGCCTGCTGCACGCGCTGAACCAGCGTCCTCGTCATCGCCGCTCTCCACCTACATTCAGCACCCACGCGCAAGCCACTCTACCATTTGCTATCATCTCCGCGTGTCGATTCGCCTACCGATTCTTCAATGTCTCTTTTTGGGACGTCGCCACCGGGCGACAACGAGCCCGCTGTCTCGACACCACGCAGGACCCGCGGTGCAGCCGCAGGCTTGTTCGACGACGAACCGACGCAAAGAGCCTCATCCAGCAGCCTCTTTGCCGACGACGCGAGTGACGGCGACGACTCGCCCTGGTCCATGCCCACACCGAGGAAGCAGCAGTCGCGGGCAGAGTTGGTCCGCAATCTGCTCCCCTCTGGCGACGCGCCCGAGAGCTACATCGAGACGTTCGACACGATCGCAGCGGGCGGACACAGGGTCGGCGCAGACGGCATAGCGAGGACGTTTGCTGCGGCGAGGCTGCCGGACCAGGCCACGCAGAGTCGCATCATATCCGTCATTGCGCCCGATGCGCGCGCCGACGACCTCAGCCTCGGTCGCAACGAGTTCAATGTCCTCCTGGCTCTGATTGGCCTCGCGCAAGAGGGAGAGATTATCAGCCTCGATAGTGTGGATGAGCGAAGGAAAAGTGAGTGATCATCTTTCTTTCCCAGACGTGAACCCATTCGACCCGTGGGGGAAGCCACCCATGATCATCGCTGCCAAGACGTCTAATCAATTGGTTCCCGCAATCTCAGGCCACTGTGGAGACCTTGACAGCTTGGTTGGATCAACCCATGTGCGGCGTCACCGATAGCTAATACCTGCATCTTCCAGATTTGCCCAAACCGAAACTCGCTGGCCTGACCGCAGAGCCCGTCCTCCCGCCGGTTGCCGAGCTTGCTGCGAAACCGCCTCAGACCCCGACCAAGGACACGGCGTCGTCGTCGTCGCAGCCGTCGCGCGGCAGCAACACGCACCCGCAGCACGCGCATCAACAACCCGATTCGCAGGCGCGCCTGCTTCGACCAGCCATGGAAGACCCCGAGATCGATCCGTGGAGCGCCCCCGACTTGCACAAGAATCACAATCATGCCAAGACCAACGGCGCCGAGTCGCGCAGCAATCCGAATGGGTTCGGCGACGTGCCCTCGCCATTGATCGCGGGTAGGACCCTGAGCCAGCACACGGTCGAGACAGTGGCCGTGCGATCCCACAGCGTACAGCAGAGCGACGCCACCGGAAACGTGCCGGCTTCGACTGGTGCTGGCTCGGCCGCTGGATGGGGAGGATACTTTGACGGCACCAGTGCGGACGCTGGGGACAGCCCAAGCCACGGCTACGGCGGCCATGAGCAGCACGCCAGCCCCTTTGGCGGCGCGGCCAGCGGGACACAGCGCAGCAACCCATTGGCACCACCAAGGGTGTCCGTCGGCCGACAGGGTGCTGGGCCCGAGGAGGCCATCCTGGTGGCATTGATGCCGGAAAAGGAGGGCCTGTTCATGTTCCAGCACCACAACTACGAGGTCACCAGTCAACGAAGGGGCAGCAAGGTCGTCAGACGGTACAGCGACTTTGTGTGGTTGCTCGACTGCCTGCACAAGCGGTATCCCTTCCGCGTCCTCCCCCTGCTGCCGCCCAAGCGCGTGGCCGTCAACGGCACCCACCTGTCCAACGACAACTCGTTCATGGAGAAGAGACGCCGGGGGCTGGCGAGGTTCCTCAATGCGCTCGTCAGGCACCCCGTCCTGAACCAGGAGCAGCTCGTTGTCATGTTTCTGACCGTACCGACCGTGAGATGACCCGCCCGCGTGCGCACCGCTCTTTGCTAAGCTGACAAGCATCAGGAATTGGCCGTCTGGCGCAAGCAGGCCAGCATATCTGTGCAGGACGAGTTCCAGGAGCGAGCCTTGCCGCCCGGCCTGGAGGAGTCGTTGCCGGAAGGTCTCGAGGAGCTCTTCGCCCGCGTCAAGGCCGGCGTCAAGCGCTCGGCGGAACTGTACATCAACATCTGCAACATTATGGACCGCTTGGTCAAGAGGCAGGAGGGCGTGGCGGCGGACCACGGTCGCGTGTCGTCCCTCTTGGCGAGTCTCCGGGAAACCTCCGCCGACACCTACGCGACGGACACCAACGAGGTCCCCCTGCTCAACGACGGCCTGACCGCGATGAGCAAGCATCTGCAGACGGCGCAGACCCTCATCATCGACGAGAGCAAGGGCTGGGAGGAGGGTGTGCTCGAGGACCTGAAGCGCCAGCGTGACGCCCTGGTCAGCGTGCGCGAGATGTTTGAGCGGCGAGAACGGCTGGACAAGGACAACATCCCCTACCTGGAGAGGCGGATCCAGACCAACGAGACAAAGCTGGCCAACCTGCGTTCCAAGCCCGACGGCACCGTCAAGGCCGGCGAGGTGGAGCGCGTGGCCGAGAGCATCATCAAGGCAAGCACCGTGACCACAAGTTTTTGTGACAACCGCTGACCGTCAAAAGGACAAGGAATCCATTGTCCAACAGCACAACCGGAGCATCTTCATCAAGGAGTGCGTCCGCGACGAGCTCGTCACCTTCCAGGCCAGCCAGTACCACGTCAGCCGCTGGAACCAGGACTGGGCCGGGGAGCGCGTCAAGTACGCCGAGATGCTGGCGGATAACTGGCGCCGGCTGCTGGACGAGCTCGAGGGCATGCCCCTGGGAGATTGAGGCCCTCTGCACGCCATGCCATGCCCAGGGCCAGGGCCTTGCATCACATCTATCTACACCACGTCGCTGCCGGGGATTGAATCTTTGATCGAGGGTCCGAGGGCTGATACCCCTTTTTGTTTTTTATATTAGACTGCCGTATATTTCCAAAGCCTGCGCGGCCATCTCTGTTCGTCTCACTCACTGCACTCTAGCCAAGGCGTGACTCGTGAACTTGACATGCCGCAATGGCCCCGGCTATAGGTGATGCATGGTAGAAACTCCTGTCATTAATGGTCTATCCAAAACACACATTGACTTCTATTCCCTACTCCGCCTGCCTCCTGACCTTGAACGCCTCCAGGAGCGACCGCTTCATAAGCACCGTCGTGATAGGAATCGCCTTGCCATTCTCCTCCCTCCTCTCCTCCTCAATCTCCCTCTCAGACGCCCAGATCCAGCGCACATGCTCGCTCGGATCGGTGCGCGGCACGCTCCCATCCTCTTCCACCGCGACCTCAAACGCGAAGCGCCAGTACATGCGCGTGCCCGTCCGGTCCGTAAACGGATCGCCGGGACCGACCTGTCGGACGACATGCTTGGCCTGGAGACCCGCTTCCTCGTACAGCTCCCGCGCGCAGCCGTGCAGAATGGTCTCGTCCTCGGTGTCGATGCCGCCGCCCGGCGCCTCCCACCGGAGGGGCATCGAGTCGTGCGGCGCGCGCTGGAGGAGGAGCGTCTTGGTGCCGGACGCGTCGAAGACGAGGGCTGTCGCGTGCAGGCCGTCAAAGTGCTTGTCGTGGTCGGCGAGCCATTGCTTCATGGACACGGTGTATGGGCGCAGTGTGTCCGCTGACGTGAAGCTGTAGACAATGGGCGGTCGTATGAGCGCTTCAGGAGGCGTGGTGGCTTGGTGTGATGGTTGAGTCATTTTTCGTGAGACTGAGGATGCTTTGGCCGAGTTTGCCATGGGTCGCATCCAGAGGTAGAGGTATATGACAGGTGCGCGTAGTCTTGCCTTTTACAAGATTGCAAAACCTCGACGCAAGAAGAAAAAGACGTGGTGATGAGCGAGCGTCTAGGTGAGTCACGACTGATCGTTCAAGGGACGATCCCCTTGGTCGCTCTTCAGCTTCAGGCAGTCACCATCATCAGCCAATGAACGGGTCTTCCATCTTGACGCCTTGGAAAAAAACATCCGCCTAGAATCCGAGCTGTACAGTGTTTCACACATTTCCTAATCAATGGCAGGCCGTGGTGCACATACGATGCGGCTGCCTGATGAGGAGGGAGAAGGCAGGCAGGCAGCCCTCCAGACTGATGCAATCAGCAGATATTGAAACATCATTTGTCAGATCTGGTCTTGATTTGATTACATACATAGTATACTTTTACATCCATGGAAATCGTGATATGGCGCTCAGAACAGAATCCCACGTGTGACACCACGTCGTGCCAAAGGGGTGAACAAAAAAAAAAGCAAACGCCAGAGCTCCTCGCCAAATCCTTGCGCATGTACATTCCACTTCGAAGTGTTGCAGCGCACAGTGGTCATCAAGCCGTTACATTCGCAACCGATCGTTCTGCGCGCGCTTTCGCATACGCGGCCTGCGTCTCCAGGCACTGGGCACTCAAATTGGTCACAGGCCAAATCGCCGAGCGATGGAGTATGTGCGCCGTGACGCGTAGGATCTTGGCCGCGAAACCATGGTGACCGTCGGCGGCCACATTCGGTGCGGTGCCGCCATTTGCCGTGTCGAGGCTCATCTTCAGCTCCGCAGAGGACAGGAGCTCTTCGATCTTCTTGAGCAACTGGATATCCTCCTCTTCAAGCAGCATGAGGGCGGGCATCTGCGCAAAGTCCACTTCGTCGTGACCAAGAATGCCCAAGTAGCCGCCCACGCGGTCTTGCAGAGATGCAACCCACTCGGCAAGGACCTGGGCGCAGTCAAAGGCGCACATGGCCGACTGGAGAGACAGCTCTCGATTCTCAGAGAATGTCACATTCAGCTTGTCCGACATGGAAAGGGACCCAGCGGCAAAGAAGGCAGCCTTGCGCAAGTGCCTCTCCCGACGGCTAGGGTTGGTCGAGGATTGGGCATCCACACCCTCCGTTGCGGCAGGCCCGGTGGCGGTCGGGCTCAGGTCCTCGGACGCGGTATCCGATGGATCGACGCCGGCATTTTCCGTAATCTCCATGCCATTTGCAATCTCCATGGCCATCCCATCGTAATCGCGCTGCCAAAATCGTTCCTTGGATCGGGACATGTTCACAAACAGGCGGATGTAGGCCAAATCCAGCAAGGGGATGCAGTCTGACGACAGCGGGCCCAGACCAAAAGGATCTGGTCGCTCCGGACGATGCTTCGGGTTGTTTGAATACGCAGTCTGCCATGCCCGGAGGGCCGGCTCGATGTGACGATGCATCTTCTCCGTCTCCTCACTTGTCCAGATTCGGTTGTGGTGCCGTTGCCGCGTTTCCCAGATGTAGTTGTGCAGGGCGTTGATCAAGACGAGACATCCAAAGGAGCTTGGGGTAAGGTCGGTCTTGGGCAGCTCGTCGGGATCCGTGGCCACACCAAAGACACTGCTGGGCCTCTGCATGTGCTGTCGCTCGTTGGTACGCAGGAGCTCGCCAAGGGCGTCGTGGAAGGTCATGCGGTTGTGCTCTGCCGCATTGATGCCTCCCATGGCAGCAAAGGCAGTGCTCGACTCGGCTGAATAGAACTCCTCATCGGAAGGCAGATCCAAGAAGATTTCAGAATTTGTCAAGGCTGGCGTGTGATTGTACGCGGAGACCAGTAGGCTCGACATGATGAAGACGGCATACAGCGTCCTTTTCCGCTCCTCCACGGTCTTCCATCGAAGCCACTCCAGGTGCTCAGCCAGCTCGGACTTGGGCTTCCAATTGCCATCTTCGTCCATGGCATTATCCTTGGGCTCAGCCCTGGCCAAGCGCACTGGCCGCATGAGATCGGAGGCCTGGGCCAAGCTCACCAAGGCTGCGCAGTGCGTGGATGCAATATCCCCGGCCGTCTTGTCGCCGCAGTTGTGGCCATATACGACGTTCAGTAGCATGGCTTGTACGAGCCATACCGGTGTGTGGGTCGCGTTTTCGTTCGTCTGGCCAAGCTCGGGACCCAACGTGCTCCGTCGCACGTCAGCTTTGCGGACGTCGGTCTTGCGTCGTTCCTCGAGGTAGTAGAAGATCATCTTCTTGGCCATCTCGAAAAGCTCGCGGGACGTATTGAGCTCGCGCTCATAGAGGGCGCCGATGGCGGCCATGGACAATATCAGGCAGCCACTGCCACCGATACCATTCGTGCCTCCGCTGTGAGACGAGTGTGGGTCAAAGGAGAGTGTGGGTATGTGAATAAAGGGCAGATGTGGATGAAAGTAGGCAAGGTAGGCCCCGACATAGCGTTGCAGGTCCTGAACATTGGGCACGGAACTTGTCTGACCAGGTTGGGTGCCGGGTGACTGCGGCAGGCCATGCGAACTGCTGAAGGAAAGTTTACGACTGCTGTAAGGGAGACACTGGGACAGGGCGTTCACGATGGTGTTCCGGGTGGCATCAGAGATGGTAGTCACGGGGGATGCGCCGTGATTGCCACCCCTGAGGGAGGATGGGGTCTCCGGTTCGACACCGAAGCCTAGGGTCTGATTAATATTCTGCGCGGTAAAACCAGGCACACCAGAAGGGCTCAATGAGCTCATGGACGGAGGGGGCGTAGACAAGTACGGGTCATTGGTGGTCTTTTGAGTAGCTGGCTGAGGGGACATGGGTGCCCCGTATAGAAGATCCGGGAAGACGTTATTGCAATCCATCGAGAACTGGTTCAGCGGGAACTGCGGCGGGCCCATTGCCCCGGGGTTCCACGTATTGTTCGCCTCGTTCGCCTGTGCCAGCGCACCATTGTTGTTCGACCTCGACCCATCGAGCATCAAGTCGCTCAGTCCACTCTGGCTTGTCGAGCTTATCGCCGAAGGGCTCGACTCATCCACTACCTTTTCGTTTTGCAACGTCATTGTGTTCTCGAATCCTGCCAGCCAGGCAAAGTCGTCGTCGGGGCCACCCTGCGTCGGGTACATCTCCGGCATGGGAGCGCCAAAGTCAGCCATGGGTCCCATCGCCAGAGACGGCGGGGAGTCGCTGTAGTGGAGCGCATTCGGGTTGACCGTGTTGGCCGACATGGCGCCAAACATGAAAGAATCCATGTCAAAATCGTTGAGTGCCAAGGCAGGTGCCGTGCGCAGGCCACCATCAGTGAAGTCACCCATGCCGTGGGCCGTTTCGATCTTGAGGCCGTGAGGCGTGCCCCTTTGGCCCATAGCCGCGGCCATGCCTCCGAATGTCTGGTCGAAGCTGTGGCTGTTGATTGGAAGACCGATGAGGCTTGCGTGACGGTTGTGGCCATGGTGCGGCTGCGGGACGCGAGGAGGCGCGACTGTCGAATTCGCTGCATTCAGCATTTGCATGGCCGTCTGGTCGACATGGCTGATCGTGTTGGCCCTAGGTCTCATGGAGACGCCGGAATTGTTGTTGCTGCCGCCGTTGGCGTTAGCGGCAGCGTTGGCCACGCTATTCTTGCGAGCTCGGCTTTGCGCGGGAGTGCCACTGGTCGACTCGCGGCGGTTGCGAGGCCGTGAGGAAGGGGTCGACGACTGGTGCAGCTTCTGCTGGTGGCGAAGCAGCAGATCGCGCCGAGCAAAGCACCGGGCACACTCCGGGCACTCAAATGGCTTCTCTTTGGTGTGAGATCGCTCATGACGCTTCAGGTGTTCCAATCGTGCAAAGGATCGGGTGCACGTAGCGCAGACATGGGGCCGCGGCTTGTCGGTTTTGGGCGGTGGAAAGTTTGGCTTCGTCGCCGTGACGGGGGCGGTCGCTATGTCCATGTTAGTTTGCGTTTGGAGCTTGCGCCGCGATGCCGAGATCTGGAGAGGTTTTTGAGTTCGCTGTGGGGCAAAGGTAGCTCACCGGTATCGTCGGGCGCATTGCTGTTGTTGGCGTTTTCAGCTGTAGCAGACAAGGCGAGAGAGCCGGACATGGTGGAGGAGCGCGACACTCTGGGGCCAGAATCGTTCATCACCATGACAATCGAATAATTCCAGATTGCAAGGGACGACCAAAGGCGGGGAGCAAATGGATGAAAGGCGGATGCCGGAAGAAAAAGGCCTTGGTAATTGGGGGCGGCGTCTTGTACAGCACCCAGATCAGGCGGGATGATTGTGTGCTGTTAAGACGTTTCGCCGTCGCGGGGCAGGGCGGCCGAGGCTGTCTCAGGAGACAGGCAATGTGCGCAACAGCAAAGAGACGCTCTCCTGTGCCAGAGCAGGTACCAGGAGCTCGACGGAATTGGAGGTAAGAGGGTACCGGTGGAAGATATGCTCAAAGAATACGAGACTGGCGCGCAATGCCGCAAAGGCTTCGCTATTGGCGTGAACTATGTAAGGTATTGAAAGGTAGAGTAGTAGGTATGCCGGCGCAGAAGGCGAATTGGCAGTGAAAGGCGGAAAAGACTCAGCCTGAACTGATGTATGCCATTGGCCAATGCGTGGACAATGAGCTGTGGTGATAGACGGAGCAAAGGAACGTTGTCCAGGCGGCCTGACAGGAAGTACGTATTCAACCAGGATGAGAGAGGAAGTGAGTTGGGAGTGAGCGAGAAATGGAAGAACCTAACGACATCAGATCAGCTGGTCGCGGCAAGTGCGAACGAGTGTAGCGACGGATGGGTCCTGGGCGAGTACCTCTGATTTGGGCTGCACTAGGCCCCAGGGCTCTGCTCTAACTGGCTGCGTGGCGCTGTTGCTGCACGTTTGCCGCTGAGAGATGGCGAAAATGCAAGTACATCCCAGCAGGCCCACAGTGCGCCTGCCACACTGTCCAGTTGCGGCGTGCAGGTACGTACCTACCTTGGGCCCAGCGCTGCCCACCATCAGCTCGCGCCGCTCAACGCCAACGGCACAACCACCAGAACCCGACGACGCGCAACGACAGGCACCCTTGCCGTCCTGCGCAGTGCCAGCACCCGGCATCGTCGCACGTGGGCCCGGAGTGAGAAGGGAGAGATTCGAGAGACATGCCGGGTTGGGTACGGTCGAAATGGCTGGGAAGATAAGACCGCTTGGAGAACGCAGCTCTTTCGAATGGACGCTCCAGCTCAACAAGAACACGAGAGCTAGGCCCGGGACCCAAAGTAGCCGGAGGTCAGACAGGAGCAGGCTGCGTCGAATGTCTTTCCACACGGCTTGCCCGTTTGTAGCCCTCTGCAGACACAGTTCTGCGACGCTGGCAATCATGGATACGCCTACGTATCTGATGTCTGTCCGTCCAAGAATCCAACAAGTTCTTTCGGCACGCACTGATCGAATTGGCCAAGGCTGCTCATACGTGTAGAGAGCGATTTGCGGTTAAATTGCGTCGGCATAAAGAGAAAGTGGCCCTGGGCATACAGTATGATCTGCCATTTGCCACGAGCCTTGCATGGCAGGTAACTATTGGCAGGTACCGTGGTTTTTGCGTGATTTCATCCAGACTGGAACATCGGCTACAAGCCGACATACAGTCAAGCCCTTATCTGTGATCCGAAACGCTCATGATCGAGGTCGCAAACAAGAGGTCACAAGGTAGTAAGCTTCCTGAATGAACCAGGCCAAATCTCGCAATGAAGTTTGTTGACTTTTCACGCCGAGCGATTTATTGCCCAGTCGGCCAACATTGCCATCGTCAACCAACAAGTGCCACTGTGACGTTGGACGGTGCAGTAGCTTGCATATCGCAAAGTTCTCAAGCATCGCGATCAGCACAGCCGTGGAGCTGGTCTGGAATTGAATCGTTCAACTTGCGAACGGGGCGGGCACGCATGTTTTTCTTGAGGCTGCTAGACCATCATGTCGCACAGCGTGCGGCACTCCCGGACCAAGGGCCCAGCCCATGTCATGTCTTTGCCCTTGTTGATTGATGACCCCCAACTCCTGCCTGTTTCAAAGAAATCGTGGTCCACAAAGGTGCGGGAGAGGCCGTGTCATCAGGTGACTGTGTGCGACCGTAGCACATCTGTGTGGCCGAGGCCGCTTGAGGCTCGCTTGATCAGCGGAGAATTGTCGTCGCTCCAAGCGCTGCAGCCTGCATGATGTGACTCAACAGGAGTAAGCAGAAACCTGCGGCTGGAGGTGGAAGCAGCAGGTGCTGGCTGGCGGCTTGTCGCGGATAGATACGTGAATGGCGCAGCAGGCTGTCCTACGTTCTCAGCAAGTCCTGTACCAGCCTCTACGACGCCGATTCGAGGTCTGCTCATCATGCTATGGACACTTAGGGGGATTCGACCGCTCATCAACCACCAATTTGGTGACAATCTAGGAAGACGGACTCAATCAGCTCGCTGGTTGTCGTTGCGTCGCGATGGAGGGGCACAACTGCTCGACCCTGCACCAAGAGAAGAGATCCCGAACCCACCGCGGGGACTGTGCGCCGAGGTCGCTGGCACTGTCCCACACCGACCTTGCTGCGGCCTGGCTGCAAGAGATGCATTGGGCCCTGGTCTGTTTCTGACTGGTGACCCTGGGCCTGCTTCTTCATTACCTTACCTACTGCACGTCCATCGCACCAAAGCACCGCAGGCCGACCCCCCTTTTGCCATCGTGGTGTCTGTCCTCTGCATCAGGTCGCAGCCAACACTGATGGCCTCCCGTGCCTATGCAACCCTGTGTCTCCTGGCCTGCGCTGCTGGCAAGCAGGGGGGACCAAGCGAGGCGGCCGATAAGGGAGATCGATAATAACGAATGGAGCGCCCAGCCCGGGCTAAGGCAATGGGCCCCATACCACCCACGACAAATCATGGTGCAGGACGCCCCTTTGGACTCGAGCCCAGGCCGATGGCTTCTGGAACACGTAGCGCTAGCTCGCGGGCGACCTGAGGAATGAAAGCTGGATTTCTTGGTGAAGTGCGATTCACTGGCGCCCGTCCTCCGTAGCGGATCTCGTTTCATCAAGCTCTGGCCGCTCACCGCTCCTCAGGTGCCGCAGACCAACGACTCGTCGACCCCCAAGCACGACGACAAGGCGCAGGTTGACAATCGCTGCGCGCAGGCAAGAAGCCTAGCGATGGGCGCGGCGATTAATCGCGACGGTGGGCACTACTTTCCCCCCAACGGGCGTTGCCATTCTGCTGCCAAGCCGTGCAAAGCAGCAGACAGCGAGCTCCAGCAGAGTCCACACTGGTTGCTTGCTGGCTGCGCATGAATGGAGCACCGGCGGCACAACAACGGGGATAGGCGGGACCCCTGGCTTGCGACACACCGCGCAGCAGCAGGCCATGGCCATTGGTCCACCCAGCAAGGACCCACAGGTCACAGGACGGACAAGTTGCCACGCCGTCCTGCCCGAGCTCCGATGTGGATATGAGCTGATGCCTGCCCCTCGAGTTCTTGCCTGCGGCAGGGCAGGGCAGGGCAGGCGAAGGGCTGATGCGGTCCACGGTTATGATTAGTGCCCGCGGTGTGCTCTCCAACAAGCACGCGTCAACTGACTGACGTACAGGACAGTACGTCTGCAAGTGCAAGGTGCAAGGTGCAAGGCAAGGCAAGGCAGCAAGGCGAAACAGATCCTGGTTCATCAGCTGCCAGGAGGAAGGGGTTTCTGCATGCTACGCAGCAAGGCAAATCGCAGCACGATCAGGGGCAGAGTGACCCGGGAGCAAGGTGCCGGATTTGCCTGGCCATAGCACGTCCCGCGAACGAAGCGAGCGACCCGCAAACGGCTCAACAAGCGGTCATTCACGCAGGTTCACAGTGGGCGAGCGAGCCCTGCTCATCGGCCGCAATCCGGCTACCTCCCGAATCCGGCTGCCTCTGGCCATGCTCTCTGCGACGCTCCTTGTCTACCGGCCAACGACGTCGACTGTGTCTTGACGAGCACAGTCCCGAGACCGAGTGGACAAGCCGATGTAAACGTACACGCATCACCAGTGGACCGCCTCAAAGGTTTCTTCTGGACGATGAACGGCGCAGAGTCCTCGTCGCCATGATGAACAACTGGGCGAGAGAGCCATTTCCCACCCACTAACCACAACCGGCCAGCAACCCTTGACGCACCTGCCCTTCCAGTCTACAGGGCACGGCCGGGACTGCAATCATCATTCTCCAAGCACATTTCCCCAGCACAAGCACAAGCATCATGACAGCTCTGGGTCTGGCGAAGCACTGATGAAACCGCGCGTGGACCGACAACGCCCTGTTTGAGCATGGAAAGTCGGTCCCCCAAGATCTCCATGACTGCACTGGTGACATTTGTTAGGGGAGTAAAAGAGTTCTTACGCACATGATGCTCGCCGTCGTAATGGCTGTTCAGCCACCCCCAGCAGGACTAGTTGGTCTTTGCGGGCTGCAACCTTGCCTGCCGCGATGACGCGCGTACGTTACAGAATCTGGGAGGAAAATGCGTGCGTCGCGAGTACGTGCTCAGTGAGTAGGCACTGCAACGCCGAGGCCATTGTCATCAGTCTCCCTCTTGTGACCCGTGAAAGTACAGAACGCGTGTTGCAGGGGCGGCTTGGTGAAACCACTTTCGCGAATGCCAACCCCATGTCCTTGCATGCAATAGCTCGACGGCGAGCATCGTCAATCCACTGTCAGGCTGTCACCCCGGGGAAGAAGGCCTGTAATATTCCAACGACCCAGGCTGTCTCACCGCAGGAAATTGGGTCATAAGTTTCCAAGTTGGCCAGGGGCCCGGTCACACTCGCACAATCCAGTCCGCGGTGGCGCGACAATTGGAGCAGCCTGGGTGTCTTTGCCCCAGACTTTCCCCAGACTAAATTTATTAGTCCGGTCGACCCTGGGTTGGTGCACCGTCCAAAACTGCCTCTCCCGGTAATTATACGACAATGCACTCGCCGGAATCAATCTATCGCTCTGCTCAATCCATAATTGCCGCCTGAGTTAGCTCCCTACAGTCTCGTCGTCATGCTGCACCGCCACAAGGGCTAGGCCAGACAACAGACCAGTGGGAAGACTGCAGGCGAGCCGCCTCTGGCGTTGGCGCGGGCGGCGATGGCAGGGCCCCTTGGTTGGAGAGGATGGTGCGGCTCGTCACCGTTGGGTTGGGGTTGGGACTCTGGGGAGGTCGCGAGGCGGACGACTTGGGAAAGTCAAGCTACGTAGTACGTAGTTGATGGCCACCACGTCCAGGCCTCGGCCAAATCGCGACCGAGCAGGTCCTCCATCGAAAGGGTCCACGGAAGGCTTCACCAAGACTGGTGTCGCTTGCAGCCACAGTGCCGCTGGCGACGCCATTTTTCGTGGAGGTGTGTGTGTGCGCCAACGCCACCACGCGTCCACGTTGGGACCTCGGGATACAAATGTCATCCGTCGGCAAGGCCCCTGCTGCATCGGCCGGACTGTGCCAATGAAAGGGCATCGCGAGTGGCGCATCTGTTCTGTGGCCAGTGATGGAGGGCCCCCTGGTGCTTATCTTGGGCTCTCGTCAAATTTGTTGTAGCAGTGCAAGAGGCCGGCCACCAAAGCGCTCCATGCTTGCCATGACCCGTTAGATCTCGACCAATTCAAGGGTCTACTAGATTTGGGCCTATGGAATGGCAATGCTTGAGATTGCCATCGCGGTCCTTCCGGATCGCGCATTGCCATCGTGGTCCTTCAGGATCGCGCGAAGGATGTCGCTGCGTAGAGGCCCCAAAGGGATGCATGATGACAGGCGCCAAGAGAGTGACCTGAGCTCCACGCCAACGTCAATAGGCTCGAATCATCTCATGCTGTCATGCTCGAGATCATTGTGCATTCCAGTATGGATGGGAAGCTCCAGTAGAAATGATACTGCTCCCAAAGCACGTTCGATCACACTTTGGCCCCTTGGAAGAAGCAGCAGCATCGATCGTGATGCATCAGCGGGCCGTTGGCGATGAAGTACCAGAGTGACTAACGGTAAACGCCCAAGCAGTTGGAGCATCATGGACCAGGTACGAATAAAATTGCCATTTTGTAATATCATTCAATTCGTCAGTGACATTTTCAATGACACTCCTCGTAAGTACTGTGATGATATGATGCAAGCAACGAAGCTTCAGGGTAGGCAGTTTACCAAGATTGCCATGCCGTCACTCGGGCCCAGCCGTCTGGTCGGATGAATGTGTGACGAAACCAGTGATTGTCCACCTATGGTGTTCGAGACGACAGGCTGACAATGATTTCTGCAACACCCTGTCTCGCTGCTCCCAGATGGCAAGCCCATGCTGTGGTTCCGATGGATCGAAGGACGCCCCTGGGCCCTGGCCACCGACGTCATTCGCAAGGGATGCCAGGTGCTGACGACGAAGCCAAGCCTGGCACGGCTGGGAATAGCCTCACTATGTACAGTATTGCAGTTGACAATAAGACCTCCGAATGCATTGAGTTTCCATGAACATCTTGTATTGTTCCTCACCTAGCGTGTTCTTTGGCTTGACATTGCAACAGCGCAAGGGACGCTTCTCCCAAACTCATGACCCGTCGCGAGTCCTAGCCCCAGATCGGCCTGGCCTCTTGAACTGCATATCACGATGAATCTTTTCCTACTCCTGTCACTCGTCTCCTTGGGGCTATCCAGCCCCGCCGAGGAGGACGAGGTAACTGTGGCGACGGTGGCGGCGTCCCTACCGTCCAACGAGCCATCGTATCAGGACTTTGACACCTTCACATCGGCCATTCTCAATTCCACCAACCACTACCGCGCGCAGCACAATGCGTCCATGCTGACATGGAACGACACCTTGCAAGAGTTTGCAGAAGACTATCTGGACGACACCTCGTGCGAGATGAAGCACTCTGGCGGTCCCTACGGAGAGAACCTGGCGATTGGTTATGGAAACGCCACCGCAGCCGTGGAGGCCTGGGGCGAGGAGCGAGAGGACTACGACTTTGACGAGGGCGAGTTTGACGAGTCGACCGGCCACTTTACACAGCTCGTCTGGAGAGACACGGAGAGCGTGGGCTGCGGGCGGAAGCTGTGCGAGGAAGGTGATGACGGGGCGGACATTCCAGGGTGGTACCTCGTGTGTGAGTACTGGCCTCGAGGCAACGTGGAGGGCGAGTTTCAGGACGAAGTCGTGGAGGAGGTGGGTGGCGAGGATGGTGCCATGGCAGGGACCGTCAATTGGGTCGTCTTGTGTGCGTCGGGACTGGCAGCTGCCTTTATGATTTTCTTGTGATTGTGTGGTTTCAAGTTTCTTGCTCTGAGCGTCATGAATACGAATCGATATGATGATGGACCGTTTTCGATGAGCGAGTGGTGATCGTGGCGATGCAATAACGCAGCTGGAGTCGAATGTATGGCACAATTTGGACGAATCTGATGGCCTCGTGAACCAGATTGAGCCTTGAATCGGACAGCAGCGTTTTGTTGACCCGAATATCAGCTCGTCAATGGCTTGTAGGGAGACCACTGTCACATGTTGAGGGGAAACCATCACCTGGCCTCGATATACTACCCATGGCTATCCCAGATGTCAAGATGCCGGGCAAGGCACAGCGTGTGTAGTAAGACCAGGCTGAGTTCAGAGATGAGTTAGCTGGAGCCATTGTTGGCAGTACAATTTGTGTCAGGGGCTTACAAGACTGGACTGGGCCTCCAGTGATGCTACCCAGCACTATAGCAACATTACGGCTGCTGGGGTCTGGTTGCAAAGGGGCTCCGCCATGTACTGACGCTGAAGTCTGCGCAGCTACCGGCGATCCACGGAAGCGATGCAGTCTTCAACTTATCAAGGTCTTTCACAGCGGTGCATGGCCAACATTGTCATGACGCACTCGTCGGTCTTCCCCTGGTCGGAGTGTTTATCAGCGTTGGTTTTGGACGTAGATTGTACCAAGACGGGCGGGGATCTGCGACCCGGCTTGGCAGTTCCGCCAATGTGAATTGACGTCTTGGCGATGAGCTGGAAGCCGATGTGGAGCCGATTGTCAAGAATCGAATTGGTCACGGTGAGCGCCATGAGCATGAGCGTGACATTCATGGTGGATATTGTAGTCCATCTGGGCGACACTATCCAAGCACCAAGTGGACAGACGCAAAAGCTCCAAATGGGGGGGAAAGCGAGACTAAGTTGATGAGAGCATCGAGCTCTTGGCAGGCAGATCTAATCTGTTGGCGCTGGCCCTGGGGGTTGCTGCTTTTGGCTGGCCAAAACGTCGTGCTCGCAGAGACCTCCTGAAGACTGTCCTTTGCGGCGGCGGATGTTCATGCGGGTAGACATGCATGAGAGCATGGAGGCCGAGTGGACAAACGTAGCAATTTTAGAGTTATTTGGTTAGGGTGAGCCTTATTTTTCGCCCTAACAAACATTGAATGACCAGTCGAAGCAGACGGACCCCAGCCAGCTGACATGGATACCAGCATGCGGGTCGTTATCGTGGGAGACGCCATGGAAGCTGCGCAGCAGTGCAGAGATTTCGCTCCTCTTATCTGGTCCACTCCTGAAGACAGACTTGTTGAGTGTTGTGAGCCAGCCACGAGCAGTCTCGACTCGGACCCGGCAGGGACCAGCGCGACAGCCGCAGCAATGGGCTGTTAAAGCGGCTCTGAAAAAGCCCCACATGCCCGGCTCACACGGCATCTCGCAACCCACATCCCGCTGGACTTGTCGACTTTCGCTGCGACAGAAAGCAGGAGCTGTCCAGCGTGCTGCTTGCCGCTTTTGCATCCGATGACGAAAGCGAGGCCCATGGTCCGGTTGGGAAAATTTACGCCATGACGGGTGTTGTCGCCCTGAGACCCTCCTCCTCTACATCCTTGGTATCATCATCACCGCCAGCGTCTCGTCTTCTGTCTTCGCTACTTGCTCGTCCGCTAGAGGAAATAGGATTTGCTCACCGTGCTGCAGCCACTCACTTCTGCAGCGCGATCGACCGACCAACAGGAATCAATTGAATGAAACATTTCTTACTCATTGGACCGTTACCACCCCCACGGACAGTGCCGACTGCGGAGGTCGTACATATCAACGCCTGGTTCTCGCGACGCCCTCACCGACGCCAATCTTCGTGTCGATTTTTCTTCGTTGCCGTCCGCTCTATCGTCCTCGAATTGCTCACGACTGCACACCGTACATGCCTCCGAGACGTCTTCTTTCTTCCCCTGACCGCCCTCGCCTGAGGCCCACTGCCACGACGAGACCGACGCCGTAGACTCGCAACCATGGCCTGGCACCACCTCAGCATCACCGACTCCCACCTGGTGTACGCCATCCTTGGCGGCTTCACGACCCTGTTCATGCTATGTTCCTCCTTCATCAAGGAGCGCATGTACATAGGCGAGGCTACTGTCGCGACCCTCGCCGGTGTCATCTTTGGCCCGCATTGCGCCAACCTCATCGACCCCAACAGCTGGGGCTCCACCGACATTGTGACCATTGAGTTCTCGCGCGTCGTCCTTGTCGTGCAATGTTTCGCCATTGGCGTCGAGTTGCCCAAATACTACATGGAGAAGCATTGGCGCTCCGTCGTGTACCTGCTCGTGCCTGTCATGACCTTTGGCTGGCTCGTCACCAGCCTGTTCATCTGGTGGATGATCATCCCGTTCGACTGGCTGGACAGTCTGGTCGTCGCGGCCTGCGTCACCGCCACCGATCCCGTTCTGGCCTCCTCTGTGGTCGGCAAGGGCAAGTTCGCCAAGCGGGTGCCCAAGCATCTGAGAGATCTCCTGTCGGCCGAGTCGGGCTGCAACGATGGCATGGCGTTCCCCTTTGTGTACCTTTCTCTCTACTTGATCAAGTACAAGAGGGACGCAGCCGACGTCAGCTTCTACTTTGTCGTGTACACCATCTTGTACGAGTGCATCTTTGGTGCCGTGTACGGGTTCTTGATTGGCTACATTGCGCGCCACGGCATCAAATACGCCGAAAGACACGACTTGATCGATCGCGAGAGTTTTCTCGTCTTCTACTTTGTCGTGGCTCTCTTCTGCGCCGGCACCGGCAGCCTCCTTGGCTTGGACGACCTGCTGGTGGGCTTTGCCGCCGGAGTCGGCTTCTCCAATGACGGATGGTTCCTCGAGAAGACCGAGGAGTCGCACGTGTCCAACGTCATTGATCTTCTGCTCAACTTGACGTACTTTGTGTACCTTGGCACCATTATCCCCTGGTCGCAGTACAACAGCGGTGTCGAGGGCCTGCGCGTCTGGCGGCTCGTGGTCATTTCCATCTTTGTCATCTTCTTCAGGCGTATCCCGGTCATGCTGGCGCTGAAGCCGCTGATACCGGACCTCAGAACGTGGAGAGAGGCGCTGTTCGCAGGGCACTTTGGCCCCATTGGTGTGGGTGCCATCTTCGTCGCGATCCTCGCACGAGCCGAGCTGGAGCATGGGGAGCCCGTGCCGTTGGCCATCCTGCCCCCTTCCTCGGCCCCCGAGTTCAACCTGATCTACCTGGTCTGGCCCATTGTCACCTTTATCGTCATTTCGTCCATCATTGTGCACGGTTCATCGATTGCTGTCTTTACGTTGGGCAAGCGCATCAACACTCTCTCACTGACCATGTCCTACACAGCCGCACCCGAGGACGGCCCATCTTGGATGAACAGACTCCCCCGCATCTCCTCGACATCTCGCTCGCAGGCTAAGATGTCCGAGGGCTCCATGGAGAAGGAGCCTGAGTTCCCACCCGACACCTTGGCTCCTCCTGGCGGGTTCTTGCGGCGTAGGAGGGAGGAGGACGACTCGAAACGCGGGAGCCGAGCGTCCTCGTTGGCATCCAGGAGGCGCAAGTCGAGAAGGGACGATGCAGGTGGCCCCGTCTCGCAATCGGCCATCTACCCTAGCCGTGAGGGGTCGGAGATGATGAGCCCCATGACCCCTGGCGGTGTCTTGTCACCGGGCGCCGAGTCGCCCGTGGCAGGCAAGGAGCTGGGCGATGCGACGACGACCGGTGATGGCCTCAGGGAGAAGGATGCCCGCGCGTCCGGAGAGGGCCGTGAAGGCCAGCCCGCGCCAGCGCACAGGCAACGAGCTCGACAGATCGAAGTCTTTGAGGAAGGGCGTGAAATGGTCTTTGAAGACGAGAGTGGCAACGTCCTGGACGTGCAGCCGAGTGGTCGTGACGAGCACCGCCACGGCCAGGAAGGAGAGCTGCCCGCTCCAGCAACGCAAACGCAAGCCCGGCCTTGGACGCTGGGCAACATCAAGCGCAACATCAGCACCTTTTACACGACGGAAATGGAAAAGCGCAAGGCCAAGGAAGCTTCCTCGCGGCGCCACGAGCCTGCCCGTGCCTACCAGTTTGGCAACACGGTATGTTTCCTGTTTCACCGCGCAGCGCCCCTGTGACTACTTGCTCATTCGAACAGATCATCGTGGAAGATGAAGATGGCGAAGTCGTCAAGACCTACCAGATCCCGGCCGAAAAGCCCGAGGGCCAGTCTGACCGCCTCAACGCCAGTCTCAAATACGTCGGACTCGGGGGCCTGGTGTCCAAATCGAATGCTGCACCCCCCGAGGCAGGCACCGAGGGCGGCGAGAGCTCCACAGCCGCACAGGCGCGTCCCTCCGCCCGTGGATGGGCGAGCTTCCTGGGCACGGCCAAGACGCCTGCCGCGGAGGAGCCGTCTGAACCTGCGGACGATGATGACAGGAAGATCCGCTTCACCATTGGTGGCGAAGGCCGACGCATGAACAAGGAGGATTTTATTCGCGAGGTGCAGAAACTCGACGCGCGCACGCGGAAGCAGGTTGTGGACGCATCGAGTGCTTCCCGTCAGTTGAAGACCATTGCCAAGCAGGATCCAGCGCTGGTCCCACCCATCGTTGAGCATCAGGCCAGTGACGAGGCACAAGGGCAGGGGTCCTCCTTGTCCTCGACGGCGCCCAAGGTCCCATCATCCGACGACACGGTCGAGACGGCAGCCGAGAGGAGGAGGCGACTGGCTGTGCTCGCGTCGCAGGGCGATGACGACGACGACGGCAACGACTACGAGGAAACGCCCGCTGAACGAAGACGGCGCCAGGCTGCGCTGGGCACGACAGGGCCCGACAGCGACGACGAGGAGGAGGAAAATAGGGGCACACAGAACACGAGGATTCGGTTTGCCGCGGAGCCGCAGAGGGGCCGGAAATGATTTGCATTGCATGCATACATATATGACAGCGTACATATCGTCATTGACCAGCGCTTGCATTATTGAACACGGTGTCGGACTGTACCAAGGTGTGCGCACACCGGCTCTGTTGCCTTGTAGCGTTAGTGTAATGAATCAGTCGTCCTTTTTATTCATTTTTTTCACTGCGAGCACAAAATGACCTAATGCTGTAGTGAACCTCCACTTCACCTATGCTCACGCCTTCTGCAACGTGCCCATGGTGTGCGGAATGACAGCCATTGGACCCTCGTCGGGACGCTTCTCGAGGTCTACGGCGCTCCAGTTGCCAACCTTGAGAAGGGAGGCGCGCGTCGTGCGGCACAATGTGCATGATCCCATGAAGAATGTCCAGAACTTGTTGCAGAAGCCTGCGGCGCGTCAGCCCATTTGCTCTGGTCATCCTGTCCCTGTGTGCTTTGACCGGATTTTGTGTAGAGGATGAGGATGAAGGACACGTACGCTGGTATGCGGGCACGAGGGCGCCCTCTTCGGCCTGGACGTGCTCGTACACGTACCACCGGCCGCCGGGCTTGAGGTAGTCGTAGAGCAGCTTGATGTTCTTGTCCGGGTCGGGGATGCTGCAGAGGCACTGGATGGTGAGGATGCAGTCGACGCTGCCGGGCTGCATGTCGGCCTTGGCCTGGAGATCCTCGATGCCGTAGGGCAGGACCTCGTAGCGGCCCTGCATGCCGTGCTCGTCGGCCTTGCGACGCAGGGCGGCGGCCGAGATGGCGTTGGGCTCGACGCCGTAGACCCGCGTCGTCTTACCCGAGGCGGCGGTGACCTTGGCGAGGACGTCCATCCACATGCCGCTCCCCGCGCCAATCTCGAGGACGGTGCCGCCGATGGGGTTCTCGGCCGTCTCGCAGAGGGCGCCCTGGCGGAAGCGGCCCTCGAGGAGAGGCGTGACCCACGGCTCGGCGCCGTCCTTGGACATGGGGCCCATGCGGACCCAAAAGTTGCCGAACCAGGCCTCGTTGAACTTGGCCCAGCTGGTCAGGGTCGCCACGTCGAGGGCGAGAAGGAGCTTGGCGACGGTGATGACCCCGTACAGGGCGGAGTAGGACATGAGTATCCATGGGAAGAGGAGCTGGGTGAGGAGCTCGCGCAACGTCATTGTGCCGGCGGGTCTTGCTGCCGCGTGTACGAGGGGTAGAGTGTATTTTGGCAGAAAGAGAAAAGGGTAAAGATCGAGGCCGAGCAGATAGTGGGTTTTTATTCTTTTTGAGACCTGCCGAGCGGATAGTCAGCCTGCGAGCCGGTGATCCGCGCAGGTCGAGGCCGGGTGTGGGTGTGGGTGGGGATGCGGAGAACAGGTTCCTCACACACAGTCAGTCAGTCACACAACACACACTGCAGGTGGCCGGGACAGACACAGTTCTCGCCAACGCTCGGTTCCGCTACACATAGCATTCTACATCATCTTCCTGCCGAAAAATAGCCCGGAGCCCATCGAACCCGCGGGCGCGGATCACGGTCTTTACGCGCGTGTACCAGACGTCCAGCTCCTCATCCTCCCCCGCGTGTTCCTTGTAGTACGAGACGACTGTCTGCAGGGGCATGGCGGCCGACGTGGCGCCAAAGAGCTTGAAGCGTTCCGAGACGAGATACTCTATGCTGCGCAGTATCAACGTGGCGAGCTGGTTCGTCCCTCGGCTGCTCTCGACAAACGCCTCGTGCAGCGGGGCGCCGCTCAGGAGCACGGGGACCTTTGTCAGGAGATGCTGCAGGCCCTCGAGGGCGAGGAGCCGAAACGTCCAGAACAGGATGAAGAGGTTGGCGACGGTGACGCTGGGGAACGTGAGGGGCGTGCGTGCGTCCTGGAGGCTGGTGGCCTGGAGCCACTCGGCGATCTCGTCGTCCTTTCGCGCCTTGTCCTCGAGGTAGGCGAGGCGGTTGATGTGCGCCACCAGGCGATCGAGCAGGGCGGTGACGGAGCTCGCGTCGCGGCCGGCTTCTTGCGGTGCCATCTCGTCCACCTGGCGCAGCAGGCAGGGGAGGCCAAATGCGCTGTTCATGACCATCTGGATGTGTGTGGGCCCAATGACGGTGAAGGGGACCGTGATCCAGGGCTCCTCTGCCACGATCAAGTACTGCCGAAACTGGAGCGCGGCGGTCATCTGCGTCGCCACTGTTAGTACGGCATGTAGGCACGGAGCAGGACGCGCAGAGTCTTTACCAGAGCAGGCCGGAAGCCAACATACAAGGCGTGCGGGAGTCCATGGACGTAGTATTCAGGATTCTGGTGGAACAGGAGATCGCGGGCGCCGCGGAGGTGGATGACGGCGCCGAGCTCCGAGGTGGGAAGCATCATCTGCACGAGAACATAACAGTCAGCCACGAACTTATGTCCCCCCCAACGGGCGTCTCTCTTACCTCGGAGACGAGGAGGCACATGACGGATGCCAGGAGCACATCGAACTCGTCCTGCCTCAGGTGGCCGAGCCCACGGTTGAGGGCCGACACGGCCTCGCTCTGCGCCTCGAGGGCCTGGCGGACAGGCGCCCGCCCGCTCTCGCCCCTGGACACGACGGAGATGCCCAGGGCCTTGACGGCGGGGAAGAGATAGTCCTGGGCGGCGGGTCCGCGGGCGAGCTCGGGCATGACCTCCACCCAGGCGCCGCATATGGTCTCTGCGGAGATGCGACCCTTGCGGGCCGGCGCGCTGTCGGGGCTAAAGTTCTGCACCACGAGGGAGATGATGTCGAGAAAGGGCCAGCTCAGCGGCCGCGGCACCGTCTTCGGCACCGCCCTCGGCAGGGCTGCCGCCGCGTGCGTCTTGGCCGGGCGATGGATACGCGCGGGTGTTTTGGGCGGGGATGGGGTCTGCTGGGCGGATTTGGATCTCTGCTTCTTGGTGACGGTCGTCCGTCCTGGCGGGGGCCCGACGAGCGGTGGCCGGAAAATGAGATCATGCTCATAGCCGGCGCACTCGCGCTTGCGCACCACGCACTGGTTACATGCGGGCTTTGTGCCGTCACACTGCGTACATGATGTTGTCTCAGCACGGTTTTCCGAGTACCACTCTTTGAGGAAGCAAGCACGCGAGGGAGAAGAAGCAATGGGACGTACTGCGAGCTTGCGTGCCCTGCAGGTGTGGCACGTGGTGCGCTGTCGAATCTTCATCTAGAGAGAGAGGGTTTATCAGACGACGAGGCCCGGACAGTTGGAAAGCCCGTTGGCTTGGCTGCTTGGCATACCGCAGGAGGGATGCATGGACACGGTGATTGGAGCGCTGGGTGGTTGGAGCGCCGAGTGCTTGGTGATCCGTTGGTTGGTGATCCACGGCGTGCCGGTGCAACGCATGCGCGGACAGCGTTGCAATTGCTCAATCCGGAGCCTGTGGTGGTTCAGAAGATCGAGGAGGAGGGTCTCTGTCTGTCTCAGAGCAAGGTCACGGACGGACGGTGAGGTGAGTCCAGTGTGGGCCCTGGTGGCGGGAATGCCCGGCTGAGCTTCGGCACGCAGCTGCCGTGTTGGCTCGGAGAACTCGTACAGCTGGTCCCTGCGGATGGCGCGGGTATGCACGCTGACTCAGCAAGCTTGGCGAATGGCGTGGCTTCTTCCATCGGGCTATTGTTTGATCCGCTGCCCCTTGTCTCGTCCTCGCGTGGTGATTGGTCTTCCCACGGCCTCAGCCGCTGTCTGCGCACAGACCGGCTGTATGAGTTCGCTGAGTTGATGCGGTCCAGGACAGTAATAATAGCAACGCTGTGCGCGTACTGCGGTTGATCAGCTGCTGCGCTAGTCCTGTTCGGGTGAGTATTTTCGCCAAGCCTTGCAGAGAGAGTATGAGGTCACGTGAGAGGATCTGGCCCATCCTGGACCAAGGTGCCGTTGTCATCTGCAGGGTAGCCAGCTTCTCTTGCACAGGTGGTCTCGACCTGTTGAAACGCTGCTGGGCGTCAAAGGCAGGCTGGGCGCCAAACGCCGTCAGAACAACTGCCGTCATCTTGGCGAAATGCACCCTTGCTGGGGGCTGCCGCTTGGACCTTGCAGACAATGTGCAGAATGGTCGTCTGCGTCGAGTGTCCAGACAACTGCCGATGATGGGCAAACAGATGTTGGTGGGCATGGAACCCAATGTGGCCTAGGTTACTACACCAGCGCCCCAGATAATCGACGGGTCCCCTATAGCACGCCGTGACAGAGACGGGGCTGACGCGCCGATCGTGCAGACGCTGAAGCAAACGACGAACAGGTGCTCATGTATGATCACCAGACAGGGCAGTAGATTCAAACATGACAGCAAGCATCGTGCGTGCACGGGTGTGGCTGAGACGGAGATGAAATCGAGCCGTGGACTTGGCAAGTTTCAGGCACGACTCTGACGCTGTGGCCACGGTCACTCCGGGGGACGAGGGGCCGACGACTGCCCTACACTAGCGTCAGTCCCTTCTGTACAGTACAGTAGGGGGCGGCCCCCAGCAGGTGGCCAACTGGCAGCTGACACTTGACAGGTGGGACGGCGCTAAGCCTCTGTTTGTAGACGGCCTAATTAGGCCCTGCGGTGGATAAGGTATCTGGAAACAACCTAAGATGAGGGCCTCTACCACCTGAAGGGCGCCAGGGCATTCTCTGTTGCGCTAGCAGCATCTGCATGTAATTAGACCCCTGCCCGCCCAGGAGCCTCCTGCATGGTGCCTGGCATGCCCGCCCGCCCGCCATGTGCTGGACGGAGATGGCTTTCCTGGAACGTCCCCCGTATCGTCGTCCCCGATGTGTTCAAACAGCACACGTCAAGAACCCCCGGCGGAGGCGGAAACCGGCCTGGTATGGTTCCGTCGAGCCATCGTCACCCCCCACCCCGTGCCTGATCGCCCTGTGGCGCACTCGGATCAACCCCCTGTTTCGCGCATCGGCACCTCAGGTCTACCGTAGCGTGCGGCGGCCTTTCGTCCCTTCTTGTGTTCCTACGATCATTAGAGCTGAGATCTATTGCTGCAGTGCACGGCTCCCCCAAGAACCAGGAAGGCAGGAATAGCCCCTTTTGGCAAGTATGCCGCATGCCAGGACGCTCGACATACACGTAGCCCGTAGCTGACCCCGGCTGCCTGCTTCAAACAGCATTGCATCGGCGTGTCCATGGCTACGTACGCACAATGCCTCCAAGGTCCAGTCCTCATGCGGCGTCCACAATCCCCGACACGGAGAACCTCGCATCCGGCGTCGCGTTCTGTTTCCTGTGTTTTGCCCAGCCCCGAAACTCGTTTGGCCCAGGCGGCAGCCATGACACACCCATGCACGCAGGCCATCTCGTGCAGACCCAAGGGTACCCCCATGGCGTTTGTTGAGACGCATACGTTTCCAACGATCCACACAATACAACCCCCTGTTTGTGGCTTCGACCCAAGGAGACAGAGACCCTTTTTGGAGAAGGTGGTTTGGAAGCTTATATCTACAACCAGGAACGCTCCGTTTCGTTCGGCCTTTGGTTCCTGCTGTTGTTGCTGTTCTTCCAAACTAATAATACGCCACGCCCTCTGTGTCTTTCGTTTTTCACTTTTTCACGGCTGTCTTTCGTTCTCTGCATCAGCAGCTGGCTGCTCCGCTATATCCCCAACTCTTAATCAGCACGCATCCCGACTGACGATACCATCACGGCCGTTTCGTTGCTCTCACCAGAAGAAACGAGTTACTCTAGAACAGCTTCTGTTTCTGCTTTCACGCCTCACGCCTAATACCAACAACCACACAACTCGCAACGCCGGTCGTTGTCCGTAATCCACAAGCATCATGTCGCAGACACACATGGAGCTCTCACAAGTCATGTACACGCCCGTGTCATCCATGGGCAGCACCCGCCCCACGGCGACGAAGCACCGCAAGTCGCTCTCCACGGGCGGCGGTCGGGCCTGGAGCGATAGCGAGGTATGTAATCCAGACACGTCTTATGCATGCGGAGCCCTGACAAGAACACAGGAGTCGTATCTGCTCCAGACGCGCCGGCAGAAGATGCCCTACAAGCACATTGCCGCCCACCTCAACAAGACAGAGCTGGCCTGCCGCCTGCACTACCACCAGATCTGCCACGGGACCAACCGTCGGAAGCGCAACCTTTCGTCGTCGTCCATGCAGACCGACTATGCGCACGCGCTGCGCGAGGGGTCGTCCGAGCCCGGGTCGAGGATGAGCCCCGCGAGCTCCAGCTCGTCCGGCTCCTCCGTCCGGCTCCCCAGCATCATGGACCACGAGAAGCTGCCTTCGCTGCTGCCCAAGCCCAGCAGCGGCAACGACACATTATCCTCCATGGGGTACCCGGCCGGCCAGCGCCTGCTCCCGGCCTTTGAGCACCCGGACGTGCACAAGCAGAACCTCTACAGGCTCAACACCAACCTGCCCTCGGTGACGGCCGCGCCCACCCACAACCCCGCGCACGTCGACCTGGCCCGGCTGCACGCCATCTACGCCGCCCACCGCAACACATTCTGGGCCGCCATCGCCCACGAGTATGGCAACGGCGCGTCGCCCGCCAGCCTCGAGACGGCCTGGCGGACGGGACGCTGCTGCGAGAAGCCCACCGCCGCCACACACCGCCAGGGCACCACCAGCCCCATGATCACGCCGGGCGCGAGCCCCGTCAGCGAGGCCAGAGATCCCTTCTCCACCATGTCGGAGCGGTGCGCCTGGGACAGGGACATGATCCGGCGCATGGGCTGCAGCTAATCAGGCCCCGTGCATCTTCAGGAGGGCATGACGGACGTGCGTGGGGCCTTCGAGCCAATGGACATAGACGGTTAACGATAGCGCTTGCTTGTAATGATGGAAAATTTCAAAACATGTGTCATGCAGCGGCCGCCTCGTAAATGTGTCGACAAACTGCCGATGGACGCTGGACGCACGCCTGAGACGTGGAGTGTCAGGGATCCTTTGGCAGCCCCTGGTGCGTATCAAGTCCAGGTCAGGCAGTTCTTGCCTTGATCTTTGCATTGTGGGGCAGCTTCCCGCTCTGCTTATAGTCATATCTTTATACGTAAATAATGACGTCAGCTCATATGCATATACCATGTTTAGTAGAGTAAAGAATGCAATCCAGTGGACTGCCATCATCAGCCAATCACATTCTTCACATTCGAATCGGTCTGCGACGTGTGGCCATGCCTGACAAAGACCGAGGCCACATTCTGCGGTGCGACGACGTCTGGGCCCTCTGGGAACGCCTTTCCCCGCTGTCATTGACTAAAGCTACATGCCTACCGCTTGCTGCTTTGCCTCGTACGGTTCGATTCCGGCTACTCGCGTCGACTAAGCCGAGATACGAGTCGAGCGATCCTTCGCGATGAGGAAGAGGGGTAGCTCGTCTTTATACGGGGATGCGAGCCCACATTGGCATGCTGAGTCGCATGGAATTCTGTCTTTGACCATCTGTCAATCTCTCCCACGGACGTGACTGTTCTCTGATTCATCCATACAGCCCCAGGTCAGTATCCTCGTTGGCAGCCCGTGTCGTGCAGCGCAACCCCCGGCCGATGCAGCTCCCCGCAGGCCCCGTCGGAACCCCAGCCAGCCCGCGTTGTCACCCCACCATGGGCACCTCCGGACTGACGTCTGTCGACCATCTCCATCCAGTCTCTTTTTTTTGTACCTTGAAAGCTCAAGCACCTTGTTATCGGTTGTGCCTTCACTTGCGGAAACTTGAGCTGACCCACGTCCAGCCAGAGCCATGTCGTCGCAGGATCGCCAGCTGCCCGAGGCACAGCACGACCCCAAGTCGTCGCCTGATTACATCCAGTACAAATGCATGCCTCCCGGTCCCAATTTGAACCGCTGGTCGCAGAACATCACTCGTGGCCATGAATACCCAGGAGCCCAGGTCAGTCCCCACACCCGGGCAGGCCCAAGAGCTCCATCCTCTGCGAGGGTGGTGAGCTGACCGGTCACGAGGCCATGCTGTACGCTGCTGGCGTGCCAGACCGTGACATGATGAAGAATGCCGCCCAGGTCGGCATAGCCTCCGTGTGGTGGGAGGGAAACCCTTGCAAGTAGGCAGACTGCTTCACGGAAAAGTTCGTCGAGGCCCTGGCTAACGTAGGTGCAGCACCCATTGTGAGTAGCCGCATGCATGTCACGGCAGGACAACCCCAGCTGAACAGCAGACAGTGCTCGAGCTGGGCAAGATTGTCAAGGGCGCCGTGGAGCGTCAGAAGATGATTGCGTGGCAGTACAACACTGTCGGTGTCTCGGATGCCATCACCATGGGCAGCGAAAGTATGGTCCCCTGTGTCCCCCCCCCTTTGCCACGCACCTTGTATGTAACCTGGGTCAAACAGGCATGCGGTTCTCTCTCCAAACCCGAGAGATCATTGCAGACTCGATCGAGTCGGTCACATGTGGGCAATTTCATGACGCCAACATTTCCATCCCCGGTTGTGACAAGAACATGCCTGGCGTTGTCATGGCTGCGGCGCGCCACAACCGTCCGTTCATCATGATCTACGGCGGCACCATCCGCAAGGGCAGCTCCACCCTCTTGGAGAAGGAGATTAACATCTCGACATGCTACGAGGCCAGCGGCGCCTACGCGTACGACAAGCTGCACGCCAAGACGGACGCGGGCAAGGAGGGCCGCACGCCCAGCGATGTCATGGAGGACATTGAGAGGCATGCATGCCCCGGCCCCGGCGCATGTGGTGGCATGTACACCGCCAACACCATGGCTACCGCGATTGTATGCTCTACTCTACACGTGTCATCCTAATCTGTTCAAGTACTGACAAAACCTCAGGAAGCCATGGGCATGTCGCTCCCAGGCTCGTCGTCCTATCCTGCCGTCTCGCCCGAGAAGCGGAGAGAGTGCGAAAAGGCCGCTGCCGCCATCAAGGTCTGCATGGAAAAGGACATTCGGCCCCGCGACCTCTTGACGAAGAAGTCCTTTGAGAACGCCCTGAGGCTGACCATGATCCTGGGCGGTTCGACCAATGGCGTGCTACACTTTCTGGCCATGGCGAACACGGCCGACGTCCCCCTGACGCTGGACGATGTGGCTCATGCGTCGGATACCACGCCCTACCTCGCCAACCTGGCGCCCAGCGGCCAGTATTTGATGGAGGACCTCTACAAGATTGGCGGCACACCCTCTGTCATCAAGATGCTGATCCACAAGGGCATCCTGCACGGTGACATTCCCACCGTGACGGGAAAGACCCTGGCCGAGAACGTGGCCGACTGGCCGAGCCTCGACCCGGGCCAGCAGATCATCCGGCCCCTCGAGAACCCCTACAAGGAATCGGGCCACATCCGCATCCTCAAGGGCAACTTTGCCCCCGGGGGCGCCGTCGCCAAGATCACAGGCAAGGAGGGCACCTCTTTCACCGGCAAGGCGCGTGTGTTCCACAAGGAGCGGGCGCTCAACGAGGCGCTGTCCAAGGGCGAAATCAAGAGGGACGCCGGCAACCTGGTCCTCATTGTGCGCTACGAGGGACCCAAGGGCGGCCCAGGGATGCCCGAGCAGCTGCGCGCGTCGGCTGCCATTATGGGCGCGGGCCTGTCCAACGTGGCGCTGGTCACGGACGGACGGTACTCGGGTGCCTCGCACGGCTTCATTGTCGGCCACGTCGTCCCCGAGGCCGCCGTGGGCGGGCCCATCGCCTTGGTGCAGGACGGGGACGAGATCACCATTGACGCCGTCGCCAACCGCATCGACGTGGCCATCAGCGAGGAGGAGATGGCCAGGAGGCGGAGCGAGTGGAAGGAGCCGCAGCCGCACGTCCGAAGGGGCGCGCTGGCCAAGTATGCGAGGTTGGTGGGGGATGCCAGCCACGGTGCCGTGACAGACGGCTGGTGAGGCGCCATCACATGGTAGGGATCACATGGAAGGGTTCCATGGATGATGGTGGCCATCATATGGTGCTGAAAAGTGCAATGGTTGTCGGAAAATGGAAAAGCGCCAGGCACTCTCTAAAGTCAAATGACTGCCGGTGTGGGGTACCCATGAGCCAAGCCACCTGCACAAAAATTGTGCAAATCCCCGATCCACCTTAGATTCAACTGCCTCTGCATAACTGCATCATCGTGCTTTGTGTCACCTGCCCTCCGATAACAGACCGCGCCTGCCTGGGCTCTCTGCCCTGGCCAGTGCCTGCTTCCCTTTCCTCCTCCATCACAGCGACTGTCCATATCCGTTGGACAGTAACGAGAACATCATGGTGCGTTTGACTCTCCGAGACTGGGAAAATCTCAATGCTGAATTATAGCGCAGGCGTCTGAAAACGATCCTCTTCTCTCCAGTGGGGATCCCTCGCGGGACGACGACAGCCTCAACAAGACGCCCAAGCGATCGTCGCGCGCCCGGGAGATTGGACTCTTCCTCTGGGCCCTTATCGCCACAGCGTCTGTCATTGTTCTCGCCGTCTGGGTGCAGCACAGCCACCAGACGCATCGCGATGACCGTGACCGCGACCGCCCCAATGCCCCGTCCAAGCGAAACCTGGTCTTCATGGTGTCGGACGGCATGGGCCCTGCCTCGCTGTCTCTGACAAGGAGCTTCCGACAGCACGTCCACAAACTGCCCATCAACGACACCCTCACCCTCGACAGGCATTTTTGGGGCTCCAGTCGCACGCGGTCGAGCAGCTCGCTCGTCACCGACAGCGCTGCCGGCGCGACGGCCTTCTCCTGTGGCAAGAAGAGCTACAACGGTGCCATCTCGGTGACGCCCGACTACCAGCCATGCGGCTCGGTTCTCGAGGCTGCCAAGCGTGCGGGCTACATGACCGGGCTGACGGTCACCACGGACATCACCGATGCCACGCCTGCCTGCTTCGCCAGCCACGTCTTGTTTCGCGCTCTGGAGGACGATATCGCCCTGCAAGAGGTCGGAGAGGGTGTCCTCGGTCGCACAGTCGATTTGATGCTTGGAGGCGGCCGGTGCCACTTCTTGCCCAACACCACCGCCGGCAGCTGCCGCATGGACGATGTCGATGTGGCCAAGATTGCCCAGGACAAGCACAACTGGACCTACGCTGACTCGCGGTCCAGCTTTGACGAGCTCAAGGGCGGCAACGAGGTCAAGCTCCCGTTCATGGGTCTGTTTGCTGGAGCGGACATTCCCTTTGAGCTCGACCGTCGCAACATGAACCATGTCTACCCCTCCCTGAGCGAGATGACGGAGACGGCACTCCGGTCCCTCGAGCTGGCCACCAAGGACTCGGACAAGGGCTTCTTCCTCATGATTGAGGGCAGCCGCATCGACCACGCCGGACACATCAACGACCCCGCTGCCCAAGTCCACGAGGTGCTTGAGTACGACCGCGCGTTCAAGGCCGTCCTCGACTTTATCGAGCGATCCGACACCGAGACAGTCCTAGTCGCCACGAGCGATCACGAGACGGGCGGCTTGGCGACGGCCCTCCAGGAGCCCGGACATTGGCCTGTGTACGACTGGTACCCACAGGCGCTGGCGCAGGCTACTGCGTCATGCGAGCAGCTGACAGTCAAGCTTCTGGAGCAGGTCTCTTCTACGGACATGGGCAAAGACAAGCGCAAGCTCAAGAACTGGATCAAGGACGAGATCGTTGTAAAGGGTCTGGGCATTACAGACGCCACCGACGCAGAGCTCGACGTGCTCGCTGCCGACCCCCAAGGTGCGCTGACCGTTCTCGCGGGCATGATCTCCCTTCGTGCACACGTTGGCTGGAGCACGCATGGCCACACCGCGGTCGACGTCAACGTCTACTCCTCGGGCGGGCCTGGAACCGAAGTCATCAGGGGCAACATTGAGAATACGGACGTTGGCAAGTTCCTTCGGGAGTACCTTGACGTGGACGTCGAGTCGATCACGGCGGAGCTGAAGGAGAAGATGGACCTGGGCCGCATGGACGTCGAGTCCATGCACTATGAACACCGCTTCATGTGAGGTCTATACAGACGAGCATACACGATAGAAATACACAGAGTTAGAGCGCGCAGCATCCTCCTCAAATGCATAATGCATGCCGGCTGTCTTGCGACACAGTCAAAAGTGAATTTCTAGCCGAATCACGAGCAGAAAAGTTACCTAGCCTCCCAAACGCCTCCCGCTCCATTTCCCACGCTTTGCTACCAAACGCCTGTACCCAGTCCCCCATGTCACTGTCCTGTCCCAGCGCCGTCCACGTTGTACCGCACGTACAGCCTGTCCAAGAAGTGCGAGTGCCGGATGCCATTGGGCCGCGCCCTCGCAAACGTCTCGATACCTTCCTTGACCGTCATCCCGCATCTCTCCACCAGGTAGCACACGATAAAGTAGCCCGTCCTGTTGAAGCCGTAGTGGCAGTGGACGCCAATGAGCCCCGTGGCGCCCTCCTCCGTGCGCCTCGCGCGGATGCTGTCAATCAGCTTGATGAAGGCGTCAATCTCGTCGGCCTGGGGCGGGACCTTGGACACGGTCGGGAACTTGTGGTACTGTATGCCGCCGCGCTCCAGGCCCCGGGGGTCGTAGACGGGCTGGTCCTTGGAGATGTCGACCACGTCCGTCGTCTTGCCTGCCCAGGTGCTCGTGAACGCGTGCGGCGTGTGCACCTCGTCGGCCTCGCGGAGCGTCTTCATGGCCCGGAAGATGGGGCCGCTGGGGGGCCCGATGGGTTCCGACACGGGCTGGACCGACTTCCACTTGTTGAGGTTCTTGACGTCCCACTTGCCCTCCTTGGAGAGATACTGCAGCTGCCACGCGAGCGACAGGCGGCCGGTCACCTTGCACGCGAGGAAGTCGGAGATGAGGCCGGCCATTGCGCGTGACTGCTTGGGCATGTACAGACAGGTGTGGTTGGCTGGCGCGGGCAAGGTGGTGGACTGCACAGACCTGCGAGGGCGTCGTGGCTGCGCGGGAACGTCGGCCAAATGCTCCTGGGGGGTGGAGGGGTCGTCCGAGGGATCTTCCTGGCTGCTGTCAGACTTTAGGGGTCTTTTGACCATGTGGAAATCTTCCTCGCGGATGTCGCTGATCGTCTGGGGAATCCGACGGTCGTCGCCCAGGGTCAGGTCCACGGGGGCCGCCGACGCCGCAGCGAGAGTCTCGCAGGCCGGGGGGGATTGCGACAGATTTCCCTTGACGGCCTCCACGATCTTCTGCACGTCGGTCGCGGGCACTATGTAGTCTGCCTCGCCAGCGATGAGGTATACGGGGCACCTGACGCCTGCCCAGGTCTCCAGCCCCGCGAGACTATTGACTGGCTTTCCGTCCTTGTACTCGGGAAGGAAGCCGTAGAGCATGCGCCTCCACACGGGCGTCCTGCTCTGTTTGTTGAAGCGATACTGCAGCTGCCGCAGCTCGTCATCTGCATCCTCGCCCACGAAGCGGGTGACACTGGGACTTTGGAGGCCACCCATGCCATCCCAGGCCCGTAACAGGTCCATGAGCCACCCGGGAAGCCACATCAACCGCCGAGCCCACAGCGTCTTGTTTTCGTCGGGAGGCCCCGCAACTGGGCATATACCGACGAGACCGACCACAAAGTCAGCAATACTGGTTTTGTGCTGGGCCTTGGGGTTGGCCAGCCACGCAGCATACGCCGTGCCCATGCTGTGTCCGATGAGCACAACGGTCTGCTCGGCCTCCTTGTCACGGTACTCATCAATGATGGTTTCCAGCAGCTCGCCCAGCGCGTCGGGCGTGTAGGCGTCCCATGCCGTCGGTGCGAAATCAGAGCGGCCGCCGCCAGGGTAGTCCATGGCCAAGCACGGCGCCAGGTCCACGAGGCTGGTGAGCAGTGGGTGAAACTGCGCTACCGAGCCGCCGAGGCCGGGGATGAACACGAGAAGCGGTAGAGGTCCATTATTCCGGTAGAGCTCCTCCGCTTTGGCGTGTTGCCTGTAAAAGACCCTGATCTTGGGGTAGGTGTGTTTGGTGGTGGTGAAGGACCTGAACTGGGAGTGGTTTTGGAGAAGCTCTGGGTCAGTGAGGTGCGGATCAAAGACGTTGGGATCCATGGGCGATGAACGTGGTCGCAATTATTCCAGCCTTGGACTGCGTAGCCAGGTCCTAGAAGGGTCTGTCGAGTGATGATGGATCTGCGTGATGTAGACAGAGAGTTGTAGTTGACTGGTCGCAAGGAAGCACCAAGAAACGACGAAGAGCGAGACGACAGTTGAAAGCTTTTGGGTATCAACAAACGGGAGGAGGCAGGCGACGAACGGGGTATCTTGAAGAGCAGAAAAACAAGCGGCGACCGTAATGAATTGTGAGACTGGCTTAGAATGGAGTCGGGGAAGCGAAAGGTGCCCAAAGCCTCGTTCGGTAGGGCAAAGTGAGGCGAGCAAGCAGGCAGGGCAAGATAAACAATGTGTCAAACCCTGCGCCGGGACCGGATCGTTGACAGAAGCAAGCGTGCCAAGTCCGGGCAGCACGCGGGCTCAATCAATGAATCCTTTCGTCGCCGTTGGGATCGACCAGCAACTCAACCTCGAGGGGTATGTATCCGAAGTGGTTGGGCAAAGTGAGACAGCGATCCGCGTGAGACCTTCGCACAGACTTTGTCTGCGCCTACAAGCTCGACGAATCGCTCGTCATCATGCAGCCACCTGATGCTACCATTGGAAGATATTCGGCCTACCCTATACACTCTCCCGCCATGACACGGTAGGCGTGAGACCGGGCGTTGTGCAGTGAATTAGCAAAAAAGTGATAGATCAGTGAGGCCTTCCAGCATATGTGCTCTGAATTGACTTTGCTGTCGCTGTTCCTTGCCTTAAACTTTGGCGTGGCGTCGTGGGCACTGTAATGCCCTGGCATACCATAGAGAGCCTCCATAGTCAAAGATCAAGGACCACTCGATATCCAGCGACTCGCACAGCTATCGTCGCCCACATTCCCGAAGTCGAGCAGCATTCCAAGAGTCAAGGTTTTTGTTTGCATTGTACGGGCGAGCTCTTCCAAATGTTGGGTTGGGCTCTGTATCGCATGAGTAGTGTCCCAAGGCTAGGTATAGTAGTTCCATGATAGAAATAGAACTTGGGCAGAGACTCCGCCAATGTTCCCCAGACCCAGCCGTTGCGTTGCCCTGGCAGACGACTTGCAGGTATTCCTAGGATGATACACAAATATTACAGTATGATGCGCTCACTGCTTTCCCTTCCCCTTCCCCTTCCCCTGCTCCTGTTCCTGGTCATGTCCCTCTGGCAAGGCGGCACCCACGCCCTCCTCCCAGCCGATGGGGATCAACGCAGCAGCAACATCAGAAACACCCCTCTCCGTAGCTAGCATATTGAACTGGGCTGTGGCGTTCCTCGTGTCCATCACATCGACCCTAAGACCCAGCGAGGATATCATCTTGGCCGTTTCGGGACTCAATGGTCGGATCTCTTTGCCAACGCCGATAATGAGGAGGTCTGTGTATCCCGTCAGTCACATGGGCAGAATAGAGCAGCGGGCCCGCGTCATCGTACCTGGTCGTGGCCAGAGCAGGTCCAGAATGCCAAAGGCCTCCTTCGCAAACTCGACCTGCCCCTTGCTGTTCAAAATCTTCATCTGGCCATCGTTGCGTGCCGCCCATGGTCGCCACGAGAAGGCCTCGCCCGACACCAGAAGCGCGCCATCGCCTCCCCTGATTGTGACGTTGCTATTGAGCCCAAAGCCGTCGTGGAAACAGACGTCGACAGACGTGGATGGCGCAGGCGTGTTCCCAAGCACGTCAAGACTGCCAAAGTCCGTCGCTGGTCGAGGCGCCTCTACGCGTAGACGTGCGGTTGTCGATATTGAGCGGGCCGCGGCGCATCGCAGGCTGGGCTGGAGAGAAGCTGCCACCGATTGCACTCGTGCAGTGGAGCTGCAGCTGGCGCAGCGCAATATGCGAGCGGATTGGCGATGTATTTGGGTTCGCATAGTGTAATGTGTTCTGGTGTTGCAATGGCGTGCAAACCGCATGGAATCGTTGGCGGGCTATGTGGTAGGTACTAGCAGTCTTCTCGTAAATTTCACCTCTTGCACGTCATAGCGCCCACGACAACATTTCTCAGCAAAGTGGCCTAGGTACACCACGCTCTCGCGACGATTATTGCAGGCAATCTGGATCATGCAATTTCCCAGTCTTTCGCATTCCCATATTGCTATGAGGTGACACAAAGCATCACACATGGGCAGGACCTCACTACACTTCGAGAGTTCACCCGCACGACCCTTGCAACTTGATGTTTGGTTTTCATTCAAATCACCAAGTGGTAGCAGCCCTAAAGATTGCGCAAATCCGCCATCCCGTCCAGGCAGGCTGATGTACCATGCAGTCCCTTTTGTCCCTGTGAACACCGAAGTACAATGAAACCGGAAGACACCTTCCCCTGTAGACGTCTCATCCGTTTGAGAATTCATCTACCATCACCCTCCCCCTCGCAGTTTTTGATCATAAGCGTGAGACGAGATAAGACATTTGCCGTGTGGTTCTGTGTATCGCTGATGTAGGCAATGTAAATCGGTAGTCCTCATTTATTTCTTCTTCTGCGAAGCCTCCTGCTCCTTCAAGACCTTCTTGACAATCTTCTGCTCCTCGATCAAGAAAGCGCGGACGATGCGGTCGCGGACGCAGTTGCCGCACCTCGAGCCACCGTAGGCGCGCTGGACGGTCTTCTTGGGCTTGGAGATCTGGGAGTACTCGCGGGGGCGGAGGGCGGGAATCTGTGCAATGGTCAGTCAGTATGCCGGTCTGTCAAGGGCGCGCGCCTGCGAAGCAACAGTCGTCAAGATGAGGGAGCGCAGTGTAGTCCAGGGTCGTGGCGAACCGAGTCCGTCTCATTCTCCCATGATCCTTTGCCCCTCATCGGTGTCCGATCGTCGTCGTCGTGGTTCGTCCCGAGGCACACTTACGCCAGAGAGCTTGCTGCCGCAGTCACCGCACTTGGGGACGGTGCCGCGCTTCTTGATGTGAAGCAGGCGGATGTCACCACCGGGGGTCTTGATGACACGGGTCTTGTTGGACCGGGTGTTGTAGCTACACGAGCACAGGTCAGCCCAGCGGTTCCTTCATCCCACTCATTCCTCCACCGGCAACAACTGCCAACGGTCGCCATTGTCGGAATTCGTGTCGGCTGGGTAGACTCACCCGTTGCGGCGGCGGTACGTAACGCGGAGGGAAGGCATCTTGTCGGTGTTGTGTGGTTGCGACGTTGAACGACAATTGGCAATGGAGGTTTCACGCGAGAAGGCAGCGAGGGTTTTCGCAGGTCTGGTGCAAAATCTTGTGTGGGCGGAATTTGGGGCTGCCCTCGCCGGCTGGCGAATGGGAGGGCGGGAGAGGGGCCACCAAGCGCTGCACGTGACATGGCCTACCCTGATCTGGGTCGGAGCAAGGTGCCACTTGGCGGGGCATTTGGGCATGGTGAGAAGGAGACTATGATATTCAATTGCTGACGCAAAAGCGTATGCATTCCCAACAGTTGATGGGATGCGTGTGCAGACGAACGTAAATTTTGGGGTATCTTAGTTTATTCTTCAGAACGGAGAATGCAGTGCAATATTACTCCCCGTTGCTCCATCCCAACACTCTTCGGCTCTTCATCGTCATGTCTTCTTGCCATCAAGCCAATCTGGGTGTTCCGTATAGTCCCATGGCTTGATTCCCTCAGGGTCTTGCTCGCGGCTTTCCTGGGCCTTGGCCAGGACAGCCCTGTTCTCCTCTTGCCGCATCAGATCAGTAAAGTCGGAAAGATCCGCTTGCGCGTCTTGGACTGCCTTCATGAATGCTTGGTAGACGGCCTCGGCTACGATGGTCAATTAACATCAAGGCGCCGGTTCCAAGGCATATTGCGCAGACTTACGGGTAGAATACTCATGCATCAACGGTTCGAGCATTTTTGGAATTGTCTCCCTCATGTTTCGAACCTGGGAAAAGGCACTTGGTCAGCCACTCCATAACGATCGTAGGGGAACTGGTGTACCTTGGCATGAAGGATGTTGAGCTGCTGCATCCCCTGTAACAAACGAGGCTCGTCCCAAGAGCCTGAGCTACTGTTGGAGGCACCATTGTGAGCACCATTTTCGTGTTGCGCCATGGTTGGATGGCCGGTGTGTGATGTTCACAGAGCGCCAGGCGATGGTCTGAAGCGTGTGTTGGCCAGCAGAGGCGCCTACGGATTTCGGCGCTACAAGGAGAGACGACGACTCCCACTCACGCGGCGCAAGACTATCGCCCGGTACTGACCGCGATGATCCGATTCATACGCAAGACAGCGACTGTGCACAATGCATGGACAAAAAGCCTGAGCACTCAAAGCCCATCGTAGCTTGGGTTCAACTCCTAAGCTGCTCATTGCAGGTCACGTGGCAGCAGCATGCTTGCGTCCTTGACTCGAAGTACATTAAGTGCCGGTATGAACTCAAGAACGGGCCACATTACATTTCCTCATCTGAACCAGCTGGCCATGCACTATGAGACAACAAATCCAGCTTTCAAGGTGCTGGGAGCCTCAATCATTGTTACTGCCGTGGTTTGAGCTCAAGGGCGACAACTACTCCGTACCAACACACATTTAGCCATTACGTAGTGGGTGTCGCTAATTACTGTAGCCTGCGCCTCATCAACATGATGCAGCAGGAGCAAACGGGCCAGCGACCCATATTTAGCGGCGTGTTGACCAATGAGCCGCGCCGCCTTCCTCCACTGTGAGCGAGCTCTTGCCAGCGCCAGCAAAACAAGCATTTCCTGCCTCCATCAACAGTGCGGATTGGAAAAACTCTCACAGCCCAGCCTCACTGGGATCCATTTACCTGCCGCCCGCATCGCGAGGACCAACACGCGACGCTCGGTTTGCTCTGCAAGCCCGACTCCCATCGTCCAGTGCACTATATCTGGGTGCCTGCGCATATTCGCAGCGCCGCAGAGCCCCGAGTCTGTTTCGCAGACCTCGTTTCCTGACCGGAAACAGCCCCAACCCTTTTCTAGTCGTGCCACCCAAGGCGGCCAGCCTTGAAGACCCGCCAGGACGGCGTACCAAGTTCAGATGCCGGGCACGCCGCCGCCCGCCCTCATCCCCCCGCCAGAAGGCATCTTCCGCACCTTTGAAGATCTCATGGCATCGGTCCAGCGCGTCGCTAAGGACCAGGGCTATGGCATTGTCAAGCTGCGCGCCTCCAACTACCGCGATGGCAAGCCCACGCGATACGACCTCGTCTGTGATCGCGGAGGCGTCAAGTACAACAGCACGGCGAAGAAGCGCAATCCCTCGACGCGCAAGATCGACTGCCCCTTTCGCGCGAAAGCTGTCTGCGAGGTGCAGCTGGGCAACCAATGGCGTTTTGCGCTGCAGGAAGCGCGACACAACCACGAGCCTCGCCAGCCCAACGGCCCGCAGACGACCGAGAACGCGCCCATTGCGACATCGATCCGATCTTTCACGAACAAGATCGACCGACTGAGCCATGACATGCTGAACGGCCTGATGCGGATCGAGCAGCGGCTGGATGTGATTGAGAAGCGCATGGAGAATCTGGAGGCGCGGGCTGCAGGCTACGAGCCGCGCTTCCAGAACATCGAGCAACGGATGCAGCAAATGGAAGGCCCTCGTATGGACGGTTTGCCCATGGATGACGTGGAGCAGCGATTGTTGGCTTCACAGGTGCTGTAGGAAGCCCATAACCTACAAGCGCCACCCGCTCGTCCACCTTCACGCATGCACGCCTCCTCTGGGGAGGCTGCCACTGGCTCAGGCGCAGGCATTGATATGGAAGCGTCGTTGTCTGGCAGCAATCTGTTCTTGTCAAGCCACGCCGAGCGATTGGAGGCAGCCAGTGTCTCCGGACCGAATGTGGATGGGAAGGGTGGCGGCCTTGGCCAGGAGGCTCTCATGGTTCCGAAGGAGGCATCTCCTGCTCTTTGATCTGATATATTGCGAATGGATGGTAATGGATTTTGGAGGGTTTACTTTGGCGTTCAAAGGGACGGCTACACTGTCTTTGCGGTCGCTTTCACTGTTGCTCAGGCGTGTCATGGAATTGGTTGCAAGTTTTCGTTTCTGCCAGCCGTGATGATACGGCTCCTTTTTGTTCGGACTGCGTCGTGCGACATGTGGAATGTCGAGGCAACTCAAATGCATGGGGAAGGAGGATGTTCATAGTGCAGCAGCACATCTTAGACGTCTCTTCAAAGCTGGGCACTCCAACGCTTCATCCGTTCGTGATTTCAGATTTGCTGGTTGTGCCGTTGGACGCGGCAAACTCTGCTCGCTGCTTACGAAGGACACCACCGCAAAGCGCCATACGACCAGCTTATGCATGGGCGAGTCCAGGCAGCGCGCCTTCAGCTCGAGACTGGCGCATCCGTGAGGCTGCGTCACCCGCCAGACGCTCACAGAAAAGGTGGCACAGCTATGGCTCCTACCGTACAAATACGCAACGGCTTTTAGGCCATCGCAAATTCAAGCCTCCAAGGCCAAGTGAGGCCTGTGATCCTCAACTCACACCGCCTCACGATTGAGCGCCAATTTGTGCTTCTGAGCACTCACAAGCCAGACGCAGCGACCAACGGGCTTGGATGCACTAGTGCATTGGGCGACAGTGACGATCATCACCATCCTCATCACAACGCATCTTGACCATCGGGCGTCGCTACGAATGTGCAAACGCGCAGGGGGCGCGCGTGCATGCGTTCAACTTCAGCCCGTTGATCTGGGCGCAACCACCCGCCGCAAAGCCCCAGGCTTGCTTGTTGCGGACCGCCAAAGCATGTCCGCCAGCCGCACTGGGCCCAAACTGCATATGCAAGGCCTTGCATGGGCTCATGGAGGCTGTGTCGCCTGCCAGTACGCTCTTCAGACCATGACATTGTTGGCACTCGTGGATGCAGAGGGCATTGAGTACTGATGCTGAATCTCTGCCCCAAGTGATTCAAACATGCGGTTGCAACATGGCCAGGGTCCTGGAACGGCTCACGTCTTGATGATAGGCGTCCAGGTGAAAGAAGCAATCAGGAGACGTGTCGACTCTCTTCAATTGTGCACATTTGCCGGCCAGGCGAGGCCCAGATCGCTTTTTGCTGCGCGCGGTGGCTGGGAAGTGCTCACTGGGTGGGGTGGGCGAGATCCCCTGCATCTTCGCAGTCGGCGTTTGGCCCGGCTGCAGAATTGGTGACGAATTGTTCCTTGAAGAAAACAAAAAAGAAGTTTCCTCCTATCTCTTTCTTCTTTTCTTCAAACTAGACGACGGTTGAATGTCGCGGTCATGGAACTTTCTGGGATAACAGGGAACTCGACGCCCGAGTTAAACGCTGGCGACAGCTGCATTTTCAAACCATTCTACACCTGGAGTGAAGGTCATATAGACTTGATGACTTTGTCCCGCAGATGGCTAATCAGATTTAGGAGATGGACCTGGCTGGAGGGAGCACAGAGAAAGCGATATCCGCAGGCCGCAGAATAAGGAGGCCTGCCTGCAACCCGTGTGGGATGTGATCGAAGGGAAGACGGTTAGTTTGATGTAGGTGTCTCGCGTCATCTCGCGATCTTGAGGCAGCATACTCAAAGTGTCAAAGCATAGCCAAAGCAGAACAGGCCCGGATTCGCGTGCCACCGAAGCGTAAACGAGAGCGACTCGAAGGTCGGTGTCACCTTCAGAAGTGCGAATGTCAGGCAGCTTTCACGGACAAGTACAAAATGCCCGAATTTTGGTGGTCCAATCACAACCAGAATGCCAGCGGGTACTTTGGCTACGAGAGCCACGGCATCGATAGCGAGGGCGGTTCATCTGTAGGTAAGTCGGCACTGGCAAGGACGCAAAAGGTGTGGGACATCTCGTGCTAAGGTTGTACTCCAGTATCCTGGCTCCGTGTGCAGGTCAAAGTAGACGTTTTTGCCGACGACTACTACTGGTACAAGCTAAATGTGCTTGTTCACTGGCAGTCATGTGGTGCCACCAAGATTATTCTCTTTGATCCAAAGCCCAGTCTTGCCGAGAAGATCGCAGCCCGAACGGTCTTGCGCGTGCCCATGGACAGAAACCAGCTCAAGGACCCGTTTTGGGTGTATGGGCAAGTCCTGGAAGATCTCATCGCCATGCAGGACATCTGCGTCTGGCAGATCCGGAGTTTGACGCGAGAGAAGGAGAGGGCACAGGGATTAGGCACCAAAAAGCCCCAACGCAATGCGAGGGACTTTGTCGTTTCACACAATTACCTCCGTCACGCAATCCACAGTGTCGAAACGCTGCAAACGACAGTCAAGACGGTGCGCAGCCTCATAGGCAGCCACGAGAGACTTGGGGCTCGATTCGCGCAGGCACATGGCGCGCTGAAAAAAAAGGGATGTATTGCCCAAACCGAGGCCGCGAGAAAGGCCCTAGAAGAGGCGAAATGGGCAGAAGAGCAGCGGCTCGATGCTCATCACCACCATGAAGAGCGGTTCCGGTATTATGAGCACTTTTTCGATACCACCCTCGAGCGGTCCATGGCGACCAAGGAACGCCTGACGAACATGATACAGCTAGAGTTCAACCAGGTGACGCAGGCGGACACCGAGGCCATGAGCACCGTGGCCTTTGCCACGCTCCTGTTTCTGCCCGCCACGTTCGTGGCGGCCGTCTTCTCGACGACCTTCTTCGAACTCGAGAATGGCAAGTGGACAGTGTCTCCTGAGTTCTGGAGGTACTGGGTGGTTGCGGTGCCGGCGACCGCCGCGACGGCGCTATTGTGGGTGCTACGCCACCGCCTGGGCGACGGTCTCAGTTACATGGAATGGCGACCGGATTTTCAGATTTTGAGCGGGAGCCGAAGTAGAGGGCCATAAGGCACAAGGAAAACAAAACTTCGGCCGTGATCATGGGCACTCCAGTCGGTATGGGTGCACTTCGTCTGGCTACATGTGTTCAGCGCAGGCGTTGGGCGGAGTGTGGCTGAGTCCCCAAGCTGCTGCGTGAGGCTCACGCATGCATGATGTTCCCGGCAAGGCACATTGTCAAGTAGCCAGAGGGGTCCGCAGTGTATATAATATCTCTCCAGGTCCCTTGAGATGATTCCGATCGCACAATGTCAACATGAGTTGCCCCGACATCCATGATAAGAACCACAGGCCTGGCGCATGCCTCGGTGCCATCTACACGTGGACTAAAGGTGAGCACGGCGTCTTCTCCGTGGCATGCGGCGTTTGACATGGGAATGTAGGCCAGAAAACATGGGATACGCACACGCCTAGTGCCCTTGCGCAAGCTGCCCACTGCTGGGCAGCAATGTCCGACATAGTCGACGGCGCAGATGTCTGCATCATGTACGAAAGCCAGAGCTAGCCGTGAACCATGACTGATGCCACAAAGAGTGGCGCATACGTTGCAAGCCCGCACGCAGACGGCCTGCCGAGAGGCCTTGAGCAGAGCGCTTCGTCTCCCTGGTTTCTGGTGGAGCGAGCACTGGCGACACGCGACCGGCCACTTTGGTCCCGATACGCAAATAGCGGACGACACCGGGGAGGTGCTGGGTGTCAGTACGTAGGCCGCCTTTGTCTTGTGCCATTCATCCTGCCAGCCTGTTTGACTGACTGTCTTGCAGCGTCATGGGCGCTGTACCAGGTCAAACTCCTCCCGAGCGCCCTGTCATACGAATGGTACAGGATCCACGTGGTCGTCCGCTGGACAGCGTCGGACGGCAAGACCATCCTTGTCCTGTGCGATCCACGAGAGGAACTACAGCCCAAGATGGTGGGCTCTTTCACCCAAGAGCCGCCGGACGAACGCATGCTTTGTGATCCGTACTGGATGTACGCCCACGTCCTCGACGACATAGCCTCCTTGCACATGACATCCGTCCTCGCCGTGCGTGATCTGACGCGCGAGGCCGAACTGCGGCGAGAAACCACCGACGGCCCGCGCAGCTCGCTCCAGAGGCCAGAGCCCAACTTCCATCGGCGGCACGAGATTGCCCGGCACGCCATCCATGGGGTCGAGACGCTGGCCACGGCCGTCCAGACGACGCAGCACATGATCGAGGCGCACGAAACGTGGCGCGCCACCATGATGGCGACAGGCCCCATGCAGCAGCAACAGCAGCAGCAGAAGATCAGGCTCGCCCATGGACGCGTCCACGAGCGCCTGCGTGCCTACGAGACCTTCTTTGCAGGGCAGCTCCACCGCGCCACGGCCCACCGGGACCGTCTGCTCAACGAGATCCAGCTCTCGTTCCACACGGTCGCGCAGCACGACGCGAGCCACTCGCTGACGATTGCCCAGGCGACCCGCCTCGACAGCGAGGCCATGCGGACGATTGCCTTTGTGACCATGCTCTTCCTGCCGGCCACGTTTGTGGCGGCCGTCTTCTCGACGAGCTTCTTCTCCTTCTCCCCCGGTGATGATGGCGGCGGCAGCGGTGGATGGCACATGTCTGGCGAGTTCTGGCGGTACTGGGCCTTTGCGCTGCCCATCACCGCGGTCACGGGCATGTCATGGGCATGCCGGGGGGTTCTGCGGGCGGCGTGGACGAGTGCGAGGAGCCAGACGGACAATCTCTTGCCTCGTGGATTGCCCAAGGACGACGGACAGTCATGTGAACATGAGAAGACATACAATTGATGAATGTCACCGGTCCACCAGGCCAAGATGGACCATCTGCCATGGGCCTGTGGCTGGTTCCGCTATGAAAGAAATTGAATTCATTATCCTGCGTCCCTTAACATCATATAGTCATGTACCATGTGCAAACATGATTTTGATATTGAGTATATCCAAAAATAAAGTTATCTGACAAACCATTAGATCCCACACGCCTCGCACGTCACGAGCAAGTGCCAAAGCCTGACTGGCAGCCGGTCTTGCAGTAGGCGTCCGTTTTGCCGCTGTCGTCTTGTTAGCCAGTCTTCCTTTGCAGCAGAGGTACACATGGACACACCAGTTTCCATACTTGGAGCAACAGTTGCCGTACACGGAGCCCTGGCACGTCTGCGAGGTAGTCCCGCCGCAGAGGCCGTTGGCCGAGACAATGAGCGGATCGCCAGGGTTGCGCGTGTTGCAGGTACCATAGGTGGGCTGGCAGCCGCCGTCGCAGAATGCAGAGGTCGAGCCGCTGTCCGGATGTTAGTAGAATGTCAAGGGGAATGCCTGGTCGTTGGGGGAAACGGAGACGGGAGCGATGTAGGACACGTACCAGAAGCCATTGTAGGAGCAGCAGTTGCCCCATCTGGAGCCCTGGCAGGTGAAGAGGCCCTTGCTGCGGTCGCCGCAGGTGCCGTCTGTGGAGGTCTTGAGGCCATTGCCCGAATCACTGTTGATGGGAGCAGTCGATGAGGTTGGCGTGGAGCCGGTAGTTGAGCTGGGCGTGGAGCCGACTGCAGAGCACGCGCTGGAGTCGGAGCACAGGGAACCTAGACGATCGCGGTCCGTCAGATCTTTTTCTCGCTTATGCCCCGAGAGGGCAACCTGAGTGAGATCACTTACCGCCTGAAGCCTGGACGTACCAGTTGGCCTTGTCATCGCCAAGACATTCGCCTACGGTGACGAATTTGTAGCCCTTTGCCTGGACGGCGTTGATGATATACTCGGCAAGAGTGTCAACTGTTGTCTGCTGGATGTCGTGGGTGAGGACGATGCGGGAGGCGGTGCCGTCGAAGCCCTGGTCAAAGAGGTCCTTGCTCCCCTGGATGGTGTCTGGGGTGTTGTTGATGTAGTCCTTTGTGTCGAGGTCCCAGTCGACGACGTGGTAGCCGAGCGAGGTGAGGCGGTCGAGGCAGCCGGAGGCGCGGGTGCAACTGCCGCGGGGAGGCCGCAGGTACGTGGGGAAGAAGCCGAGGACGTTGCGGAGGGCCATTTCGTTGTAGACGACCTCCCTTGTGCGGCGGTCGTTGTCGACGGCGCTGAGGTCGAGGTGGGACCAGGTGTGGGAAGCTATCTGGTGGCCCTCGTCGTAGGCGCGGCGGATGGTGGAGGCCCAGGGGTTGGCGGGGTCGTCGATGCGGCCCTTGCCATTGTTGTTGCCAGTGATGAAGAAGGTGGCCTTGACGTTGAGGCTCTTCAACTTGTCGAGGAGGGTGTTGGTGTAGATGGAGGGCCCATCGTCAAAGGTTAGGGCGACCACGTTGGGCTGTGTGCAGGAGGTGATGATAGTGTCTGGCGCAGAGAGTCAGTCCCACGTCGACCTTTCTGGTCATTCAGGGGGCCAGTGTCATACCGTAGGGAGCAGATCCCGACTTGCTGCGGGCAATGGTCTCAGTCGAGCTTCCGCAAGGCTTCACACTGAGGGGCAGGCGTCAGCACGAGTGGTATTGGTGAGGCGAGCAATGAACGACCACAGGCGGCGTGTGGACAGGGAGAACTCACTCGGAATCGCAGGTGCCGCCGCTGTAGGCAATCTGGCAGGCCGGACTCTTGCAATAATCGCTCGTGGTACCACAGTAGCCGCCGCCAGAGCAACACTGGCCCTGTGGACAGTTGCCGACGCCTGGACCGCATGTCTGCCTCTTGAAGAGCGAGCTGGGGCTGCCCACGACCCCGGCGGCGAGCGAGGCCGCGAGGAAGATGTCGGAGTACCGCATGATGGGGTTGGCCCAAGTCGGGTCGAGTCTCTGGCACGGGCCTGGGCGCACGCGTGAGGTGATACTTGTGTGTCTTGGGCCGGTCTTGTGCAGCCCCGCGTCTCGAACGAACGAGGCTATGTGCGGTGAAGAGACGTCAAGGAGGAGGGACTGCAGGAGAATGGGGTGCCAATGTACGACTGACAGAGACACACAGTGTCTCTGGAGGATGATCTCTGGACAAGTGCTGCCTGACCGAGACGGATTGGATGCCATTTACATACGACGACTCGGCCGTGGACGAGAAGTGCGTCGGAGCCCCGAGCCATGGGTAGAACGCCACGAACAGGGTCGCGGCATGGCCCCGCTGGCATTCGATCGTATCCATGCGCACTTGCCGTTCTGTGGACGCCGGGGCGCATCCCACTGGGAAGCGCGAGGCTGAGGAAGGCGCTGCCGATAGGCAATGGAGACGTGGGGCTCAGCAGCACATCCGTAGCGCAGCACGCAGTGGCCAGCACATAGCAAGCCGCACCCTGTTTCTGGACGATCTGGGCCAAGCTGGCGCGCAAGGAAGAGGCTGGATTGGGTTCGTATTGGTGCAGGCTAAAACGTTGTGCGTGGTACCTACATCAACGAAGCGGATAGAAACAATGCCTTGCTGCACGGCGCGGCATTGGCTGTGCGCTAACGCATCTACCCCCCTGGTCGTCCTTTCCCCCGACCATCCATCCTCCTTCTCCACCAGGGGTCCGCAGGCAACAGCCCGATCGACGGAGTCCAAGACCCACCGCATCGCACAAAGGGCGAAGGCTTGCGAAGTAGCATTCCAGTTGTCCGCGCCGCCTCTTAACCAGGCCTAGTCTCTGCCTCAATTAGTCTGTCTTTGTCTCAATTAGTCCACCTTCGACGCCATTTCTTGCCAGAAACTTCCAAGGATCCGAATCGGGTACTGCAAACGCCACGTGCGGCAGGCTCGTTCGTCGCCCCGTGCTCCATCCATCCTTTCAGCGCAGGGCGTCTCGAGACGTCAGCGCCCAGCGACCGGTCGACAAAAGCGCGCATGCCGCGTGCCGGAACCTGCATGCGAATGACGTCCATCTTCGCTGGCTATTCTTGTCCTGGATCGGGGACAGCATCGAAAATAGGTGACCGTGCCCACCGGACGCTGTACCACTCCTCCTCAGCCAGCTGGCAGGCCCAAAACACGATCCGCGAGCCTGCATATATTTTGCGTTGACGCATATCCTCGTGTTGAGGACGCACGGCGACTGCTGATGAGCATATCGAACACAACTTCCGGCTGCGCTGGTCACGAGCCAGCTTCCTCTGCATGAGCACATGAATACATCCTGGAGTCTGCACACTGGATCCCATCCTCAGCCAGAGACCAGCTTAGCTTAGACTGGTCGGACCCCTGGGCGCATCAGCAACAAAGACTCTCTCTCCGCGCTACTGCAGCGCCGATCTGCCTCTCCAAGACTCCACCCTGTGTGAATCGGCACATTGCCCCTTGCACGTTACCACCACACCCCCCCCTCGTCCCCCCACCAAGGATCGAAAAAAAAAATCCCGACGCGGCCCCTCTGGGCGATGCCCGTAACACCACCACTCCGTCCGACAAGGCGAACGCGGGCGCCGAGGGATGCAAATCGGTCCGCACGCCTGGGCCTCGTGGGTCAAGCCAGAGGTGAAACGCCCGCCGTGCAATCTAGCGCTCGTCCTTGGATTGTTCCTTTCATCGAGCGCTGGGATGCGTGCGCACGAGGCAGCACGTGGCTCCGTGACGTGGACGCATCACTGTCCTCGACTCATGGCCATGGCCATGGCCATGTATGTCCACGAGGGCGAAACATGAGGACAAAACGTGAAACACTCCAATTACCCGACTGGGCCGCCGCTAGGGGAACTCGCCAATCACAATCGTCCCGGCTCGCACTCGGTTCGCACAAAGGCAGCGCTACGCTGCAGACTGGACTTTGCGTAACAAAGGAACAGGACTCGAATAGCAGGAGATCAACGGAGGAATCAGCACAAGGAGATGAGCGGCAGGACAACCAGTTGCCAAGGAAATCCTTGGTCTTTGAAACGGCAAGAATGCTCGCAAAGCACCACCAAGTTGGAATCGCCTGTGGGGACAAGTAGACCAAAGGCTCCATCACTGAACATTGGACATTGACTCATTGTTATCTAAATTTTGCATCCCCGGATAGTTCAGCGCGCCGCGACGGGCGCAGGCACGGGCACAGCATGCACAGCGCGAGGCCTGGCGAGGATCGAGTCCAGCGCCGCCTCCTCGTCGTGCTGCCGTCCCGTGAGCATACGCTGCGGCGCCCTGACATTCTCGCTCCCCGCGTGGCCGGTGCGGGCATCCGAGGGTAACGACGACTTCTCCTTCTCGGGCTCTGATTCGCCGCGGGCATGCGGATGGTGACTGCTGCTGTCCGCCGCCATCTTCTCCCGAATCTCCTCGGCCACCACCAGCCGCGTCTTGCCCCACCCGAAGCTGTCCATGTTGCGCACGGCAAAGAGCATGACAAAGATGTTGAGAAAGGGCCCGCAGACCACAAACATGCCCAGCCCGGCCAGGTACTGCAGGCGCTCGCGCATGGTCCGCGGTTGCCACACGACAATGACAACGTAGTACACGAGAGGGATGATCATGACGCTCGCAAACGCCAGGATGACCCACCACGGCTGGTTGATGAACGCGACAATCATGCAGCCAATGGCCGCCACGATGAACGCGCACAGGCACCACACGACCACGTTGCAGAGCGCCAGGATACGCTCGAACCACTGGCAGTGCCGCGAGGTCAGCAGCAGCAGGTCGTTGCTCGTCGCCCCCAGCGTCCACCGCCGCCGCTGCGACAGGAACACGCTCCACGTCTTGGGCACGTCCGTGTATGCCCGCGCCCGCAGCGCCTGGCGCGTCTGCGCCTTGGGGTGCGTCGTCAGCATGAGGCAGACCTGCAGGCAGTTAGTTGTGAGTCCAAAAAGCAATGGCGCAACTCGCGAGATAAGAAGGGCACCCACGTGGTTCCGGTCCTCCGACGCCGTCGCCCGGATCTGCTTGAGCATGCCGTCCGTGGCCGCCGGGTGGTAGCCAAAGAGCTCCACCAGCACCTTGTCACCGCACGTCGACTCGCAAATCTTGAGCAGCTGGCAGCAGCCCGGCAGGCACGACACCTTCTTGGTGACCATGGACTGGTGCAGGCGCCGCAGGCACTGCGCAATCGTGTACTCGGCGTTCTGGTACAGGCGCCACGGGTTCCAGGGGCCGCCCGTAAAGTCGACGGCCACGAAGCCGCACACGCCCACCGTGTGCGGGTACTTGGACTCCTTGAGCAGCTCGCCCACGCAGTGCTTGTCAAAGATGGTGTCGGCGTCCATGCCGATGAGGTGGTCCACCCGGTCCACCTGGACCGTCTCGGTGAGCCAGCGCGTCATGGACTGGAAGAAGTCGGCCGAGAAGATATGCGCCGGGTTGCTCCGCCGCTGGTTGAACTTGTGCAGGAACGAGCGCACCACGATCAGGCTGTCCCGCTTGCCCTGGTTCTGCTCCTTGACGATGCAGTAGTAGGGCACGCCCCGGTAGTAGCCGCTCGACACCTCAATGTCCATGCTCATGCCGTTCCAGCCGCGGTACGCGCCCCGGATCCGCTCGTGGTGCGTGCGGTCCACGAAAATGTCCTCGAGCAGGTAATCCCCCGTCGTCTTCTCCATGCCGGGCCCACGCACGCGCCCGTCGCAGACGACCATGATGCCCTGCTTGTGATGCTCAATGCCCACCTGGTCCACCAGCGAGTCGAGCGAGTGCGTGCACTCCTCGAGCGTCTCGTTGTAGCAGGGCATGATGTACACCAGGTCCTCCACGTGGTCCGGCTCGATCACCCGCTCGGGCCGGAGCACGTTGCGGAGCTTGAACACCATGAGGGACGCAATCATGGCGCAGTTGAGGGCCAGGGGGAACATGATGAAGGGCAAGTACACGTAGTAGTAGCGGGACCAGTACCACGCCGAGAAGATGAAGAGCGTGTTGAGGCAGACCAGCCCCAGCGTGACGAGGTACTTTTGGAACGTGATCTTGCGCTTGCCACGCTGGATGATCTTGTCCGTCGCCCGCTGCACGTCGCTGGCCTCCTTGATGGCCGCCGCAGGCGTAGGGGTGGAGGTGAAGTCGGTTTGCTGCGTAGGCTGGGAGGGCGACTGGAGATGGGCCTGGGGCAGAGCGGCGACGGCAGGCTGCTCGGCCGGGGCGGCCTCTGCCGACCGGTGCTGCGAAGAGCCGCTGCTGCTGAGCTCATCCGAGTACCGCCGCATTCTTTTTGGGTGTCGAATGTCGCTGGAGGAGCTGTCTGGCCGCTGCATGTCCCGCGAAGGCGGCGCACGGGGCTTGAAGTAGTCGCGCTGGAGGCCAGCGGTCTGTCCGTGAGCGGCGTCCCCCGTGTCAGGCGTCTGTCCGATGGACGTCCTCGTAGACACGGAGGCCGAGGGCGGTGTCCCCTCGGAGGACTCCTCAAAGTCATCCGAGAAAGGGCTGCCTCCAGCTTGTCTGCGCAGGGAGCTCGCGTCCGACCCCTCAGAGTCCCACCGCGAGCCCTTGGCTGGCCTGCCGGGCCCCAGGTACTGACGATCCGCGGTGAACCTTGGAGGCTCCAGGGCGCCGAATGTCAATGCCTTTTGTAGTGTGTCCTGCAGCGCCCATGGTCAGAAATCCAATGGCTGGCCACTTTGCACGGGCAACAGCACTCACCTTGGTGTTCTGTGCGAGACGTTCCTGATCCATGGCCGCAAATGCCTGGCTTCCTTGACTTGTGACCGATTTCATGGCTGTACACGGCCCTTGGACGGTAGATGCTCACAGGAATGACAAGTGACAACCAGTAGTCTCGCTGGTGGATTTGAATCAGACAGACCTGCTGTGCTGTGAATAGAGCAACCTCCCGAGCCTTGAAAAATAAAAACAGCTGCTCTCTTCCAACAGAGACAGAGGGAAGTCCTTAAAAACAAGATGCCGGGGTTTAGGCAATTCGTGCGTTTGTATGTGTTTGCACTGCATAGGGAGGGACGGGGACAAGGAAATATACACACACCCCCACCTCGTTCAGCTGCGTATACTTATTGATAGGATCGACAAAGCCATTGCACGCCCCTGGTTCATGAGTAGACAAAGACGGATCTCGGACGATGCGCGGCGAGTGCGTGTTGAGAACGAGGTCAAGGCCACAGATCGATCCCACACGCCTGGTGGACCGATGAAGGAAGATGCAGACGCTACACCGTGTCATTTGCCGTGCTCGCTCATCTGCCGCTGGCCAATTGTCCATTGTGGGTTGCGATCCGGCACTATCCTAGCTTAGCGTTAGCCTATCCAAAAAGAGGAAAGTAACAATAAGGGCAGTCAAAGTTGCTCCGTATGGTGTGGACCGTGGACTCTCAAGACTTCTTGATCGGCCTCGGGCGCGGCAGCACGAGCACCCGAGTCCACTTGTCCGAGTCGGTGGGCGCTCCCGTTTCACGTCTGAGACAGTCCCATCTTGCGAACATGCCTAATTCCTGACATGGCTTCTCGTAAGCTGCGTGGCTCGGTCTAAGTTAGTGTTCCCCCAGCATGTGTGCCCAAAGAGGCAACTTTCATGTAGATTGCGCCAATCGCCGAGGCTAGCAAGCTCGACATGGCCTGCCGAGAGCAACAGGCCCTTGGGCCTACTTCGCTCGATTCATCCACGCACGCATCCATCGACGATCCCCTGGATCCTCGCATCTGCTGCCTGTTCGCTGCGTTGCCAGCGCGACGAGAATGCGGGAATACAAGCGCTCGTATTCTTGCCAACAACATGACACACGTGGGTTCTTGTCCATCCACTCGTGACTGTATGGCACAGACAGTGAGCCTCTCGGAGTCTTGGGGAGCACCACATATACTATATGCACGTACTCGTACTTTTTGACTCTCGAGATCTGGATCCAGCCTGCATCCCCCATGGTTGGCGTAAAATCGCCTGCGAGGCCATGACCGTCCCCTCTTCGGACGAGGGCGTGGGCCTGGAGCAGATCTGGATGCGGTGTGACTCCAGCTGCGACTCGACCACCGGGACAGCAACACGAGGAAGATCCGATGCACGCAGCGCAGTTGGCCAGTACGCGGGAATCTCCACCTGCAGCCCCAATGGCCTTGCATTATCCAAACGGCGTGCTGAGTGAATCATTTGGGTTGCACGCTCCTCGCATAACTGCCAAAAGTCAAGCGCGTGCCGGCCCAGTGCTCGGGGCTCACAATGCCCGGCCTGCTGAAAGTGGAGGTACAGTATGTAGTGGTGGTCGCGTGGTGGCCACCGCAGCTCAAGGGGGACCAGAGCTAGTCCAGGCACTGATCCAACCCCATTGGAGCGAGAAGCGTAAAGGAGAAAAAAAAGATATCCATCGGACTTTTGTTAGCGGGTGGCGTCATGCGCCCCAGAGAGAGCCTCATGTTTCAGCCGGGGCCCATGTCTCCATGTCGCCCGTCCGTCTGCCGGCTTGGCGGTGACATGCCTCGATGCTCTTCAAGAAGTTGGTGTCAATTGAGTTTTTGTCCAAACCAGCTCATCGCCCCATCCCGAGCCTTCAGCCCCGATATGCATCGGCGAATGTAGAGCCATCGGCGGAAACCGCAATGCCGCACAGTGACTGGCTTCCCTTGTGCGTTGGCGTGTTGCCCATTATCCAGCGTCGCAACAACGTTGCACCATCTCAGCCACGCCCAGTGTGTAGAGCGGTAGCGCAAGCCAAAGTAAAGTCAAGTACCTGCATCTCACGAAGCAGCCCTCACTCCATCCCAATGAACTTTGTGCTCTCTTTTCGACACGGGCTTGGTTGGACTGCATTGTGCCATTTTCGACACGTCCCGACGACGTCTCCTCGCGCACCAATGGGCCTTGTCCAGCTCTTGCTCAGCGCTGCATCCCCTTTGCGCAATACGAGTCACCATCGTCATTTTGGACATGGCGGGACTGCAGGGCACGCAGAGCCCATGTATCCGGGTCAGCGGCGCTCAACTCTAGCCTATGCCAATGGCTGCCACATGAAAGGGAGCCCTTGCTCATTCCAGGCTAGAAGCCCGGTGCCAATTCACTGAAAGCCGGCGCTGCAAAACAAGGGTGGGGCGAGTGTCGCTTCGCCCCCACGTTCCAAAATGGTGCTGCCGTCAGTGTCTAAGTTAGTCTCGGCTTTGTCGATGCGGGCTGCTTCTCAGGCGCATCGGAGGTCCGATTTTGTCGTAAAGAACACTGGCAGGCAGGCAGTAACACCACCAGATCGGGTGCGCCACCATTGGATAAGAGCTCGCTGCAAGACGCACGCCTCCTCTGTCGACGTAACATCCGCAAGAATTCCCCTCACCGCAAAGCTCACTTCATATCGTTGGACTTGACACGATCAGCTCATCTGGTTCGCCGAACGCAATAGGCCACTCTCGGCTCCGGCTCTCCAGAGGAGAAAACAAGTGAGGGTAGTCAAAGACGTCTGCAATGTATTGCACGGGCCATGCAGCCAGCGTCTCTTGCAACTTGGGCCCAAGCCTGCGCCTCCCCATTCCCAAAGAGGTCATCGGTCAGCCTCTAGTTATGCTGATCTTTCCTCCATGATTTACTTGATAGTAATAGCGGCTTTCGTGGATCCTCCGTTGCGGTCCATAGCGCACACCCATCACATTGACCGGAACAAAGCTGAGGAGTCCGTGCATGAACAAGCCAGGCACCGGTGTCGACCGATTGGAGGAGCCATCGGAGACGTGTTCTTGGTCGCCCGTCTCACTCCAACGGGTTGTCCGGCAAAATGAATCCAGCACGGCACCACTCTTGTTGACCTCATCGTCCTCTGCTTCGTCTCCGCTGGGTAATAGATCGCCCAAAACTTTTGCAAACTCGGCCAGGATCGATACAGCCGTGGGTTAGTTGCCATCAGGCTCGTGGGAATTGGGCCCACAACCCGTTTGAACAACGTGTAACCCAAGGGCCTCACGGCCATGGTGGTAGATGTGGCGTCGGAACTTTTTGCGCGTCGTGGGTAGCACTTGTTGCTGCGGGTTCACAGCGCCGTAGAAACTCTGGTCGGCCTGCATTAGTCAACGCACAGCAACATTAACCCTAGAAGCAATCCCCATCTAGCCCGGCACCTTGCTCGAGTCTCCGTGGTCGTCGGAGGGTCCCAGCTCGCGCTCACACCCCCTACTTGTCGAGGTACAAGGGATGCGCGCGTTGTCCTTGCCGTAGTTTCTTGTCCTGATCTGAAATCCGTCACACAATGGCTTTCAAAGCTTCATCTTGTGTATACACCATCGCAGAAGAGTAAAATACTCCGCCGCCCCTGCACCTTGGCACCATCATATCTGACACGCTCCTCTGTGCACCACAAGATTTCAGACTTGGCGTCAAGTCCGTCTTGCCTTCACACACCTCACAAATTTCTGCCTCTCCTCTTTAATCCTTCTTGATTCCCATACCTCGTCCTGACAATGGCAGAAGTGTTGTCAACCGAGATGAGGGACGGTATCTCTGTCGAGGTGCAAGAAATTTCGGAAAAGCCCTTGGTTGATGCTGCCATCCGTGAAGAGTACCCATGGAGCTACCTTGACTCAGACACGTATCTGAGCTCTCCTCCAACCTCTGTCAGCGATGGTCAAACCGAGATCAGCCGGCCTTCATCGCCTGTCAGGCCTGATGATGAACCGACTGTCGCCGTCCTAGGCGTGGGCTACGTTGGCAGCCATCTGGTAGAGTCGTTCTCCAAGCGTTACGATGTTATCGGCTTCGACGTGTCGTATGCCCGAATTCGTCAGCTGCGAGAAGAGTATGGCCCCAACTCTTGCGTCGAGTTCACAGACAATCCTCGCGCGCTCTCGAGAGCAACGCATTTCCTCATTTCCGTACCAACACTGCTACGTCCAGATAGGACAATCGACTCATCATACTTGAGAGAGGCGATCAAGACCGTCGGTCAAGTGGCTCGCCGCGGCTCCACCGTCGTCATCGAGAGCTCTGTCGCGGTTGGTATGACCCGTCAACTTCTGGGTCCATTGGCGGAGGCGAGGGGGTTCTTTGCCGGAATGTCTCCAGAGGTGAGTTCCCATGGCGTATCCTACCGCAAGGACTCCAGTAGCTGACTGATCTAGCGTGTTGATCCCGGTCGTGTCGAGCCGCCTGTCCAAGCCATTCCGAAAATCATCTCGGGGCTTGATGACCTGGTTCCCGGGTCTCTCAATGCCATCCACCGCGTTTATCAAACCATCTTCCACAATGTGGTGACAGTCTCCAAGCCGGAGGTCGCAGAAATGATGAAGCTGTACGAAAACTGCCAGAGAATGGTCTGCATCGCCTATGCCAACGAGATGGCTGATGCGTGCTTGGCCCACGACATTGACCCATTCGAGGTCTGCGGTGCGGCATCAACCAAGCCGTTTGGCTACATGCCGTACACCCCTGGCGTCGGTGTCGGTGGTCATTGCATCCCCGTCAACCCCTTCTACCTTCTGTCCAACAGCAAGTTCCCACTTCTCGAGGCGGCAACGGCTGCCATGTGGTCTCGACCCGCGAAACTCGCCAATAGGGCGCTCGAGTCGCTGCGCAGACTGCCCAAGCGGTCAGTGAAGCCTAGAGTTTTGGTGGTGGGCATGGCATTCAAAGCCGGCCAAACGTCGTTGAGCAACTCGCCGGGCTTGGATCTCGCCAAGAATCTCACAATCTCCCAGGAGGCGGATGTCGTCTGGGCAGACGCCCTTGTGCCTCGGGAGGCGATCCCACAGATTCCCCGTCTCGACGACTGCGACTGGACAGTCGAGGCACTTGAGTCTTTCGACCTGATCATCGTGGCGCTGAAGCAGCACAAAATGGACTTTACACTGCTGAGACAATTGAGGGGTACTGATGTTGAGATGTGGTGTCGTTAGATGGTCAGCGGAAGAGGTTCGATTGAAGGACATTGAAACTTGAATCAGATGATGATGAGCCACAGCCATCACGCGCTGCAGGAGGCCATCTGCTCCTTCCCTTTGAGAAATTTGACTACAAACGTGGTAGAATTGGACGCTGGTCTTCTTGCGGATTTTGCAGGCAATTTTCGAGGAACCAGGTAAAATAATTGGCATGAAAAGTAGGCACTTTTGCCTTAGGGGCCAAAGCGACGAGAGGTGGTCTTGGTTGATGAGCGTACTTCCTAGACGTAGCGTCAAGACTCAAGAGCAGCTCAGAAAACTGGCATCTTCACAAACCTCACCCAGTGCGACAGTTTCAAATCTGCGTCCATATACTGGCTAGGGAATCAATGCTTGGGCCGGCCTAGTAGCTGAGCGGCTGGAATTTGGATGATCCCACCTTAGCGGACGATGTTGAAATATAAAATCAGCCCGCCTCCCCCCAAACTGCATTCTTGAAACCTATCTTTTCTCTTCACTTGAAATCTGACGTGAGCCTCGGGCCAACTTCCTCAAAATGCCTTCACCTGTAAATGCTGTATACTACCCATCCTGGAAGGTGTACAAAGGGAAACCACCGTCATCGCTAGATGTTCGCGCAGTCACGCACGTCTTCTATGCTTTTGTGAGGTAAGCACCACAAGAAGGTTGATCGCATCTTCCGTCTGACAGAGAGCAGGCTCAATGAGAATGGAACACTTCGTGTGAGGGGCTTTTGAATCCTTTGCCCCCTATGCATTAGGTACTGATCCAAACTTTCATAGCTCCTGGACGAATTCGGTGATCTGAAGAAGCAAATCGACGGGGAGCAGGGATGCCTTGCTGCTTTCGCCAAGCTGAAGCGACAAAATCCGTACTTGCGAACACTCGTCTCGATTGGAGGTGGCTCAGGTAGTGCAGAGTTCCCTGCCATGGCTTCCAATTCTCGGGCACGAGAGACATTTGCTACAGAGGCTCGGAACTTTTGCGACAGATACGGGTTCGACGGGGTTGATAGTGAGTTGAGCTTTCTCGTTGCTAATGTCCAACTCTAAACGATTCAGTCGACTGGGAGCATCCCACTTGCTGCGATGAGGGCGAGAACTTTGTCAAGCTGCTTCGCGACTTGCGCAAAGCCTTGCCGGCACCCACGTACCTCATAAGCACGGCACTGCCTGTCGGCGAATACTGCCTGAAGCATATCGACCTGAGAACAGCGGGCACCCTCCTTGACTTCCTAAATCTGATGGCGTATGATTTTACTGGGGGCTGGACCGACGTTTGTGGCCACCAAGCTCAATTGCTGGCTCCTCACCATGGATCGAAGCTGCTTTCCTCAACGCTCCGCAAGTCAGGCGCTGGCGGCGTCGAATTTCTGATCTCAAGAGGGTTCCCGCCGGAGAAGATCCTGCTCGGTGTCCCTGCATATGCCAGATACTTCACGAAGACCAGCGGACCCGGACATTCCTTCCCGAGCGCCGGCGAGATGGAGTATTGTGATATGCCCGAGGAATGGGTGTTGAATGCACAAATAGATGAACACGCTGCAACGGCGTCATATGTGGATTCGGCGGCCGGGAAAGGGTTTGTTACGTTTGACGTACCAGCCACCATTGCGGCCAAAGCCAGATATGTGAGGGAACAGGGACTCGGGGGCATGTTTTACTGGACAGGCGTGGGTGACAGACCAGGCGATCAAAGCCTAGTGCATGCCGGGTGGCATGAGCTCGCCAAGTAGAATTATTGGTCCTTCTCAAATTGCCGGGTGCAGATGTAACCTTAATTAGATCAAGCTTGCATCCTTGGAAAGCTCTAGCCTTCCCACAGCCACACCACATCGTCATGTGGGTAGCATATTGTGACCTGTGCGAGTGGTCCTGCACGAGGCGTTGTGGGCAGCGACACAGATCGCCGCCAATCGCACGAAGAAGCCTGACTCTTCCGGATCGCAAAAGCCACCTTCAATCGGATGCTGTACTATCAACGCTAGATGGGGAGAATCTGTTGGAACCAAGGAAGCGCAATGACGCCTACGAAGATCGTATGCATGAGCTGGTGGACACACGGAAAGTGGGAGAGAGGCTCCCCATCGATTTCCTGCCACCATGGCGCAGAAGTGTGGCGGTGCGGTTAAAATAAGTCATCAGAGGTCTTAGCGTAATTGCTCCGCTGAGCCACCTCGTCATCATTGTGGCGCTCGCGATCAAGACATGGTCCCGTGCAACAAACAAGATAAATAAGTTGGCTGGCCCGCAAGGTCTGTTTGTTAGGAAAGACATTGCCTTCACTCCTCAATCACTTGAATACAACGATCGACTGTAAGTTACCCAAAGATCCTCTACGCGACCGTTGACAGAGGCTAACGTGTTTGTGAGGCAGTTGCTCTCCACACTGCGTCATACTACCAACTCTACACACACCAGAACACAGCACCGTCTTAATCATGGGTCTCCAATGGGTCAAGGGCATCGGCGGTCGCCACTTCGGCACCAGCGTTCACGTTAACAAGCACGGCGTGCATCGCGGTGCTTGGCGATTTTCGCTTGGCAAATTCAGCTGCTTCAAGCGTTAACAGAGTTAACGCGTCCAATTCGAGGCGTTGATGGTTGGAACAGGCGAGACCTAGGATGCGGGCTATACCGAGGCGCGACACGAGACACGAATGACCCTTTACGACGCACAGTTTGAAGACTTTTAATCATAATGAGACTTTACACTCAAGAGCCTTTTACAAGTCGAGCACTTACGCCATCGTCGAATTCCCTGTGAATGTTTCGTTTATGATGTCCATATGTGCAGGGTAAGGTAAACTCCAAACACCAGCAGATGCTAGGCTCCAGCCTTTTCGCATGATCCACACTTCTCACCCATAGAGTCGAAAGGCGTCCAGTCTTATCCATCCCATCTGAGCCCAGTCAGACTGCTTCACCAACAAAGATGGGACACTAGGGTAATGGCGGTCCTGAATTTCACTCTGAGCGAAGAAGGCGTCACTGCTCTTCGAGATGCCCTCATTTGCCTCGGCAAATTCAGCGATGATGTTTCACTCGAAGCTCGCAAAGACACGGTATGAGAACAAGGATCACAGACGTTCACCGGCGCTGACAGCGGCAGTTCACCTTGACGACGCTCAACATCACCAAGTCAGCTTACGCGAGCTTCAAGTTTGGGCCGGGCAAGTTTTTCTCACGGTACTCTTTCCAAGGAACGGGCGCGTACCGCGACAAGTTTTATTGCACGCTCTACATCAGAGTGAGTGGTACCGCCGCAACTGTCTACATAAGCCCACATTAACTCATCAGTCTCTCATTTCCATTTTCAGAAGTCGCACCGGTACAGACACGCAGCGGGATATTGAGCGGCACACAATCATCGACAAGTGTGACGTTGCCATTGAGGATGGCGAAGGGATATCCAGCCGGTTCATTGCCCGCATCGTCTTCCGGAATGGACTCACCAGCACGCATCGCCTGCCTTTCGAGGTGACAGTCCCGGTGCACGCGAAATTCAACGCGAGCGACTCACCACACCACTGGGTCATTGCATCACGGACGCTGCGACAGCTCATGGACCACTTTGGGCCCGGCATTGATCTGTTAGACATCAACACAGACGGGGACCACGTCAACTTTACGTGTTATAGTGAGAAAAGCGTCTCAGAGGATGGTAAGCGATTGCAAACCCAAATGTTCAGGGCCGGGCTGACGAAATAGCTGTTCTCAAAAAGCCGCTACAGACATCCATTGCCGTCGAGGCCGATGAGTTCGACGACATTGACGTCGAAGACAAGCTACACATTGTAATCTCTGTGAAAGACTTCCGAGCAATTATCCAACACGCAGGAATCACCGGAAACGTCATCTCAGCCCGCTACTCACTTCCGGCCCGACCGATTCAATTTTCCTATGGCACCGATGCTATCAGCTGCGAGTTCCTCGTCATGACAGTCGGCGAACGGGGCAGTAATCCCTCGCACAAGACGAAAAAGGGACGCAAGAACCAACCACAGAGCAATGTTCCCCGCCTCGAAGCTGCTTCTCGTAGAACCAGTGTAGCTCCTTCAGAGGCACCAGGGCAGGATGCGCAACAGATGCCCCCTCCACCGCCGACGTCACGGAGGCCGCCCAACTTGACACCTCAAATGTCAGTGCCTCGTGCTAGTGCTTCTCGTCTGGGCGCATTTGATCTCCGCCCAACTCAGCAGCAAGCACCCCCGCCAGCGACGCACAACTCAGAAAGTCTCTTCGTGGAGGACGAAAGCTGGGAGCCAATGAGGGATGAAGACGAAGAGGAGGACAATGCAAGATTAGAGTGGGACCACAGCGCTGAGCCGGTAAGTCACACGCCAGATTCCCGACTCTTTGACCCTGTGACTAATTTGCCAGAACACGACTGGCTTGCGAATGAACAGCAGGATGGATTCGATCGCAAAGCCAGTCTCGGTCGCCGACGACGAAGACGCCACACATTCCGAGTCGCAAGCCCTCGAACCCACTCAGAACATGTCAGAGGTCCAGAACTTGGCATTGTTCCCCGAATGACGAGATCTCGGGGCTGTTGTACCAGCTTGATCCTCGTGTCAGACAGAGTTGCCAGTCTCCGCAATGTATACCCAGCTAGTTGCGCACCCTGCGCCGATGGCTCTTACAGCAGACCCATCTGGTATGAATTTTGACGATGCAATGACATTGGAACGCCCCTTAACGATGTTGTTCTCAACCTTGGGACCACAGTTTCCGTGCTCACCCCAGCCCCAAGACAGGACATCACCAGTGTCAGACAACGCGACAACGTGCTCGCTCCCGATTGCTATTTTGGAGAGACGGGGAAGGTCAGAGGGAGGTAACTGGCCGTGATCATCGCGACCCCACGCCACGAGCTGGCCTTCTTTTGTGAGGACGTAGACATTGCCCCAGCTCGCTCCTACGTCGACCCAGTTCGGAGCTGTGGCCGGCGCAGCCGACTGCAATGACCACTTGTCGGAGCCAATCACCTTCATGTCTCCTTTCTCGGGATCGCCGAAGAGACAGGTTGCTTCTTTGCAACACACGGCTCTGTGCACCGGGAAACGAATGTCGTCAATCCTGCGAGGGGTGTACACGACCGCAGCAGGTGATCCAGCCTGGCCCTTGCGACAGTTTCCCCAGCCATATGCGTCTCCATTGTCCAATACTGCGACGGCATGGCCCATGCAAGCATGTAAATCGATAATTTGTGTTCCGGGTGGAGGGAACCCAACCAAGCGCGTGGCGGTTGAAGTCCTGACCATCATCTCTCCAGCGCCAAGCTCGCCTTTGGAGCCAACACCGCATGTGAACACTCTTGTACTCTTCCCCTCCGAGTCCCGTGTCACGAAGATTGAGGCCTCCCACGTAGCCGCAATGTGTGTGACCTGACCAATGTCCTGCTCGCCGTCCTTGACCGGCTTGATCTCCAAAAAGGCGGGCAAGTTTGTGCGAGGTCCGATACCACAAGCTCCACTTGATCCATCACCGCTCCAATAAACAGTCCCATCTCGAGTCAATATTAGTGTGTGGTTGCCTCCAGCGGTGATAGCGATGATGGGCGATTTGGGTTGCGACGGGTGGAACAAGACCGGCTTGGGTACCGATACATCCTCCTTGTGACCAATACCGAGCTGTCCTGAGCCATTCGATCCAATGGCGAAAAGAGTATTCATTTTTTGTGACACATTCGAGAGCAACGTCGTACTGCCGACCAAGCATCTGACCTTGGCCGTGTGGCACGCACTCTGAGGGTATGCAGTTAAATGGACGCTCGCTTAACAGCATGTAGCTCATTTCAGCATATGCACGCGGCATGCATGTAGCCCCACCTAAAATCAGGTACAGTTAAACCCACTGCACGAAATTTCTTGCTTGCTCCGGACCTTCCTCATCACCTCTGCACAGTCTTCCGTTGTTCGAACTCCCGCAACGAGAGAGTCTGCGAAGGTTGCAACTGCACCAGCATGTGAGCGGCTCATTTGGCCTTGTTTTCCACGATTCGAACTACGCACGATGGAAACGTCAACTGCCAGTGACCCAGCCCAGCTGGGCATGGAGAGCTTCGTTGTTGGCCTCATTGGTATGGGCGACATGGGCAAGATGTACGCCGAGAGGCTGTCTGCCGCTGGCTGGAGGTAAGTTTTCCGCGTCGTCGACTCTGCTTGACCTCCAGCCTCGCTTTGCACTCGGTAAGTCAACTCTGCGACCTTTCACAACCTCACTTCCCTTCGATGATGACTAGAGCGCATTTGGCTCGAGTATGGCCCAGGGCTATCTGGTTTCCGTTCCGGCCGCTGGTGTCCGCCCTGGGTTATCACTGATGTAAACGCTAGCTACCTTACTTTAACTACTGTCTGAGAAAATCTCTCCATCTCTTGTGTTTATTTCATACCGCTTGAGAGTCTGGTTGCTGACAACCTTCAAGTAGATCTTTATGAATCGAGCGAATCGGTCTGATCGTGTTTGGCAGCATCATGGCCTGCGACAGGGAAGACAAGTACGAGAGCTTGAAGCAAGAATATGCCAGCAACGTACGGCCAGTCCCTTTTGTGTCCTGTCTTGATGCCCACGATAGCTGAAGCGTCTCTTCATTGCTATAGAACAAAATAAAAATTTGTCTCAACGGCCACTATGTCTCCCGCGCAAGCGACTATATCATCTACAGCGTTGAGGCCGCTGTCATTGACCGTGTAATCGCGCAGTACGGACCATGTATGCCAGGACCCTGTGATTTTCATGCGTTTTTTCTGTCTCCCATGGCGAGGACCACTCTTAGTAACGTGCGGGTGCAGCAACGAAGCTTGATGCCATTGTCGGAGGCCAGACATCGTGCAAATCGCCGGAAATTGCCGCCTTTGAAGCGCATCTTCCCACCGATGTGTCCATTGTGTCCATCCACTCACTTCATGGTCCAACCGTCGACCCAGTGGGCCAGCCCCTTGTGCTGGTTCAGCATCGCGCTACCGATGCCGCGCTTCGCAAGGTGGAGGCCGTCTTGGGTTGCCTAGGTTCGCGCTTTGTCTATCTCTCTGCGAAGGAACACGACCGGATCACAGCGGATACGCAGGCCGTCACCCACGCCGCTTTTCTCTCCATGGGAAAGGCATGGCACGCCAACACCCAGTTTCCCTGGGAACTGGCGCGCTACGTCGGTGGGATAGAGAATGTCAAGATCAACACCATGCTGCGGATATACTCGCAAAAGTGGCATGTGTACGCGGGCCTCGCCATTCTCAATCCCGAAGCCAAGCAGCAGATTGCAGAGTACGCGCGCAGCGTCACAGATCTGTACAAGATCATGCTCGAGGGCGACCTGGAAGCGCTGCGGAAACGGATATTTGCCGCACGAGACAAGGTGTTTGGTGCCAACTCGACATGGGGCTCTGGATCATCCGGTCCCTTGCTACAGCCAAAAGTGCTCTCGTCCTTCTCGCTGGGGACGCCGTCTCCCGACGCCGCGCCACGGCCCAACAACCATCTCAGTCTTCTTGCCATGGTGGACTGCTGGGCCAAACTGGGCATCGTACCGTACGACCACATGATCTGCAGCACGCCGCTCTTCCGCTTGCGCCTCGGCGTCACGGAGCACCTGTTTGGCGACGAGGCGATGCTCGAGGAGACGCTGAGGACGGCCGTCAGCGACCTGACGTACCGCAGCGACGACCTCGAGTTTACGTTTGCCGCCAGGGCATGGGCCGAGTGCGTGGCCATTGGGCATTTTGAGACGTATGAACAACGTTTCGTCAGCACGCAGGAGTTTTTCAAGCCCCGATTTGAGGAGGCAAAGATTGTGGGCAACCGGATGATGAAGCAAATCATGGAAGGCGTTAAGGATAACTAATAGTGACACGAAAGGTCCAAGGGTCATTTGAGACTATGACACAGTGCTATACTTGATAGAAATTCCGACACGCTTCGCGGCAAAGTAACCGACACGTGGTGATATCTTACATCTTGGCACCCTCCACGCTTTCTCGCCACATGTTCTGTCAATACCTTGCACATTAGACCTGGGTGATTACGTCCGGCACACCGAGCTCGACACTCTCTTCCAGCACAGCTACGCCACACTCAACTCGGAGGGGGGCAGGGTTGAAGCCCTCTTGGGGGTCTTCAACCATCATGGGAGTCTCTTGTGGTCCCCTAATGGCTTTGGTAAGGTCGACAGGACTTGGTTCCGGCGTTGTTTCGCATTCTCTCCTGGAGGAACACTCGTTAGAGGGCGGTGTGAGGCCGACATTGTTGGCAACCTCTGCCAACGGGGGAGACATATCACCTAGCGGTGAGCGTCCTACTTGCGCAAGAATGCGTGGCGCGTCTGCCGATGGAACCGAGGACCACAACTGGTGTTGCGCGTTTGGGTCCGTCGTGCTCGCGTTTCCACACCGGCTCGGGGATGGCAATGTCGTCCATGGTGGGCGAATGGAGGGTGCTTCATTGTCTGCTTCATAGTGCTCACCATTCTCGGTGATGGCGGTTAGATTCCCATACCGAGGCGAATGTTTCAAGTGGCCGCCAGATTCAAGCCATCGCCCCGACGGCCGACCCATGTGCGTGCCTTCGGTGTCGGAGCTCGTCGCGAGTCCAATGGCGACAGAGGGCGGTCGTGCATGACCGAGTTGCTGATCGAGAAGCTCGAGCATGCTCATCGCGGAGCTGGAGTAGGATTCGAAAGAGCTCCTAGGACGAAACTAGAGAACGTGTTACTATGAAGCCTACATGTTTGCGGGCACGCGTACCAGAGGGACCGCACGACAACCAATGGTTTTCAGCATGTTGGCATCGATGACTGGTCTTCCACCCAAGTCATCAAACCCGAATCCAACGGCTGCAGTCGGGGGAGTTTCGCCCTTGCTGACGCCCACCATACTCAGATATGCCCGGTCGATGCATCCGGGTCGACATGTAGGGCAAATCGTGTACTGGCACTCGGCCTCGATGTCGGTAACCCAAGGATGCTTAGTGCGCTCCGGAGCACGAGGCGCGGGGGACTGGGACTCCAAGATCTGGCTCAAGATGTCGGTTTGGTCTCGGAACTGATCACGGGCGATGGCATGCTGGACCTGGAAATTATCAGCAACAGACTTCCCTGTCCAAACCTGTCGTGTTACTTCTTCGCGCTGTCTGAGGATGGCGAGGATCTGGTCCGGCCGGTACTGTGAAAGCTGATTTGTGTCCAGCTCTTCGAGGAAGCTGAGCCGATCTCGCCTGGCCGCAGCACTCCCCGCTCTGACACTCATTTGCGAAGACAGCAGTCTGCCCAATTCATCGTGCGCCACCTGTGGACATTAGCTGGGGCCATGAAAGCGTGGTGCGACCTACTTGATGACCAGTTGCGGCGTCGAACTCGATCATGTCCTCGCGGTCTTGAGTGCATCGGTAGACCCAACCAAACTTGCCAGGCCGCAGGCAGCCTTTGCACAGGTGATTCCCGTACAGCCTGACCATAGTCATATGCGTGCATTGAGGCTTGTGCCTTGCGCGTGAGGGAATCCCTGGAGGGGCTTGAGGAACCGTGGGCATGACTGGGCCAGTTTCTGCGCAACGAGCGCCATCAAGTAGAGAATGAGAAGACCAATGGATAGGAAGTCTGAGGGGTCTAGGAAGAACGGATGGCCAAATCTGATCGATTATCATGGATCACAGAGTACTCGATACTGTGGCGGGCAGGAGCTTGATCCATCAGGGCGTTGTTTTGCTGGGGCAGTGGTGGGAGCAGTGGAATCACAAAGGCAAACTTCGATCACTTTGATCATTCAATCCAGTGGAAGTGAGGCGCACGTTCATTGGTACCAAGTCATTGTGAACCGTGGCCAATTTCGTCCGAACCTCTGCTACGCTGTCGGACGAGAGCTGACCATTCGCAGACGTCCGGGACGATGTAGAACAACTCATGGTGGCGCTCTGAGGGGAACCTTGTGAATTGATTCTCATCTGGAAAAGCACGATCAGATTTGTGGAAACTGTCTGTCTGAAGAGCGCTGAGGTAGCACATAAGTGAACGTGCTTTGCTGAAGCCCAAGTGCCTCGTCCAGCAGCACTGGAGTAATGGTGTAGAGGTTGCCAGGGCTTAGGCCAAGATAGGCGCCAAGAATTGGGCTCAAGTCGGCCCTGGACGGGCAAACAAGCCCCGAGGATCTGAAAATCGTCTTGTGTAGACCTCCGGCAAGGCAAGCACTCAACGCACAATCGCAACCACTTGGTCTCGTTTATGCGCTTGAATTGAGCCTAAGTAGGGCATGTATTGGTATGGGCGCGCCACAGCACAACATGTCAACAAAGCTGCCCCGATTGGGGCGCGTGTGGCGTCGGTCGGCAGCGTGGCTGGCCGTTGCTGGGAAAACAAAGGCGCATCGGACCTCGGCCTGTTGTGGGCGAACAGCCAATCATGCGGGCCACAGCGGCCCAGGCTGGGCTCCACTACTGCAGCAGCTCCAGCAGCGCCCAGCGCCCCGTCGCGAGTCTGACCCGCCTCGTCACGTCCATCTGGTGCACAGCATCCCCGTCCACCTCCAGGCCCAGCCAGGTCTTGGTCCCTCTATTCCAGCGTCAGACATCATCGCCAATTCTCTCTCTCCCGCGAGCCCCTCGTCACAGCGCCACGACGATTCTCACGGTCTGCGACGGAATATTCAACAGCTGACTCATGTGAGTAGTCTCTCCCTGTTCATACCCAAACTGGCCGAATTCTCAATCGATCGTGGCGGCCCAAATCCCCACAACACGCACGGCTGAATGAGGCGATCGATGGAGAGGCGTTGGGATGGCATTGGCCCGAGGGACCCCATCCTGTTGATGCCCCAACTTGACACGAAGATGACTGGCCTGCCACCTCGCGCATGGCTGTGGATAGGATAGAATTGTCCCGCTAATACGTGCCGCAGACCGCCTATCCTGACGACGACGGCGACAGCGCGACAACAACATACCAGCCCGCGACCATGTCGGTCAAGTTCGAGAAGACGACGGAGACGACCGTCAAGGCCGCGCAGAATGTCATGTCTGCAGCAGCCGAGGGCGGCCCTCTGCCAGGCACCAGCGGCAAGCACCCCGTCGCCGAGGCGATTGGCACCGCCCTGACTGGCGGCAAGGAAATGGCGGGCGTCAAGGGCTACCTCGCGGCGTACATCAAGCAGATTGAGCAGAACCCCTTGCGGACCAAGATGCTCACGGCCGGTACCTTGGCCGGTGCGCAAGAGCTGATCGCGTCCTTCCTGGCCAAGGATCGCAACAAGCACGGCAACTACTTCACCTCACGCGTGCCCAAGATGGCGGCGTACGGTGCGCTCATCAGCGCGCCCCTGGGCCACTTCCTCATCTGGCTGCTCCAGTTGACCTTCCGTGGACGCACCAGCCTCCGGGCCAAGATCATGCAGATCGTCGTGAGCAACTTGATTGTAGGTCTCCCCCCGTCTCCTCGTCTGCTGCACGGGCCCTCCCGACTGACCCTGTGCGTGTTCAGATTGCGCCCATCCAAAACAGCATCTACTTGGTCGCCATGGCCCTGATTGCGGGCGCCAGGACGTACCACCAGGTGCGCGCCACCGTCAAGGTGGGCTTCTGGAAGGTGATGCGTGTTTCGTGGATCACCTCGCCCATCTGCCTGGCCTTTGCGCAGAAGTTCCTGCCCGACCAGCTCTGGGTCCCCTTCTTCAACATTGTGTCGTTCATCATCGGCACCTACATCAACACGGTGACCAAGAAGAAGCGCCTTGCCGCCCTCCGCAAGAAGCACTTTGGCGACAACCGCCCCAGCAACATGGGCCGCCCCGACGACTACAACGGCGGCATGGGCCCCAACCCTCCCTACTAAGCAGTAAAGGAAGGAAGCTCGTCGTGTGAGGACTAATGCGAGGTGGTGGACTGTGGGGGAAGCCGGGTTTTCGTGTGGACACGGCCCATGATGGATGGTGGGGGGTTCTTTGTACGAGTTTCTTACCCAGACGTCATGTTATGGTTCATATGTGTTCGGGCGCGGTAGATAAGGTGTTCTGTGTCGTTTCGGCTGATTGGATATATACTCTGCTTGACACTTGTTCCCGTCGCCGTCTTCTATCCTGCGTCCACGTCGGCCAGTGAGGCGCCCTCGGTGTCCATCATCGAGGTTGGGCTCCAGTATTCCCACTCGCCCCCGGTTTGCTTGTCCACCCACAGCATGCCTTCTGACATGAGGTCGTCAATGACCGTCTGACACCGCGCCTTTTCCCAGCCTAGATTATCCCGCAGCATGCTGACGCTCACATACCCGAGCACCTGCGCCGCCTCCACCACGGAAGCCTGGTCGTTGCTGAGCTCTCTCGGCACGCTTCGCACATACTCCTTGTGGCCGACGCTCACAATCGTGTAGCTGCCCCCCAGCGGCTTGAGCGTCTCGACGGCCCTCTTGACGTCATCCGTCGAGATCTCGGGACTGCCCTCCATGCGCCCCTTGGACACTCTCTCCGTGAGTTCCTTGAGCCCGATGAGCCCGCCATTCTCCCCCCTTGTCCGGCTGCACACCTCGACCACCCGCACGGCGAGCTCAAAGTAAAAGTCGTTGACGGTGCCGCCCAGCAGCTGTGCCCACAGTCCGCCGCCGCCCGACGAGGACGAGGACGAGGACGACGACGCGAGCGGGTCCACGCCAATCGCCGTGCACATGCGCGCAAACTGGGCGCGGAAGGCAGGGTCGGAGCGAATGTCCTTGGCGTGCGTCTGTGCGAACTGCTGGAGCAGGGAGCGGAAGACGGTGAGTTGCGTGGTGAGCGCCTCGGTGTTGGACGCGCGCAGGGACGAGCCGTGCGAGGCGAACTGACGAGAGGTCAGGCGGGAGCGGTCAAACGCGCCGATGCCGACGCCCTTGCGTGACATTTCTGCAATGTGCGCGCCGACGTGGCCGCGGGTGGGATGGTGCTTGATGCTTGATGAGAAGGGGCTTGGTTGGTGAGAGTGAGTGTTCAGTCGCTGATGATCATGGTGGGGTTGGGTTGGCGTGGACAAGGCAGCGACAGGAGGCGTTTCCCTCAACAGCACATGCTACGAGGTGAAAAGAGCGGCTGGATTATGCCACTTTCTATCATGATACACTGCTAGATGATGTGCTTTCTTTGAGGATGGGTCTTGGATTCGTCATTTCTGCGCCTGGCGCGGCCATGCGCTGTCGCGAAGCACCTTTTCTTCAGTGGTGATGTCCATAGCGCACCACGACCAATTATGCCTGTCTATCAAGGTTTCCAAATGCCGTCGTCACGTCGTTATCCTGGCTCGCTTGTATGTACTGCGTTACTGTGTCTGACATTGCGCCTGGCCCTCCTCCATGTCATCGTCGTCTTCCCACTCGTTCGCAAAGCGAGGATCGCCCTGGTTCGCCCCCATCTAGACGTCTGTCAGTGATTGTCCTCGTGGCCCAAGTTCAAGTTCGCGGGGGGCGCTTCTCACCTGTTCAATGTCCGCGTCGGACTCGTAGTCTACCTCGTCCACCTCCTCGGCCTCTATGGGAGGGTTGGGCGGCGGGAGCAGCTTCTGTAACGACTCGTACTCCTTGTCGTCCTTGAGCCAGCCGTCCTCGGGAAACTCAACATCCACGAGAAGATACAGGTCACCCTTGGCTTCGCCCCTCTTCATGGGCATACCCTCGCCCTCAATCTTGAGACAATCGCCTGGCCGCAGGATGGACCCTCTGGGACGCTCGAGCGCGATGCCACGGCCATCGAGATGCTTCAGCACCGTCCGCGAGAAGCCACCCAGCGCCTCGGCGAGCGTGATCTTGAGCTCAGCCGACAAGTCATTTCCAAGGCGGGTGAATTGGGCGTGGGGTTCCTCCACCAGGGTGAAGACAATGTCGCCCGGGATCTGGTCGGGGTTCTGGTCCGCCTCGCCCTCCAGCACGATGCGCTCGCCCTGCATGGAGCCCCGGGGGATGTAGATTTCGAGCGCCTTCTTCTCCTGGACGGTGCGCTTGCCCTTGCACTTCCGGCAGCGGTCCTTCTCCTTGTACACCTGTCCCGTGCCGGCGCAGTGGTCGCAAATGACCGTCTCGCGCCGCATCATGCCGGGCCCAATCTGGCGGATCGCGTCCTGCATGCCCTGGCCCTTGCAGCGGTCGCAGGTCGCCGGCTTGGCCTTGTCCTTGCCTCCGGTGCCCTTGCAGGTCCCGCACACAATCTGCTTGTTGGCGGCAAACTTGACCGTCTTGCCGCGGTAGAGCTCCTCGAGCGTCACCTTGTACTCCTGCTCCTCGTTGGGGCCCTTGCGTGGCCTCCGGGGACCACCACCGCCTCCGGGCATACCCCCGGGCATGCCGCCGGGACCCATGTTGAAGCCGAACATTTGGGACAGGATGTCGTTCAGGTCCACCTCCTCGCCGCCCGCGCCAGGCCCGCCGCGGGATTTGTCAAACGCGGCCATGCCGTGGGTGTCGTAGAGATGGCGCTTGTCCTCGTCGCTGAGAATGTCGTAGGCCTGTGTCACCTCCTTGAACTTGATCTCCGACTCGGCACGCTGCTCCTCGGGAACCTTGTCCGGGTGGTATCGCAAGGCCGCCTTGCGGTAGGCCTTTTTGATTTCGTCGGCCGACGCCGTCTTGTCGATGGAGAGGAGCTCTGCGGCGAACTTGTCAGCGTTGACCGCTCAAGGCTCGCATACATGGTATCTTACCATAGAGGTCAACCTCTTCAGTGAATCCTGCGCCGTCCATCTTGAGCGTCTGGAAAATCAGGTCGGTGCAGAGCAGACAGGATCAACGTTGCGACAGACAGGGATCGTAGAAGAGAATTTCGGCGTAGGGGACGCTGCAAATTAGTGGGGTTGCGTTGGTGACAAACCTCCATCAGCGCATCCCCGTGAATACCTTGAACGTCCGTGGGGTTCTAAAGCAACTATAATCGTACCATAAGCATGACCAGTCCAATCTCTTTGTATCCTTGAATTGTATCTTTCTTCGTTTCTCTGCAACAGCAGCTGCAATCGTGGTCTCACGCGTTTCTTACAGAACTGCCGATAAGATAAGATAAGATAAGATATGCCTGGCACGTCTGCAGCGAGTATCTTATCGATAACGAACTTGATCTGCCGCGTCGCGCTCGCTTCACCTGCTTCTCACGTCTCAAGGACCCTAGAGTGCTCCCTGACATTTCATGGGGAATCGCTTCTGATCAGCAGGTGTCTTTGACTCTATCGATGTAAGGAGACGTTTCAGGCATGGCAACACTTTTCCAGGCTTCCAGGCTGGCCCGGAGGCTTCGTTGTCCCAAGTGCTCCTACCCATTGCCTTACACCCGTCGCTCATTTCACATCTCAACCCGTCTCGCCTGTTCTCCGACCTTGACGGAAGATACGCAATTCGAGAAAATTAGGTCTATGTCGAGACACCGGAAACCTCTCCATGAGACGTCCCCAGAAGAACGGGCGAACCGCACAAAATTCCAGCATTTGTCGAGCCAGGTGAAGCGCCCGCCCAGGATACTCGGGCAGAAGACGGACCAGCCCATAAGGGCTCGATTTGCCCCATCGCCCACAGGACAACTTCATCTAGGATCTGTGCGGACTGCCTTGTTCAACAATCTCGTAGCCCTCGCGTCCTCCAACGGGGCCTTCATTCTCCGCGTGGAAGACACTGATCAGGTCGGTCCCCCTTGCCTCGAGGGGAGCATCCACATGGGCTGCGTGCTGACAAACAGTAGCGCCGGTTGAATAAAGATGCAGAACGGCAGATGGTTGAGGATCTGAAGTGGCTGGGTCTTGTCTGGACAGAAGGGCCTGATGTTGGGGGTCCTCATGGACCGTATCGACAGGTTGGTCAACCCATGGCCGGCCGACAAGAAAAGGCTGACAAACTGATTCCATGCAGTCCGAGCGTTTGGATATCTACAAGAAATATGTAGACCAACTCGTGGCCAACGACCACGCATACCGCTGCTTCTGTACGCCCGAGGATCTGGAGCGACAGAAACTCGAGGCCCACGACACGGGCATGGCCACGGTCTACCCGGGGACATGTCGCTCGGTCACGCAGTCAGAGTCGGACCAGCGTGCTGCGGCCGGCGAGCCGCACGTGGTGCGCTTCAAGGGCGATGCATTTGGCATCTTGGGTTTCAAAGACGCCGTCTACGGATCCTTTCAGAAGAAGGAAAAGGAGGAAGATTTTGTCATCTTCAAAACCGATGGGTTCCCGACCTACCACCTCGCCAACGTGGTCGATGACCATCTCATGGGCATCACGCACGTCATCCGCGGCGAGGAGTGGCTCATATCGACGCCCAAGCACCTCGCCCTGTACAAGGCGTTTGGCTGGACACCGCCCATCTTCGCCCACCTCGGTCTGCTCATCAACGACGACGGGAGCAAGCTCAGTAAGAGGAACGCCAGCGCAAGCATCGCTTCGTACAAGGACAATTCGTTTGCGCCCATGGCTTTCCAGACCTGGCTTGCCACGCTAGGATCGTCACGAAAGTCACAGGGCGGCCCTATCCCACGCACCATGGCCGCGCTCGCATCCGACGTAAGTGTCGTCGACCACGGTCGCTCTTATTCGACTGACTGACCCGACTGACCCACTTGGATAGCTGTCGTACAAGTTCACAAAGGGTGGCATCAAAATCAATCAGGATCGCCTCATCAACTTTGACTCCAGCTACTTCCACAGCATCATACCCGAGCCGACCCAGGAAGAAGAGGACCTGCTCTACCAGACCATCCAGCTACCTATCCTCCGAGCCGTGCAATCGCTCGACGACAATCCTACCCCTTCCTTCACGGACCACGCCGGTGCCGCATGGGATGGTGCCAAGGAACGGACAGCCCTTCTGGCGCACGACGACGCCTCGTTCATAGGCCACATCCTCCGCTCCCTCCACTCTCGACTCAAAAACAAGGGAGATGCGCGGAAACTCGTGCTCGATCATCCTCACTACTTCTGGCGGCCCCCTGTGGCCCTCCTGCGCCAGAGTCTGGCCGCCCATCCGGTGCCCGAGGCCCTCCTCGACGCCATCGACAAGGTCTGCCAACGACCTGAACTTTGGACAGAACCATGGGAGCGAAAGACCAACACACCAGAGGCCAGAGTCAGCAAGGCTGTGGCTGAGATAATGGATGGGGAGGGTGCTAAATTCACCGCGTACAGGGAACAGAGAACGCTGGCGACGGGCAATCCAGACAGAGCGAGCCATTCGTCCGAGGAGCTGTTCCAAGCGCTGGGCAGGGATGAATGGGCGCATCGTATCAAGATGGTGCGGTCCATCACGGCACAATCCTCAGCATGACCCAACGCAAGCCCCGCTGTAAGACATGTACATTTTTGTAAGCGTCACTGTAAAACACGACGAATGGTAGAGCCTTAAATAATCTTTTCAGGGGACTTTGCAGTCCCCGACTAAATCCATGTCTATACTGGACGCGTGCTGACGACACGGTCCGTCCTCATGCCCATTACCCTGTACTCCCTAGTATGATAAGATAGATGTGTGAATCCATAACGTCGTAAAGAATGCTTGTGATGCGATGCAGGTGTAGAGTGTGTGGGGAAAAAAATCAAAAGGGGGGGTGGTGTCGCTCATGGGTATATCCGTCTGTCTACATCTCAAAGATCCATATCTGCGGAGGAAAAGCGTTAGCGACCATCATCATCGTCATCGAGTTGGGGAAGGGGGCGGGTTCCACTCACGTCCAGCTTCCCTACTTCCTGCTTGGCCTTCCTGGCTTGGGATCGCGAACTCGACATGGCCATGTCTAGATCATCCTGGTCGCCCATGGTGATCATATCGCCATCAGGCATGTCTTCGTCCTTGATCTTGATCTTGAACCGTCGCCCCTCGAGGCCAAATTTGTCACGCACCCGGTCGAGGAAGTCGGGGTACTCGACGGTGACGCTGACCATGATGTACCGCACGTCGTCCGCCGCGTGTGCCTTGACCCGTACCTTCTTGACGTCGGGCCCACGACGGGAGCGGCCGCTTGACGACGTGGTGGACGATGCCCCCGTGGCTGCTCTCCGGACGGGCATCATTTCAAAGTCGTCTTCGTTGACCGAGTTGTCGTCGTAGTCTGAGGCGCCCTCTTCGTCGTTTGCGTACCGAGATGGCGGGACTGACGGCTGTCGGCTCCTGCTGCGAGGCGCGCCCTGCGGCGCGCGGTACATGTCGTACCCCTCGCTCGCGTACTGCTGGTCTGGCGACGGTCTCCACGACGAGCCGGCGGGTGGATGGTTGCGCTGTGACATGTTCCGCGCCGGCACTCGTGATGATGCGGGCTGCCGGGCATCGGGTGGGGACGTGGCCTTCTCGTACCCCTTCGACGACACGGGGGCAATGTTGAGCTTGGCAAGCTGCGGCTTGGTGCCGTTGCGGACTGAGGCGCCTCGGGAGGGTAAGCGGGCTTCAGCCTCGGGAGGTGGTGTTGGCGGGAACATATTACGATTGACAGGGGGCTCCGACTGTTGCCGGCGCGATTGCAGGCCAGGCTTGACCAGGTTCGAGGCGGCGAAGGAGATGTTGTCGGGTGGGCGATCGTCCTTTGCCTCGACGCGGGCGACCTGGCTCTGTTAGCAGGGGACAGCATGCCAAGACACGAGATTGGATCACTCACGTTCTTGATCTCGGAGCCAGCGAAGCCCGTGAAGGCGTTGGAACGATCCGACGCCGCTACAAGGCGCGCTTTGCCGAGGTAGTCTTTGGTCTTCAGGTTGCGCACCTTGGCCTCGTTGGGCCTGTACACTACGCCGACGGGTATCGAGAAGACGGTGTATCCCTGACGCGGGCCATTAGTTGGGTGGGCACGCACTGCGGAGATGTACTCACCTCTGCCTCGTCCTGTATCGCCTCATCGATCACGTTGTGGTCCTCCACGACCTTCTCCTTGACGGCGTACGCGAGGTCCTGCATGCCAGGTTCCTTTTGTTGCAGGTAGATGTAGCACAGTCCGCGGTTGAAGAGCACTTCGCAGGAGTAGAGCTTGAAGAGGAGGCCGAGTTGGGCATAGTCAATCATGGTGTTGCCGCGAAGGTAGAGCAGGGTGTCGTTGAAGTTGGCCAGGGCCTCCTCGAAGTCGCCGAGCAGAAAGTTGGACACGCCTTGCTGAAAGTATGCCACGGCGAGATATTGGTCTAGTCGAACAGCTCTTTGATAGCATTCCACCTAGAGTCCCATGTCAGCTCCATGCGCCTCGCCGTCCCTCACGTCAACCGCGCACTTACAGCCTTCTCATGCTCGCCGAGGGTGGCATGGATGACACCCATGTTGAAGAGGATCTTGCTCGTGTCGCCAATCTTGTCGAACTCGTTCAGGGCATCGTCGAATTCGTTATTGTCGTACCGCGCAAGGGCGGCAACCCAAGTCTCGATTTCCTGTCATGGATCGTGAGCCACGGCCTCTGGGGGGTGGTTTCTCATGGAAGACTAGACTGACCTGCTTCAAAGACATGGTCGCTACCGCGTGCGCAGGGCATGCAACAATGCTAGCGCAGGCCCAGCGACGCAACGGAAGAGGCTCGAGTGAATTGATGCGTAACAAGGGCAAGGTTCGGAATTCTTGCCACGCAAAGTATATGCAGGAGGAACAGCAGATCCAGGGAGCCGGGCGCTTGCAGTCCTTAAGGGACGGTTGTGGATGGCGGGCACCAGGATGGCCGCAGTCGGGTGTGCGTGCCCCCCGCTTGCTGCAGGGTGGGCAATTGGCTCAGGAGGCGGGTAGCTCTCAATGGACCTCGCCGGTCTTGGCGCAACCTGGACTGGATCGGCCGGCGGCTCCAGAAGCTTGATAAGTGGATTGATGGAAATGGTAAGTGGCCGAGACCAGGGAGTTGTCGCTCGCAAGCTTGGATCTTCCGAGTCGCTTGCCTGCTCGATGCAAGGTTGTCTCGCCCAGGGCGACGACGGCTGCCTCGATCTCAAAGGTCGGTCGCCTCTGTTGGCGTCTGCGCGTGCGATTGATGCCCGTGCTGTTGGTCTTTGGGCGCTGCTCGCCGCACGACCACGTGGAGGTAGAGTTGTTGATTAAGGTACTGTATGTTGAGGGAGTGTAGAATCGAGCGGCTATTTTTGGTATCAAGCAGCAGGAGGGTGACGAAGCTTGCAGATAGATTGTGAAGATGGCAGCCTCACCGTCACTACCTGGCAGGGTAGAGGGAAGCAAAGAGGCTATTGGGGCCAAATGAGCGTTAGCTTGCCGTCTGCAGCTATACAATCGTCGGTGATGAGAACCAGGAAGCGAGTGGACGACAGCCAGTGTCGGGTAACGGTGGAAAGAAGGGACGGACGGCGGGAGAGAAACCAGCTCTGCTCGAGTCGCAAGCAGCTGGGCTGGGACAGGGCGAGTCGGTATATCAGTCAACTGAACTGTCACAGGTGCGCTGGGGTCCTCTTCCACCTGGCACAGCTCGATCTCAGACCTAGGCTATCCCACGGGCGCTTTCTGAATGTCCCAGACGTTTGTGCGCATGGTTTGTAGCAGCGGGTTTCAACTTGACCCATCCCCCGGCACGATCTTGGGCACTGCCGCAGCAGGCATCCCAGATGGCCCTATGCGTGCCCTGCCAGGGTCAAGTGTGCCTGCCATCTGGAGATGAGCAGACCGACACGACATCCTCGCCCAGAATCACACGCGGATTGTGACGAACAAATGGCGCCTCTTGGAGGACGATTCGGTCCATCGCATGCCAATGCTCACCTTGGCATCACGCTCGAGCACGACGGAGGGGCAGAGTGACTGAGTGGCCCCCCTGTGCATGATCAGTTGAGACGCTGGCTGTTGCATATGCAGGCGAGTCTTGGACACTTGGACCACCCTATGACCGGCGAGCCCCAGCCGCCACCCTGGGGCTTCAGGACAGGACTAGGGCAACGGATGCGTCCGACCGCAATATGACCCGCGGCCGACCATGCAGCACAGGGACAGTCGGGGCAAGTCGCGTGGCCGACCATGTGCATTTTCCGTGCATCTCAAGCCAGTCATGACGTCCCGCCGTTAAGCGCCCTGCCCCCCAGCTTTTGCGTGGCTGGCACTGACTAATAAACTACTGCTGTACTGGGCTTAGCGTCGCCCGTCTAAGTGACCGCTGCTGGTGATTATTATGGTGGATTCAAATTGTGCTCGTCAAATGGCATCGTGGAATGAGTTTGTGACTGAGTCGTTGGGGCGCAGCGATTGAGGAGACGAAGGAGAAGCACCATTCGTCGTCACAATTGATGGCGGCGAGTGGTCTGAAAGATGGCTTCTCGTCACAGGGCCAGCATCTTGATGGGCCCTTGAGCCCTAAGTATTCAACAGCAGGCTTGACAGTCAGTGCCGATTTTCTGCTCATCAGCCAAGCTCCACAGGCAGGTGGCCCATGAATTGGCTCAAGTATCTGATTATTACTCTAGGGAAGATTATCCGGCATTGTACTGCACCCGGCCATTATTACGATACTGTACAGTAGAAGCAGAAAAAAATAAGCTCCAATTCAGTACAGTACCGTATGCAGGACATAATTACCTAGTGATCGGCGCATTTACACAAGGAGCTGCAGATCGCCACCCCCTGTCATTGTGTTGGCAGCATGAGCTTCAGGCTTCAGCTGTGCGCCCTGCCTTCCGTGCCTGCGCACGTACCCATGTACCTTGCAGCCGACCAAAATGCACGTGCGGATGCATTTGTTCATGTCGTCCTGTGAGGCAAGAATGATCCCGTCCCTAATACCCGCTCCCGCGTCCTGGATTCCAAATCACAGAACTTTCGGGTTGCATCGCACGCATGAAGAGCACGACGTGGATAGACTGATCGTCTGAACTTGCCAAAGGAGGGGGATTGTTGGCCGCTCTGTCATCCGTGGTGCCGGCAGCCTATCTGGTTGACTGCCGCGCCAATGCTTCAAAATTTCAATCCGTAACATGGTCAGGGGCGGCAGACACTGCCTCGCATGCACCATGACGGTGGACAGTCGCACTCGGTTATCTTTTGACTTCACCCCAGCTGGCGTCGTGAGACAGACCTTGCAGCCATCCAGTGCCGCGTTTCCCGTCAGGCATGTGAATACCACGACGAGGCTCGTGGTTTGAGATCTGTTCTACACTGCGCTTGCTAGATAGTGAATCATCGTGCTCGTCAATCGTTTCGCTCATCCTGAAGGAGATCTGTTTGAGATCCTCAGAGCATTCCCTTGGCAACCTCGTCTTTGCGCTCGTCCCACAGCGTCTTGCCCGTGCACGAGCAGACAGTCTTGTCATTGTCCCACACACCCGCGCTCCTCGCAATGACGCCCACGACAGTATTCTCGTCGTTTTGCAACCCCTTGTCAGACTCCTCCTGTCGCGTGAGGACCATTGCGTGGCCGATGGCCTCCCAAATCTGGAAGCAGTGGTCGACAAACGCTGATCCACGTCCGGACTCGTCCACCTCGACAGTCCCCAGCTCACCGCGGCCCGCCCAAACGGGGCCCGTGGAGGCTGCACCTTGAGCCAGGTTTCCGTACTCTCGAATCGTAGCTCTGTAGTTCCCTGGTGAGACGCCACGAACGGTCAGGTCGACCAGCGTTCGGCCCGAGCCTACCTCGACCATGCGCGCCAGGCCCCGGACCTCGCGCTCTGTGCCTTCATGCTGGGTCTGGTGCTTGTCCACGAATGTCTCCAAGATGCTCACAGCTGCGCCTGCGTCCCCGTTAGCATCGGTGCTGGGCGCTCGGGCTCACGTGGGCATACTGTTCGTTTTACCGGTGCCACGCAGGATGGCATCTCGCCCAGTTTCCTGGATCGCCTCCACGATCGCCGAGGGCGCAGCAGACCCCTCGACAGTGATCAGTTGGTCTTGCACATTGCCCTCGACCTTGGTGATCCCGCCAAGCTTGTGCAGCGCATCTGAAACAGATTTGACGCAACCCTCACAGGACAGTGGAACGGCGAATTGGGTCTCGAGCCAGGGTCAGAAAATGACGACCGGACACTAATGGAGGAAAACGCACTTGGAACGTGTGAGTGACAGTCATCTTGTAAACTGGCGTAGCCTTAGGCTCGCTTGTAGGGTACGGTCGATGGAGGTAGCGATACGCAGCTGAGCCGACTGCGAGTCCTGTGATTAATGACAACACATTATATCGCAGAGCCATAAAATGCACAAAAAAGCCCCGTCACCTCATGCAATGCTCGGATTCCCCATCTTGCTTTGAAATGGCTGGATCGAGCTCGGAGTTCCGTAAAGTCATGTGACTTGGCGATGTTCATCGATGGGGTGATTACTCAGCAGCCAAACTTTCGCCGGCCGCGATGTCCAATCTCATCGCGACCGGCCTCACCAGGACAGAATCGAGCCACCACTTGATCCAGTCCAGTGGCAGCACGTTGCGCTTGCTGAGAATCTGCGATTGATCACCTCGCGGGGCTCAACAAACAGACTGCCCACAATGTCACAAAATCTGGGCCTGGTGCGTCCAACGCTGATCCTTTGGTCCGCTCTCGATGCTAATGGCAATTTCTAGACACGCCTGGCCTACTCGCGAGTATGGCACCACATCTCGGCCGTCACGCCTCACCCCACGCTCTCTACCAAAGTGGCGCCCGCAGAGATCACGCCCCCGTCCATGGGCCGCCTCGCCTCCCGCATCGCCATGCTCCTCATGGGCAAGCACAAGCCCATCTGGGATCCCTCGACCGACTGCGGCGACTACGTGGTCGTCACCAACTGCGCGCGCCTACACATCACCGGCCGAAAATACTGGCAGAAAAAGTACTACCGACACAGCACGAAGCCCGGCCAGCTCAAGTCCCTGACGATGGACGAGCTCATGGGGAAGCAGGGCGGCAGCGAGGTGTTGCGGAGAGCCGTGAGCGGCATGCTGCCCAAGAACAGGCTGAGGGACAAGCGCCTAGCCCGACTCAAGCTCTTTGAGAGCGACGCGCACCCATACAAGCCCAACCTCATCCGGTTCGGCGGCAAGGTCGTGGGCTCAAAGGGATGGGACGCCATGGTGGAGTCGATACGCGAGACGGACAAGAAGCGGTTATAGAGGTCTGGCGGCGGGACTTGGATATGTATCATTTGTATTATACGTGCAAAGGCCACGGCACTGTACTGAACATGGCATGTATTGATTCTGGGCTTCCAATGCAGCAGCGGTCATGATGATTCTATCGCGGTATGTGACAAGGTACACCAAAAAAATCCTAGGTGGTTTCTCCCAAAATAGAAAAGAAATACACGAACGAAAAGGTATCTGTGTTCTCCCTTCAAAGCTTAGGCTTGGCGGCCTTATCACTAAACACGCAACGTCAGATGTTGGGCCATGGATGGAAGGGACAGAACACTTACTCTCGAGCCACCTCGCACTTAATGAGACCGTTGGGCCCAGATTGAGGCGCATAGACCTCTGCGTTCTTGCCCGTGTTCTTGAGGCCCTTGTGCCAGCTCAGGTCTGTCCATGTTAGTCGTGTCGCCCGTTGCACAGCCATTGTGTAGTTACTGACCAATCTCAAAGTAATGCTTGTTGGGGAGCGCGTACTCGACGAAATCGACGCCGGGCACGGCCTCGAGAATCTTCTCGCACATCTTGTACATGGTGGCCTGGACACTGGCGCTGTTGTCCTCGGCAAATTGCTTGAGCGTGATGTTGCGGGCCGCCTGCCAGGCCTGGTCAAACTGAGGTGCGGCCTTCTCGACAGCCTTCACATCTGGGAAGCGAGTCCACTTCCACGTCGCGTCCACGTCTGTCGACAGGATGCGGTCCCACGTCTCGGGCAGCGTGGTGTACTCGTCGCGGACGAACCCGTGGAACGCAGAGCCCGTGGACTTGAGAACTGTCAATCCCTGGATGCTGCTGTTGATGGCAATACCGTCTCCGCGTCGGGCGGTCACCTCGACGGTCCTCTTCTCCTCGCCATCCCGCAGGAAGCTGTGCGGGTGAGGCTTGCCGTCAATGTCCATCCTCGTCCAGCGGTGGGTCACCACCTTGACGTGCGCGACGTGAATGTGGCTGTACTTCTCAATGAAGTGGCTGCCCAGCGTAGACGCGTAGACCTCGGGCGGGTGGACGGTGGACTCCTTGGCCTTGATGTAGATTGTGTTCTTGATGGAGTCGGTGGCGACGACCACCGAGTTGTCAGCCTTTGTGTACGAGGTCGCAATGTCGCCCTCCAACAGGCAGCACACTGTCATCTCGTAGACGGTCTGGACGCCAGTCGCCTGGTCGCGATGCACCTTGTAGACGCGGACATTGTCCTTGCCGTAGCGCGCTGATGACACAGAAGGCATTGTGGTGTGATGTGGTGTGATGTGATGGGCGATGATGAGTGGGCCTGGGGTGAAGTCAAGGCTGGTGAGGGATGATGCTGGTGGTACAGGCCTCCGCGGGAAGATGGCGTCACGACGACAGTTTGAAACTGAGCAAAGAGTTGACCAGGGGCACACTTGGAACGGGATGGCACGAGGTTTTAAAATATCGATCATCCTACTTCTGAACGGGGTCTCCCTTTGGCGAGGACCGGCCCGCGTGAGCAACTGAGGCTCGCGGGCGCTACTCGGAGAACGCCGATCGCCCTGGGCGCTCAACACCGATAGCCAAACCTACGCGTTTGCGGAGGGGAAAGGAGGTCATGTCGATCCTGATATTGGTGCGTTTCTTACGGAAAATCATCAGATAAGGTATTCCCGGTCGTGTATACGTACTGCCCATGGTACGCCACTACGCGAGGTGCCTCTGCTTGTCACGCAATACGTGATGGGCAACGCTCTCGACTGCATGCAGATTAGCGTGGACAACATGAAGATAAGCTGGACAATGAAGTGGTCTACATGTGACTGCCAGCCTGGCTTACGGTCAGGACAGGCTCTTGATTGATCGTCAGGACAATTTCAAAGTAATGGAAAACATTGTACCGGAAACCTGGATCTGGTAGCACAGCTGCAGCGCTGCGAGTAGATGTAGGCTCTTAACAGTAGTAGGCGAACAAGCTCGGTGCTTCAACTCCACCCTTCGACGTTGGCTTCAACGTTGCACTGACGCTTGAGTTGACGATTTCGCCAGGATCCCATCGCCGTCCATTCAGCAGAGTCAGTCTGTATTGTTCCTTGCGGCCTGCGTAATTTAGTGTATCGCAGTGGTGAGCGGCAGACGAGGGTTCGTCATTCAAGGCTCCCGCCCGCCTGCCCAGAACACGGTCAGCCTTGGCGATCTCGACCCCAATCCAAGTCCGCCTCCAAACAGGAAGGAACGACCGATACACGTCGAAAGCAAGCAGAGTGCCGACCCTCTCGTCAAGCCCCGGTCAGCAGAGTCGATCGATCCCTCGTGCTCCCATCTCCAAACCTTTTCCGAACGAACGACTAGGATCGCGCTCGCCTGACGAATGCCCACGACCCTCGCCAGGACGTCCCAGCCGGTGGGCCAGCCACCGCTGTCGACGCCATGGCGGGACCATCAGCTTCACAGAATGCCAAAGGCGCGACACCTCTGAGCATAGCGCAGAAGCCAGCCGGCCGGAGGAGCTATGAGCGCGAAGGCGGAGGTCTACAGCCGCCGGCGGCGGCGGCGGGGCGGAATCTCTCAGCCTCTGCGGCGAGGTCGGCGGCCGGGAGCTTCAACCCTACCTTTGCGCCAGGGAGCTTCAGCTCGGAGCTGCGCAGCCAAATGACCTCGAGCCGGGCGGGCAGTCGGTTGGATGTGGGCTCAGCGTACCCCGGCAGCATCATGAGCAAGGTGGACGAGGGCGATCCCGACACGGCGACGCAGCAGGCCCTCGTTGCTCTCAAGGATCGTCTGAACCGCGAGCTGAAGATCAAAGAGGGCAGCGAGAACATGCTCGAGGCTCTCAACGCAAAGAAGGCCAAGCAGACCAAGGAGCAGCGTCTGAGGGTGGAGGCGGAGCTCAGCGCGAGCAATACCAGGATTCGGGACCTGAAGCAGAAGATTTCGGATACACAGCGCTCGAGGAACGCACCGCAACCTCCGACGACTCCGACGAAGCAACGAGAGAGGCTCACGTCCAACGGCATGAAGTCGGCCCCAAGCCTGTCGCGATCAGATCTAGGCTCCGACGTGGAGGAACCGACCGAGAGTCCTACCTACGCGCTTACGGAGCTGCTGCAGGCGCTCGAAGTCGAGGGCATGATGCCAGAGTACTACGTGAGCCGCGGGAACCAGCTGGTCGATCTCTTCAAGCGGCACCCCACTCTCAAATACGACCTCATGTGGTCCGTCTTTGGGCTGCGCATGCAGGTCATGCTGATGAGCGAAAGTCGCGAAGTAGTGGCCGCGGGCTACCGTATGACGCGGTACGCCATATCAGATCGGGCATCTTTGCGCAAGATTCGCAGTCTGAACACGGACTTCGTCGTGGTCAGGTCGCTCAACAACTATCGCAAGGCAGACGTAGAGCGGGAGCAAGCCCTCAAGTTTGTCCGCGCGTTTCTCGATGTCAAGGACGGCGTCAAGGAGATCTCCCGTGCGATTGTGCGCACGATCGTGGCCATTGCTGAAGCAGGCGAGGAGCGCCGGTCCAATATGCCGGCTGCAGATCAAGACGCCGATCGATTGCGGCCAATATGTGTAGAGACGCTGGCGGAGATCCTAGTACGCGACCCTCGGTTACTCCTTGCTTCAGGCGGCATGGGGCCGCTGTCAGAGGCACTCGCAGAAGGAACCTACAAGGCGCCCGAGAGTCTTGCCGCATCAATACTGTACCTCCTCGATACTCCGAAACGGCGCAAGTTTGTGCAGCCCGGCTACGGACTCGACGTGCTGTTCACTGCCTTTACGAACGACCTCATCGAAGACGACACTGTGCTCAAACAAAACTCCAAAGCCATCTCTGCCAGTCTCAAGACATGGTCAGGCTTGATGACGCTCAGCATGTACAACTTGCGCGCCATCCGTTCCCTGATCAGCTGCATGATAATGCCCAACACGTCGATAAGAGAGACAATCTTGGACTTATTCTTCTCCATCTTGAGGATCAAGCCGCCCGCGTGGGCCACGTCGTTCTTGGCTGGACGGCGTCTCACAACATACGGGCGCGTGGCGAATCTCAAGGGCGCGAGCAGAGAGAGAGGATCCTCCATCTACGCTGAAGAGGAGGGCGGCGAGCAGAACTTTGTGGAGCACTACACGGCGTTGCTCCTAGCCGTCTTCATCAAAGCAGATCTCCTCAAGAGTTTACTGCACATTGCGCAGTCCGAGGAGGATCCCATGGTGAAGCGAAAGACGACGCTCCTACTGAGTGAGGTCTTGAAGCTGGCAAGTCGCCTCCTGCCGCCGTCTTGGAGCAGTGAGCTGCAGCTACTCCCGGATCTGTTCAACGCAGCGGCCAGTTTCAAAAATGAAGACTATCACGTTGCGTCTGGCATCGTCTACCAGATCAGCAGCGTCAGCCGCACGCTGTATCGGAGCACGCCTTCGGGGGCCATGCCGGGGATGTTGACCAGCAGTAATAACGGTATGGATGACTTGACCCTGTCAGAGGATCAACCCAAGTCTCATGCCGCGGTCGTGTTCGATGATGCGACATTCCGCCAGCTCCTCATCGATTCGGGGGTACTGAATCACTCCAACTGGTCCAAGTGGGACTGGGACATTATCTTCAAAATCATCGATGGGCCTCTGCAGGTGGGCAAGCGCTTGGAGGAGGCGATCAAAGCGTCAAAGTTTATGAAGCGCATCATGAGCTTTTACAGACCGTTCAAGTACAAGTTCTGCGAGGTGAAGAATACACGAGGGACGCAGAAATATGTCAAAGTAGGCTGCGCATTGATGCATGCGCTCCTGCAATCACCAGAGGGCGTGAGGTTCTTAGCGGACAGCAAGCTGCTCCGGCAGATTGCAGAGTGCCTCGCCCAATGTGATCCGGTAAGGACGAGCGTCTCCCCACGCTGAAGATTGTTGGGCTGACTTGCTCGAAACAGACCAGTGGCCTCACCGCGCAGTATCCCATGTTCTCCCCCGACCGCCTACTTGACACACTCTGTGGAGGGTACTTCCCCATGCTGGGCGTACTGAGTGGCGACCCTCGGGGTCTTCAACTCCTCGAGCGCTGGCGCATGTTTAACATGATGTACCACATTATTGATCTAAAGCAGCGTCCAGACTTGATCAAGCTGCTGCTGTCCAGCTTTGACTATACCATGCAGGGTCACCCTCGCGTGCTACTGTCCAAGGCGCTCACAGCCGGCACCAAGGACATTCGAATCCACGCGACAAACACCCTGCGCAAGCACGCCATTCGGCCAGCTCCTCCAATTGACAGCCAGGGAGGAGGCATGGGCGATTCAAAGTGGGCCATCCAGCTGCTGGTCACGCAACTCTACGACCCCGAGGTGGACGTCTGCTCCACGGCCATCAAGATTCTGGAGAAGGCGTGCAACCGCAAGTCTTCTCTCGAATATATCGTCGAGTGCCGGCCGTCCCTCGACCATCTCGGTGAGATTGGCGCGCCGCTGTTGCTGCGCTTTCTGTCGACATCCATCGGGTATCACTACCTTGACGGGCTGGACTACATCAGCAACGAGATGGACGACTGGTTCCTCGGCCGCAACGACACCTATGTGAACATGATCGAAGCCAGCTTGGCCAGGGCGTTTCTGGTGGATCCTGACGACCAGAGCAGTCGAATGAGTCTCTTTGACGACGCAGATGCAGAGGCTGACTTTCACGATAACCACATACCGCCGCACTTCTACCGCGAGTTGACGCGCACGCAAGAGGGCTGCCGCTTGCTGAATGATAAGGGCCACTTTGCCGACTTTGTGTCGACGATCCGCCAGCACGGCATGCAAGCGACTGACCCAGAACTGCTTCTCAAGGTCAAGGGTGCCCTATGGGCCGTTGGCAACGTTGGCTCCATGGAACTGGGTGCCCCCTTTTTGGAGGGTAGCGACGTGGTTGAGCGGATCATCACGATTGCCGAATCGCACGAGGTGATGAGCTTGCGAGGAACCGCCTTCTTCGTGCTGGGCTTGATCTCGCGCTCCACACACGGCCTGGAGATCCTCGCCGAACATGGGTGGGAATCCAACACGACGCCACTAGGGACGTCACTCGGATTCTGCATTCCAAAAGACCTAGGCAAGCTCTTGTCACTGGTGCCCTGGAAGGCCGAGAACATTGCAAGCATCAGCATCCCCGACACCCAGTGCACCATTGTCACGCCACCGGCCGTGAGCCCCGTGCGGCCCCTGATGGACCTCGCTGACAACCCATCGCTCTTGACTGAGGAGGACATGAATAAGCGTATTCTTGAGTTGATTGTCGATCTGGGGAACATGGTGCTTTACAAGAAAGCGCTCCAAGAACTGCAGAAGCTCAGGGTCAGGCGGCCAACCGCGTTCAAGAGCACGGACTTTTTCAAGCAGGTCATGGGCTTGATGGAGTGGAACCACTATCGCCTCGGTGTGCGAAGGATGATCATCGACCTTTTCGACAAGAATGTCATGCGCAGAATCGTGTTTGACGAAGAGGAGAGCAGCTCAAGCAGCGAGGATGACGATGATGATGATGATGACAATGACGACGACGACGAGGATGAAGAAGAAGACGATGAAGAAGACGAAGAGGAGGAGGAGACTGGGAACAGTGGAGGTGGTCTGTTCATACAATCGCAAACGCACCGTGGCACTTTTCGAGGCGGAGACGAAAGCAGCTCAGGCGACGACCGGACGGAGCGGCAGAGGAGCATCAGTGAGCCAATGGAGCCCAAAGGCCGGATGATGCCTGCGCCGCTGAACACACGGCGTTAGGGGTGTTCACAGAGTCGACCAGGACGTGCACCTGTGTACTTGTGCGCAGAAGGGGATGGGTGGGCTGACGGGAATTTTTTTATCAGCGAGGAGTTTGCCTTTTTCGCATAGGAGGGTTGATGCCACGACATGTAGGGGGAATGATTCGCAGTCCCTGCCAACCAACGCATACTCACCGTACAATGCCTCTCTCGCGCTGTTTGTAAGGTGACGATTGTGCCATCGAGATACAATCTCCGTTCCAACTTTGAGAGCGGACCACCACGGGCTGTTTGCCTGTGTGCGCGTCGTCCCCACGGGGTTGCCCCACCCATCGTCATGAGTGCCGTCAACTCGCTCACATGAGTGTTTGCAACCTGTCCATGTACTCTTGTATTCAAAAAGTATTGCAAACATGGTCAAGGGACGCGTACTGGTGATCGCCGGGTCCGATCCGTCCGGCGGGGCGTAAGTTTGGTCCCTTTTTCACGCACACAATCCTCGCTGACCAGCGAGACCAGCGGGCTAGAGGCCGACCAGAAAGTCATCGCAGCGCACAACTGCTATGCCATGACGGCCACGACGGCCCTGACGGTGCAGAACACGCAGGGCGTCACGGATATCCACCATGTGCCTGTCGGCTTTGTGCGGGACCAGATCAAGGCTGTGGTGGGCGACATTGGTGTCGACGTTGTCAAAACGGGTGAGGGGGCTTGCCTGGTGGCAGCAGCTGCCCTGCTCGCACTATAACTACGCCCGCTGACTGGTGGCAGGGATGCTCGCGAGTAGAGAAGTCATTGAGATGCTTGAGGCCGTGGTTGAGGAGTACAAGTTCCCCCGTCTCGTCATTGATCCGGTCATGGTGTCGACATCAGGATCAACGCTGTTGCCCGAGGGAGCCGTCGAGATGCTGACGCGCCTCTTCTCCCACGCGATCATTGTCACCCCGAACATACCCGAGGCGAAGCTCATCCTGTCGCAGTACAGCAAGGACGCCGTGGACATTAAGAGCGTGGACGACATGGTCACGCTGGCCGTGCGGCTGAGGCAGGCCATGGGATCGCAGTGGGTTCTTGTCAAAGGCGGGCATTCGCCCTTTGACGCGGACCTCCAGGTGACCGGCGAGAAGAAGAAGGTGGTCGACGTTCTCGTGGGGCCAGATGGACATGTCGAGAAGATTGTGAGTGACTGGCAGGAGAGCCAGAACACGCACGGCACAGGATGCTCCCTTGCTTGTGAGATAGACCACCACGCCCAGTCTTAGGAGAGCCGGTGGATGCTGACAAGTACAGCGGCCATTGCGTCGAATCTCGCTTCGGGCAAGGACATGGCTCTCGCCGTCCGGGCTGGTTGCCGCTACATCGAGGTGGCCATCAGGACGGCGCCCCAGTTGGGCCACGGCCATGGTCCACTGAATCATTTCCACTCGACACAAGTCCTCCCCTTCACACCGTAAGCTCCCTACAAGCGAGGCTGCTGCTATTCTGACCATCCATCCATACAGGGGCTACTTCATCGAGTATCTCATCTCGAGACCCGATGTCAAGCCCGTCTGGGACCGTTTCGTGCACCACCCCTTTGTCATGGCCATGGGAGACGGTTCCCTGCCGCTCGAGTCTTTCAAGAACTACATGGTCCAAGACTACCTCTACCTGGTTGGCCCCGCGCCCTGGACTCTGTCCGCGGATCGGACCGGTCGCTGACGTGTCCCCCAGATTCACTTTGCCAGAGCGACCGCGCTCGGGGCGTACAAGTCCAGGACCATGTCGGAAATCAGTCGCGCCAGTGAAATCGTCGGGCACATCATGACCGAGACCAAGCTGCACATCCACTACTGCGAGTCGTTTGGGATATCGCTCCAGGAGATGGAGGCCACCGAGGAGCACCAGGGTATGTTTCGAGGCCATCGTCGCTGTCGCTTTCGTGTGCTCACCCCCGCTAGCCTGCACCGCGTACACACGCTACGTGGTGGACGTGGGCCAGTCTGAGGACTGGCTCGCGCTCCAGGTCGCCCAGGCACCGTGCCTGTTGGGCTACGCCGCTGTCGCACGGATGCTGCGCGACCACCCGGATACGAAGCGGGAGAACAACACCTACTGGACGTGGATCGAAAACTACAACGCCGAGGACTACTCAGAGGCCGTGAGGCTGGGTTCAGGTACGTGACGCCCGTGGATCCGCTCAGGAAGCGAACAGCGCTGACGGACGACAGACTTGTTGGAGGAGCATGCTGCACTGCAGTCGCCCACGAGGGTCGAGGAACTGGTCAAGATCTTCATTCACGCAACCAAAGTAAGTTTGACACGCAGCACGTGCCTTGACCGTCGGCTCACCGTGCTGGTAGATGGAAATCGGATTCTGGGAAATGTTTCCTCACAAATAGACGGGGTCGCTATGCAAGTAGTTTTTTGTTATGTCCTGTTTAATGCGAGAAACCAACACCCTCTGGCGTCACGTCAACCCTCCTGGGCGTCTCGTCGTCCGGCAACATCATTCCGTAACCTTGCTCAGGCACAGAATCTCGCGCCAGTCTCTTGGTTTGATGGCGCACCCACATGCTGACCGTGCGGAAGCGTGGTATCGAGGAGGCCTGTGAGGACTGCGTGTAGACGGTATCGCGGGGACGGGCCACCGCGCGAGGCGGCGCCTGGGGCATTTCCTCCAGGTCCTCGGGTTCCACGACGTGATAGGGCGGCGGATACAGGGGCGTCGGCGGGATGTACGTCCCGTTCCCAAAGGCAGACGATAGCGAGGATTCTGTAGGCGAAGACGGGGGCTGCGGGTTCGACGCCGCGTAGCCAAAGGCTGGGTGCGAGGGTGCCGTGGACGTGGGAGCATAGCCCTGTTCCAGCGTGGCGCTGGTCACCCTGATGGCGGGCAGTACGGCCGCGGGCTTCTCGGGAAGGTAGGCCAGCAGATCCTTCTCGTCCATGGGGGCCATTTTCTCTGCCTTGTCAATGTAGACCCACTGCGTGTCGTCGTAGCGCCCTTTGAGGAAGGGGATCCGTCGTAGGATAGCGGAGGCATGAGGCCGTCTCCAACCCAGGCTGCTGCCGCTGGGGCCGGGGTCTCGACGCAGCCAGAAGCGACGTGCCAGAAACCATGCGCCAATGCTCATGATGACGATGCCGGCTACAGGAGGAGGGGATCAGCACTGCTCCGCGGGCTCATACGCGGGGCAAGTACTCACTAATGCACCCCACAATGATGAGGGCCATCTCGGTGTCCTTGTGATGCTTCATCATAGCCTCCCGGGATGCCTCAGCCGAAGCATTCGGATCTGGGCCGGCTGTCGAGCTCGGCCAAGAATCACTGATCAGCGTCCGCGAGGGTCCAAGCTCGATCCCGCCAGTCCCAGAGGCGTCAGGCAGGGGTTTGGTGAAGCGGGAAGGTGGAACTGGCTGCTGCGTTGGCTCTGGATCATCCAGTCCCGAGTCGGAGTCGATGCCATCTTCGTATTCCGAGTCGACTCCAGTGTCGACACCAGAGTCACTTTCGTTGGGGTCTTGGGATGGCCTAGACGTACTGGTGGTCGTCGTCCCTGTCAGTGACCCGGTTGTCGTTGACTGCTCTTGTCAGCCCAGACTCTCCACGCAGATTCGCTTCAACTGACCGCCGAGAGGGTGAGGGCAGGCGCACCGATGAAGCCCAAGATCGTGGAGGTCTGCGAGGGCATACTATCGGTGCTGAAGCTCGAGGAAAGGGTTGGCAGGTTTGAACTCACCCCGCCAGTAGGCAGCTCGACGCCTCCGCTGGACAGAATCGAAGTGGTTTGTGGTAGCAAGGTGGTTTCGAGAGTGGCCGAGACAGAGGTCGACAGTGTCGACGAATCTTGCAGAAGAATGGCCGACTGTGGAATCTCCGACCTCCGCATATGCCGTCGAGGACGAGGCACGCTGCGCTCGCGACCAGCATCGTCATCATCACCATCGCCCGTGGTCCACTCCGCAATATCAGCACTGGTCGCCTCCCTTCGGAACACCAGACGCCGTCGCCTGTGTCTTTGTTCGCCCGATGCCATGCTTGCGGTCTCGAGAGTGCTCTGCCAAGAGAAAACTGTTGACGATTACGCCTTCTATAGAGCCACAACAAGCATTGGTGTACAAGGAGGCATGTAAAACGAATGTAGAGGCCCAGCCTGTGAGAAAAAGAATGACACACGATCAACGTGGTTGAAGGACAAGAGAGAATTGGATCACGACAGCCCTGCGGATCAAAGCATATGGCATATGTTTTGCCTTTGCGGACCATGCATCAGGCACGAGTCTCGACCATGACTTGGCGTCGTCCATACTATCGCTCCCGTGGCCATTACCAACCGCTACGCCTAGCGGGCTTTTTCCTTGGGGCGCGTTTGAGCGAGAAGCCACTTGGCTTGAGGGGCTGGCGGGACCTGCTCAACAGAGGCGAAGCGCCGTTCGCAGTCGTGTGATGTTTCTTTCGACATGCTACGCAGTCCGACGTGGCGCTGCCCAGAGCAGAGTGGCTCAGGGGAGACCTGTGTCAGGAGTCAGGATATGGGGTAGGTCCCTGACTCCTGGGGTTTCAGAGTCATGCGCATCGCGTGTCAGGATGGCTGCGCATGGTTTCGTACTGACTCGTCTGCCGTGCAAGATTAAGGTTATCCGGGAGCTAGCCACTTGAATCCGCGAGAATGGGCCCTCCTTGCGATCATGGTGCGGCGTCCTGACGTTTTGTCATGTCGGATGGTGAGGCACCTTTATGGTAAGGTGCGTGGCAGCATGATGGTGAGGTACCAAGACTGGGTAGTCGGTCACGTGACTGGTAGCCTAGGTTGTCTCGATCAGTGCCAGGACTCGCGACTTCGTCAAGCAAGTCAATGAGCTGTCAACAAACACGGCGTATCACCATTCGCGCGCTTCGTTGGAAGGAATCGTGCGATATCGGCTGCAAGAGCATGGCAATCTCCCGTGCCTTCTGCCGAGACCACGGGAGGCTATCCGCGCTTGGTAGCACGAAAAGATGGAGATCCACTGATGAGTCGTGGGGAGTCGGGGACGTTCGGGTGGAACCGTGGAATACCTGCGGGTGAGCGAACTCGAAGCATATGCCTACTGATCTGATTCGAGTATGGCGTGGTTGGCGTGAGGTATTCGTCGGCGCATCGGGAGATGGTTGAACCCCCAGCTATCGACTGCCACGCAGCTGTGCCTGTGAGCCTCGGCTTCCGAGGTATATCATCAACGTGGCCGGTTCATGCCAACGTAACTAGATCTGCATGATGCTTAGTATCATGCAGCCTTATGATCTGCATGTTCATGACATCCCGCTGTAAAGTCGTAGCAATCCTCGCATTCTGGAGTAGTAGTAGGGATCCCAGCTAGCGTATGACCCACGATATATCGGGAAGAAGGGTTGATGCAAACTTCTCGAGTCATGGTAGCTGATTACGGCTGAAAACAGCTTTGAAACAACTCAATGCAGCTGTAGATGGCTTGCCGCTCTCATGCGGCCATCACATCAACTATGCGTATGGTAGAAGCGAAGGGGAGGCTAATGGCTGCAGGTGGCTTCACAGACACAAGGCCCGCAGATGCCAGCTTGCCGCCAGGTTCAACGCGACGGCGGGAGTACGCTTCCCATGAGAGTCAGTTGCATGAGCCAACAGAGCGTTCGGATCCGAAGCCAGATGTCGTGTTAGACTCGTAGGGGTGGAGGAGACGCCGTGCTGAAGAGGCGCGCTCCTAGCACTGGGTGATGGATGGGCTGCTTCGTTGTCATCAAACATGAACTCGCCATACTTTCCCAGGGCAAGTGAGCAGAACAGCCGTAAGATCAAGTGTGGAGGGTGAGGACTCGCGAAACTTGGCAATGATCCGATCCTTTCCAAGCTGGAGACAACTCACACATTGCAATGAGAGTGCTGCACTCTGATGATCCACAGGGAATCACCACATGTTAGCTCACTCACGGGGCATTACCTCGTGTTGACTCAATCAAGAGACGCTACCCCGCGTTGGCTCACTCATAGGTCATCGGTTGCATTGCCATCTGCATGAGGTACCGATCATTGCCGACAGTCTGCCTCGAAGATAAGAATACGTGCCGCTATGCTTGCATAGATTGGTCTATGTATGCAAGGGAACCCGAGAGCACCTGGTTACATGGAGCTCTGCCGCTCGTCGTTTGTTGGCTTACGAATATGATTCGGGTGCTGCTCAAGTACCATACGGACGATATCGCGCTGCTTGTACATGTAGGACGCTTGAGGTTTGCCAAAGGATGATCTACAAAACATACAGTACCTGAGCTACAGTAGTTTCCGCACACCATGAAGGTTGTCCCATCCTTCCGGGATATTGCGTCAGGGCGTCTCTGTACTGCCGGCGCTGTGATTGGTCATCGGGGGACAGCGGCCTTGGCTCCAGCACAGTCAGGGCCAGTAGCGCCGGGTAAATACAGGCCATGGTCGACCCACTGAACGCGCTGCAGTGGTGCTGCAGCCTGCCGGTCCGGCCACGGAGCCCAGCCCGAGGCAGCTGGCTGGGGCGCCTCCTGCAGTAATACAGCACAGCACATGTAATTACCTCACTGGCACGGTGGTTGATTGCACTTACTCGGTGGCCCGGGCAGGCACGTCTTGTGGGCCGGTCCGACTGCGCAGAAAAAAAAGTTGTTCATCCTCCAACGGACAAGGGCGATAATAACTAGGACGAGCAAGGGGAAGCCACCAAGTCCCGTGCATCGAATTCCTTTCTCATTCTTTCATGTGCTAATCGCCCCGAGTCCTTCGACTCCGCCCGACGGCCCGTCCATCTCCTTCATTACGAAGCTGCCGCTCGCGTCATTGCGCTTGGCGCACCATGGCTTCCTCAGCTCGCGCAATGGCCAAGATGCCCATGACCGCAGGACGCCTGGCCACGGCCATGCCCATCGCCACACCCACATCCAGAATGCTCTCGACCATCTCGAGGGCGACCCGCTCGACAGCTGCCCGCCCCCTCGCCAGGCCTTCTCCGACGCTGAGGCTCGCGCAGACCGGCCGCATCGCCTTTCGAAGGGCCTACGCTGACGAAGCACCCAAGCCCAAGCCTGGCAAGCTGAGGAGGACCTTCCGATGGATCTGGAGGCTCACCTACCTCTCTGTCTTTGGTTTGCTCGGCTACACTGGCTACGTCATCTACCTCGATCGCAACCCGGCCGAGCAGCTCGCGCGCGACCCGAACAAGAAGACATTGGTCATCCTTGGTACGTCACAATGCGCTATAGCTTGGATCCCGTGAATGCCTCCAACTAACAACTCAAGGTACTGGCTGGGGTTCTGTCGCTCTGCTCAAGAAACTGGACACCGAAAACTACAATGTCGTCGTCGTGTCACCGCGAAACTACTTCCTCTTCACGCCTCTCCTGCCTTCGTGCACGACAGGCACCATTGAGCACCGCTCCATCATGGAGCCTGTCCGCGCCATCCTCCGCCACAAGCGAGGCGCCGTCCAATTCTACGAAGCCGAGGCCTCGAGCATCGACCACGAGCGCAAGGTCGTCAAAATCACAGACAACTCCGAGATCAAGGGCGCCGTGGTCGAGAACGAGATCCCCTACGACATGCTCGTCGTCGGCGTGGGCGCCGAGAATGCTACGTTTGGCATCCCCGGCGTGCGGGAGAACTCGTGCTTCCTCAAGGAGATTGGCGATGCCCAGCGCATCCGCAAGAAGATCATGGACTGCGTCGAGACGGCCGCGTTCAAGGACCAGAAGGACGAGGAGATCAACCGCCTCATGCACATGGTCGTCGTCGGCGGTGGCCCCACCGGCGTCGAGTTCGCCGGTGAGCTCCAGGACTTCTTTGAGCAGGACATTAAGAAGCTGGTGCCCGAGATCAGCCCGCGCTTCAAGGTCACCCTGATTGAGGCACTGCCTAACGTGCTGCCCTCCTTCTCCAAGCAGCTGATCGAGTACACCGAGAACACCCTGCGCGAGGAGAAGATTGACATCAAGACAAAGACCATGGTCAAAAAGGTCACCAGCGAGTCTGTCGAGGCCGAGATTGTCAACCCCGACGGCACCAAGGAGCGCGTCGTGATCCCGTACGGCCTCCTCGTCTGGGCCACGGGCAACGCCGTCCGCCCCATTGTCAAGGACCTCATGAGCCGCATCCCCGCCCAGAAGGACTCGCGCCGCGGCCTCGCCGTCAACGAGTACCTCGTCGTGCAGGGCACCCGCGACGTCTGGGCCATTGGCGACTGCGCCGTCGCCGGCTACGCCCCCACGGCCCAGGTCGCCGCGCAGGAGGGCAACTTCCTCGGCAGCCTGTTCAACAACATGGCCAAGACGGAGAAGCACGAGAACCGCATCCACGAGCTCAGCAGCCAGATGAACCTCCAGCCCGGCGGTACCCCCCCTGCCGAGGCCGCCCAGGAGATTGAGGCTCTCGAGCGCCAGCTCAAGAAGATTCGCGACATCAAGCCCTTCCGCTACACGCACCAGGGCAGCATGGCCTACATTGGCAGCGAGAAGGCCGTCGCGGACGTGAGCTGGTGGAACGGCAACGTGGCGTCGGGCGGCAGCATGACCTACCTCTTCTGGCGCAGTGCGTATCTTTCCATGTGCTTCAGCAGTAAGTTTTTCTTCCTTTTCTGCCCACCAATTCAGAGACCCGTCTAACGTCAACAGCTCGCAACCGTGTGCTCGTCGTGCTCGACTGGCTCAAGTCCAAGGCTTTTGGCCGCGACATTTCTCGCGAATAAACGTGCATTTATTTGTAGAGGCAGAGGCGCTGGATAGAGTATGCTGTTTTATCCAACGAGAATTCAAGAGGTTTAGGGACTGGCAATAGACGCAGGGCATATAGTGCTGGATACTTGCAATGCCCCGCTGTTTCCTGGGGCTCTTTTGTAATGAACAGGGGTTTGTACACCGCGTGGAAAACGCGGCATTTTGAAAATAGACTTTACGCATCGATCATCATGCTTTGTAGGCTTGGAGCGCTCGTCTCTCTTCTCTTCACACTGCTTTTCGCGCTCTGGTACGTCGAGGTGTGCGTCATAGGGCAAGAATCAACGGTTGCCAACCAACGTTGGGACTGTCAGACTGTAAGCGAGCAGCCCAACGCTGCGACTGTTGTGGCTTTGGTCGATGACTCACAATCTCTACAGCCTATGATTTCTCAATGCAATTTCTTCGAATATTAATTATACACCATAGAACGTGTCAGTAAATTGCCTTCCAAACCATGCCTATTATCGTAATTCAGCGTCATTCAGGGTAGCCCAAGTTTTGTCAATCTGCCTCTTATCGATACGACGGGGATGATTACCAACACCGCCCCAACCCAGCTAGCGCCTCCTTGGCACTGGATTTTTTTTTCTTAGCGGCGAAAAGTCGCAAGGCCGCCCCATCTTAATTTGGCGCAGGGTCCTTCCTCCATACAGCACTACCTTCCCTCTGGCCAGACCTTTGAATTTTTTTCCACATCCATCCCATCCCCCATCTTCCTCCATCATCTCTTTCCCTTCTTCCCCTCCTCACACGCGTCCAAGGAGTACCGTTTGAATCCAAACGCATCATCCGACGCTCATTCCAATCATTTGCACGACAACGGACCAACCCGTTGCTCAAAATCCGACGCGTTTTTTTTCCCGCGACACGCATACTCAACTTTCGGCGTCTCTCAAGTTTCGACACATCCACATTACACAAACATGTCTGGCTTCGGTGACCGAAACGGAAGCAGCGGCGGTGGCTACGGCGGCGGCTACGGCGGCGGCGGCGGTGGTGGTGGCTACGGCGGCGGTGGCTACGGCGCTGGTGGTGGTGGTTATGGTGGTGGCCGTGGCGGTTACGGCGGTGGTCGCGACCGTGGTGACCGCGGCGGTGACCGCAACGGTGGAGGTTACGGCGGAGGCTACGGCGGAGGGTAAGTTTTATAGAACCCACGGCTCGTCGCACTGGCGACCTGTCCTTCTTCCTTTGCTCTCAGCTGACAAGAGACAGCCGTGGCGGCGGTGCTGGCTACGGAGGCGGCGGCTTTGGCGGCGGCGGTGACCGCATGGGCGCCCTCGGCGCTGGCCTGAAGCAGCAAGAATGGGGTTTGTACTTCCCGCGCATTTGCGTTGAGCCTGACTTGGCTAACCATCTTCACAGATCTCTCGGCTATGCCCAAGTTTGAAAAGTCCTTCTACAAGGAGTGCCCCGAGGTCGCCAACCGCACAGATGCGGAGGTCGACGAGTTCCGCCGCAAGCACCAGATGACTGTTGCCGGCAGGGACGTCCCCCGCCCTGTCGAGACTTTCGACGAGGCCAACTTCCCTCGCTATGTCATGGACGAGGTCAAGGCTCAGGGCTTCCCCGCTCCCACGGCCATCCAGTCGCAAGGCTGGCCCATGGCTCTCTCTGGTCGCGACGTTGTCGGTATTGCCGAGACCGGTTCCGGAAAGACCCTTACGTACTGCCTGCCCGCCATCGTTCACATCAACGCCCAGCCTCTGCTTGCCCAGGGCGATGGCCCCATTGTTCTCGTCCTGGCCCCCACGCGCGAGTTGGCTGTCCAGATTCAGCAGGAGATCACCAAGTTCGGTCGCTCTTCGCGCATTCGCAACACTTGCGTCTACGGTGGTGTCCCCAAGGGTCCTCAAATTCGTGACCTGTCCCGCGGTGTCGAGGTCTGCATTGCCACACCTGGCCGTCTCATCGACATGCTCGAGGCTGGCAAGACCAACCTCCGTCGTGTTACGTACCTTGTCCTCGACGAGGCCGACCGCATGCTTGACATGGGTTTCGAGCCTCAGATCCGCAAGATTATCAGCCAGATCCGCCCCGACCGTCAGACGCTCATGTGGTCAGCCACCTGGCCCAAGGAGGTCCGCGCCATGGCGGGCGACTTCCTCCAAGACTTCATTCAGGTCAACATTGGCTCCATGGAGCTCGCTGCCAACCACCGCATCACCCAGATTGTCGAGGTTGTCACGGAGATGGAGAAGCGTGACCGCATGATCAAGCACCTTGAGCAGGTCATGGAAGACAAGGACAACAAGATTCTCATCTTCGTCGGTACGAAGCGTGTGGCCGATGAAATCACCCGCTTCCTTCGCCAGGACGGATGGCCGGCATTGTCCATCCACGGTGACAAGCAACAGAACGAGCGTGACTGGGTCCTGGACCAGTTCAAGACGGGCAAGAGCCCTGTCATGGTGGCGACCGACGTCGCTTCGCGTGGTATCGGTGAGTCTTTGCCCCCCCGTCCCCTCCCCCCTCTCCCCCCCCCTTTATGGCAACTTCCAGCACTTCACTGCTGCTGTACTTTACTCTCGTGTCTAGGGGCTCTCTTGAATGCGCGAACTTGCCTGATAAACATGTCCACTTGGTACTCTCCCGCGGGGTCTTGATCTGCGGCGTAGCCATTGCGCTGCTACGTCCGATGTTTCCACTCTTGTACCGGCTCTTCTATCCCATGGTACGAGCGTGGATCAGCAACGCTAGATTGCTGCTTCGTCGATCAAAAGCTTGTAGCCCAAGACTCCCTGATCTTGAGGACCATGTGACTGCCCATATCAGGGCTGCAAATCTTCTCGCACTTGGATTGCCCCCAAGTTCCATGGAGTGAAGCGATGGCACGCCGATTTATCATTAGCTGCCCAACCTTCATAAAAACTCCCGCTGGACGTTGCTATACAAACAAACCTTCTTGCGCCTGCTAACCTGTAACTCGCAAAGACGTTCGCAACATTACACACGTGTTGAACTACGATTACCCCAACAACTCGGAGGACTACATCCACCGTATCGGCCGTACTGGTCGTGCCGGCAACAAGGGTACCGCCATTACCCTTTTCACTACTGACAGTAAGTGTCTCCTGATTCTTGCCTGTCGACAGAACACACGCTGACACACACAAAAGACCAGAAGCAAGCCCGTGACCTCGTCAACGTGCTCCAGGAGGCCAAGCAGAACATCGACCCTCGCCTCATAGAGATGACCCGTTACGGTGGAGGCGGCGGCCGCGGCTATGGTGGTTACGGTCGTGGCCGCGGTGGTGGCCGAGGTGGGTGGCGCCGTTGAGAAAGCCTGGCGACATCTACGGGCTGACCGGTCTTTTCAGCAAACGCCAACAACGCACCATTGGGTAACCGTCGATGGTAGTTGTTGGCCTCTGCGCTACCACACGTGTGATTTTCGCGGAGTACAAGCAAAGCCAATTTGCTGAGGGGGCCCGTTCCCCATGATTATTTCAAGCACCCCGGGTTGGGTCGAGTACCCCGGCGTTCGGTAGAGGGTCCACGGTCACGTTTGATGCTTTTCTTTTTTGTAGCTTATGCCATTAGACTTGATGTGTGCGTTTGCCAATGTTCCACATCTGCATTTTCATGCTTTACTTGCTGGCTTGCTTTGTCAACGCATGCAACCGCGGAGAAAAGAGATTGATACTTTCCAAAAGGCCGAACACTCGTGGTGTCGAGCAGATTTGATGGCCAGGGTCGATAGACATAGTAATGGACATGGCATGATTCTGGCTGTAGCGCTCTGCATTTGTGATATCTCTGCTGACCATGTGCTGGCAACGGCCATGGAACGCACCCCCTGTGTCTGTCATGCCTCTCCTTTCAAGTCACCCTTCGCCGTAGCCAAGTAAGACCAGGAGGAGCGTCGTATAGAACCCCCCTAGCACACGCCCGAAATCGACTCTCAACTAACGTTACACTGAGGACCGAGCAGGTGCCCTGGCTTGCTAGACAGTCATGCCACAAGATGCCACATTCACCATCAAACATCCTTTGTGCAGGTGTCTCTCCACATACGAACAGTGAGCAAGAAACCACAGTGTACAGTATCATCATTCGTGTAAACATCTCGGGGAGGATGAGTCTTTGTTTCCACCAAAGTCCTTGAGCCTCATTTCCCCTTCTCGTGGGCCACATTTGTTGGCGTGCCAAGGGTGACGCTGAGTGCACAGGATGGCCATCCAAATACCATGCTCAACCTGGTGTCAATTGCCCTTACAGCACACATCACGCACGGGGGCTGGCTGGACTTGTCATGGCTGAGAGTACATTACTCGTTTTTCCGGCGCGGATGGCAGAGCAGGGTACCCAATGGGCCCTCCTGCTCTGCTCACACTCCAACGGCAGAGGCAAGCCCGAAAGCGAAGGTATGTAGGCACCCTGTTCTCCGCATCACCTCCCCTGCTGCAGCCAGCGTACGTACTTTGACTTTGATCGTGGACTCTGTTTGCATGGCAGAGCTGGGAGTGGACCCAGCGGGCGCGTCGAGGACGGCGTCTGCACTCGGCTGGACCTTCGGTGGAAAGTCGCGCCCGAATGATGTCGGGCCTCCAACCTGGTTACCAGCGGACGGAGTGGAATTTTCCCGGCATCAAAAAGGCGCGCACACTTGTTTGTGACGTACGGCTGCTGAATGGTGACCAGAACCGCAGCCGACCATGCCAATCATACCATACTGTTGCCTAGACTGCTTGCAGCTCGTGCCATGGGCGCAAACCCATCTGCCTGAGGTCGCGTTGTCCGAACAGGAGATGAATCGCACTCCGTCATTTCCACGTCGGTGATTGATCGTCGCTCCTTGCGGTGGGCTCCTTGGGGGTGTGTGTGGACTCGGCAAAGTCAAAACCTGAGTCGCTTCGCACACCCTTTCCGGACGCGTGTGTCTGTGGCTGTCTCGAAACAGAAGGGTCGTGTGCCTGGGCAAGCTTGAGCCGTACTGCCTGCCTGACTTTCCAGTCGGCCCCAGGTGACGGGGGGATTACTTTTGGCGATCGAATGCAGCCTGTGTGCAGTGATCAGGAGACTCTTCCTGTAGATGATGGCTACAGACCCGGGCCTGAAATCGTGGACTCACTTACTCTCAGATACACCCAATTGATTAAGTGAGTTCTCGACTGACAAGCGAGAAGGGTCGGTTCCATAACTCTTCTAGTCTCGTCTCGTTGATTGCCAAGGACATGAGCCGCCTTTCACGCTTCCCCAGCTTCTTCCCGAGACCACACGAGGACCAAGCGCACTTTCTTAGTGAGTCGGCACTGTTCCGAGTCCTCTGCGTGGACCAACGCCACGGCACCCATGAGTCGGGTAAATTGTAATCATCAGCAATTGGGGGCCCCCCGATCCATTGTCTGTCAGCTGGCTCGAGGCACGGCTTCCGGGATCTAACAAGTTAGGCCAGCGCCAGTCCCGACTTTGCGTGGGCTGCCATCCACTACAGCGAACCGCCGTCTATCTGTGTGTCTCAGAGCTGTATCCAGTGGTGATTGACTGTTTGACAGCGGCGCAACCTTTCGCAATCCGAGCAAGCACTTCTCGGGTTGATGGACGTGATGCTAGCACATGAGATGTCGGTCTCCTGACTGTCAAGACGAGACAATTCTCATGGTTGCCCGCCCCATCTCGCCACAACACGAAGGGGACCTTACCATGGCGTGCTTCAACAAATCCACTAGTCTTGGACTTTTGTCATCGACATGGTCGGGTTCGTTCGTACTAGCAGACTTGCAGAAAGAAGTCGAGTCACTGTCACTTAAACGGGATGTCCCCCCATACTGAGAGAACGTCAGCCCATTGGCGAGGCTTCGTCAAGGAATACAGTATTTTCTGAGCAAACTGAACACGCTGTGGCCAGCACGATGGCATTCATCGCAAAAATCGGTTGGCCGACCCCATACTGCACAGCATCTGGCTCATTCCGTATTGCAGCAATCGTTGGACAAGGGTGTCGGGGTTGGCCAGCGGCGCCCACAGGCTAGATGGCGCCATGATCGCAGGCTGCAGCGCCGCATGATTTGCGCCAGGATCTTGCTGCATGTACTCCTGGCTAGCAAAGAGAACTGGGATGTCGCGTCTCCGCTCCACGCGTTGCGAGTCGCGACCTTCAAGCCTCCTCAGACACCACGACCCAATGCTCAGGAGCTGGCTGTGCAGTGCCGCACAGGCCTGGATAAAAGCGCAATGTCCGCTTTCGCAAAATGGTCATCAACAACACTTGCCCCAACTGGGACAGTATCCTACACGTGGAGTTCCTGGCATCCTGTACTCTCACGAGACAAAAGCCTGCATTCAGTCAGGTCATGCGTACCCCCATTGCCGAAGCATTCCAACATGATTGTGTGATTCCGCAGTCGCGAACTGGCATAATTAGTACCGCCATGATTCTCTGCGACTCAGACCAGTGTCCCCTTGCGAGCATGTCGTGTCCCAATAGGTGCCACACGCCCACCGTCTGTCCGCCTGCAAGGGCGTTGCATGCAACGCTGTGGCGGTCTGTGTTGGAGAAGGAGCGGGCGTCGCAAATCTGGCGATGGCTTGGCTTTTGGCATTGGTGCAGATCAGGACTTGCAGCCCAACCCCCCCCCTGAGCCTAATGATGACGCTAACATCTGAGGGTGTGGTGGTAAAGTTCGCCAAGGAAAAAGACCCAGCACGATCATGGCGGATCATCAGCTCTGTTTTTGCGTCGTCTCAGTGGCCAGCTTTTTGCGATCCGTCTGGCTTCGAGTGATCACTGATCATGAGTGGGGTTTTGAAAATTCTTCGAGCGTACGGGCACTGTAGTCATGTCGAGTGCGACTCCGTCGCATGTCCTCGAGGTGGAAACATCCATTTTACAAGTCCATAACACTGGACAGGCCGGATATCCATTGCCCTGTCGCGTTACTGGTGACCAATAGTTGTTGATCTTCACGTGTGGGAGCCGAGTTGCTGGGAGCGTTAATAAATAGATCCAAGATGCAAGTCCCGTAAGCTAGGCACTTTGGCAGCATCGTGGATCTGGTCCGGGCTGCCCACCGTTGTGTCTAGTCTGGCACCGTCTCCCATCAACGTGGAGCGCTTGCGGTAGCTTCCACACGTTCCTGAACGTCATCGGCAACGTGTCCCTGCTGCGCTTGTCTCCGACTTCTGGCCCTGCGGCGTAGGTAATCATTAGTCAACCTCGGAGCCATCTACAGGGTCCATTCAGTGGTCCGTTCGAGACGGCTGCGCTGCTAGAAGAACGCCCTTTAGCCCCTCTCGAGGCGATTGGGATCCGCACCGTGCATCAGTCATGTGAATGCAGTCCCGCGATCCAGCGAATCCATTGCAATGCTCCCCAGACCTACTGTTGGAGGGCACCAATGACGCCCACCGCCGACTGGTACGGGAACATGCACGGGGAAGAGCTGCTCTTGATTGGCCCCCAAGCACATTAGGCGGCTGCACAGTGCCTGTCACCACGGTTCACCCATCCTGTAACTTCGACGCTAGGTAGATCCTGTGAATGGTCGTTGCTGTTGACTTTTCGGAGCCATCGTTGCTGCTTGATAGAGGCGACCGCAGTGCGTGTTCCCAGTAGGAGAGCAGACGAGGATGGAGACCATCGTAGCGTGAAGATGGAAACCTCGCCACGGCACTGGTGCGTCGTTTGGCTGGAAGCAAAAGATGAAGCTGTGTGGTGCGGACGACTGAGACATGCTGATGGTAGTTCGACCAGGAATGCGGTGGAGTATCTTTCAGCTGGTTGAGCCAGCGCAGTTCAAAGGATGCTTTCAGAGACGTCCATTTCATGCCTTGCAGGTGTGAAGAATCCGAGACTGGCAAATAAGCTTGCCCCATTGCCGTGAGCGCACCGCCTTTTGGATATGGGCGAGTGGCAGGGTCGCTGCGCTTGAATAAGGCAGGTTCGAAGCTGGCACACCTGTCTCGCCTTATTGGTAGGCACTTTATGAAGTTGATGCATTCCATTGCCCGCTGGGTCAGAGCCTCGGGCCAAAAGATGGTCTTTTCAATTCGCTAGAAGAATGCTGCACTATCGTGCTTCATTGTACTGTGCAGATATTTGGGAGGCTGCTGCATATCAGATTCCATCTGAGGCGGTTGTGTATGATCCTTGGCTAGTCCCTCCGCTAAACGGTTAGTTTGGACGAAATGATTTACGGTGCAGTAGGGCCATCTCACGTCCTAGGTGCTACAGCACTAGTCTTGCCTCAGGCTGCCGAGTTAGTGGCTTGTAATCAGCCCTGTTTCCTCACTGCCCAATGTGGAGATTCGAATACTTTGGCATCAATATGCTTCATTCCGCTAATCAATCATGGGATTGTCGGACCAAGCTGGATGATCCTTCTTGATTGTGCGTTCCTCTCCTGTCATGGCTGATCGGATGTTCGGGAAGGAGGACCAGCGCGGCTTTCAGTCGGATTTCTGCACCGGTACCGACAGTGCCGCCCTGCCAGCCTGCGGCTGCGCAGACTCGCACAGCCAGCTTTTGCAATACTTGATGAACAGGCTCATCGTTCCGTAATATCCCAAGACCTCGAATGCAGAGCACTCTCATCGTCGGGATTGAAACATCGGCTCGAGCTTCCTTCTCTTTGGAAAGAACCTCACCTCTGCTGAAACGCATCCGCAACTACTGTCGCTTCTGGAGCTGGAAAGTGCGGCTGGGATCCGACAGCCCATGCCCCGTAATACCGGTACCTATCACAGGCAGCAGCGTGGTGGCTGCGATTGTGTGTTTCGAGTCCCCTCACTCCCGCCCTGACGGAACCGCGCCCAAACTGGGTTAGCAGCACCTTCCTCTCATGCAGAACTGAGGTGTGGTGCCCACACCCATCATCCTGCCGCTTTGACGGTACCCTCTCTGAGCTGAACTTGAACTGCCCTGTCCCTCACTGGAGGTTTCGTGCATACGTAATAACGACAGGCCGACAACGGGCAACGGGTATTCGGATGCGCCAAATCGCCGACTAGGGATGAAGCCACCAAGTGACCTTGAAATTAATTGCGGACTTGGGATCACGTTCGGATTGGGTAATTCGAGTGCGAGTAAGGATAGACAGGGTTCGGATGTGCTTTTGCCGCATGGTCCTGCATTGATCAGCTAGCGCTCGAAGATTCCCACGTGTCGCAATAAACAAATGGTGTCACCTTCGTTGAATGAAGCTCCAGCCTAGGTGAAGCGCAAAGCACCAGTCAAGTCGGGCACGACACGCAATAATTGCGGACGACGTCCCCGTACCGAGCTGGTACGCTGCGACTAGCCGTAGATCCAGGAACCAAGGGCGCGGCTTCGATCTAGCAATGGGCAGGTGGACGGCGCCGGCAGCCGAGTTGGTGCTAGTTGCAAGGTCCCTGGAATTTGTGAGGCTGGCGTGCCCATGTGGGCCTGTGCACGGTGTTGCGATCCATCATCATTCTCGTTTTTCGACGACCGACTATCCAGCCCGGCACAAAGTCCATTGCTGACTTGATTACCCATGACCCTGCGAGGTTGCAAAAGCAAATCAGCACAAGGTATCAACCGCACGGGCCTCGTGCCTGCGATGTGCACCCAGGGATTATCTCTGAATGCGGTGTGATACCCCAACGCGTCGAGCACGGGGATGGGTGCATTGCGCTGGCGCAGTCCATCTAATCTAAAGTAGCGTCCTTTGCGATCCGCCCCATTGGGCTCCTGTCTGGAAGCTGCATCCTTCATCGGCACCCGCCGGTTGCTGGTATCCGCTAGGAGAATATCGACAGTGTTGAATGACAGATGCGCCCGACTATCAAGGCACCTAGTGTAGTTTGATATTAGCGCCTGCAGGCCGGACACACCACCATGGGTCAAGGTCGCTCGACAGGACGACAATCCCGTCATGGCCTACGGGAGAATTGCGAGCGCATGGGGTATTTACGCGTTTCCGCTTGCAATAATGCAGGCACAAACACGTCGGTGCGCATGCAGACCCTCGGCCGCTAATCGTACAAGCAGTCATCTGCCACCTTGTGAATCGACAAAAACATGTCAACGGCACAGATGACATGACACCGTGCAGTGGCTTCCTTCGATGTGCCCCAATTGTCGACTGCTTCACACGGATACTATTATATGGTCAACGTTGGTCTGCATCTCCGTCCGGACAGTTCTGGCGAACCCAGAGAGTGCTCTCCAGGTGACAAGTGTCGGCGTTGAGGTGAGCGTACGTCTCATCAACAAATAATAAAACCCTGATTGGTCTGGGTTGTAACACGCAGATCAGTTCCATGTTGCAGCATGGGGGCCCTGGCAGCTTAATTCCAACGAGCACACTGTGCAAGATGCATGCGTGCGGATCTGGACCCATCGTGAACGACATCTACAGTAGGAGCTGTGCAAGTGCGTACAGCGGCCATTCAGCAAAGACCAAAAGTCAAATCACCGACCGCACCAGGTCCCCTGGACTGCGTTGCTCGCCCTGCTCTGATATTCTTGGCAGGCGTTGACGGACACGTGGGAGTCCGATCCCAACGTCCGAGGCGCTGTTTTCACGAGACCAGCGCTGTTCTTGGCACCATGGTGGAAGGTCTTGGTCAAGCATTGTTTGTAAGGATCTGGATCCGTCTTATTGTGCAGGGCGACATGGATGAACCCGGGCGAAATGAGCTGCGAAGTATCCGTAATGAGGAGCGTATGAAAAAGCTGAAAGCGTTGTCGGATGTTTCAACGTGGGGAAAGCTCTGGTTCATGTAAACATTCGCAAAGCTAACTGTGCGCAACGTGAGCGAATGCGGGTGTTGTGATAGCTGCTCATACATGCTAATTTGAAGAGTCTCATGGACATCCATCTTTCTCATGATCACTCATCTCGTGTGACGCAGCATGGGTTTATCAGCTGGTTGAGAGAGGGGAAGGAAGGGGGGGGGAAACCCCCCGTGGCCAAGAGGGGGCCACTTGCTTGGGTTGGGGCAAAGACCGTGCAGGCGCTGCGGCAGCCTCGACGCGTCCACGTGAAAGCACCTTTTGCCGTGCTCACGGTTACCAAGTGCCGGCTGGCCTCAGATTGCATCGTCGAGCGATGAGCGCCCTACCTCACAAAATGTCAATGAAAATGCCCTGTTTACTCGCCAGTGACCCAGCAGGGTTAATGCCATTGCCCATGATCAGAACTAGTAAGCTCATATGTTGCTTTGGGATTTCCGATGATGGTGAGAAGCAACTCGAGTGTATGGACGGACAGTGGGCACACGACAAGCTAGACTGGTCGCTCGCCGGGCTTGGAGGAGGAGCACAGGCCACAAATGGGGCACAGCGGAGCCCATTCGACTGCAGCAGAGCGGAGTGCAGCGCTGCTGCATGCAGTGCAGGTGCAAGCTCGCAGCGATCAGAGACGCGCTAAAACTGAGGGCAATGATTGCATGTCGAGATGGAGGGCAGATCGACAAGAGGAACAGGGGGGTGCCTGCATTCATCTTGCGGCCATGTCATGTCATGCCATGCCATGCTATCACCTGTTGAATGCACTCCGTCGGCGTGCATCCTTTGGAGTTGTTGTTGCTGCCGTCCATCCACTCATGGCTGTGGCCCTCATACCACAGGCATCGTCGCTCAACTACCGCCTGGCCATTGCCTAGAGAGTTCCATGGCCGGAAAAGGCCGACGATGGGAAGAGGCAGCGCAGCGCCTGCGTTGATTGATGCCTCGGTCACCAATGGGCGATTGGGCCCTCTGACTGGTCGAGTGACTGAGGGAGTTGCTGTCGGTGACTGACAAAATTATCGTCTGCCGTAACGTGCCCATCCACCCGTCCGCCGCGGCCCACCGCCCACCGACTCGCAGTCCCAGTTCCAGCTCCTGGGTTCTGCGCAGTGTCCGATCTTTACTTTTTTCCTCAGCTGCGGCAGCCAGTCACGTTTCTCCCCAATTTCCCCCCTGCCCGCATCTCAATAAATCTCGACTCAGGTCCAGCTGAGCCGAGCAAGTTCACCTCATCGCGTTTCTTCGGTCGCGCTCGTCTAGCGCACCATCACAAGGGAGCGAGCACGCACCTTCCCTAACGACGCATCCAGCCACCATCGTCGCATTCAGCACCAGAAGCCTGCAAGTGCTGCTCAGGGCCCATCGCGCTCTAAGTTAGTACCCGGTGAACCATTCTTCTATCCAAGCTTAGCGCCACTTGACCAGAGTCAAGCGGCAGATCCGGCAGCGCCATCTTCTCTGCGCGAGCCACCAGCTCTAGCCTCGCACCAAGAACACCGAAACCAACCACGCTTGTCCCCTCGCGGCTTGGCGGCTTTCGGCAGGATCACAATCGCCTTTCCCCATCATTACACGCCCCTATCCAGACCAAGTCCCACTGTACCAGCACGGTACATGAGCTGTGATCGACGAGGCGTAAACCTTCGCTAAACCTACGGCCACGTACCATCGCCCACCGCGGTTCTTCCTGCTGCCATACAAGAAAGCGCGATCTGCCGGCGCGTGGCTTGAGCTTCCTAACCTGATTTCTTTTTGGCCTTGTCCGGTCTCACTTCCCCCCGTCCAATCGTCAACAGTTTGTCTCTCTGGATACATCAATACCTTCTCTTTACTTGCAGAAAGGACACAACCGCTTTATTCACTTGCTGCCGCCGCTTCGAACTACTCCTCCGCCGACTTGTTCGCATCATCCGGTCGTCGTGTCGCGCGCGCACAAGCCATAGTTTGACTATTTTGACATCATCGACAAAGGTCGCGAGCCTACCCATCTTCCCGCCTACCTGAGCCTCCCTCCCCGCGAACGCGCCCGTCTCTTGCGAAGCAAGACAGACAATCCACCCTCTACCATGGCGCAGCAGCCGCAGCAGCAGCCGCCGCCTCAGCAGCAACATCCACAGAGTCCGTCAATGCCCCAGCAGTCTCAGGATGGGCGAAACCAGCAGCCCCAGCCTGCGTCTGCCTCTACTCCGACTTCCTCTGACCATGGTGTACCTATAGATCCAAGCATGACCCAACCAAGCGCGACGTATCAATACCCTCCGCAGCATCAGCAGTACCCACCTACGCCTCACGAGATGCCCCCGCAAGGGTACTCGCACCCGAGCAGTGGCATGTACGCACAGCCGCGCCCAGATTGGGGCGGCTATGGCGGTCACGGAGCTCCCATCACGCCAGGCGCCCATCCAGCTGTCTATGGCCACGCTCCCGGTCACCAACGGCCGAGTCAGGTACGCGACCTCCCACAGAAAATGCTCACTTGCGACAGGAATCTGATGCATCCTAGGTCTACTCTTTCGTGCCCATCCCCGGAGCGCAGCAGCACAAACGACCTCGCAGGCGATATGAAGAGATCGAGCGCATGTACAAGTGCGGCTACCAGGGCTGCGAGAAGGCCTACGGCACGCTCAATCATTTGAACGCTCATGTGACCATGCAGTCGCACGGCTTGAAGAGAACTCCAGAAGGTTCGCGATTAGGCGCATGACGACATTTCGAGTCCCGCTGTACTAACCTATCGCGGCAGAATTCAAAGAAATTCGTAAGGAATGGAAGGCTCGAAAGAAGGAGGAGGAGAACGCGCGCAAAGCAGAAGAGGAACGACAACGCCAGGCAGTGCAAGCGCAGGTGCAGAACGGTGGTGATCCCCAGGACGGCACCCCGACGCCCTATGCGCAAGGCCGAACACAGGTTACATTGCCGCCCATTGGCTATACCCAAGGCGGGCAATACCAGGCCTCCCCGGTCCCTGTGAATCAGCAACCGATGAGCGAGTACCAAGGGCATATGTACCAGAACTACGGGCCACCCCAGTCGCCCTACGGTCAAACTCCCCAGAGCGTCTCGTACCAGCAACGTAAGTCCTGGCCAACTTGGGTTGCATAAGGGCTTTCGAGCTGACCTCTGGTAGCGAATGGCCAGCCCTCCCAACAGGCACAGAGCCACTGAACGAAGTGACGCACTGATTGCCGTTTCCTCGCCTTGTCAGATATGATTTAACAGGCCTCGCGGCCGACTCTCGTTTTCTACCGGATACCCTTTGTGTTGATTAGATGGGTGACAGGAAAGCGATGCCGTCTCTCGAACAGCGGTACCAAACGTGTACGCTTGTCACCAAGACATGGCTTGGATGCAGAGCGCTGGTGCTCGTGTGTTCGAGCTGTGGCGGTAGCGTTGTGGGCTGGGCGGCATAGCGACGGTGTTGGGTGGCACGCTTCTCGGAGACTGGTTATCGACTCGGCTGGAAAAAGAAAAACACAATTCTTCCACAGTAACTGATACTTGCCGTAATAGAAGACAATCTGCGCATGGCAACCATGTCTTGTCGCGAGTCTTTGTTTCATCGCACGGTGTCTACAGCTAGCTCGAGGTGCAATGCAGCCGTGCCACTACTAGCCCCGACGGTGTGCATGGCCCCCACGATCGACGGAGGTGCCATAGTGTCCGCCCATAATAATTCCATGTGCATGATCTAACGTTAGCCTGGATGTGGAATACTCCGCCACTTAAAATGGCACCAGCGTCGTCAGTTGTGTGACACTGCGGAAGCGCGACAGGCAGCACGGAGTCATGACCTGTTCATCAGCTAGCACGAAGCTGGGGACGACTCCAAGCCAGAGCTGACTTCGCGTTCTTGCTACTCGTGGGGGTTGCAGATTTGGCAGAAGCCTGGGGTTCCTTGTCTGAGGTGCTCTGCTAGTTCGGGAGAGCTAAGACTAGTGCTGGTGATGTATCACATTGCACTGACACCGATTCTGCAGGAGCCCAACCGATCAAAACTAATAAACAAGCAACGATGATCACTAGGCACAATGCCACTTGTGCCGAGTCTGTCCGTCCTGACCAAAGAAACGTTCAGAATGTGCTGTGCTTGGGAAGCAGTTTGGTCACAGTGGCGGATGAACAAGACAAACTTCACCTACTGCTACTCCTGTCAGACAGAGAGACCTGCATATGTCGAAAAGATAGTATGCCGAGTCCAAAACTTTCAAGCACGACGCCACCAGGTTGGGTCATCTCCCGGATCGGCCCCAGAGTCGGCAGCCGTCAACTAAAATAAGTGAATACAGTAGTCTGGTCTCGGACAGATTCGCATTTGCCGCCAAGATCTACACCCAAGGCACGTTTTAGTCTAGCTGCTCGCGTCCCGAATATCTGGAAATGGGTGGCACCGACGCCCCCTCCTCTTCCTTGCGGCGCGGTGCACTTTGCTAAGGGACATGCGGGTCGCACGATGAGGGCTGGTGCTATGGAGCAATCTGTTTTCTGCATTAGGTGGATCGATGCGCATCCCTCTCATACTGTAAGCCCCGAGCGAATGGAAACTTGCGGTCGCAGAAAAATGTGCTCTGCCAATGGCAAATCTAGCCAAGTCAATTTGAGGCTTCGGTCAAGATGGATCAGGGCCTAATACAGGGAGGCCCTAATTACTCTGGTTTATGCCACTGATAGTATGTAATATTGTGACCCGTTACGTCATCCGGTATGGTGTAGTGGCTAACATTTGACGCTCTCATGGATGCAGGGTAAAGCCAACTACCCAAGCGCCGTCAAGCCCAGGGTTCGATTCCCTGTACCGGAGAATTCTTTTTTTGCCATTCTCACCATTTTTGCCCTGACATTTGCCCTGAATTTGCATCTTTGATGGGATACATCCAAGCTGATTCTCATATTGGCCGTGCTTCAAGACCAGGATCACCCCTATTGCTCATAGTGTTCACTGCCGCAGGCGGACTTGATGTTGATCGAAGCTTGGAGCTTGTGACCGTGGTTTGCGGGTGCGAACCTGCGTAGCAATGAGTGCCATTTTGTACAAACGTCCCATAAGTATCTAACAGTGTTCGTTTATTTGTAGGTTAGTTTGCAGGCGGTATATATGGCAACTCTGTGCGGTCAATGCCGGCGAAGCACCCTTTGTGATGGCCAGCTATTTGGTACCACAATTTGGAATATATGAGGCGGTAAAAGCCACCTAGATCCCATGAAATTTATCAAGGGCGGACGTCACCGTGACTGGACATGGAAGTGGACAGTTGAAATGCATTACGTGCTGCTGTGGCTAGCAAGGTGCATGGGTCCTGGTGTTTGGCAGCTGGCGATTCGACTGATGTCAATCGCACACTGTTTGTCCCTTGACACATTGGACATGATGTAACGGAGTCCATACGTATTCTGGATCTCCCAGAGGAAACGGCCTTCGGATCACACAATTGTGTTGCTGGGTCGCCACGCTACCAGAGCCGGCACGCATTTGACACTGCGCCGAGCAACTTCAATCTATGGGACCTTGAGCTCAGTCGAAAAGGGAACCTCTCATACGGTCTTCCAAATACTTTATGATCTGATGACGGAAATTAAAGTAGGCGATGGATGTTACAAACTGCTTGGCATTCTGGGGCTCTCAAAGAGGCCCAACATGCAGTGTCCGATGACCGCAAAGTGTTGAGTTGTTGGCACAGACACAAACTCGTATCAACATGCTAAGTTTGACTAGCAGCTCAGCCGGTCAGTCAAGGTTTGAATTTGAGTTGATGATTCCTCGACTTAACGTGAAGCACGGGGTCACTCGTGATTTGTCGAAGTACCTTCCTTGTACCTTCACCTGTGGCAATGGAGGCGTGTGCGGAGGAGCTGAAGCGATAGATGTCACAAAAGATGACGCCAAGCACAATCTCTTTCAACAACCGTTGGGTGATCACATACACAGACCGCCGTCGTCTAAGTGCCGCCACGGGCAGTCTGATATCTGAGTGGTCACGTGATCTACTACTCTGCTTCCTACCACAATTAACGATCAATCATCAACTTGGGACGGTCCCGCAATGCTAAGATCCAATTCCAGTAATCCCTAGCGACTTCAATTTCTGTAGATGTGGTCTTCGGGAAGAAGATTTATCAGATTTTGAGAGCCTTGCCTGACAGAGACCAGACCTGTCGCATGTCACGCAGTGTGTAAAGATATCTCGACCGCAGACTATTCTCCACACGTGACAACGCAACGCAAACATCATCGCCACACGCCATTTTCACTACCTTTTCAAAAGTGATCTAACATAGATTGGCAAACGGTCGTGTTGTTGATCTATACTCTCCCCAGATCTGACAATGTCAGGGCCGGAATTTAGGGGGCCTCCACAGGGCGCTGATCCTGGAACCTCAAGCTTGCTCTCGGAAACCAATAGTGAAGATGACAATGGCATGCCTCCTTTGGAGGGTGACATCATCAGTCCTCAGCAGACATCCGCTCCTACGTCGCCAACAACAGTCCTCCATGCTCTCGGGGGTGGTGACGTTGTCCTCGTCCTTGATCTCCCGGAAATATTCACCATTGGCTACGACTGTGTCTCATTCACAGCGAAAAACTTTGAGGGCGTCAAAGATATGCCTCCCGGGCCTCACTTTATCTGGGTTGCACATCCCAACGGGACCTCCATGCGGTGCGGTGCTTGGATAATGAGCACAGCGCAACCTAAAGTCCACGTATTACGTTGGGACAAGTACGATGAGGTTCTGGTGGAGGCGAGCACTCTTGAAGCACAAGCACAGGAGAAAAAATTGCAAAAAATCCATCCCAGTCTCATTCCTTATCATGATCCAGAAGTAGGGCATAATCATCATCAACCCACCATGCGAATCAAAAGCGCAGCACAAGATGAAAGCGAGGCCGTGTGGACCAAGCTTACCGACCAGATGTCGGAGAAGGTACTCAACCGACTCACTGGGCAGCCTCAAGGTGACTGGCTCATGAGCACAGTTGATAAAGTGGGAGGGACTGCGATGATGGCTGCAGAGATCGAGCTTGAAAGACAAGTTTCGATGTCACTCCATGGCCGAGATCTCAAATTTATCTTTTCTCAAACAGCCAAGACGTACTCAGCCGCCGGTGTTGGCTCGTTGCGCACTCAGGAGGCCACAGATGCATCTCACCACATCATCTCTGTTCTTGAGGATCCCAGCAAAGCATTGACTGAGGATGATTTTGTGGGGGAGTTCCAATTTGCATACATTGTCGGGACGCATGTGGGCAATGATGCCTGCATACAGCAATGGTGGTTCATGCTGCTCAAGCTGATCTTGCGGTCTTTTGCTCTTCTCGACCGTCGTCCGGCTTTGGTAGAGGCTTTGCTGCGCAGCACCGCTGCACAAATCAACCACAGCCTAAAGAATCTCGAGACCTCCGTGTTCGAGTATAGCGAACGCCAGTCGCGGGACCTGCGTCTAGCATTGACAGTCTATAAACGCCGCCTTCAAGAGGACGAACTAGGCACGCCTTCGGTCAGGCTTGCATTCTCACAGGTAGAAGCAGCCGTGGCTCAGTCGCCACTAGGCTGGGACATCAATAAGGATAGCTATATCCGCCAAGGCACCTTCATGACCGAGGAGGGCGACATTGTTGCCATGGAGACAACGGATCTGGAGGCTGAGGACGAGCGTGGTGAGTACGCTCCTGAAGTAGTCGAACTGGACGAGTCGGGTAGGGAGAAGGGCCTCGTATCTTGGACGAGCTAAGCTCGCCGCAAAATGGGACGTCCAGTTTTCGATCAAAGCCTTGCCAGACAGGCCGTCAACGTCAGTTGAGATGGCGAGTCGGGGACCGTTGGGTTGGCAAGATGGCGAGTTGCAGTTTCACAAGGTTGTCACGCAGGCGCAACTCACAGAGAACTTGTGGCGGCTGAAGAAAGCGTGGGGAGGATGGAGTTCTGTGGGCGTCCAGAGGTGTGTTTCGATATGCATTTGAGGTTGACATCAGGCCGTGAGGCGTGGGCTACGCCGAAAGTGTCGGCTTTTGCAATCCGAAATTGAGTACTTTTGAGCGAGATTTCCTCTTGTGCCATTTACACCGGAATGCTACCGTGACCTTGACATCGTGTGCCACCTCGTCATTCATCGCTGTCGTGAACTTGGATAATTTTCATTGACCTGTCAGACCCTTTAAATCCGCCCAAAGCAAGCCATGCAAAAGGCCAATGGGTACCCCGTCCCCTGGCCAGGAGATATGTAGACTCCGAATTTCCGTCCACGCCAGCCAAGTCGCCCATGCAGTAAGAGTAGCGACCTGAACAAAACACACATTCTTCTTCTTCCACTGCGCACCCCCCTCCCAGAGATCGAACTCTTTAACGGTAAGACTTCTGGTAACGCGCGCGGGCGCCGGGACCACCGAACTTCTTGGGCTCGCACCGACGGTTGTCGGCAACGAGGAGGGTACGGTCGAACTGGACGAGAGCCTGCTTGAGCATGTTCTTGGAGTGCTCATCGACGAACTTCTGGTAGTAGGCGATCAGGGACTTGGCGATGGCCTGGCGGATGGCGTAGATCTGGGAGGTGTGGCCACCACCGGAGACGCGAACGCGGATGTCGAGGTTGGCGAACTTGTCGAGGCCAACAACGAGGAGGGGCTCGTAGACCTGGTGAGAGTGTTAGTGTATCCGTTCGTGGTAAATGCATCTCTCGATGCCTCGGTCCATCGTAGGGCGGCGAAGAACAAAGTGTCGTTTCGACGATGTGGGTATAGTCGTACCTTGAAGCGAAGGATCTCGGGCTGAACGAGCTGCAGAGGGCGGCCGTTGACCTTGACGAGGCCCTTACCAGCCTGGAAACCAAGTCAGTCCTTCATTGTTCTCTTCACAGTCCTCATAGAGTTCCTCTCCATCCTTCCTCCATCGCGCAAAAGTTTCCTCCCACGATGGACGAAAAACCGAGCTTCCCTCCCCCTCGTTCCATCAATCACGGACCTTGCACTGGGCGACGGCGGTGGCCGTCTTCTTCTTGCCGAAGCATTGAACGCGCTGGGGAGTCGACGACATGGTTGCTGTCCTTTGGTGGGTTAGTCGAAGGGCGAGGTCGTCGAAATCGGGTCGGTCGTCGTGGCGTACCTCCAAGATTTGCAAAGGCAGTATTGCACGGTTGGGTTTTTGGCTGCGAAAAGGGTTTGTGCCCTTTGGAGGAAGCGTGGCACAGTGATTGGGTGCATTGGCTGACAGATGCCCCACCACCGCCCGCACTCTCATCAACTGCGGCGGCACTGCGCGCGTTGGGCGAGGAGCTCCATCACGTGACTGCACACAAAATTGCTGGAAACCCTAAGCCCTTCCGACGATGGAGCCGCGCCGGCACCCGCCAATTGGTGCTGCATCCCAAAATTTCGACGTAGCAAGCGGACCTCGATCGAACTTCACGCCCAGTCACCCGAGGACGACTAACCACACAGCACAACCGTCAAGGTATGAACCTTTGGGTCAACTTGCAAGTCCTCGACAACGAAGTACTGACTCTGCGTCAAGATGGTCTCCGCCAAGAAGCACGTCCCTATCGTCAAGAAGCGTACGTTTTCCTGATCGCGCCGCGCCAACGGCCGACCCCTCGCTGCCCGCCGACCGAGAGGCGAAATTCCTGCAAGAACACGAATCGACAGACCCTCGAGGCGGTGGAACGAGACGGCTTGGTCACTGAGCGGAGAATGGTGCTGACGATGATACCACAGGCACCAAGCGCTTCGCCCGTCACCAGAGTGACAGGTTCAAGTGCGTCGACCCCAGCTGGCGCAAGCCCAAGGGTATCGACTCGCGTGTCCGCCGACGCTTCAGGGGCACCCAGGCCATGCCCAGCGTACGTTGAGACCCATCTCTTCGCCCACAAGCGACCAAGATCGACATGTGCTTACGAAAATGCGTGTGACAGATTGGCTACGGTTCCAACAAGAAGACTCGCTTCATGATGCCCTCTGGCCACAAGGCCTTCCTTGTCAACAACACCAAGGACGTCGAGCTCCTGCTCATGCACAACCGCACCTACGCTGCCGAGTACGACCTTCTCATCTCCATCCCTGGATGGCGAAGCAATCAAATGACTAACACACACCTCTAGGATCGCCCACGGTGTCTCTTCCCGCAAGCGCGTGGACATCATCGCCCGCGCCAAGCAATTAGGCGTCAAGGTCACCAACTCCAAGGCCAAGGTCACCACCGAGGTCTAAGCGAATCAACCTTGGAGGATTGGATGGCCTTGCGGAACGTGGGGATGACATACCGACTATGCATGCAGCGAGGAATGACAAAAAGAATAACACTTACGGGAATGTTTTCACGCTTTTTTTCGGTCTGGGAACTACACTTTGCGATAAGGGATCGGCTACGGTGTATTGTGGCATGGTTTCCTACTGCGCGCGCGTCAGGTGCACCAGGTTTTGAGTGGCTTTTGCCTGGCTCTTGAGGTAGAGAGAAAAAAAGTTGCAAATGTTCATCTGTCCAGATCACCACGTGAGATGCTCACATGCCACACCAAGCGTCGACTCATTGTGCAATGTGGTCCGTTGATTGACTGAGAACGCCACCGCATGTCAGAAATGCGTCGTTTTACATGTACATTCATTGCCCAACGTTCAAAGGAATCCTCGATCCAAATACACTTCATCAACCGACGCCTAGCTCAACAAGAAAAGAGGCAGCTCTGTGATATCTTAACGAAACAGGTGGTATAAGAAGCATGTCGTTGTCCAAATATGGCCAGACCGTTAGACTGAGCCCCTGGATTGTTGCTTGCGGGCGAGCCAGTCGCCAAGCATGTTGTCAAGTTGCTGCAAGGCGTCAGTGATGAGCCCCGGCGGGACGAGATAGTTGAGACTTACCGTCGTAATTTCGGCCAGTTTGGCATTCTGCTCTCTGAATAATCCACTGACAACCGGATGATCCCCTGTCGGCTCCAAACCAGACGTATCGTAGACTACGGCCAGTAGGTCTCGGACATGATCCCCGTCGTCAAAGAAAGCGCGGAGCTTTTCATCGTCCCAGTGTTGCTGGGCCGATGTTGTGCTGGCACTGTCCTGAGATGCTGGGTCGATCTGCCCTGGCTCCGGCGACATGGAACGATCGGGGGATGGCGAGTCGGTGGTCAGCTCGGGAGGGTTGCCTGCGGAAGGCAAAGATACCTCCACGGGAGATTCTGACAGCCTCTCGCGATTCTGATTGTGTTCTGGGACAGCCGTTTGGTCGCTCAAGGTTGAACTGTTGGTCTGGAAGCTATCTGGGAATGCGCCGGGGAGCTGAGGTCGCCGCATTTGCTCCTCGTCCTTGGCAGATGACCTTGAGGCCATGATATGCTCCTCGTCAGAGCTATCGGAATCATCGAGCTCCATGCGTGCTTTCGCTTCAGTAGTCTGCTGCGGCTTGGAATCTGTCGATGAGACGCCGCTTGTTTTCGGCAACAAGGACTTGGCCAAGCTACCGCCTTCCTCGCGGTCCAAGGGACGCTGTTGGTTGGATGGCACCTCCATGGTTTCTTGTGTTTCGGGATCGACGATGCGCATCGACGCTGGTGGTACGTTTGACACATCATTGGTGCGTGTCTCGGTGAAATGCTGGGAAATATCTGTTTGCGGTGGTTTCTTGGAGGGGGTGTGAGACGCCTTCTGTGTAGGGGAAGGTTCTGTCCGTGGTTGTTTTTGTAGCTTGCTGGGACTCCTTGAGGGTGTCTTTTCCGGCGTGTGTACTTCATCCACGGACCGTTCCTCGCTTTCGCGGGTCTCGATGATATCCATGGATCGCTTCCCGAACGACTCCCCATCGTCGTCTTCTGATGCTCGCTTCTTATCCTTCCTAGAGAAGAAGCTTCGTATCGCGCTCGGTTTCTTATCCTTCGGCTTCTTCCGGTCCTTGTCGGCCATCAGTTCCTTCTCTAGTTTGTCCAGACTGCCCCTTGTTTTGAGGTCTTTGGAACCTGTGGAATCGGTTGATGGGCGCGGCGCATTGTCGTCCCGCAGCAGGTTGGGTGTGAGGCTGATCTTTTTTGTTTCAACAGTGTCATCCTTGAAGAAGGAATCGCGCACGGTGCCGTTCTGCGTCCGCCTAGGCTCTTGTCGTCCGTCAAGAATCTCTTCACTGACTCTCACATCTTCATCATCCTTGGCAGGTGCTTCCTCGATTTTATCCGCCTCCAGATCCTTGCGCATGTTGAGGGGCTCAACCTTGGCCGTCTCCTGGACAGCAGCCTCGGCTTCAGCACTGTTTGCAGCCTGGTCCTCGCCGCCTTCCTGCTTCGCAGCGTCGGGTTCAAAAAGGTCCTCGCCTTCCTCCTCGTCTGTGGAGTTGTCGAAGTCATTGGTATAGTCGACGTAAGTCGGCTCAGCAAAAGTAACAGATTTCCATCTCTTGCGTATCCCTTTGAAGGTACTTTTTTGCTTGGCCGGATTGTCGCCCAACATCGCCGCGGAGAGCTACGCATCCGTTAACCAATAGTGCAGTACAGCTGGACTAGAAAAGTCACTTACATCAACGTTGCGATGCTTGTTGAGTCGCGCTAATCTCTCGGTAGGGGTTTCGATATGCTCTGCAGGCAAATAGCCTGGCAACCTGTCAGTACAGATCCGCGTACCATATCAGCATAACCACATACCAATACTGCTATCCTTGACGACGCGGACCAGCCACCAGTAGCTGTTACTGTCGTCTAGAAGGACCATTGTGTCGCCCTTTGTGGCGTTGGCCTGACCTTCGACTGTTGCCACGAAGGTATGCAGCGCATACACAAATTCGAAATCAATGTCCTCTGCAAATCCATGTCAGCTTCCGGTCGTTGAAAGTTTTTAGCAAGTTTGTCTGTTGACAGGATAGTGTCAAGTTTTCCGCATCGAAATTACCACCTGGGCGTTCGGGCTTTTGACCATGGAATATCATCGTGGATACCCGGGCGCCAGGGCCGGAACCGATCATGTGATGTACGCTTTGCGATGCTGTCATGGAGCCTGCGTTGAGTCGATCCTCCCACAACGCAGGCTCGCAGATGCTCGTCGCGTGACCATGCTGAGAGATCAACAGCTCAGCCGATCGGGAGCCGCAGCCCTGCTTTGCGCTGCGAATGCAAGAGTCGTGCCGAAGCTTCAAAGAAACGGTCAAGTGTCTTGGAAAGTCCCACAATCCAGCATTGGGACGCTTCGGGGGGGAAGAGGGCACAAGTGCGCGAGTACGCGCTTGGGAAAGGAACTCGATCCACGTAGGCTTGAAAGGCAGAAGGTAGGGTCAGAGGTCTGTACATACCATCTTCGATTGAGGGAGAGCTCGATATGCGGTCCATCATATCGTCGTCATCGTCCAGCTCATCGCCCTCGTCGCTAGAGTCTGCTATATCCCCGTTGGCCGCCATGGCGTTCTGGCCATGGTCGTCCCCCACCTCGTGCTTGGTCTTCGATGTGCCAGCCATCTTTGCGCTCACGCCACCTGCTAGATCCTCCCGTTGGTGAGATTCGTCGGGGCTTTCGTCGCCGTCATTCCAAGAGAGTCGAGGGCTTCGAGCTTGCGCCTCAGCGGCTTGGTGGGCGACTTCGCGAAGCGTTTCGGCCTGGTGAGCCCCAGGGCTGGGATGATGAGGGTGTGATTTGGCGGACGGGGCGTCGTGGTCTTGCAGGTCGATCGTATCTGAGCAGTCAGCGATGATTGTCCGTCCGAAATGAGACGCGAAGGTGGAAAAGGAGTGGCGGTCGACAGGCGTGTGGTTGAGTTGACAAGGAGCGCGGCAGGCTTGTGCGCGCCGCACAGCTATTGTTCGGCGGATCGACCCCTGGCGCAACGAGGAACACAGGTTTGCTACGTACCAGCACGGACGATCGAAGGCCTCGTCATGGCTGCCAAGGGAGCAGCGGCACCCTTTCGCTTGGTGCAGCCTGCTGGCGACTATCCTCCTGCAACCTGCTCGGCGCCAAGGTTGCTGTGAAATGCGCGGGAATTGGGTATTCGTCGAGCCCAGCGCGCGTGCAGGTGGGACGCTGGGAAAATGAATTGGGAGACGTAACCTCCTGGGATATGTGGCAGGCTGGGATCACGAACTGGGGTCGGGCAACAAGGCCCTATCCGCGTTACGGGGGGTAGATCGCAGTTGCACTTAGTTATTAGCGTGGTGACTTGCTGCTACGTACTGCTGTTGAGGGAAGCGCTGGTTCCTCTTCTGGGCTCTCCGCGGCCCCTTGAACTTTTTTCTGGGTCCTGACATGCCCAGCTCGGCACTACTTAATTAAGAACATGCCCGCTATTCTGGTATTTGTTCGTCCCCAGTGGCAAGACCATCACGTGGTTGCCTACTGTAGGTATCTTGGCGGCTTAAATGGCATTCACCTCGCGTCTGTCGCGCACGCAAGCTTCAGTGGGATAAAGTTGGGATCCGCATTCTATCATCCGCTTCAACAGAACCGGACCTGAGCCAGCATGGCATCATTCCCAGCCATGTAGTGGTCCACACCAGTGGGCACGACCATGTGCCCTGACCGCCAGGCGCGCCTGCTGTACATACCTGTACCTGCCTGTGGTAGCTGGGGGCTCAGCATTCCACAAATCAGACACCAATCCAGAACCAAGAGTCACTGTCCGCTTAGGGTGTTTCAGGACTCACCTTGAGAATGAGAAATCGCCTCCATAAAAGGAGTTCTTTCTCGGAAATTTACCCATAGCTCTTCCAATTCAAACCACATGTAGCTTACACATGAACAGCAAGACTTGCATTGATAACCAGAGGGCTTGATTGTCTGTGAATCGCTGTTTGTTGTTACTACACATGTGCCTCTAGATGGTGACTTCCTCCCCTGAGCAACACTGGAAGCTGGTGTGGAGTGGCCGGAGCTCAGGTTGGTTTGGGTTGATGTGACCGCACCTACCTTACAGTAGTACCCTGTTGTCCACTCCTTGTGAACCAACCCCATCTGCTTTTCTGTGCCCAATCTCACAGAATTATCAAACCATCGGTACGTGCATGCACCCAGAAGACATTCCTGACATGCTGCAAGATTACATGAATGATTCAGCTTGATGAGGAAGCAACACCATATAACGTATGAAGTGAAGGCAAGCATCGAATGTCATAGGATAGCGAATTTGTAAAAAGTAATACAGCGAGGAGCAGCAACCTTTTTTTGTCTCATTTACCGTCATTATACTTGATTCTTCTTTCTTTTCAATTACCATGACCATGATTGTCCTTCTGCGATGTAGGACAATCCCTGTGAGTTCTCAGGCCGTTTTTTTTTAGCCGTGATTTATTTTCGTGTTGGCGCAAAAGCACCATTCAACCTAACGCCGTTGACCAAGGACCAACATCAATGTCTTCATTGACGTACCCAGTGCAAATGCAAAGTGATGCAAGAATACGCTATGCTTAGTTGTGAGACTGGGAAATAGAGGCGCGTCGGACAATCTCAGCACCTGTCTCCTTGCCGTTGATCTTGGCTAGTTGCTTCGACATACTAGTACAAGGTTAGTACTGGGACTCCAGGAATCCAGACGGACTTTGAACTTACAAGTCAAAGAAGGCGAATTGTGAGGGTTGGCTGCCAAACTCGTACACAAATCGGCTAGCCAGGTACGAGCCAAAGATAGAGCGCAGGTAGCTTTCCGGTACACGCTCGACGATTTTCTCCATGCCGATGCGGTTCAGCAGTAGCGGAGGCAGGGCGTCGCGGAGGACACCGTAGCGAATGGTCTCGTTGGTCCAAAGGTCAGAATGTTGCAGGTCTTCGTCCAGGTCGGTAATGGCCCACGACAGCTGATCAGACAGGATCGACCGTGCGATGCCTGTCTTCTCATGCTCACGCCAGATAGCCTCAAATTCGAGGCGGGCATTCTCTTGGATCTTGGCTTGCACCTGCTTGACGTATTCGACGTAGAACTCTGGTGGTTCGCCAGTCTTGGGGTCACAGCACATGTGGGTGATGAACTCCTCATCATTGAAGGACAAAGAAGCCAGCACTTCCAATGATGACGAAGTGACACCACCCTTGTTGGCCGAAGCATCCTTGTACAGGATGCAACCAGCAGCCTCAAGACGCAACTTGGCATCCTGGGTGATGAACAAGTTGGCGCCTTCCACGATGTAGGGAATAACTGACTTGCCATCCTTGATGAGCTTGCTGACAGAAATGAGATCGATAGACTCGGGGCGACCACCACAGGGGACAAAGGCATCAGTCATGCCGTTGTCGCGTAAGTGATAGGTGTTGCGGAACGTGGTACCGTTGGGGACGTTCTCACCCGTGGGGAGGGTAATATTGTTGTCCTCGCAGAGCACACGATAACCATCCTTGGACAGTTTGCTCATGTCGTAATTCGAAATCATCAGGCGAGCCTTGGCCAGGCGCAGCAGCTCTCCCTTGTCGAGGCCATTGGGATCAGCCAGCACACCCGAGCCATCAACGATTGACGTGTACTTCTCCTGGCCAAGAAGAATCTCGTTGCTGCCCAAGTCACCGTCAGGACCACCAGTCTGCATCTTGCGGACCTTGGATTGGTCAAGATCCAGCTTGCGGTAAATCCCCTTGACGTATTCACGCACGGACAGAGTGGTCATGCCGTACTTGTCGTGGGGAATACCGCCGAGCTTGGGCGACTTGCCGGTGAAGAATGACTTCCACCAAGGAGCACCACGGGCACGAGCGTGTTCGGTGGCCCAGTTGACGAGGTCAGCAGTGTTCTCGTCAGGTCCCATGAACAGGATTTCCTCTTTGCCGTACAAGTCAACAATGGGGTTCTTGATGCCAGGCGTCTGGGCAGGCAGGAGCAGATCGAGGATAGAATCAATGTACTTCTCGAACGCCTCACGCTGCTTATCTTGCTGCTTGGCGTCGAGCAAGATAACACCCTTGGAGCCACCTTCGGGAATGTCCTTGTTCTTGCGTTGCTGCGTGTTGGCCAGGCCGTAGTTCTCGTCGAACAGATTACGAGCATTGATGCCGTATGCCTCCTTGCTCCTCGACTTGACGATACGGATACCGCCACGGGAGATGTCGCGGAAGCGAAGGTGGAAGCCACGGAATTCAGCGCCCATAACCAAGAACATTCCGTAAAGGGGCTTAGGATACTCCGCAGCAGGCAAGAAGGAAGGATCAAGGCGGAAGCTCAGCGCAACCTTTGTGGGAGTGAACCAATTGGTCTTGAGGATTGCCTTGTTGAAGACGCGGAACGCGGTCATGACCATTTCGTCGTGCTCGTTGGCGACGGTCTTGGAAATTTTCTCCTGCAGTTTGTTGTCCGAGAGCACCTCAGTGACAGGAGCAGGGGCAATGTAGTGCTCATCGTAGCCTGCGCCGACACGCAAGTGTGTTGCCGCAAAAGACGCGTACAGCGCGCGGACGAGTGCTGGGTAGGTCTGGATGATTTCCAGAATGTAATCGGGTGTGAAAGTCTCGGTACGCAGACGGCGCTTGAGTTTGGAAAGAAGGAGAGGTGCTGAAGGATTTGCTTGTGTGTCGAGCATTTCCGACAGCGAAGCGTACTCAGGTCCAAGGCGATTCAAGAAATGCTGTACAAAGACCCATGACGCGTGAGCGTAGACAGTCTCCTGAATGCTCAAGTCTCCAGTGAGGAAAAGGTCGTTAAACTTATTCTGGGGAATGCAGTACAGAAGTGAAATCTCCTTCGTGATCTGGTGAATAGATTCCTCGAGGGGCGGGAAGTTGCCTTCCAGGCTCATAGCCGGGCGCAAGTAAACACTCATCACGGTGATACCGTTGGCAAATTGCTCCACGTACTTTCGGGAGCTGGTAACGCCGTAGTGGTGATAAAGGTCACTGAGGGCAGAGAACATGCCACGGGCGGTGCGAGATTGGAAAGCGACGACAAGGCGCTTCTCGGCCATGCCCTCAATGTCGAACACCTCGATGACGGGCCCGGCCCTGTTCACGGCCAGCTCGATGATCTCTTGGTAGATCTGCTTGGTGTTCTGGGTTGCCTTTTGCCAGAAACCGTGGTCCGCGATGACCTCGAGGCGGGTCTCTTTGGGGTCCGTCTCTTCGGGCTTCTGCTTGAAAATGCACTGATACACAAAGTAGCAGCGAAGCGTTGCCTTTGAGGAAGGGCTGTCCCCGATGACAGCAGGCGAGCGGAATGTTTCGACACGGTACTTGCTCTTGCCTTGGTGGTCAAGATATTTGGCCTCAAGGCGCTGCTCGTAACGGGGGCCACCCAGGCGAGACCTTCCAGGCTCGCTGGTGTCAATATAAATTGCGTGGTCATTCGCCTCCATATCGAGGCGGATCTCTTCGTGCTTGTCCTCACGGACAGAGGCGGCTACCTTGGCAGCATACAGAGAGGTGATCTGATTGGCAATGACCTGAGGTGTTTCGATCTGGAAGTAGACATCGTCAATGCCGAGCTTCTGGTAGAACCAGTGAATCTGCTCGTCAATGAGCGCCTCGGGAATCCATGAAGATTGCTGGATGATTTCCTTGACTACAGCCTGTTAGCACACTCAATGCAGTCAAGCCCAAGTTGGCAGACTCACCAGCTTTCATCTGCTCTACCTTGCCCTGAAACTCGGGGGCAATGTAGCCCACAGTGGCGGAGCGCAGGATTCTGTGGCCATTGTGATTATTTTGAGCCAAGGGCACGCTGAAGTGAGTGGGCTGAGGTGAAGGTCCTCGGCTTGGTTCTGTGTCAGACTGAAGTCTGGCAACAGCCTTTGGCATGGGCGATTCCGCCATTTTGAGCGAAGGCGGTTTGAGAGTCTCCAACGGGTCAATGTAGACCGGGAAACTGTCAGGGGGATATGTTAGCCGAATTTGAAGAAACAGCCAGCAGGATTGCGTGCGCGGTCGGGTAAGTAAATGCAATGGATACATACAGAAAGACCTTGCAGTGCTCTTCCGGAACTTGTCAGACGAACAATGCAAGAGACTGAGAAGAGTCGGCCAATTGATGAAATGGACGGACTCTTTGGAAGATGCGGCTCAGCGATTGCTGTAGAGGTCGCGCGGAATGCAGCGGTTCAAGGTGTTGGTGGGGCAGTTCGCGGTGTGTCAACGACGCGATCGCTAGCAAGGCCGCAGAACGATTCTAATATAAGAATGATGGAGAGAGATATTGATAGAATTGAAATCAATTCCTCCTGGAATGTCAGCCACGTGCACAGGGCGAATCTGAAGTGAGAAGGCTGATGAGGGCAAGCTGATGAGGGCAGAATCTGCCAGTGTTGAGGAGCGGCCCAGTGCCCAGCAAGCATCGCTTTTTCCTTCCGGATTCCAAAATTTCCGCCCCTCCCATCGCGGGCACGGCAGAGATCGCAACACTGCGTATTCTCGGCTGACGCAATGGCCATGCTGGTGGACGTAGGAGCATCCACGGAACACACTGTGTTCTTGGGACCCACCACCCAATGGGTAGCCGAAGGGCATGGATTGGTCGTGACCGACAGGTCTGGAAAGGAAAAGGAAGAGCAGGTCTGTCCACGTTCGTCACTTACTTGTTCTTGTCTACAGCCTGAGCAAATGGCTGGGCCGGCAAGGGGGCTGACGTGAAGCTGATGGGAGCGGTGAGACGAATCTCAGTAGGACAAGGATAAATGCAAAGCTCTTTTTTGGCCTGGCGTGCTGAAGGTTATTGTGATAAGTTGTATGGGGAAGAGGGAGACGATAATGCCATGGCAAGCAGGGACAGACTGTTCTTCGTCTAGATTGATGGACGTTGGAGAAGGGGGAAGACTAGGAACGGGACCCGTGGCAGCCAAGTTGGGGCCGCGTCTATTTAAGTTCCCGCGAGAGGGTCAACAGCAGAAGCACGAGTGAGTCTCGAGGCCAACAGAATGTCAACGTTGAGTAAAAAGATGGAATCCGATTCATGCTGATGATGGATCGTAGAGCTACTTGGGGGGTGTGTACCGGCAGGGCTGCCGGATGTACTTGCCCCAAATCACAGCGCTGGCTTGGCCGGTACTGGCAGGCATGTCACGCGCGAGATGGGTGTCCACAGTACCTGCGGCAGTGTAGCTGGCGGGCTGGAGCACGTAGTAAGAGCTATCGAGGCCCTGGCGACGCACACGCCCGGGGCTGATTGATCAGGACCAGCGCCGGCCGTCGCATCTCTGGAAATGAAGTTGTCACGATGCTGGATCAGTACCTGCTGACCGCCCCTCCCCTCGGTGAGGCTCCGATCTGTCGCTGCGACATCGTACGCCGTTCCTCATACACACACACCGTTCGGGCCGTGGGTGAGACGTTTGCCAGCAGACAGGTGACTCTGCTGGTCAATGTCTGATTGTTTCCTTGCATCATTGACCCGGTCGGGATCGTGATCATTATGATGGCACAAGACGTGCAAATTCTGAGCATCCAGGTCAACTCTTGCCATTATTACCAAATGAATACGGCCCCGCTATACCCCAAGGAGCAACTGCCCCTCCACGCCCCTCACAACTTTGGTTCAGCGGTGGCCCGGCCGCCTTGCTGGTCGTTCCTGGGCGATCATCACTAGCCCTGCCTGCTGCAGCCGTCAATCACAACAGCAGGTGCGCTCCGCAAGCGGCAGGCGCTATTACACATTGTGTGGCACTGCACGTCTTGTCGATGGCGGGGCGAAGCAATGCGGTACGTACCAGCTCGAGATTTCCGCACCACGGCTATTCGAGGTCCTACATTCACACGACGGATGCCTGGCCCGTCTCGAAACCTCATCCCTTCCATGGAGACCAATCCATCGGGCTCTTTGGCTCTCGTCGTCTGCGGGCTGCCGTTGACGACCGGAGCCTGCCTGCCGTCAAGGACATGGAGCGTCGCTGCAGTAAACGCAATCATGTCCCAAGTTGTCGTCTTCAGGATCTAAAGTGAGACCTGCTGTGCTTTGGCAACATCCTGCAACAGCTTACGTGCAGGGCCACGACACGTAATGCCGAACCTGAAGCCAAGGCCAAATGCGACAGGGCATTGATTTACAGTACGTATTCCTTGACTTTGAGACAAGGGATGGCCTTGGCCCGATCATCTCGTTGGGTCCGTGTGTCACCCTCCAGTGGCCCAGGACTAATCAGTTCTCTGCCATGGTTGAAGCTGTGAAAGCAAGTGCCTGCATTACAGCCGCCAAAGACAACTACTTGTCGCCTACAGGATGTAAGGCAAGCGACTGGTCGAACCAGGAGAGTCGAGACCTGGCAGTTCATTCCTTTTCCCTGCTGGTCTGGTGGCCCGGCTCACCGTCTCGTCGACGTTGCCGGCCTCGTCAGGGTAGCTCGTCTTCCCCAGATTTTCAGCCATTGCTTGGCTGGCGCAGTCGGATCGACCCGCTCTCGCAGCTCCCATGACCTGACTGCATGGGTCGTGATACTGAAGAGCTCTGGCTTCGTGTCCCGGACTTGGAATCCCTTGTTGAGTGGCCAATCCTCCTCATCACGAGTCCTTCGTAGAGATTGCGCGTAATCTCTTCTCAATTCCAACAGGGAAAGGGGTCAGCACCCGTGACCCGGCATAGCCCAGAATGCCAGGAGCCCCGTCTGTTGGGTACGTACCAGGTACCTTACGAGATGGCATTTGGACTTGGGTTCTCGTCGCGCTGACTCGGGGGCCGACGAGGGCCGGATCTCCACCAACCGGCGACTCGGCGGGCAAGGCGTGCTAGGAAGCCGTTGCGGATGGCGCTTGGGTGGACTCGTGTCTCCTCGTCCACGGTCGCACGCAGGAGGGCCTGACCGTGACGTGCTCGCTACAGTCCCGCTCGGCTACCCAATTGGTGTTTCTATTACCCCCAGCTTTTCTCCTTGCAGGTTTCCATTACCCCCTTTTTACATGATCCTGCATTGGAGAGAGCATACCAACTCCTATCACCAATACATGTACAAGGAATAGCAATGCATGTTGGATGAAAACTCTGCCAGTTGGGGAAATTGTGGAGGTCATGTCTCCGTACGGTGACGCCGGCCCTTGCGCTTGTGCTCCCCAGCCCTTTGCTCTGTTGGTCACGCACAGCGCGTGGACCCTCGACAGCCGCCCTGGGGAACGCTATTTCTGGAGATTTCTCTACTGTGCTGTACCGGTATTATTATTACTGTACGGTTTGCACGAGCACGAGACCCCTGGTCAGCATCGACTCTCCGGCGTCTCCGCATGCCGCAGGGGAGCGCTCCGGAATCGACCACTCTCGCCCCGGCAGTGCATCACGCGGTCCCCTAGATTTTCTTGTTGAGGCGTGCGAACTTCTGGAAGCAAAGGGTTGTTCCATGCATCCCCCAGAACACGCCCCCATAGTCACTAAGTCTCACATAAACCCACACATCTATTTTAGTCCGGTGTGCTCGACAAGCACGAGCAGCGCGCGGCCTGTGGCACTACATACGTACAGTAGGATGCTCTGCCTCCAGCTATCGTCGAGGAAAGAAGGGCACTACGTAGTACTAGCCAAGTGCGGCTTAGTCGCTGAAACAGAAAGAAACAAAAACGTGGGGAAATTCAGGTCACCGGACCGAGTGCTCACCGACACGGTCACCCGCCAATTTCCCCAACACTGGACTCAGTTCTCCAAGGGAAAACTGGAGGACCTCTGGAACGAGATCCCCTTGACAGAGACCCCCCTCCTAGAGTCGATTCGCCTGGCCGCTTGCTCCCGGTAATTGCAGTAATCATTATTCATCAATCCCAGAGGGCGGCTTGTTGTCGCATCAGCCATGCTGACTGTTGGCACCGCGGGCTCTGTATGGTTCGTTCCTTAGCAACCATAACGACCACGATGACAACAGACAACATCATCATTCCACCTTCAGTGTACCATTCGTCTTGCTTTTGCCCCTACTCCCAACGGAACATCTTAGGCACTGCAGGCTCTTGTTGAAAGCCGCAACAGAGCCCATCATGCGCAGCTTCCTTGTTGATGGGCTGATCTCCTCAAACTTTACCCAGCGAGAAAGGGCTGGAACCGCTACTGCGAATCAAAATCATGAAGGCGGACAGAGGCAAAGCATTCCTTTCGGCCCCTTTGATTCCTTGCCAGCCTTGACAACCAACTCCAGTTACTGGGCTGATTCTTGGAGTATGCACACGGGCAGGATGAGCGTTCCCATTGAATCATGGCCGCGCCCTCATAATCATCAATCATCAGTTTGAAGGCTGCCTCTGTCATGGGAACGCGGCACAAGTCCATGTTGTCATGGGCTTTTTGACAATGTCCGGGGTTGTTGACGTTGTCTGTTTCAAGAACGTCGGACCATGGAACCATCCGACGCTCGAAGGCCTGGAAGTAATTCTCGGTTGCATCCCCGTCAGCGGCGGCGTACATATTGGCCCTGGCCTCGTCGTCCTTGAATTTCCAGAGCATCAACTGCTTCGAATCATCCCCCATGCCACGCGTAGAGCACATGGCTAGTTCGCGGACATGCCACTCGACGCCAGTATCATGGAACCCTCAGTGGCACAATTCTCAATGCAGCCTTCACAGCTGACATCAATGGAATCGCAATTGGTACAGCAGGGTATTCTTGCCAAATGTCGCGTTTGAAATAATCATCGCCGTTGTCCTTCAGGAAGCCAAAGGTTGGCAGGTGCTGATCTGCATCAACTCACCGACCCACTGATTGTCCTAGACCAGCTCCGTCACGGCAATATCATGCAGAGTGTTAGATTTGACTTCCCTGCTGACAATCACTTTCTTGAGCTCAAGCAGGAACAGCACATCAGCGCCCTTTGGTACATTTCCCAGGCTTGCTTGGCCTAAGGAACGGACATCCAAGCGTCTTCCAGGACGGGTCTGCTAATGTATATCCTCGACCATACCAGGTTATATTCGAACTTGCTTATCTTTCGAAAGCGAAGGACATTTCTGGATCGTTCCGCCCATCAGTACGAGGACCCTGGCACTTGATGCTCATTGACGAATGCTGCCAGGTCAGCCGCGGCGAAGGATTCTGGGCAAGATATCGGAACGTTGTACCCAGTCCGTACATGTACTCAAGATGCCGCTGTTCCCGTAAGGACGATCGACCCAGGTGAGCCTTTCTGAATTATGGCTACATGACCAAGATGATTTGGGAAGGCAATACAGACCCAGGCAACCCTCGACGCTGAGTTCTGGGATCAGGGCAATGAATACGTCGCCACCAAGGGCAAAGACGTTTTCATTCCCGATGACGTTGTAATGTGGATTAACTTGACACTTTTTTCCACACAGGCAATTTTAACACCGGCACCACGTATCATTACCTGACGTTGGGCTTCTCCTTTCTGCCAGGGGGTCTCAACGCAGACCACTGTCGCGGCAAACCTTGATTTGGCCTATGCCGACAGCAAATCCACCAGAACACAGCCAAAGCTCTCCAAGGATTGCCAATATTCAGGCTACCATGGCTGAGATGTCAATTGCTCAAGGTACAGAACGGCCAACACCCTCAACAGGTGCTTCTTCAATTGAACACTCTGGCTGCATCCATGACGAGGTCTGCTATCGTGCCAGGCGCGCGGATTGGAGAATTGGTCAACAGTATAGGTATCATGTAGTATTACCGGTAGTGCTCGTGGAATCAATGCGGAACGGGTGTTGTGCATTATGTTGACGAGGATGTATTGGTGTTCATCAGTTGCGCGGCGACTCTTGAGGCACGTGACCGCCTATGGTCGCCGCAGCGTGCTCCTTGCCGAGCTTCTGCCAAAAAATTTGAGGTCGCCAAATGACGAAAGCTGGACTGACCATCATCAATCCCCCTTTCCATTCCGTCGAATATTTGATTGCCGCCGACATTTTCGCACGGCAGTTTTACTCGCAAATCGAAGTTTCGCGTTTTAATCACCAAAGAACGCCAGCAATCATTTCCGATCCCAGCGCGATTTCTAACCCTGTCCACCCACTCCAACCGGCAACATGGTCATCCTAACTGAAGTTGAGGACGAGCACTTCCAGAACGCCCAGGCTGGCCCTGAGCTCGATGACGATGACTACAGCGATACTGGTACGGCCTCAGTTCTCCACCTGGCTTCCCGCTCAAGCTAACCACTTGATCAGACTCGGAGATCTCCAACGAGTCCGATTTCGATCCCCAAGACGAGACTCTCGCTGAGCGCCTCTACGCTCTGCGCGACATCATACCCCCGACTACTCGCGGCTGGATCTCATCCAAGGTCAACGCCGTTTCAAATGCCACCTGGACAGCGCTATCCTTCAGCGGCAAGGCCACTTGGTTGATCACCACCTCCGCCCTTTTCTTCGGCGTGCCTTTTGCGCTCAGCTTTGCCGAGGATCAGCAACTCACCGCGATGGAGCAGGAATACAACATGAGGCAACAGGGCAGTGAGCTCCTGACAGCCGGCGATCAGTCTACTGCCGATCGCGTCGGTGCCGCGCTTGGCGACGATAAGAGCGCCAAGCCTGCGCTGTAATAATGTGAACCGCAAACAAAAACTCATGTGTACGAGAGAAATTGAGCAACAATCCGCGAGCAGGATATGTACAATAGAATACGGGTAATGGCGGTTGGCACACCACGGATGATTGCATTTGAACGGGAGTAGGCATGCGCTGGCATGTCAAGCTAGTCTCATCTCTGGGTGGTGTCATTGATTTGTATGTGTACTTGTCAGAAATAAGCATTATTGCATATTCTATTGCCGCAGAAATATCCACATGTATTGCTGGTGTGGTGATCCCATCTTGACCATAACCGTGGCGATGAGTCTAATCGGAGCGTGATCTCACAAGGCGGCACGGCAGAACAGTCACGGTATGCGGTTGACCGGCGAGAATATTTCTCAACAAACAAACAATCAGGACGGAGACAAATAAGATTTCTTCGACTGCTTGATAGCCTACGCTCTTGTCTCTTTCCCATAGCTGTGCTTGCAGGGTAGGTTAACGAACATGGGCGGCGAAGAGTGATGACCAGAGGCAAAGGTGTACGGTCGTGGATATACATGTATACAAGAACAATACAAAGGGACTATTCACCTGGCTAGTGCTGATTGTTTCTAATCGTTTGCCTCCAGAGTACATCCTCAGCTGTAGCAAGTCTCTCGGACAACGCTCTTGTCGTTACTGTGCAAGTATATGTGTCCCAATCAGAGGTGGGCTCCCGTGTCGTATCATCGCTCATCGGCGCACCAAGCCCTACAAACGCCTACAAGGGAAGCAGATGGATTTCAAAGCCCTCCCAAAGATTGAGGTGATGCGCTCCATACCTCCTGTCAAATTTCATGCTAAGAGTGCCAGCTACATGCTCATTTGACGGGCTCGGTCACCCGCCGTACGCTTCACGAAATCTGGGATGCGAAGCACAGATCGCAGCAGACAACACTTGAGGATCCTCTGGTGGTCATGCCTGAGGGAAAGCATGATTATGACCTGCAGACGTACCTGGATCTGTTCAAGGACGCTGAGCAGACGATGCTAACCAACGCCGACAGATTCTTCCCCCTCTTCAGCTCGTACATCTACGCACTTCTCACGGATGTTGCCTCTATCCAGCAGGCCACCACCTCTGTTCTCCAGAACTTCCTCGAAGATGGCGTCGTATACTTGGAATTACGTACGACGCCTCGTGCAACGGCGTCCTTGACAATGGAAGAGTACGTCACTACGATCTTGGACGCTATAGACACATTTGAGCAGACACAACATGCGATGCATACCCGCCTTATCTTGTCAATAGACCGCAGACACGATATCCCTACCGCTGAGGGCATCCTGGCCCTCGCAGAGAAGTACCATGGCAGGGTTGTAGGCCTCGATCTCTGCGGAGATCCCTCAGCACGTCCCGACGGACAGATCTCCGTCTTTGACCCCATTTTCCAGAGGACAACCTTGCCCCTGACAATCCATTTTGGCGAGTGTGCCGCCAGTGGCTCGCCCAAGGAGCTCGAAACCTTACTCTCGTGGAACCCCAAAAGGCTAGGCCATGCAATCTGCCTGAATGAACAGAGCAAGAGAATTATCAAGGAGAAAGGATTGTGTCTCGAGCTCCTCCTGAGTTGCAACGTACAAGCCGGCATGACGCAAGGCGGATTTGCGAACCATCATTTTGGGGAATGGTTGGCGTCAGAGGGTGTCAAGATCTCACTCGGGGTACGTTTGACGCCGGCTGGAACCTGTCGATGGTCAATGATGTGCTGACAGGTACAGACTGATGATGTTGGGGTTTTCGGTAGTGATTTGTCGGACGAGTACCGTCTCGCCGCTGAACACTTTGGGCTTGGCGAGAAGCAGATCCGCGCGCTGGCGAGGCAGAGCATCGAGGCCATCTTCGGCGATGAGAATGAAAAGGAGCGGCTGCGACAAATCATGTGGGTGTGATTATTGATTTTCGACTTGTCAATGTGGTGTCAAGCAAGACTACCTAGGTATACTATAGAACCCACACCGAGGGGAGAATGTTGAACGAGCTGTATGGTGACTCTGAACAGTTTAAGCAAAAGGGAAGTTCCAAAACGCCGTACTTTCTATCATGTCGTTCGTCACTGCGCATGGCCGTGGGGTAACGCATCAAGGTCGATGGCAAGTACCTCGTTCCTCTGGTTCTCGCTGCTGCGCACCAAGTTGGAAAAGTATTTGGATGCTCGCTCGCTCTCGCCTTTGACTTTGATTGTCTCCTCACGACGGTCGCCAAGCTCCTTCACGCTCTGCTCTAGGCTGACGCGCAAGTTGTCGGCAGGTACCCGGAGCACACGGCGCACAGCGGTAGCGATGCGTGTCGAGTTGCTGTGGACGTAGTCAAGCTCAGCAAGCTGTGCTGAAATTCTGCTGGCAAGACGATTTGGTAACGAGTTGGGAATCTGTTGGACTACGTATGCGGTGAAGGCAAAAACTAGGATGCATCAGTATAAAGTTCTGTGTCATCAAGACCTCGCTTATGACTCACCTGCAGCAAGGAGACCTGGGATTACAATAGTCCTCAAGTTGCCGCTGCCCACCAAGCGAGTAGCCACCAGTGCCTGGTCGACCCAGGAGCTCATGCCCATCATGCGAGGAACCACAGCACCAGCGACTGTCAGTGCCATCCCAGTGCCGGCGAATTTCTCCTGTCGCTGCAAGAGGGTCGTCCAGTCGACAAAGTCCCACATCTCCGTAGGAATGTCCACTTGGCGAGCCAGAGCGTCTCGTCTCCGTTGGAACATGACGTCGGGAAGGAACTTGAGGTTCTTAAATTCATCACCCACATGCAATATGCCAAGTTGCTTCGTCGCGTTCACGCCCTGTACAGACTTGGCCCTGGCAAAGTCCTCGCACTTTGCCACTGTTTCGGTAATGTGGGAGAGCATGGCCGCCTTCAGATCCTCGGCATACTGGAATGCGCCAAAGATCCCAGGATACGGCAGCTCATAATTATAGTTGCCGGCGTACTCAATAGACGAATTTAGCTCAGATCGTGTGTAATCGTACACCTCTTTGCAGGTCTCCTCGATGTTGCTGTTAACCTGCTCGCTGACCTCGTTGCGAGCCTTTCTGCCGGAATCAAGCTGGGGCTCGATTTCCCTCAATTCTCGTCGTACGCGGTCCAGCTCGGATTGGGCTACTCCGTAATTGACAGCCGCTAGCGTGTGAACATCATTGAGGATGTTCAACAAATAAGTCCGAGCAGGCGCAAGCTTGGAACGAGCGCGTTTTTCCAGAACGAATCTTCGCAATGATCGTTCAGCTGCCTCGAAGTCGCGCACTTTGTCTGCAGCGTCGGCTTTGCCTTTGCCTTTGCCACCATCATCATCGGGATCATCGTCGCCATCGCCTCCACTACCGCCGGGACCGCCAACTGGAACAGCATTGCTAGACACAAAGTGCACAAGTTCTGCTGACTCTTTGTGAGTGCGTGGACTTAAACCAGAAACCTGGTCAAGCACCAGCTTTTTGCACCGCTCCTTGTCGCGGATGGTGTCATATCCGTTGACAACGATGAAGATGTACGCCTTCTCCGCGGCAGCAGCCCAAATGAACTCCTTGGCTGATTGCGTGAAGTGGTTTGCCGCAGAAACGACGAAGACGACGACGTCGATTTCTTCCTGTCGGGCGAAGATGGCTGTTGTTTTCGTGGTGTCCGAGTTGAGGCCAGGGGCGTCGATGAGCGCAATGTCCACCACCCCGTTGTTCAAGAGCGACTCGTCGATCGATCGCGAGTCCTTGACGTAGACCTTGCACTGTGTGTATTTGTCATTGTCGACCACAATCTTCTCCAAGTCTTTCAGCGAGTAAACGTCATATGTGGATTCGTCGTTGCGGTCGTAGACACATTCCTTATGCACCGCATGTACTTCTTCAATATTTGAGTTCTCGCGCGCATCCAATACTTCGCAAAATATCGACGTGCAAGGCTGTTGGTCTTCGGGAAGGACCTTGCGACGCAACAGCGCATTGCAGAATGTTGATTTTCCAGCGTTCAAATCTCCGGTGACGAGGACTTTGCTTGCAGTGTCGGAGATGCGGTCCCGTAATGAAACAAGGTGCTTGATGCTAGTGCTGATCTTGCCGTCCAACAACGATGCGATGGAATTTTTCTCGAGTGAATGAACAAGCTCCGTTTGGCTCAAAGCACCGAGCTTGAGATCCAGCTTCAAGATAGAGAACTCTTGCGCAATCTGGGGGGTCACTAGGCGGGGCGGCTCGGGCGTTCGATTTTCGGCGGCTCGACTGGACTCGGCATCGCTAGCCTCGACAGAGGTCATCGCGCGTCGCAACTGGGGTGGCGGTACCCCAGCCCCGTTGGTTTCGAGATCGCCAATAGTAGAATGCGCGTGTCCCAGACCCGGTCGTGATTGTGGTCTCTCCGTGGAGGATATTTCCGTACGCTGCACCGAAGGGTAGTGAGCTGGCCATACTTGGTTCATCTCCCTGAGCCCCTTCAGAAGTTCCATAGTTTTCCCTATCGAGCGACTGAGAGAGGCCATTTGCTGGTTGTACCACATCTGGTGAATGGCCCCTGACTGCTGAGGACCATGGTGAGGACTTCCAGCTGCTGATGACATGCCAGGATGATCAGCATCGGCAATGCTGCCGCCATATCCAGAGTCGTTCGCACTGTTCAGCATGTTCTGGACATGCGCGACATGTTGCGACGCCGAGCCATTGCCAATCATCATTGACTTAATGGGCGCAGGGCGGTCTGCAGGCGAGTGGCTGCCGTCAGGCTTCGAGATGGTCGCATCCGGTTCCTTGGGCTCCGACGTCATCGGAGCCTTTCCTTTTCCTGAGAAATAGTCCTCGCTCATTTTGGAGCTCGCGCTGGGGGCATGGTCGAGGATCGGTCGAGGGCACGGCAGTTTGCGGGCGTGAAGACTCGGAAGTACGGACGCGACGGCATTAATACAAGAATCGGAGGCAAATTGACGTCGACACTCTGGGCGCGCTGGCTCCACAAATTGGCCCTCTGGCTGTCAGTGCTGGCCATGGGATTGGTTCAATAAAGGCCCAATGCTGCAGCGGCAGAAGCTCGGAAACGCGCCATGTCCACCGCCTTATCGATTTGCTGAACCACCCGACGGTTGCCAAGCATGAGGCCGGGAGACAATTACGTAGCGCAACAGCGTCGTGATCCTGGGGCTGCCAGGCACCAGCTGTAATTTGCGTCCTTTAACACCCTCAATCACTCATCGTCCTTCTGAAAAGGCCGATACTTACTGTGATACTTGTGCAGCCATTGGTCTTCATCAGCCGCCAACATGAATGTCAGAACGCAGCTCCCTCTCCCCCCCACCCTCGTCACTGACTGAGTGTAGATCCTCGAATGGGCCTTTGGTAAGCGCATGACTCCAGCGGAGCGTCTGCGCAAGAACCAACGCATGCTTGACAAGGCGATACGTGAGCTGGATCAGACGCGCGTCAAGCTCGAGAAGCAGGAGAAGACACTTATTCAACAGATCAAGACCAGTGCCAAGAACGGGCAAATGGGCGCTTGCAAGATCCAAGCCAAAGACCTGGTGCGCACGAGGAGATATATTGAGAAGTTCTATGGCATGAGGAGCCAATTGCAGAAGATTTCCTTGCGGCTCCAGGTAACGCGTTGCCCCTCCCAGCCCTCGCAGGCGAAAGCTAACAACACCAGACCTACCGCACGAACGAGCAGATGATGCAGGCCATGAAAGGTGCCACCATGGCCCTGGGCAGCATGAACAAGCAGATGAATCTACCGCAACTGCAAAGGATAGCCATGGAGTTTGAGCGCGAGAACGACATGATGGATCAAAGACAAGAAATGATGGACGATGTCATGGACGACGCCATGGACGTTGGTGTCGAAGAAGAAGGTGACGAGGTGGTCGAGCAAGTTCTTGAAGAGATTGGCGTGGACCTCAACCAACAGGTGAGTGACCACATACCTGACTGCACGGAGAAGACTGACGGTTGCCAGCTTGGGGAAACCCCGACCGCCCTAGGACAGGCAGCGCAGCCCGAAAGCCGAATTGCGCAAGCAGTTGGCGGCGGAGGTGGCGGTGGCTCCGGTGGGGGAGACCCCGTAGACGATGACCTCCAGGCACGTCTTGACAGCCTCAGGAAGGGGTAGGTGTGTTGCACACTGAGAAGCAGTGTTCAGCACCTGGCAACTGGCTGACCGAAGACATGTCCTTTGGCGTTTGTTGCGAGCCATTCGGCGCTCTGGAGTAAGGGGAGTCTTGCAAGATCTTGTTGGCCTATTGATATTAGATACTCTCCTGACTGTATTCGTTGCAAGTCGTGGCGCCGATTCACAAGTCTCCCGATCAGGAGGACGCCGTTCAATACCCCTACCAGTTGCAATGCGCCAGCGCTCCTCTTACCATGTAACATGAACGCGCCTCATAAGCTCAACCCATACTTCTATGAGCAATTATCTCATTGATTATCTAAAGGACCTGGCTCCGCTTGGAATGACCTCGTGGCGTGTGAGTGAATCGCACAGGGCACAACACGAAAAAGAATCAGTAACCGCACATAGCCCACTGGATTCACTGGTCAGTGGGTTTGATCTTAGACGTGAATCTGGCCGCGCCCACAGAACGGACACACGCAGACTAAGGAAGATTGACTCCAACTACATTGCTGTTCAAGCTGGGAATAATCCTCGTCCCCACCATGGCCGCGGCCATCATGTAGTATATTCCATTGCTGACTGACTTGATGGGAGGCTTCCGATGCCCGGTTAAGTATTACCTCGCCCATGGTGGGGCAGCATAGATGCAGCCAGGTACGGCCAATGACAGTCGCGCGCCACCGGCGTCAGCCACTGCCCAGGCTCAAGGGACTGACTCCGAGTCCTGCCTGCAGCCTTCCCTGTCTCTCCTCTAGTTCTCCTAGTGATTATAGCTCGACTTTGAGAAAGTCGCCTGCCATTCACACCACACCTCGTCGCTACAAGGTAAGTAATATAACTTCAAGCACAATCCTCGTCTCCCAAGGCACAAGTCCCTCGATCCTACCCCTGCATACTAGTGCACTCGCCAGGTTCCCTGTCAACATCGGCGGCCTACGTCACGGTGGCGCTTCGCTGTTGCTGTTCGCCGGGAAGGTCAATCTTCACTTTGCCCTTGCTCCCAGATTCATCTTCCTCGACAAGTCGAAGCCCTACCTGATCTCGCCGATCCAGTCAAGTCGTTGTCCCTCGCGACAACGTGCGAATCCCTACCCGCGCCCCCGGACTGAGGTTGCTCTGTCGACCTACCCCACAGTGCTTGCTGTAACTGCATGCGACGTGACTGACAACTCCTCCAAGCGCTTAGGAGGAAACAAAGTTAGCTCCTGCGGGCTACCAAAGAATCGCTAGCACATTCTCCACCAGTGTCAGCGCTCGGAAATTGTGCAGAGCACCTCGACTGAGTCGACCTTTTCGACCCAGCGGACCATTTCCACCGACAGAATACCATCTCGTCGGCCCTTCAAGAACACCTCGACACTCTAGGCAATCAACAAGCTGGCAGGCAGTAAACGTCGCAGCCTTTCCTCGCAAGGAGGAAGCCTGCTAAATAGGATGTTTGGCGGCAGTAGTCAACCTAACGACAAGACCAACAACCCTGCGCAGACCAGCAGTGCCGATTCGGATTCCACGTCCATAGACTCCAAGAAGTCTTCATCGCCAGACGCCAGCGTAGTCGAGGCTACCGAGAAGGACGCGGACCAAATATCCGGCGAGAAACGCTCGGGCAACGGTAGTCCTCCGGGACGCAGTGATAATGGCAACTCGGGTGATAAAAAGCGAAGGAGTAGCGGCGTCAGTAGCAAGGCTAGCAGCCTCCTGGCGTCGGCAAAAAACACCTTGAGCTTTTCTCAAAGTCGAAACAACGCTGAACTGAACGCGCAATCGCCCATTCAGAAGCTTGGAAAACAAGATCCTGCTCTTGCTGTTCCTCAAGGCTCGCACAACAACTCAGCGGGTGAATCTGCGCCAGGACCCATGTCGACTTTCCGTGTTGGTGTATGGGAAGACAGGAACAAGAAATGCCGCCGGACGATGGAGGACACCCATGCCTTCCTTTACAATTTCTTGTCAACCCCAGCTCCCGCCGCTGATGCGTCGAGCAACAAGTCGTCTGACGAGAATCCTACGAAGCACATGGTGGAATCCGACAATGGTTATTTTGCCATTTTCGACGGCCATGCAGGCACATTTGCCGCCGATTGGTGTGGCAAGAAGCTGCACCTTATCCTGGAAGACATTGTCAGAAAAAACCCCTACATGCCGATGCCAGAGCTTCTAGACCAGACTTTCACCTCGGTTGACGCACAGCTGGAAAAGCTGCCGGTGAAGAATAGTGGGTGTACGGCTGCGATTGCTGTTTTGCGTTGGGAAGACCGCGTCCCCAGCGAACGCTCCGCCACCGGCTCTCAGCACATCGCGCCTGCAATCGCTGCTGTCGCCAAGAAGACGGACGAGGAAAGGCAGGTGGAGATGGAGAAAGAGACGTCGGAGGGCAGCCTCGCGCCTCCAACGGAAGCGGTCCATGCGCGTCTTAAACCGTCGGCTACACGCCAGCGTGTTCTGTACACAGCCAATGTTGGTGACGCCCGTATCGTCCTTTGTCGTGGCGGCAAGGCGCTCCGCCTGTCTTATGACCATAAGGGTAGCGATGAAAATGAGGGACGGAGAATCGCCAATGCCGGCGGAATGATCTTGAACAACCGTGTGAACGGCGTCTTGGCGGTCACACGTGCACTCGGTGATGCCTACATGAAGGACCTTGTCACTGGTCATCCATACACGACGGAGACTGTGATTCAGCCGGAGCATGACGAGTTCATGATCATTGCGTGCGATGGAGTGAGTACATGACTGCAGACGAGTGCCAGGCATCGAGTTAACTTCTTTCTTCAGGTTTGGGATGTATGCAGCGACCAGGAAGCAGTCGATTACATCCGCAACATCCAAGACCCCGCGACCGCGTCGAAGATGCTCGTTGACCATGCCTTGGGTCGTTTCAGCACGGACAACCTCTCTTGTATGGTCGTGCGGTTCGAGAAGGACGCGACGTTGCAAAGCCTGCGCGAGAAGGACACCGGCATCGAGACCGAGCGAGGCACTGCAAAACTCAGCGAGGCTGACAAGCTGGTCAGCGAAACGAAACAGAACATCGAACAGGGCACCAACCCAGCCATTGGGGTGTCAGCTAGCAACAGCGGGCGTGGCCACGATCCAGTGTCTCTCGAGGATGGTTCAGAGACCTTTGTGCCGACAACGCTGGATGGTGCCGTGGCAGAAGAAGAGCCACTGGCCGCTGATACTTCTGAGAGTCCCGAAGCGACGCCAGGAACTGAGATGGTAGAAGGGAAAGACAAAGATAAACAGGGCGATGCGCAACGGTCGACTGCTTAGTTGACGGCTGGAGGCTCAGGGTGTCACGGTCTTTGACTTTTGATGAAATTACGAAAGAACTCGGTTGAGCATAGCTTTCTCTGCGAATTCGAATCAAGCATCACATTAGCAAGAAGTCCTCTGCATTCGGCTTGTATGCAAAGTCTTGTCTTGTTGCTCAGCATAGTGCGTCCCTGCCTGACGGTATTCCTTGCTTGTGGGAATTAATGATTGCCTTGTCCTGCTGGAAAGACGTATTCGGATGCAGCAATTAATTACGATTGATCGTCATTAAATTGCATAACCAAGTTAATACGTGCAGGGAATCGATGCACAAGTCTTCAAGTCTACCTTAGACAGGCACGGGACCCCTGAAAGGTCAATGCCAGCGCTGGCGAATGGTTTGATGAAGGGGTGGGGCGGGACGAACCTCCTGAGCCGGGACTGGGTGGCTTCTCGCGATTCTGGGGACCGGCGATTGGCACAGGGGAATTGCCTGTTGCTCTTCAGTCTTCCCAAGTTCCCTCTCCCCTGACCGCGCCAATTCGAGTTCGTCCTAGAGGTGAATATTCCTGGAACGCATCCTCCTTGACGCCGCCGGATTGTCCACGTTCGCTTGTGCCCGCTGGCGAGCCGTTCCTTTCTTGACGCTCTTTCCTCTGCACTTACCTCCCTGCAGCACTCGTTCCCTTTTTTTATTTTTTCCGTCGTCGGGCATCCCTGCTTGCTGCCTGCGTTGATCCGCACCAGGAGAACAGTCGGGCCACTTTCTGGGATCACATCATTTTGCTGTCGAGTCTCGGCCTTGCACAGACGATCTCTTTCCTGCCATCAACGAGCCCGTCTCGGCCTTGCGACCCCCACGACTACCTGACTCGACAACACAGTCGCCTTGCCCTGCTGGGCATCACTGCGGATGCTCAGTAACTGAGCGGCTACGGCTCAGTTAGATGACCCGCGCGACTGTCCGCCAATACATCCACGACGCGACCGAGCAGGATACCGAGCAAGCCACATCGCGACATAGCTACGCACCTGTGTCCATAGAGCAACAACACACAAAAAATGTCGCTCAATGGGCTGGACGACCCGCAGGTAGCGGCAGCCTTCACGGCTTCTGCCGCCGAAGGAGGAGGATGGTACGCATACACGCAGAAACAATGTCAGTAGAGAACAGGGGCTGACGAGGGGAACAGGTTCCTTCTGAAATACGCCAGCCGCGACGAGGTCGATATTCTGCGACAGGGGGCTGGCGGCATTGGCGAGATGCGTAACGCCGTTGCAGAGTATGAGGAGGCCAGCCCCTTATATGGCTACTTGAAGTATCGCAGGAGGAATGTCTTGATCAAATACTTGCCAGAAGGTTGCTCAAGACTAGTCCAAGGTTGGTCACGGAATCTTTGACTGCGATTTCCGTGCATTTCGCTCACTGATGCAGCGCGCGTTGCCGTCCACTTCAACGCCATCTGCGAGAGGTTCTCCCCGTACGACTCGCAATTCGACATCACGACAGCAGATGAGCTCCGGGACACGAAGCTCTCAGCAGTCTGCTCGCTACACGCCGCGTCGGGCTCTCACTCCAGTTCCGGCTCCCTTCGAAAAAAGCATCTCTTGGAAATCGTAGAGGAGGACGAGGAGGAGCTCCAGCCACCCACGGCCAAGCGCCAGTCACTTGTCAAGGAAAAAGGCGATGCTGAAGAGAGAAAAGTTGAGCCGCCCCTGGTCACGCTAAATTCGGAATTGGCAGACACGAAATTTTCAGACGACGCAACGTCAGAAGTCGTCAACTTTGTGGGTACAAAGGAGGAGCCCTCAGCCGATGCTGAGCCTGCTCGTCGCATGTCATCACAGTCAGGTCGCGCTGAGGCCTACTCGTCGTACTCATCCTACTCATCTTACACCAAGCCCAAGGTTAAACTCGGGCCCCGCCCTTCCCTCGAAACGAGTGCGCGACCCCAGACAGCGGGCAACTTCAGGCCGGTATCGTCAATACCAGCGGGTTTCAAACTGTTCGGCAAAGGTTCTTCGTCTGCAAAAAAATCAGGGAGGAAAGATTCGGTCGGCAGTGCTACTGGAAGTCTGGTGGAGTCGCCGCACAGCGAGGCCACGGACACTTCCTCCGCTGCCCTTCCGATTGTGGAGGAACCACCCACGCAGATGGTGGCAGAAGGCGTGCGGCCTGCTACGAGCTCTGGTGCTAGTTTCAAGAGCAGCATGACAACCTCCAGTAAACAGGCCATGACGCCTGAGAAGGCAAGGCTGAAGAAGGCCATGCAATTGCGCGAAAAGAAGAAGAAGGCCGCCGGGAAAACGTTAACGGTCCCCGAGGCACCGGCGATTCCCACGACAGAAGCTGTAGATGACCGAGCCACCGAGCCACCGAGCGAGACGACAGCTCCGGCTGACGTGACTGTGGAGCGACCCCTAATACCAACAACCGAAGCGGAATCCGGTGTAGATGCATCACCAGTGTCTCCCCACCAGTCGACCATGGAGCAAGATTCTTCAAGACCTTCCAGCCCCGCAGGAACCCAGCAATCCACCGAGGCGTCATCGGTCAGCGAGGCAACAAACGAGACAACCGGGACCGAGGTTGCCGAAACAATGCCTGCTGAGTCGCTGTTGAAGGTACCCTCAGCGACAGAAGATGCTCTCTCTAAAGACGAAGCGCCACTATGCAAAGAGGAGGCACGTACAAGTGAGTGCGGAGGCGCCACTACACCTCCCCCTGCCAGGTCAACAACCTCTGAGGATACTACGACGCAGCTTGATGACTCGACTGTGCAGACAGTGGCTACGTCTGTAGACGATCACGATTGCGCTACCAAAAGCGTCACAACTGAGCCGGCACAGAAGGACAATGATGTCGTTCGAGCCACAGCGACAGAAGAGGGCAGCATCTCTCCAGACGATGCAGTCAGCAAAGGCCCTACAGCGGAAGCGGCCGATACTTCCAAGGTTGGCGACGCCAAGCTCAATGACCAAGTTAGCGACACTGAAACAATATCACCCACAATGCAGCCCGTTCCTCGTCGCCGGCCGGTTGAACCCATTCGCACAGATCTAGCCTACCAGAGTCGACCTACGTCACAAGCCTTCTCTGTGGAGGATGATGAAAGTCTTCTAGAGGAGATTCATAGCGCAACTGTGCAGGAGGCGAGGCCCATGTCCGTCGCCAAGACTCCCGTCACACCAGTTTTCCCTGGCAAGTTGTCTTTCGCCGGCGGAGCTCTTACACCTGCGTCCGCAACGGCGACGAGCTTCCCTGGCAAGCCTACAATGATTCGAACAGTGTCCAATCCTGTCCGGGGGAACCTTGTTGCGCCCCCTTTAGATGTGAGCCACTCCTCCATGCGCTCACTCAGTCATGGCGCAGCCTACTTACATCAAATCACCCAGCAGCGTAACGGCGAGAATCTGTCAAAAAAAGGAGGCAACATGGGATCCAGCATTTCCCAGAGGATCAAAGCCCTGGAACTTTTGTCTGTCAACGAGGCCACAACGTCAGCACCCGGATCGAGGCCATCCTCAACCTTCTTTCAAGTCAACAAAGACCGCGTCCCGTCGAGATCACCCTCCGTGGTCGATAGAACAAACTCTCTTCGGGATGCAAGGCCCTCCACGGCACAATCACGGGACAACTCTCCAGACCTGCGCTTCCACCGCGAACGGTCGGGGTCAATTTCCAGTCGGTTGTCGGTCTTCGAGCCCGCTGGATCACCCGGAAACCAGCCGCGTGGGCGTCCAGAGACTGTCTCCGTGACAGCGAAGATTATCAGGGGATCTCCATCGCACTCCCGAACCCCTGAGGGGCATCTCGACTTGAAACAGTCGCCTTTGGTTGTCGATCATCACCGCTCGCCGCCGCCAGACGTGACTGTCGAGCCCCCTGCACCAGAGCCGAGCGCTGAACGCCAGGCAAACGACGTGCCTGACCCGCGCCGCTCGTCGTTCAGCATTATGCGAGACTTCATCAAGGACGGTCGCAAGAACCTGAGCTCGCCTTCCAGTGACAGCACCTCATCCGCCACCGGCGCGAGTGTTCGCTCGCCAACACGACCCGCTCCACCGACACAACAGAGCAGCTCTTCATCGATCGCCAACAGGCTCTCCATTTCTTCACGCCGGTCTCTGAGCAAAGACCGCGACGGCATGTCGTCGATTCTCAGTGACGATGAGTCCGCGACCAGCGAGAAGAAGGCGTCACGAGCGTCGCGCATCATGCGTCGTCTGTCGTCGCTCTCTGGGACAAGCAAGAACAAGATCACCTCGCCGATGGCTACGCCCATGACCGTGACAGAGGAGAAGTTCCCAACCGCGAATATGAGTGACGAGGGTCCCAGTGTGGCTGCTTACATGGGCGATGTCAACGTCCAGTTCCCCGACACGCTCTTGTGGAAGCGTCGAAACATGTACCTCGACGCACAAGGCTACGTCGTTCTCTCAACGGCGCCACAACAGAGCCAGCGTCCCACTACGGCCGGGGCGGGCGTAAAGAAATACCATCTGGGCGAGTTCCGCACACCGTACGCGCCTGATGTCGAGGTGCAAGAGTTGCCCAATAGCGTTGTGCTGGACCTCATTGAAGGGAGCAGCGTACAGGTCGCCTGCGAGGACCGCGCTGGCCAGATGAAGGTGCTTCAAAGTCAGTGGAATCTGCGTCCCCTGCCGTGTCAGTGTTCATGCTAACAATGAATGACCAGTCTTACAAGAGGCACATGTTGCATACGCAGGCCAATAATTTAAACCAACGACCACTGAAGCGCTCGCTTCTGTCACTCCCTGTTGCATTTTCTTCCCTTTTTCTTAGATGATACCACTCACTTTCAAAAGTTGATTTATTTTTCTTGCTCTTTCATATTACGCCACATATCGCAGGCCTTGCTTGCTGCATCATCTATTTACTTTATCTGTCTTCGGCTGCCTCAGCTTGAGTTGTACTTCTTCATGTACAGTCCCCGCCACTGGTCGCCAAAGGTCCATGGCTGTGGAGAGGCGCATCTGGCAGTTTTGTATTCACTCAGAATACTTTTCTTCTCACTGGTACTTCTTCATCACATTATCTTCATTTCCCATCCCATGGCTGTATCGAGATATTTGCAGTGGATGCTGCAGTATCTGCCGGCATCATGCAACCGTCCTTCCTGGTCCTGATAGTCCCTAATGCTAGCATCACGGCTATTGGGTTGGTGTTAGATATGTAGCCGTCAGTGTAAAAGACCTGATTGCTTTGGAGAATTCGCCATGTCTGCTAGTGACTGTTTCCTGATGTTAAAGACAGCCGAGGAGCACGACGTCCTTTCTCATGTCGGCAGTTAGGATGCCGTTCTCTAGCAAACCTTATGGTTGCTGTTCTGAGAGTAAACACAGTATGTAATTATCACGGACGCCACGCTGCCTTTGTGTCGAATTCTCTGGTGCTGGCACACCCGGAGTCTTATAAATGGATCATGACTCTATGGATAAGTGCTGTTTGAGCTTTGTGCCTCCACTCCATGGTACGTATTGGGGTCCGTGGCAAGATAGTCCAACAAGTCAAGGCCGCCCACGTTGACGCCTTCTGCTGTCATGGCGACACTGCTGTTCTCCATGTTCTGGAAGAAGGCCGGTCCTGTGGGCAGGTACCACATTTCGTTTCCGGGATTGTTCCAATCGTCGAACATGTTGGGGTCCATGCCAGTGCCCGGCACCGACAGCGGCACGTTCGTGCTGGGGTCCAAAACCGCGGTTGGCGTTGCAGGCCCAAGTGAGGCGCCACCAGGATAAGGGAATGCGCCGGTGGAGATATCGAATGGAGTAGCCGATATATTGTCACCCTCCATCGTCGGGCTGAGGAATCGGCCTGACTGGTCAGTTTGTCGGCTCAGATCTGGCAAAGACAAGGACTTACGGCTCCCATTCAGCTCATCCCGCAACGTTTGAGCGTGCTTGTTGACCCAGTTGGCTTCGCCCCCGTTCACCGCTGAAGCAGTGCCATTGTTGTCATGCACCGGGCTCTGTCCCTTTCCTGAGGCCTGTTGGATCGTCGGTGCTTGTATGAAGCGGTTGCGCAATCTGCTTGTCAATGTTTCGAGAAGATCTGCGAATCGGATACCCAGATGAACATCGTCAACCACGCAGTTGCGCAAAGCTTCCGTCGCTCTGTCCATGAGGTCGATGCTCAACTTCACGTCAGAGCGCGGTGCACCCAGTGCGAACGTTTTGAGAAGGAACATTGCCCCGCTGATAATGCGAAAATACGTTCTCACTGGGGCGTGCTTCAGGTATCCTCCCGGTAGCAGGCCGTCCACTACAATGCCCAACAGATTGCGGCAGCCTTCAACCACTTCGCGCACATACTCTTGATCATGCGAGCTGAATCCGCCAAGTTGACCGAGGGGTAACTTGCCATAATTCAGAATGGTCTGAGGCGAGAGCTGGACCCCTGGTTGAGCAGAACCTCCAGCGCCGTTCTGGTTGCTCGCATTGCTGGTGCAGCGTTCGACGACGGCTTGGAGCGAAAGTGAGTTGATGTAGATTCGAACGTACTCATACTCAATAGTGAGGATGTACTTGAGGTATGGCGGCAGTCTGAATCTTTCAAACTCTCTGAACCAGTCTTGCAACAGTGGAGTGAACTCTCTCAAAAGATCCAGATACTGGCCAGTCCGGATGATTTCCGCAGTGTGTGCGCGAGACCGGAACAGCTTCTCATTGCCAAGATGCATAGCATTTGTGATCGCTGCCCAACAATGAATGATCTGGTCATCAAGCTCGAGGTCGGGCACATATATGAAGGCATTGGAGAAGGTTGATGATAATGCAGTGCCTGGGGTGTTTTCGTCGTGAGGCACAGTCCGTTTCCGAGTCACCGCTGGATCAGCCCGTCGAAAGTGTTCGGGCGCCATGCTTGTCCATCCTAAGCGACCAGCAAGTTGCGTGGTGTATATGAGAAGGAGTCGCTTGATCCGATTCGCTCGTTGCCGATAGATTTCATCTCTGTATTCTGGTCGCGTGATAGCCTCGTCTTTGAGCAGTTCGTCAATGTCGTCAAAGACACCCATCTCGTAGCCGAGACCCATTGCCGTGCTCAGGAGCATCCAGCACATACGATCGCTTCGCCAAGCTGGCTCGAGCCAGCTCTCAAGACGCTTACCGCCTATTCCGACTCCAGCATTCTTGTGTGCGTCCCCTCCAGGCCCAACCTGCCCGCCCAAGTCCGGCAACATGAGCTCGTCAGTAGCATCTTGGGGGGGGAAGTGCAGAGCACGGGGGTGCCACTCCGTCAGAATCAAAAGAGACTCAATCGTTCCAAGTGTGCGCAGGCTTCCCTTCCGCATGCCCCTCCAAGGGGCGGTGCTGCTGATGTGTGTCTCCTCCGCCACAAGCGGTCCTGAGGTTGAGCCGCAGAAACCACCGCCGAATGCCTCCTGGCCCCAAAGGCATCTTTCTACCATCCCACGCAAGTAGGTCCACAACTGCTCGTGAATTGCGTGGGATCGGCAATGGCCACCAGTGCCAGGCATCTTTCTGTAGCGGGACGCGATCGTCAGTAGCGTTACAGCGAGAATGGGTTCTTCGGTCAATAGAGTGAGATGCGAGGCGGGATTGCTGAATGTCGGGGGCGAGATTGGTGTCATGGGCGACAAAAATTTGTAGTAGCTTCTTTCATCAGCATGCGAAGGCGATATGGCTGTAGGTGCCACTTACTAGTCAATGTACTCGATCGCTTCGTGTGGCGTGAACCAGCCAGCCCGGACGAACCGAAACCTTGACCATGCCTTGATGGCCTCTGCATACCCAGGCTGGGCACTCAAGTCAGCTTTCCCAAGTCCGGGGTCAATGGGTTGGTTTTCCATCTTGGCCTGGGGTGCATTGTTCCTCGGACGCTTCCGGTCTGGTTGCTCAACACCACGGCGGGCCTGCTGGTTCGATCCTGAGGGTAGACGACTCTCCTCACGCTGATGCCGCGTTGCATTCAGCGGACTGTTCTTCATGTCAGCAAGGTGACGTGTGGCACCCTCCTCGCCTTCAACCAACCTATCCGTGTTTGTCGCAGCTTTGTAGAGTAGGTCCAGCGCGTCGTGAAGTCCGTACACACCTGGACGCATCACAGTCTGCGCGTCTGGGTTCTGCACCTCCTGGGTCTCGTCGGCATCCACGGCAAAGTCATTGCTCTTCGTCCGGGCCCGTGGGTTGCCTTGCTCAGACGCGCTCCCGTCGGGTCGGCGCAGTGGTTGACTTCTACCATGCGACCCTCCTGGGGTAAGAGGCGCCTCACTGTACCTGCGGCGGTCAACCGGTGGGGTGCCCTCGTTCGTGTAGACCCTCTTTCGCCCATTGCGGATGATGTAGTCGTCGGCATCGCTTCCTTCGCCGTCTTCCCCCTTCCTCTTCCTCCTAGTGGCGCTGAAGTAGCATTCCTTGCTTTCTCTCCTGCAGCGCACACAAGGCGGGTCGTGGGGGTTGTCCACGCTGCCGAGGTCACAGCGAACCTTGCGACGGCGGCAAGGGATGCATGCCTGGTAGACGCGCTTATGCTGTGCAGGGCCTGGCTGGGTCCCTCCAGCCGAAGCGGGTGTTCCTTCACCGTATTGGGAGGACATTGTGGTTCGCACCGCCCGGTCGCTGGGGATGGATTGATGCGGTGGTGATTGTTGCGTGGGATGGTTTGGGTCGGTTTGCGGCGGTTGGGCGAGGCAAGCTGCGTGTGCCGAGCGCAAGCGGTTCAGGCCTTGGGGCTGGGGTTGGTTTTGGGGGCCGCGGTGGGTGTGGGAAACGCGAAAAGGCGGGGTTCGTTGATTTCTCAGAAGATCCAAAAGGTGCTGGCTGGGGAAACTCGAGAAAACAAGGCCGCGCTGTGTCTTGGAGAGCGCGTGATAAGAATTGGGAGGTTGTGAACTTGCGTTGGCCTCGATCAAAAAGCACACGCATGCAAATTCATTCTTGCATCTGCCAGGCTATTTCCCCTCTCTCGTTCCAGAGAATTGGTAACAGGTCTGGTCCTGTCAGCGCCACCTGCCTCAAAACCCTCATCGGGCAAGAACGTTTGTTGCCCCTCAGCCACCCCCAAAGGCCAAGGGGAACCGTCCCACACGCTGCGAGCCAATCAAATGGCTTCAATTGGGATGCTCCAGCCGCGTTAACGTGATCCCTGCTCTGGTGACCAACAATATTTTCCAGCCATCACGATCAAAAGAAGAGGCAGCGCCTGATGCCATTGTTGGCTGGTGGAGGCCAATTTTGCTGGTAAAGAGCTGTGCACGCGATTCACTGTATCACATACTTCAATTATCGCAGGTCAACGGCCTCGAGAAACAGGATGGGGATGGAGGGGCGCTAATGGGCAATGCGATCCCAGGGAACGCCTACACCTACCCAAGACGTGATCTCGTGACCAATGCGAACCATCGTGACCTGATGATGAGTAGCAGCTCATGGCCAATTGATTCAGACATGGCCCGTCAATTGAGAAGCTATTTCTTGCGCATTAATGAAGAATCCAAGTTCATACCCATATCGCCCGGTGCCTATCCCGACCAGTACTTTCGGAAACGGTATGTCAAGCAAAAAAAATCAAGCATTGAAACTCTGAAGCACCGCAAAACGTCCAGAGATAAGTTGCTGAGCACCGACGCCAGTTCGAAGCTCAATGTTGGCCGGTCATATACTCGCATGTCGCAATTCCTCACAGCATTCGAATCGATTAGGAACCAACCAATCCCTTCTTGGACTGAGTTCTGTGAGTACTGTCCCATGTTCACGAAACGGATGGGGGCTTACAAAGAACTCCCAAAGCTTGGACGTGAGTGCCTCTGGCATCGTGTATAGGTCGATCGAGAATTCGCCGGCTTTAAGCAAGTCATCCACTATTAGCCCACTCCATCAACATACGGTGACTCGAGAAAAGAAAAGAGACTGTAGCTTACCATCGACATCGCTGCGAATGTAGGTATCGGGGCCCTTATTCTCGTTGATCATCTGTATCACTCGTAGGAGATCATCCTCTTCCAGCTTCTGCAACGCGTCCGCAATCTTCTCATAGTCGTACTTTTGCGAGGCTTTCTTGCCGGAAGCCCCATTGACGGCGCCAGCAACGCCCTTTTTGCGTCCCTCATCGGTTGGCAACGGTCCAGTCTCGCGCAGCTTCTCCTGCAGCGCCTGGCTTGGGTTCTTTATAACGATAGGATGGATCGCCTCGTACTTGTTCTGCGCAAAATTGAGATCCTGGATGATTGTTGGGGTAATCTTGGTCTTTTCCGTCGTGTACAGGTCGATCCCGAGCTCGAACTCGCCCCAGCCCTCATTGCTGCAAGTAAAAGGTGGTGTGTGGAAAGCTAAACGTAGTCTGTCAGTGCCTGGAATGCATTGTTTCATAACTGTGAGCGTGAAAAGCCTACTCTGTGTTGGGTCCTCGAAACTCGGGTGAAGGTTGTAGGTCACCTTCGTGAACACATCCGCCGTATGTTCTTGTCCCTCTTCGTCGAGCAGGTAAATCTTCATGCTCCATTTTCGCATGGGAAACTCTTCGACGGGCGAAGGCTTGTCTCTAAAAGTCGCAAACTCACGTCAGTTCGCTCCGTTCGGGGAGGTCGCAATGTGGCCGTGCTTGTCGCCGGCGCGCAATGAAGATCTCAAAGCTTGGCACGTACATGACATTTTGTTCTACGACAATCTTGATTCGTCGCTTGAAGATGTTAGCCTGTGTTCCCAGTGTGCGCTTGCAGTGCATGCTGGCGAGAGTGCAAGCTTGTAGGAGGTGTGAACACGAGGAACCACGGCTAGAAGCAGTCGCAAGACGTAGACCTCGTTCTCCTCTCGAATCATCCGGTCTCAGGATTGCAAGTAACGAGCTGGAACAATTCACAGCGCATCACAAGTGGGCAAACACGTAACGGGAGTGCGGAGACTGACTGGCTTACCTCAACCAACATGATGCCGTCTTACAGGCGGCGCCTGCTCCCCAAGTAGCAGTGTACAATTGTTATGTCGTGATTGCGGAAAAGTCTGTACGTCGAGGCTGGGATTATTCGATGCGGTGCGGTGTTGTTCCCGATTGTTTGTGTGAGGATAACGCGTCGGCGCAACGGACAGTCGTTGCGAAGACGACGTTGGCAATTTTGGAGCTAACGCTGAGGATGTGCTGGCCCGCCCTCCGGCAACTGCGTCAGAGGCTCAAGCCGCGAATGTCGGGACGAGGGCCCAGGCAGCACGTTATTCCAGCCAAGGCGCGATATATGGCCTGTTCATTTGGCAATGTTGAGCGAAAATTACGTACATCTACCAGAGCTCACCATTTTTGACATGCAGAAGGATCGCAAGCGCCTCAGCAAGGCCATGTCACCCAACTTTGCAGGGCAACGGGCGCCCACCACATAAATGATCACAAAGGTTACGGATGCTCACGAGCAGACCCTACGCTGCGGTCAAGCTTTTTGTGTGAAACATTTCAATCATTGCTGGTGCTATGACCCAACCATCCTCATCCGCTGCATGAAATTCGTTGCGAGCGATGGCTTCGTCGCTGCGCATGCCGTGCCATTTCTTGTCTCCGTGTAGTGAGTTGAAATAAAAGGGGGAATTTGGGGGGTATCACCGTCGCTAATCGACGATGTATGCTATGCGGCTGATAAGTTCAGACAAGATGTCACAGAATCTAGGTCGCCTGCATCCGCTCGTTGCGTGGGGAGTGATTGTTCGGCTACTGGCAGGAAATCATTGACGAGTCTTGCGCCAATTTAAGAAGCGGGAGCCTCCTCCTTGGTCGCCGCCTCGGCCTTCTTGAAGATCTCCTCGTTCTCCTTCTGGGCTTGCAGGAAGGCATCCTTGAACGCGTTGGCGTCTGTGCGAGGTCAGCGTGGGCGTCCACGTTATGAGGATGAGCGACTTACTTTCCGAGTTGGCGAAACGGATGGCCAGTGTGCAGGCCTCAGGCTCGCCCTCACTGACGTCGGCGGCAGCATTCCATACCCAAGACCTGTCGCTGCCGACGTTGGGGGAGAGCTTCATTTCGGGGACAACTACGCAAGCATTAGCAAGTGAAGAACACACACCCTGGGCAAGGCGCATAGATGGGACGTACTGTAGTGGTTGGCGCAGACCTTGAGAGTCTTGTCGCGGCGCATGACGAGCCTTGTCTTGCCGTTCTCCTTGTGCTTCAAGAGCCTGACGTCGCCAGTACCCCTCTCCTTCCACTCGTTGCTCTCCTTGACGAACTTGAAGAGCTTGGCGCGCATCTTGAAAAGCTGCTCCTCGCTCTCCTCATTTGTCTTGACCTCAACCTTCTCCGTCAACTTGATGACCGGCTCAAAGTGCACATCTTCCGACTCGGGGACCTCGTCCTCTTCGTTCTCCTTGGCAGCGTCGCGCTGAGCCTTGGCACTGCCGGATGTGTCACCACGATCCTCGTCCTCCTTCTTCTCCTTCTTGGCACCACCGCCAAACATCGAGAACACGGCGGATGAGGTGACAGGCTTGCTCTCCTCGGTTTTCTCCTCGGCCGTGGTGGCGGTTGCCTCCTCGACAGGCTTGGTCTCCTCGACCTTGGGCTCGGTAGCTTCGACGCCAGACATTTTGACCTACAAATTCTGCGATCAGTTTCCACTTCACCAGTACAGCCACATCCCCGCAACAGGATCGGGATGCTGTCGGGTATTTCTGTGTCAAGCTTACAGTGTGCGATTTCTGTATAGAGCGAGGTTTTCTGTTGATGTTTGGGAAAATGTAAAAGAAAAACTTGAGAGGTTGTCGAGTTGTGCTGTGTTTTGCCCCTCACCTCATATGTGGTAGCGGGGGAGAAATTGCACATGGGTCAGGCATAGGCGGTCCCTGGAGGTGCCCCACCTCAGCCGATGCCAGCACCAGAGCCATCGCGTGCTGTGTTACCACCACATGACTCGAGCGCGACACGACAAATATTTGGATGAAGTCCGGTGTCTTGAAAGAGGCGTTTCTGAAAGCACACAGACATAGAAGATATACTTCGTCTATTGCCTGCGGTAATTCTAGCGGCGAATGTCAAGACGTGGTCAGGTTGGCTGGCGGAATTATGGGTTATGACGACGATGTACACATGATTATAAGATAATAACATATCGATTCTGGAAGTCCGACCGTCGACGTTGCATCGGCTCTTCCCTTAGCAGTAATACATGGCCCCCATACATGCCATGATCCTAATTCACCGTACCACACAGTGCCTACCTTATCATATACTCTGGAAATTGACCTCGTGATCAAGTTTGATTATCCCCCAGCAATGATGTGGTCATCGGGCCATTGCCGAAACATCATTTCAGCCTGTTCGCTGATGCCTGAACAAGCTGCCTGGCTTTGGTGCGCTTTTCCGCCACATAGGCCTCTGCTTTGCGCCGATATTCCTCATGGGCATTCTTTTGGCCAGCGATGCCGAGCCAAGACAGCTTTGCGGCGATCTGGGCATCCAAAAGCCTAAGTTGCAGGCCAGCCCGGGCACGTCTTAGTTGGCCCCAGAAACGCTCCGTTGCCTGCTTGCCAGCGATCTGCATATCGGCCGCATGGTTGAGTTTCTGAACAGCCTTATTCACCATGGTGGATGCCAGGCTGGACGCCTCTCTCAAGTTGTGCCTAGCAGCCTTTGCAGTATCCCGAGCATGCTCTCCGAACTGACGACCCAGGACGTGCGGGTTAACCATATGCTCTAGCACGGGTATCAAAGCCTTTGTGACATCTGGCAGAGATCGGTAGTTCTTGACGGTGTCTTTCAACTCTTCAAGGCTCTCTGCAAAGGTGGGGAATCGAATATAGACTACACGACGAGTGACTGGTTTACATGTTGCTTCCAGAACGAACTCAACGTCGCCATATCTTTCGGCCGAATGAATTGTGGCGAAGAACCCGTCCTTGTGGTCGCCTTTGAAGGTAGTGATGGTTTGCCCATTCCTGTAGGCCTGGATAGTGACGCAGTCTTGCTCCTGCCAGCCGGCCTTGATGTCGGCGGGCACGTGTGCCGTAAGCTTGTTGGCTTGAAAAGTGTAGGTTATCTTCGGCCTCGGGGGTCCAAAAATCCAGTCATAGCTGCTAGTCTCGTCTTGCACTTGAGACTCAAGATTCCTCTCACTAGCTTTCGAAGAAGGAATTTGATTGTCGAAAGTTGCTGTCCTGGATGAAACCTGGGAAGCCGTGGAAGTCGATGCCATGGTGGAGGTCGAAGGCAAAGCCAGAATATTGGAAACGTTGCCGCTTTGCTCTGGCATGAACCGAGAGGACCATGTGAGTATGGTTCCAAGCAAAGCCAGCACGCAGACACCAAGTCCTGTCAACACCGATCGATTCTCGAGCAGGCTCCTCATGCTTGGTGCGGTGGTCTTGTAGTCCTTGAGCAACTGAAAGATGGCTTGCTTCTTGTTTGGACTTGACTCGGACAGCTGGGGCTTCTCCTCGACAAAGGACGGCCTATCCAGAGTCTCGTGTGCGTAATCGATGGACGGCGTGGAGGAGCTCTGATCATGATCGGAGTCTTCATCAGCTGGGTCAGACGACATAGCTGGCCTTTCTGTCATGCCGGAGCCCTCATGGAACATGTCGGCTTCTGGTTCATATGCCTCTATGACGCTGTTCGCATCATCTGTGCAATGCTGGCCCAAAGAGCTGGTCGACGCGCCCATGGCTTCATTGTCATCCATGTTTCCATCTTGGGACCATTCGCTATTGCTGTCATCCACGCTGTAGATGTATTCATATGTAGAGTCTGTGAGCCCGCTGCCGTCCTCCGGCATGGGCACGCTTGTTACACGCATGATTTCGGGATCGCTGTTAATAACCCAGCTGGCAAGGTGCCGTGAGCCTGACGGTCGAGGAAAGCGGAGGCTAAGATCGTCTTGGGTGGAGGATCGTGAGTCGGAATCTTCGGCTCCTTCGTCAGGGTGGATTCTGCTTGCAGTGTTGTGGTTTATCGAGTTCGTTGGTGCAGTGAAGTCAACTTTCGTTTGCTGTTCCATGCCGAGATAGCAAAGGGACGAACTGGGTCAGTGCGAGGCCTCACTCCATCATCAAATTTGGCAAGGCAGCGTGACCAGCAAATGGTGAGCGGAAACGGCGACAATCAATGAACAAGGCGCGACAACCGCGTCAGAATGTGCTCTGGTTGAGGGGCCAGTTGTTCGACTGTGCGACTTGGAAGTGGAAGAGGAGCCAAGAGAGAAGGTTGAGAAGTGAGGTAGATGTTGTCCATCACGTTGCTGGCCGAGGGGAAAGTGACAGCTGGAGGTACCTCGTCGAGTCACTGGGCCATCCACGCACAAAGGTTAAGGTAAGGTAAGGCACTGGTAAGTTAAGGTAACTCGAGGCTGGTGCTGCCTGGGGCGCTGCCTGGGGTGGGCGCCGCTGTGGGCTGCCCCTCTTGTGCAGGACTTGACCAATATAACGGGCTGAAATCCAATGTGCCATGGAGCTTATCGGAGCCTGGCTGGACAGTGCCCAACAGAAACTGTTTTGTCCGTCCAACCTACAGTCCTGGCGCCAAGTGAAAGTGAATGCGATTCCCGCAGGAAGGGGACCGTCTCGTGCCATTAGAGCGGGGCACGGTGAAGCATGGGGTGCTTAGCTCCCGTATTGGCAGCTTTATCGGCGGCTAAGTGGTTATCGGGGATCCACTATTTGAGTGTTAGTGATGTCAGGAGACTGACGGAGCTCACTGAAACCGCATGTGTTGGCCATTTGTGACGCCCTGACCATGCCAGCTTGGATTTTGAAGGTAGCGTCAGGGTTTTGCTGGTATCTGAAGGACGGTCCCAAAAAGGCATCGCCGTCCGTACCAGAAGACATGTTGTCCAAGGTGGCACTAGACTAAGTTTCCCCTCATCCCAGGGCATCTCAAAGTCGCGAACGTGCGTGGGCAGTCTCATGAATGACCACATGACAGTTGCCCCCACCACACTCTATGAAGGACCGGAGATGTGGCAGTTCGCCCTCATTAGTGCATTTTGGCGAAACCCAAGGTCTATGTGGAGTACAATGTCGGGTCTGTCTGACAGATCATGCTGGAGCCACTGTGCACAAACGAGCTATGTTAAAAGATATTTGCAATGTACGGGGCTGGCTGCGATGTCTCCATAATCTCCCTTTCAAGTTTGGGCAACGGAGCAGCTCCGCCGGCACGAATCGACGCAAACAAAAGGAATCAAATCACCATACTGTGCCGAGGATTTGCATCCAAACCGGGGTAGCTGCACAGAGCCCCTCCTTGACGCGCATCATGAAGCGGGACACCAGGTGCCATGGCATATGCACACTGACGTTGCGCAATACAACAATGCGACGTACTGTGTATCTCGCGCGAATTCATAGCCAGTGTGCAGGGTGATCGTTTATGGTGACACGAAACTCAGCTTCCTCGCGATTGCAATTAAGTTGTTCATTAGATGTTCAACACGTGACAAACCAAAGTGCATTGCCAGCACCCCACTACCCAAGCATCCAAACATTTCCGTAGTCGTGTGCAGTACCTTGAACCATGCCCCTCTATGTGAATAATAAGAACAAAACTCCTCGAGTGGGAACAAAGAAAAACATGCAATGATCAAAATACAGAACGGCTGATCACTGGCAGCCAAGGGTATCAAAGAGTTCATTTGTCCGAGACGTCCATCCTCAACAGGCACGCCTCTACAAGACGTCGAACCGGGCAAACAAGCGCTTGAGTGAGTCACTGGTAAAGTCTTCGTCCTCCGGAATCATCTCAATGACGCCTGTGAGGTTGGCAAACAAGTCGCCTTGGTTTCGGTAGGCCAGAATGGATGGTACTGCAGCGGGGTCGAATTCGATTTCGTCGTAGTGCACCTTGACAAAGTGGATTGCCCGGTGCTCCTTGACAAGAGGTAGCAGCGCCAACTCGATCTCCTTTGACACTTCACACTGTGCTCACGATTAGCCACCATCGTGAATCCGGGTACAAGATTTCCTTACCTCGTTGTCGTATACGAAGACGACGACAACTGTCTCCCGGCGAACCTTTTCGATCGCATCAAGGTAGCCAAGCGCGTCCACCTCGTCGAACCTCCCGTATTCTCTCACACTAGGGCTCGTTCTTCGGTTCCTGATCACCTTGTCGGACTCGGCCTCGAGCTCCCGCCTCCGGTGATCACGCCATTGACTGAGAAATGAGTCCTCGTCTTTGTCGCTGCCACTCCGTGCATCTTCGTCAGACTCGCTGTCGCTTCTGGGTTTGTGAATCGTGTTCGACTGTGCCATCCCGTCCGAGCCGAAAATGCTGCGCCGGGCAGCAATCATCTTGTTCTTCAGTTTAGACTTGTTACGAGCATTCTCGTAGCTTCGCGCGTCGGCGATGACGCCTTTGACACCTGTCGTGTGACCATCGTCGAACGAGGCTGGTGGCAGGCGGAACATGGGAAGGTCTCCGGCGGGCGCACGCATGGTGTCGGCAATTTGTGCCTGGCGAAACTCGTCTTCCTCAGTGTGATCTTGATATTGTCGAAGTTCTGGGTCGTTGCGGTCGTCCGGGTGCAATGTCTCACGGACAGTATTCTTGGCAATCAGATCGTTGAATTCGTCTTGGGCAGCGGTCGTAGACATGGTGATGACGGGATCGGTGCGTCTTAATATATTGAATGTATCTGACGGCGCGGCCAGGGGGTATGGTCGGAGGACAGTTTCAGTTTCGATGGCTGTGTGCGCAGACCGCTGGTTTCGAGGAATGGTCAATGCCGAAATACGCAGCGCACTGAAAGAGAACCGTAGTGGAGTCGTAAACCCTGACGGCAATGCCGAGGGCTTTTCTAGTGACAAGGGTAGTACATCGCCTTGGGTGAAGTGGGGGATCTCGTTTGGCTTGACGAAAGGTACAAATCTGTATAGTCCAGGGGGATGGCACGACCGTCAGCGGAGGGCTGAGTTGTTAGCCTGCACCTGTGTACATTCAGTGCCGGCGGTCGTCAGTGGCGTCGCCGTAGCTCGTTTCAAATCTCTTTGAGACGCGATGCGCGACAACGGCAGAATTATTAGAAGCTAGCGCAGGGATTCGGGGGCTCTGGGAACGTGGCACGATTTGACGGGCACAGCCATCCGTACAACCAGAGGGTCCAAAGCGAGGCTCGGAAGAAGGGTGTTGAGAACAAGGATGTTGCACTAGAGTCGGAGATTACGGCCTGATGGTCTGTGACTGCAACGATCACGTCACCCCTGGTCACGGCTCAAAGGGGAGGCAGTAAGGTAGGTAGTGGATGGGCTTGCGAGCATGAGTACACGTGCTGCCAGAATAACTCCGACCGCCCACGTTGGCGTTGATTCTTTGCCGCATTTGCGATGCATTCGCGAGATCCAAGTGCCCGCTGATGATCTCACGCTAGCAGGGTATTGAAAATACCCGGAGATCCTCGAGAATACATCAGCAGCCCATGATACAACCAGTCGGCTGGCACCAACACTCATCGCGTCCAGGGCTCCCGGCGTTGAGGTGTGCGCAGCCCTGGCATAATTAGCATCGAATGTGACCCTTCCATAAACTTGTTTCATCTTTTTCCCACGATCTCGGAAAAGAAAGATTAAAAAGGAGCGGAACAAGCACCACCCGGCCAACGAGCGAGTCGGTCGAGGCTCCGGCACATGCGTAACCCTGAGTGTGCATTAGTCTAAGCGTACGCAGACGGCTGAGAAGCATAGTACATTCACATGATAACGTTCATGAACACGATTTGTGGCGCAAAATGAGGCCAGGCACGGGGCATCGGGTTGCAAGATCTGCGTAGTAATGAAGTCCTTCATCAAGCCTCAGACGATCCAAGCGTTTGGTGCCGTAGGTAGTATAACTTAAAGGTTGCTGGTGTGGTCGTTTTGTAATGCTTGTGCCATCCTGCTAACCTTCGTCCAGGCCTGCGGCTGTTGCGTACTACCCTAGGGTCGTTTGCCTTCCTCTTAAACCTTGGGCGGATGATGCCAACCCCAGACTCTCATGTTCGTACTTTTGGCAATTTTCAATTCATCAGCTTGGAGTTCCACAGCAGCTTAAAGCGGTCAAGATCGTATAGCAATGAGTAGCACTGGACGAAGTTCTCGTCGTTCATTATCAGCTCAAACTCTCACGAAGCACTGCGCTCTCAATCTTAGGCGCATGCACCGCACACTGCACAACACTATCCTTCAACATCTTCAGCGTTCACGGAAAGACACACTGTAGATGTCAATGATTGTACAGAGGCCCTTGTATGTTTAGTTCTCATCAGCAACAACATGAGCATACCCGAGCCGGGCATGCCCTTTGCTCCCCAACGTAGAATCTGGTCAATCAGAGACTCGCCATGTAGAATTAGGAATTCGTTGTAGATGTCACCAGCGCTCGCCAGACTCACTGCAGATCTGCTGGCAGATGCTGTGGATTGGCAAATCATAAAGTTGTTACTTTCTACAAGTGAATACGAGCTTCAGCGGTCAAATGGCGTGTTAGCTGGATGGCCATTACCGGACGTTGCATAGTACTCAAGAGCCTTGTCAAAAGATCATTGTAAATCATCGTGTTATATTACCACTCACTCACAAGATCACTCATCCTAGTACCTAGCACGATGTCCAGCAGGCATCAGATGTCGCCTCATATACGTCGCCTCGTCCATCCCGCTCGCTCATATCACACTGCCCCACAAACTGCACCACAGCCACTTCTCAACGCATCGTCCATCAACCACTTCCTTTTTTTTTCTTGTTTCACTGCTGGCGTTGCTACTTCGTGTCCGAAGCCTGCTGTATAGGAAAAAGAACCCAACACCGCAGGGGTCGTCATAGTACAACCGCCCAAATTACCAAAAGATCCAAACAGCCGTTCAGCCAAGGCAGAAGCCCAGCTAACCCTCCCGAGGCGGTGCAGGAGAGGCAAGGGAAACTAAAAAATCAGAAGTAAAAAAAACAAACAACAAGAGGTATCGCGCATCAGCTGAGCCCCACGTTGCTCTACCGCTCCGCCCGGGGTATGTTGAATCGTTTACCGACCACGTCGGACACACGATATTGCAGAAAGAAGAAAGATGAAAACAGACAAGAGAACTGCTGGTGCTATGTAAAACAGCGTGGGCGTGGGCGTGGGCGTGGGTTTCGTTTCGGCAGGGCTGGGTAGATGGTGTGTATGTTTCGTCAAATCGTCCTGCATACGCCAGTGATCGCATAGTAAATGCCTTCGGACTGCGGTAGACCGGCAGTTGCTGTGTTCTTCCCTCGAGAGACTTTTGTAATGCCGGATAGTGTGCCAAACAGCGCTATGTCGACTTCGTTAAGTATCTCGTACAATCCGGGTCGATCTAGTACGCCCAGATCTTGAGCTGTTCCCTTGAGTTAGTCTCTTCTCCTGACGAAACCCTACTAGGACCGCATAGAATGCACTCACCATTGAGTCCCAAGAACCCGTGCACAAGCTGATGCCGTCGTTGCTAACGCCGAGACAACTGACACGGTTGTCGTGGCCGACAAGAGAGCCGACCTTCTCGCCGCGGGTGATATCCCACACCTGAAGAATATGAGCCAAAGGCCACACCAGAGAAAATGGGAAAGTTGTACCTTGCATTCGAAATCGTCGTAACCGGCGAAAAGCAGGCGACCCGAAACGGAAGTGGCAACGGATGTGATGCCGCAAAGAATGGATTCGGACTGTCCTTGTTAGTATAGGCGTCGAGCCTCGGCAATAGCACAACATACCCCGTAAAGGTTCAATTCGCGATCAGCGCGGATGTCGAAGAGGCGGCAGGTGGCGTCGTCCGAGCCGGTGACGAACGAGTGGCCGTCTGGGAAGAATTGGATGGCGTTGATGTCAGATTCGTGACCGGCGAACGTTTGCACAGCCTTGCCGGCGCGGATATCCCACATTTTTGCGAATGCATCGCAAGCGCCCGAAATGAAAGTGTTCTGGTTGGTGGGGTTGAGACTGATGCTCATCACGTCGCCCAGGTGGTCGGCGAATTCTGTTACTTTCTGTCCGGTCTCAATGTCCCACTTCATGCAGGTCATGTCTCCCGATGAAGTCAAGATGGAGCGATCGTTGATGAAGCGACAGCAAGACAGATATCCGGCGTGCCCGGACAATTCGCGAGCAACACGCGTGGGGCCATCACGTTGCTGGTTTAAGTTGTAGATGGAGCAGATGTTGTCGAGACCGCCACAGGCGACAAAATTACCAGAGGGTGCGTAGGCGCAGGTCATCACCCACGAGGAGCGCAAGGGGATGGCGTGGACCTTGTTAGTGGTGTAGGCGTCCCAAATGATAAGCTTTCCGTCTTGCGAAGCTGAGACGAGGTGTCTGCGGTCGGTCGACCAGTGCATGGCGTAAATCTTGGCTAGGTGACCCTTCAATGTGCGCTTCGCCTTCATGAGCTGGTTCTTGGGAACAGGTTCATGTGCTTGCTGAGCGACAGCGCGAACTATGTCATTGGTGAGTTCAATTCACAAAATCTATACGTCCAGCACACGTACGCGTAGTGTCGGCGAGCTCATCCTTCTTCCTCTTGATGCGATCCTTCAGTGTCTCGGCCTCGCGGCGCGCCTGCTGAATGCGCGCCTGCATCGCCTCGGGCGACACATCATTGCCGCCTTGAGAGTTCATTGCAACGAGTCGATCGGGCTCTCTGACCTGACGACGGCAGCGATCTTGAGAATGTGGGGTTTGGCACGTTACGGCTGACGACGGACCGGCGATCAGCTGGCGTGACGTGTGAAGCCGGTCGAGAGAAGCGGCCGACGCCTGTCGTAGGAGGCAAGAAAACAGGAAAGCTGCCTAAATGTCGCGTCGTCGATAAACAGGTCGTCGCTCGCGGCTCGCTGTCGCTGAGCTGCCTCGTCGGAGACTGTCGGTTGCTGACGAAGGGAAACGGTAATTGGCGAAGTAAGATTACAACGAGCTGGGAGACGGGTGTGGAGGACGGGCACGGGGGGGGGACGGGAGGAAGGAGAGACTGGAGTCATTGGACAGGACTGCCTAGCAGTCGAGCAATTGGAGATGGGCACTGCCAAGCGACCACTGCAATTTGAGAAGGTGGCGCCAAATTGGCACCATTCCCTGAGGGCTCGACAGATTGCCTGCGGCCAGCGTCCACTTTCGCACCACACCATGCACAGTTCAAGACTAGCGTACCGATGTTGGCGGGCGGAGAATCGTAGAACGGCAGGAGCAAGAGGGAATGCAAGCTCCAGGGGCGTTCCTTCTTGCAGCTGCAATTCCCTGTTGAGCGGCCGGGCTGATGAGAGTGGCCTCACCAGTAATTAAGTCGGTCCTTTATGCCGACACGACTGCGGGACGTGCGCGCTTCTTGAAAAGCACAATGACTTGCGTCCCGTCAATTGACGAGCCCGTATTCTCATCTTCGATTCTTGCCTTTAATTGGAGGGTGATCGAGCCCTGCGAGCTACTGTACAATTCTTGCTCCGAGGCACAGTCGAGGTACGTACTGTAGCTCGGAGGTGCAGCGGCCCAGACAAGCCCATGGAAATGACCCGGGTGCAGCCTCCACTGGTGAAGAAAGCGCAGACCACACGGGGCCTATGAGTGGTGCACCCAGCCAGGGGCTGATCTGATGAGTACCCGCTTTCAATGCTGCAGAGAGTTATTGTGCTCTCTCTCTTGGAAAAAGATCCGCACCATCATCTTCAAGTCTGTTTCGATGGCGCTTCGCGACTCATGTATTGAACTCCAGCATCACTTCTTCCAAGGACCGCGCTTGGTGTCGACTGCCAGTTATAGCTCAGGCCTTGGCTCTGTGGCGTGAGCATAATGAGCGTGAACACGCCACTTCGAGAGCTTCAGTCTAGGACAGGTCTGAAGGGATAGCTTTTCTACCAATGCAGTCAACTCGCCCTGTTCTAATTGTTGTCAAATGAACGCCAAGGCCTCAACAGGGACTCGGATGCGGCAAGGTGGAACAACCCCAGATGCACCCTGTCGGAGCAGCACCAGCATAATTATGCATTGAATCATGCGAGTGACACTGGAACAAACAACGCAGCTCACCAATGGAGTGGACTCCGCACGCTCTGCATGCAGCACTCAACGTTTGAACGGAGTGTTGCTGATCTCTCAAAGGATCACAGGACCTTCGACTCCCTAGCTCCATTTTATATTTCAATGAAACGATAGGTATTTCATCCAAGTGCGGGACGCTGCGTTCCACGACGCGAACAGCGTGGCCTGCTGACAGTGGGCGCTTGTGTGGGAACGAGCAGTTCCACAAGTCAGTGTGCCCTGCCATATAATGCCACATAGGTAACAAAGATGGGAATACGATTTGGTCACGCGTGGACTTTGGAAGAGAGACCTCCAATTCCCAGGCTGGTGGACAGGGGGGCGTCGTACCGTTACAGGTTCGAAGGAGGCGTCGTTCTGCATGCACCGGCAGTCATGGTCTGCTCTGCGGCCAACATCCAAACGTCTGCTGGAGAAGCGCGTTTGGCGCTTTGTAGTTGAGCGTATTCAGCCTCGCTGCTGTCACGAACGGGTGGATCCATGCTTTCGGGATATTTTCGCAACTTCAGATCAATCATCAGAGGCCATCAGTATGACACGCTGAGAGGTACAGCGAAGATACGACGCAGGCGCAGAAACAAAATTCCAATTAAGTAGACGACATGCCGCGGAATCAACCAAAAACGTCAAGTATTCTGGTCACATGCATTGATTACAACCCACACTGGATTTCTCAATACACTGTGGCTTGAGATCAGCAAGTGAGCGTTCTGCGGATCACATCATCCGAAGCACATCGCGTTTCTGACCTGTGACGGCGTGCTTGTCGCCTTTAGCGCTCTCGTGAGTTGCAGCATTCGTCTGGTCCATAGTCGACCAGAGCCTGCGTGTACAAACAGTAGTCTCTAATTGCTTGCAAAATCTGGATTGAGCGAGCTCATGGCAACTTCCGTGATTGCCACACGTGGGCGATGTTCCGCAGTTCTCACTGGGCGTAGTCTGATTCTCGATTCTTAGCGTCTTTTTATTCCCTGCAGGGTCTGGCGGAAGTGAAGCAAGAGATCCAACAGATCTTGCCGGGTACCCCATCATTTAATAATAAATCCACATTGCGTGCGAATACGCGGGGAGCAGGCACTTTGTCTCCTTGTCGTAAATTCCAAAATGCGAAGCAGATAATGACGAATGTGGGGACTGCCACTGCAGCAAGCTGTCGTGGAAATGTCTGCCTCTATGGGAACGCATCCGGTCTTGAGAATTTTAAAGTGCGGGCTAAATATTTTGTGAGTTGCTTGCCCGAGCGAAACAAGACACCACGAATTATTGCGAAGCTTGTGAATGAAAAGCCCATGCCGCCTGAGTGCCTTCATGTTGACTTGCGGTCCAGGTTCGAGTGATTCTTCAGGGATGTGTAACATCACTGTCAATAGAGCAACCCGAGTCCGAACACGTGACTTGTACGCCGTAAAGCATCTCTATTGTCTCTAGAATCTATGCGAAGCGGACCTACCAGCCATACATTAGTGAGTCTTTGCCCACGCCTTGAACCATTCTAAAGCTTCTGGGTTAGCGACACTGGCATTGGTCTTGACTTCCAAGCCAGAGAGAATCTGTTTCACAGCGACTTCGATCCTGGAGAGCGGTTAGCAAACCAAACATGAGGAACTCTGGGAACAACACGTACTTCTTCCCGTTGCTTGTCTTTGGGATGCCTCCACCACATTCCTCAATGATTCCTGGAACGTGCCTAGGGCTCAGTTCCGCCTTAATCTTCGACTTGATGGATGCTCTGAGGGTCTCGTCAAACGCCTTCCCTGGCACCATCACCACAAACAGGCAAACCGTCTCGTCCGTGTCGTGCTCTCTCCGTCGACCGACACACACAGCATCTTCAATGTCGGCGGCAAAGAACTTTGTGAGGATGTTGTAAATCTCAGCAGACCCGAATCGAACGCCTGAGGGCTTCAGCACGCCGTCTGAGCGACCAAGCATGGTAAGACTCCCGGTGGATACATCGAGCATCTTGACAAAATCGCCATGGTGCCAAACTTCGCCCTGTACGCCACATACGTTGGCAAAACGTTCAAAGTACGCTGCCTTGTACTTGTCCTGGCCATTCTTCCCAAAAAAGGTCAATGGCTGACAAGGGAAGGGCTTGACGCAGATGAGATCTCCAGGCTCCCCTTGAGGGACTTCTTCAGCCGTGAGCGGGTCGACCACGCGAATGGCCATTCCGAGGCCTGCGCACTGGATTTCCCCAACTCTGACGGGGAGCAACGGACAAGGTGCGCCAAAGAGAGAAATAATGTCCGTTCCTCCAGTGATGGAGGCGAGATTGATGTGCTTGGGAAAGGCCTCGTAGATGAATTGGAAAGTGGAAGGCGGCAGGGGTGACGCAGTGGAGTATATCGCCTCCAGGGAGGACAGATCGAGAGATTCGTCGCGAACAGGGTAAACATTGTTCGCTTCGAGGGCTGTGAGGTAAGAAGCCGATGTACCAAAGTGGGTGACCTTCAAATCGGAAAGCACCTTGGGCAGAGACATGTAGCCATTTGGTCTGAATGGGGAGCCTGAATAGAGAACCAAGGTCGTGCCTACAGCAAGTGCGCCAATCGACCAGTGCCACATCATCCATGAGGTTGTCGTGAAGTAGAGCATTCTCGATCTTGGCGTCAAGCTGCAGTGCAGCATGTGCTCCTTTTTATGCTGCAGAAGCGTGCCAAGGGCCGTGTGGACGATAGCCTTGGGGAGCCCCGTGGTGCCGCTCGAGTACAATATGTAGAGAGGATGTGATGGAGGTAGCATCTCGAATTTCAGAACGTCTTCGGGAGCTGTGCGCAGGAATGCGTGGTATTCCACAGCTTGAACGCCCAAGCTCACCAGTTCCTCCAGACACAGATCCGCAGCGATGTTTGGGATAACGACGACAGTGGTCAACGCCCCTTGCTTGCGCAGCTCCCTCACGATTTCCGCTGTCTTCGCCGTGCTGCTCCATTCTTTGCCATTGTAGACAGTCCCATTGTCGGCAAACAGAACCTTTGGTGAAATCTGCCCCAAACGATCGAGGACCGCAGACACTCCATTGTCTGGACTGATGCCAGTCCAAATAGCACCAACGGCTGCGGCACTCAGCATTGCGACCAGCGCCTCAACGTGGTTGGAGACATAGCCTGCGACGACATCTCCAGTTTGCAGACCATTGGCTCTTAGGGCTGATGAGCAGCGCCGCACCGCCTCGCGGAGAGCGGCCCAGGTAGTCTCGCGAATGTCAGAACTCGGTAGTTCTGTCACAGTAAGAATGGCAGTAGAGTCGGGATCCAGCTCTGGAGATGTCGGTGGAAAGAGCAGGTTTTGGGCAAAGTTGAGTCGAGATCCGGAGAAAAAGTCAGGTCGTGGGAACATAGGTGCCCCAGGAGAGAGTGCCTGCGTACGGTCAATATGTCTTCGGGCAGACTTGAAACCGAGTCACAGGTTTCAATCTCATCAAAGACCAAGTGACTTGGGCGACACGTGATGTGTATCTGGCTTTGCCAGGACCTGCCTCTTGATCGGAGAGAAACTCACTCACCTTGCCACGCCCCTTCTCAGACACTACGCCTACGAAGTCCCAGCACTCTTCCCAGAAGGCCGCTACGTTGTCGACACTCCACTTGTACAGACTTTGATAGTCGTCTCCATCCAGACCGTGCTTCTCCTTTACAGCTTGTAGGAACCGCCACATGGGCGTGGACGTTGGATCAGGATGGCGCCATAGCACCTCAGCCTTGCCAGATCCGCCGATTTGTGTCATTGTGAGAAGATGAAACTTTGCGGAGAAAGTGAGGGCTTGAATCAATGTGTCTTTTTGAAGGAGATGACTGCCACCTCAGAAAATTACTCCTCGGGTTCTACGTTATCGGCCAATTCGTGAACCGGCGCAACCCGCGCTGCTCTGTTGGGAATATGGCGCTGAACATCCCTTCTTGGGATTGCTGGAAGGGGGGGGGGGGGCACTGTGGCGTGCGTGCCCTCTGTGGCTGAGACCCATCGGAACCGAAGTGAAGAGGACGTGTGCCGCTTACCTAAGCTGACATTTCAACTCGGTTCCGCGATGTGAGAACCTCGACGCTCGGTGGTATTGGGGCACAGCGGATTGAGAGTCACGTTTTCCACCTCAGAAATGAGACGTCCCTGCTCGGGGACTACTAATCATAAACACTACCAAACGGGCGACTGGGTGCTCAAGCATGATTAAAAGCTAAAGTACAACGAAGTATCGGGGCAAGGAACCCACCATCGCCATCCAGCCTTCCCATCGCTGGTGTGAAACCAATGATGACACTCGAGTCCGTGGACGGATCGTGTTTATTAGTCGCGTGTTGACGGGAGGGTCCGGTATGGTGGATGCAGCCCTCCGGCCTTGCCGGCAGCCTGACCGGGCAATTCGGAATTGGCCATCGCCGTTCACAGTTGCTTTTGGGTAAGGTGAGGTACGTAGCTTTGACGACCCCGAGCCCGTCTTTCTCTATCGACAGGCGTCATGCGGCCATGCGGTCCGAAGGCGAGCGACTCTGCGACGCCGCACCGCGAGGACTTCGCAAGTCATACGAAGCAATTTGCTTGTTATTAGGGGCTTGCCTGTGAAACCGCCAGTCCACCCATTGACTGCCGCCAAGAACGAGCGGGGAATCAAATTAGAGACTGTGAAACCCAGCCACTCATATCGCGCGCTAACAATCAGGAATTGACATCGCGATATGCGCCCAATTGGGGGGGATCCCACCCAGGCCTAGGGGGCTCAGTCTCCAAACCAGGCTTTCCGATGGGCGTGAAAACGCTGACGCAGTGGACTTGCTCGGATCGTGAGCCTCGCACCTCGGGTACCTGAACGCGAGCACGCCCAACCCAATCATCTTTGCAAGCGAGTGGCACTCTTGTGGGGCAGATCCTCCTGACACCGACAGACGAGGCTCAGGTCATTAGCATTACTTTTCACAGCAGCAATTTGCCTCTGCACGTCGTGCACTGGTCAGGTCAGCTCCCCTAACTCCAGTCGAAGTCCGCACCCTGCCTCCTTTCCGCCCAAGGCCTCTGCTGCTCGACCTTTTCCTTTCCCAACCTGCGATTACTTCCCTTTCGTGGCAAGCTCGTTGACAAGATCTTGTGTCTTGGTTTGTCAGTAATCAGCTCATGGTGGCGGCTTGCAGTCGACGCTGTGCACCACCGTGATCACTTGGTCCAAAGGTCCTGTTTCTTTGCGCGGCTGCTGCGGCTTTGACCTCCCATCCGAGACTTCCTGCTCGGCACACCGATCAGACACGACCGAGTCCACCTTTTTCGCGACTCGCCCGTCCTCTCAGTATTTGGACGTGACGACTTGTAATTGCGGCATCGCCAGTACACTTCGATTTGGCCCGTGGAGCAACTTCTGGTAGGTACTACTAAAGCCCACGCGACCCCTTTCCACCTGCCGTCATAATGATGGACCCTGCTGCGCACCCGCCAGCAACCAACGTCTCAGGGCAACAGGTGCGATCTGGATTCGATCTTGACGCTCCTCAGCTCGGACACGTCGATTTCGCGCTCGGCAATTCTGGATGATAGACTTGCACGGGCATCGCTCATAGCGACCCGGTGTGGGATCGGTTTTGTATCTGCTCCCATGCAGATTACAGCTACTCACCGGATGGGTGGTGCTACGGCATGACGGCAATGTATGATGGCAAGCGGCAAGCGCGCCCTGTGCCAGATCGCACATCTGCTTGTCAACATGACATGCCTCTCCTAACACCCCCAACCTCGTTCTCTCCTTCGAGCCTACTTGACATATCCACATTACTTCCATTTGATTGCCTATGTACCTTTTCTTTCATGCTTTGCTAACCGCTCAGAAGTAGTAACCCTAATTGTTATTCTCGAAACGAAACGACGAAATCACCTAAATTCGCACCGCAACAGGAGAGATGCCCCGTCGACTGGCAAATCCATTCTCGAACACCTCCTCCGCCATGCCTGGGTCAGAAAAGCTGCGCGAGCGGCGCCCCTCCAGCTCCAAAGGGAATCGTCTTACCCAATTCTTCTCATCAAGCCCCAAGGCTGCCGACAACACGCCCCAAGCCCTGCTTGCCATGCAACAGCAGCATCCCCCTATTTCTACCGCCGGAATTACGAGCTCGACTGTCTCTCTTCCTACAATTTCCTTGTCAACAGCCACAGCGGAGAGCAATACCATTGATCTCCCGGCCACGAAAACTTTGTTTGAGCCAAAGTCTGCCGAAGAAGCAGAGCGCCAGAAGCGAGCGGATGCTCAGTTTGGACCCTTGAGTCATCCAAGCCACCTCTGGACTAGCAAATCGCACGGACGTCCTCTGGCGGCCCCTATTGAGGATGATCCTCCTCAGAGTGCCCTCTACACCACCTACATCAGCTATCTTATCCTCATTCTGATCGGCCACATTCGTGACTTCTTCGGTAAGCGTTTTGGCGACAAGAAGAGGTACAACTCCCTCAAAGCACAGAACGGATACGCACCTCTGAATGACGACTTCGACAACTTCTACACCAGACGACTCAAAGTCCGCCTTAATGATTGCTTCGCCCGCGTGTCCACAGGAGTTCCTGGCCGCTACATCACCCTACTGGACCGCGAATCCGACGACTTCAACCACAGCTACCGCTACACTGGCACCACGACGGAAACCTTGAACATGAGCTCCTACAATTACCTCGGATTTGCCCAATCGGAAGGACCCTGTGCCGATGCTGTGGAGGAGTGTGTGCGTCGCTATGGTATCACCACCTGCAGCCCCCGAGGTGACGCAGGCACTACCGATCTTGCTGTCGAGGTAGAGCGGGAAATTGCCAACTTTGTCGGCAAGCCGTCGGCCATGGTGTTCTCCATGGGCTATGTCACCAACGCCAGCTCTTTCCCTGCTTTGGTCTCCAAAGGCTGCTTGATCATTTCAGACGAGTTGAACCACGCTTCAATCCGCGTGGGTGCTCGCATGTCCGGTGCCATGATCAGGTCCTTTGCGCATAACAACGTCCGAGAGTTGGAAAAGGTTCTCCGCGAAGCCATTTCCCAGGGACAGCCTCGTACTCACCGCCCCTGGAAGAAGATCCTTGTTGTCGTGGAAGGCCTGTACTCGATGGAGGGAACAATGTGCGATTTGCCTGGCATCTTGGCTCTCAAGCGCAAGTACAAGTTTGCCCTTTTCGTTGACGAGGCGCACTCTATCGGTGCCCTCGGCCCTCGCGGTCGTGGTGTCTGCGACTACTTTGGCGTTGACCCTGCCGAGGTGGACATTCTCATGGGTACCCTCACCAAGTCCTTTGGTGCCAACGGAGGCTACATTGCGGCCGAGAAGCACATCATCGACAAACTGCGTGCCACCAACTCTGCAACTCAGCTCGGAGAAACCCCCTCGCCATGCGTCCTCATGCAGATTCTCGCTTCCTTGAAGATGATCACCGGTGAACTTTGTCCTGGCCAGGGAGAGGAGCGCCTGCAGCGCATTGCCTTTAACTCTCGCTACCTTCGTCTTGGTCTCAAGCGTCTGGGGTACATTGTCTATGGCCATGACGATTCCCCCATTATCCCGGTCATGCTCTACCACCCTGCCAAGATCCCAGCGTTTTCTCACCATATGCTCAACCGTCAAATCTCGGTCGTTGTCGTTGGCTACCCTGCTACGCCACTCATCACGTCTCGCGCTCGCTTCTGCGTTTCTGCTGCTCACAACAAGGAGGATCTTGACAGACTCCTGCGCGCTTGTGATGAGGTTGCAGACGAGATGAACATCAAGTACTCTTCTGGCATCGCTGGCGGTCTGGACGACCTCGACCCCAAGTACAATTGCCCGATCGAGGATGAGCTCGCCTTCCGCCAGTCAAGAAAGCTGATCTACCCGCCCCGTTGGTCGGTGGAGGATGTCATCGAGAGGGGTGCTCGGGACGCCAAGCTTCCCCTCCGATGAATGGTCGGCTCTGGCGCGTATTATGGAGCATTGTTATGGAGTTTGCATACGGGGGCGTGACATATGGTTGGAGTGTGGGAATAATGTCCGAAATTTTTGATTTGCTGCTCCTACAAGGGCGAGGACGCAGCTGGCGTTGGGACCTTCACGATTGCATACTAGACCGGAGGGCCTGTAAAGGATCCTGACGGTGCTTTCCCTCGAGCTTCTCCCCCCCCCCTCGCTCTACCAAATCTTTCATCGTTCCGGCTTTGGGAATGCCAGGGCTAGCAATGGCCTGCCGTTCTACTATCATATCCTTCTCGACTATCGCTTAAGACCTGGCAATACCCCGAGGATCTGCATACACTGTACTCGTTAGAAGGGAGGGTTCAGGCAAGGTGTGCATAACTGGGACTCTCCATGTAATTAGCAGCTTGGATGGTGTGATCAGCGCTTGCTGATCAGATAGACTAATGAAGCTAATTCTGTCCATTGATAGGCGTTGTGATCAACTCTGTGCTGAAGCCACACATGTTCGTCTAGCTGCTATCGCTCGGTGAAATGTGATAAGTCTGGTGCCGGGTCCTACAGTATACTACGTGCCTGAGCACCTATACTAGGCCCAGGCGTACACTATGCGTAATGGCATTGCATTTCTGTTGCGCGACCAGCTCGAATTCAGCCGCAAGCGACAAGGCGTGCGTTGAGGCACGATGCTATTATTAACTTGGTGCCTTGAGCACAACCATGCCACTGGCGACTGGGCGACCCGGTCCGACACGACGCTGCTGGCGCTACTGTAAGGATGAAGTGTCGGTCTTGTTCAGTATTCAGGACGCAGCGGGCAACCCGAGTAGGAGAGCTTCAGGATTGAAAATGCAGAAGGACCTGAAACCTGGGGAGGGGGCCGTCAGGAGGGTGAGGTGAACGCTGGGAGTGGACGGGCCATGGATACGGGTACGCTGGTAGGCATTCTCGAATGTTCATGCAGGTACGAGCAGCATGTTTTGGGGACAAGGCGCGCTCTCCAAGGGCATGATGATAATGTGATACAGTGTCCCTATTGTTTGGGCCAACGCCAGGTGGAAGGTCTGCGGTCCGGGTGTCGAACTGCATTGCTGTGTGTATTATACAGCCATGCTCAGCCACGATCAGACCTAGGGTCGTCGGTCGTGCTTCAGGGCCGTCCATTGCAGTGACCTATTTGGTGGAGTCGGTGCGACGGGAGCGGCTAGTGGTGCCTGACTGCGCTAAGTTGGATGGACTCACTGCATGGGTGCAGGTGGGGAATGGCGCCGTCCGCCATGGGCGTCTGTCGCTGTGATCTGCCATCAGGCCTGGTCGAACCTGTCTGTCGCAAGGTCTGATCAACACTCTCCAGGCCCGTGTCACGAGGTTCGAGATATACGCACCGATCAAGTTCCTCGGCGCCTGCCACCTTGTGCTCCTCACCTCGCTGCTGCAGCCGCCCTGGCCTGTTCGTGCTCAAGGTAGACGAGGAACGACGCCCGTCCTTTGCCACCTTCTCCTCTCCTTCGACGACGGGGGTCAGCCCCTTCTCGCATCGAGCCCCCCCGGATTCCACGCCAGCAACGCCAGAGCCTGTCACCTCACAAGTCGATCGAAGACACCGCCCAGGTCATGAATTTTGACGGCGCCTACCCCGAGTCGGATGCCGACGACGAGTACGAGCGCAGTCACCACGGCGATCACTCACCCGTTGGCGACTCTGAGGCATCGCCCATCGGCTCGGAGCTCTCGTCAGCACACACCACCTCGGCTGAACACACGCCCACAACATATGGTCACGGCGGACGCAGTGCTGCCGACCGACTGCCCGAGACGATTATAACGGAGTGGACGGCGGACGAGTGTGCGGACTTTATCTCCAGCATCGGCCTGCAGCAGTATGCGGATAGCTTTTTGGAAAACGACATTGTGGGTGAGGCCTTGGTGGCCCTTCACCACGATGACTTGAAAAGCATGGGCATCGCCAGTGTCGGCCATCGCCTCACAATACTGAAAAGCGTGTACGACGTCAAGAAGGCGCAGGATGTGCCCTGCGAGAGCGATCACTACATGCCGTTGTGTGAGTTTTCCACGCCTATCGCAGGACAAGCAAGACTTTTCTGACCACTCCAGCTGCCGACGCCGAGGCCCAGTATGTCACCGCCACCCTCAAAGATATCAGGCAACTGGTGGAGCAGCTCAGGCTGCGCGACGAGCGCATGAATCTACTCGAACAAGACTTGCGACGCATGTCGGACGACTGCAGACGGCTGAGGGAAGATATGCTCCCAGCACTGCGCCTCGTCAAGGACGCCCAGACGCCCTTGCCCAACCTAGTCGGACCCAATCAGGGAACATCATACAGCTACGACGGATCGACCTTGTCGCCGCCCGCACCGACACCACCGCCCGGCGGCAGCGGCGTGAAGCGACAGTACTCGCAGCGCAAGATCCTCATAGGGGCGATGCCAAAGAATGCCTCCCCAACACAGGCCACCCACGAGCGATCGATCGCCGAACAGACTCTTGACCCGACCGGTGCGGCCGAGCGCGCCGTCCTCTCGTCCTCCCACCTACACACCATGAATGGCGCTGGGCACTCCTCGTCATCACCGGCCTACCCTTCGCCTAACATGCCATCACCGACATCGCCGCAGACACACATGAACACACTGGCCTCACGGTCCTATCGAGGCGAGGCGCCGCCGCTGACGGCACGGAACGACGCTGATCACGGAGGCTTTCCCCGAGGGCCAGGGTCCGTTCGTGTGCCACCTCAACGCCGTGAAACTCCGACAGTGCCGGATACACCAGGCGGCAGCAACAACAGTAACCCGAGGGACAACTCTGTGGAAATCTTCCGCTCGTTCCGCGTGAGCATGGACGATCCCTGCCACAAGGTCCTGCCAGCCGCGTTGAAGAAGTATCAGATCAATGCGCCGTGGGATCAGTATGCGCTGTATATTGTGTACGGAGATCAGGAACGATGCTTGGGCATGGATGAGAAGCCCCTCATCTTGTTTAAGCAGTTGGACAAGGAAGGCAAGAAGCCCATGTTTATGCTTCGCAAAACCAACCAGGCCGCAGCGGGGGAGGGGGAAGGAAGCGGCAGTAGGGCCATGGGGTACGATCCGCCGGGAGGCATCATCTAGAGATTCCGCGCTCCGTGGGGCGTGGACATGGGCGGTACGCACTCAAGGCGTTTGGGCATAAGGGTACATATTGTCTTGGATACCTTAGCGTTATCACATGTGGTTATCAGATCTTGTTTGAATACTGATGGGGAGCATTTACGCAGCAGAGAGGGACAAACGGCGTTTCATCCGTGTAGATATTCTTTTCCGTTCTGGGGCAGCCGGGTCTGGCTTGATCTCGGGTCTCCTGGGGGTTCTCGCTTTGAGACGACGAATCAAGCAGCCTCCAACGGGAAGTGCGAGTTTCTAAGGTGACTATCATCTTCCTTGAACAGTTATTGGGGGAGACTGCAGGTTCTCCCCATAGAAGTTCGAGACACGTGCTGGGCTGTCGAGCTGAGCATGACCTAGCCTGATGATAGGTACCTTATGATGGGGTGTCCCGAGATGGAACAGGTTCACTTGGCATAGCAGGCTCTACGAGTACGTGCTTGCGCACACCGGCATGCCATGGACGACGCAGTTCGACAGTCCGCAATCAAGATACTGTTCATGCAGGAGAGAGCCGCAGCGTGCTTAAATTCCAGGCCTTTGGCAAGCAAGAGTTGCGTAGCACGGTAGCCGGAGCTCTTTGTCCACTATTCCAGGCTCGAGATGTCTGGAGCCAATCAGAGTGCCAGTTGTGACTTCTATTTCTGTCAGGCGGCTGTGGCGCAGACAGCGGCACGCGTCATGACGTTTCTCATGATCTCAGCCACATGAGCCAAGGCTGTATCCGCCCTTCGTTGTTCAAGCTCCCAAAATTGGCCGTCATAAGAAAGGGAACTCCATCTTGTATATACTTGACTGTGCACATTGTAACAACCTCTCCCGCGGTATTCACGGACCGGCCTAGTGCTGCTCGCAGATACAAACTTGGCGCGTGTGACGTAAACAGACAGTGGCCGGACATTTCCACTTGCCCCGCGACCCTTGAAGGGTCTCGAGTCCCTTGACCAACAAGTTGCTTCCCGCCTCAACGCCAAATTGAGAATACCTTACCCAAGTCACTCGATAGAATTTGGCACCCTTGCCGTCGGATCGAGCAAGGTAGGCGGCAATGCTCGACGAGAACCTCCCCACCTATCGCTTCCGGCAGTCTTCAGATAACCACTTGAACACGCTCCTCTATTTCACACACAATGGATCCGAGCCGTCTGCAGACTACTTGATCAAGCGTCCACCGCCATCTGAATCGCCAAACCAGTACGCACTTGGCCTCTTTGACATTCAGTATGCGTCCGTTCTCTACGCCGAGGTCCTCGTCAAGCCCGAGTGGCAGCAGCCCACCCTCTCTGCTGCCGAAATACGCGCCAATGCAGGGAACCCCCCCGTGGCCACGCCGCTTGTGCCAAACTCGTTCACGATTGAACTGTACAACCCGGACCAGAGCGTCCAAATCAAGTATCATTCAGGGAGCTGGAGCAAGGACGCGTGGGAGTTTGAGGTGCCGCTGCGGAGTTTCAAGCAGCCGACCGCGAGCCAGATTGATCAGGAATCGCCGGAGGCGATTATTCCAGACTTGATCCCCAAGGCAAACTTTCGATGGAAGCGAGACGGGAGGATGAGCCGAGACATGACGTGCTACATGTCCGGCAAGACGGTGGGGGGTCAGAAGAGCAAGGAGCCCGATATCACTGTGGCACTGTTCAAAGCGGGAAGATCAGGCGGCTCTCTCTCCATCTATGAGCCCAACATGGCACGCGTGGACGTGGAGGATCGGAAAGGGCTGGAGGTGATTTTGCTCCTGAGCGCTGAGGTGATCAGGGCGCTTTACCTGGCACCGAAGCCGGATTTGTTCAACACGGCTGGAGCTCCGCCGCCGAATGTCGCATCGAAGAACACAGCCTCACAACTAGCGGCAGGAGCCTCTGATTCGATCCCCGGGGCTTCCATGGCCGGACGCCCCACGGCGCCGGCAGCGTCAGGGATCGCCATGTCTGGTGACACGGGGCATGGGAAGGCCACGGCGCAGCAGCCACGCCGCGCGACGCACCCCACGGGAAAAGGCCCAGATGCCGTGTCGCGCTCGGAGATTGATGCCGAAACACGCCGTCGACAAGCCATGATTGAGGAACAGAAAGTCCGAGAGCGGAGACTGCAGCAGGAGCAAGACGAAATCAAGCGGATGCTCGAGCGCGAAGAGCGCGAAGAAGCAGAGCGAAGGAGGCGCGCCAACGAGAAGCGGGAGCGCGAGGTCGCCAAGGAGACGGAGAAGCTGATCAAGCAATATGGCTCGCAGCCGACGCTGCCGCCTCGTCCCGGAGGCGGAGGAAGAGGAGGAGGGAGCACGCAGATGAGCGGCGGTGCGGCTGGATGGTTCACCTCCGGCCGCGGCAGCGCGCCAACTCCCCCAGCGCAACCTCCACGACCGCGGAGCATGGAACCGCCAAGGACCAACGTTCGCTTTGCGCCGCAACAGCATGCTCCCGCGCAACCACAACAGAACGGAGGCGGTCCCAGTCATGGCGGCAGCGGCGTCAGTGCCGCCGCCAAGAAGATTACCAACCTGCTGAGCACGGCGTCGCCCTACTCAGGACCGGGTGCTGCTAGCATGAGCACGTTCTTTGGCAAGCCCGCGGAGGAGGACAAGAGGAAAAAGGTCAAAAAGAAGCAAAGCACACACTTTTGAGGATAACCTTGGATGAAGAATCACGACTGGCGTTGGTTTGACGTTTGATGATGATACCAAATACGCATGTGGCGAGCTTGAACATACCCTGTCTGAATAAAAAGCAACTCAATACTCCACATTGATCATTTGACATTGTCTGGTGGCAGTTTCGATGACTTTCGACGCTTGATTCTATTGATCGCTCTTGTAATCCCTTGTCCCCACAATGATTTGCCCATCTCGCTCTACGCCCAGAATCTCATGGTGTCCTTGAATTTGGGTCCGCATTCATGCTCGGGTCTCCCTGGTAGCATGCAAATGTGCATGGTCGGCACAACTGTTGATGGCGGAAGACGAGGCGGAAGCATGTACCTTCATGGACACAGCGCGTACAGATGCATTTCTTGCGGGGATTCATCGCAATGAGCTTGTCGTGGACTCGCAGGGCATCCATGTCGACTTCCAGCCTGGGCGCAGGTGCAGCATTCGCATTCCGCTCAGAGGGCCCGGCTTCAGCGTCGTCGAAAAGTCCCAAGTCGATTGTAACATCAGAGGATACGCTAGATCGCCTCTGTGACTGTGGCAGGGCAATATCGTGTGCAGGTTTTGCCATGTTGAAGTTGCTACAGTCGTTCTGGGCCGAACCCTGAGGGGCGTCCGACCTTGCGACATGCATAGAAGGATGCTCGTATGCGTGCGTGTCCTTCGAGACTGGGACACTTTGCCATAGTAGACTCGAATCGGGCGGAGGCCCCCTATAGCGGCGCCCATCGTGTATAGAATCATAATGAAGACCACGACTATGTGTGCTGATCACATCGGCTGAACTTTCAGATGCTTCCGATCGGCTGTTGGACTGTTCGTGCTCATGCTGCAGTAAACGTAGTTGGGATTGGTCCTGCTTCGGTGGCAGCTCTTGACTTGCTTTGCGAATTGGAGATTGGATTAGTCGGTCACCGTGTACTAGCGTCATACCAGGCAATGTTCGGACCGGAGAAGGCTTTTCATCATCGATAACGATCGGGTCGCCGGAATGTGAACCTCGGACAGTGAGCAACGGGGGTTGGTGATTCTTCACGTTCTGTGGCACGCCTGCCAGAGACCGGTGCGGATCGGTCATCATAAAATCCTCCTTCTCCCCTGATCATCTTTGGGAAGCGGCACTTGGGTTTGAGGTTGCCATGAAAGTATTGGACGGCGTCGTATTTGGTTCGCGTGGGCGGCCACCAGAGATTCAGTGTGTGGCGGCCCATCAGGTTATGACAAGAGGCAGAAACTTTGTCCACATTGACATTGAACCCTAAACGACATGGTTGCTCATTCCTGTATCTCCTCGTGGGACAGGGAGGTAGTTCCTTCACTCTTTCACTCATCAGATGAAGCATGTCGGAGTCAGACGAAGCTCAGGGCAGGTACGTCCCGCTAAGCTCGTAGAGGAACTGCCACGGATACCACACTCTTTTTCTCCTCAGCCTGAACACGACCGCTCTTCAACTGAGCCTTTTGATTTGGTGTGCGCTCTACCTCGCGCCAGGGCTGGAGCTCCATTGTTGTGGTGTTTCGGGGCTTCTTGCTCGCGGCGGCGCGGGGCCGTATAAAGGTAATTTCACCAGCGAACATTGTGACAGAGCGTCAGTGGTCATAAGCTGTGCAATGATGTTTTGTGTCGGGTTGCGACCTCAGGTGATGAGGTGTTCTTTGAGCCTGCTCAAAATGTGGTTGGAAGATGTGGCAAAGGTCTGCAGTCTCTATTGACACCCCAAAATGGCCGATATGTCAAGCCGCTTTGACCAGGGAGCAACGTTCTGCCTCCTTTTGGTCGTGCGCAGAGTCTCCGTGTTCAATTTTTCTTTTTTCCTGAGCTTCCAATGCGGATTTCCACCTTGACTTGGAAACCATGCTCAGTGGGCCAAGTTTGGCCTGCAGTCGCCCACATTCCGAAGGACGCCGTTGCCTCTTCGCCATCTTGACGTGGACCATGACTCATTATGCTGGACGGCGTTGATGATATTCACCCGTTCATTGCCATGTCCAGCTTGAGCAGACCGTCATGCACGCTTTCCAGGCCCTCAGTGACAAGCGGCTGTTCTTCACTTGCGAGCACTCGTCACCATTGCTCGTTGTCGAGACGGAGGTCATTCACCACCATGTAGCGACTGAGTATGATCCACCCGTGCCGGAACCAACGCATTTGGCTCACGTGCGCTTCTGTCATAGCTCTGCGTCCCGTAGCGTAGCACGCACCTTCACCACCCAGAAGGTGGCTCGTGAAGACCAAGCTGTTGGGTCTCGACTTGCCACCGCGTACGCCCTGGAAGGCCTGCATCAAGATGGTTGGAAAGATATCCAAGATGGAGCTGTATTTGCGAGCCATGCTGACGGATGTAAGGGTGTATAGATCCACAGGATTCTTCCAGCCCGCTCGCCCCTTGACAAGAGCGCCGACAAAGGCGCGGGCGCCGTGGTACAGGGATATGTGATTCGGATGTGACGAGACGCCCTGCCCGTCGAAGGTTAGGAGGACATCAATGTTCGTTGGTCGCGGTTCGTCGGCACGTTGATCACTGGCTTCGGGCGCGAGGGCCGTATTGAGAAGCTCGACAATTTTCGTTTCGTGCCAGGTTGTTGTCATCGAATCGGGAAAATCGGTGCTACATACCTTACGTTAGCTGTGACATTGGTCGGAGGGCGTTTGGCACGTACGGGTTGTCCACCACAAAGACGTCATCTTGGCTCTTCAGGCCAAGGAGCAGACCACTCTTGACGAGCTCCCTCTTGCGCGTCTCGCCGAGCCCATCCGCGTCGCCTGAAATGTCAGCGCCAATGTCGACGGTTCCTCCTTGATAGCTCTAACCTGTGCTGAGACAGAGTATCCTGACGTGGTTCCCAAGCTCTGGTCTCGTGAGCGCTAGCACCGTAGGCGCAAAGAACATGGCCTCGTCGTCGGGGTGCGCAATCAACAAGCATATCCGCTTGCCACGGAGCGTGGGGAAACTCGATCGGATGACGTTCGCGGTGTACGTGTAGAGTGTCGGGACGAGCACTACAGCCAGAGCGGCCAGGTAGAGGACGTTCATCGTGATTGTCGGAGAGGCAGGCCACCAGTGGAAGCCGGAAACCTCAGCCAGACCTTTTGGTCCGCCGCAGCGCGTCGAGCAACCAGTCTGACCTTGCTGCAGGACCTCTGCCGAAGTCCCAAGGTGAAAAGAGTGAGACCTGTAACTTTGCAAGAGTAGTGGCGGTGCGGACGGAAGCTCGAGCAGCTTCTGAGAGCTGGATTGTTCAGGCCGGGGGTCCAGATGTGGGGCTGGCTACCCGTAGCTGTCAGGACGTCATGGCGAAAATCCTCCCCTTCAAGCCCGTTGATCCGTTCATGTTTTCGACACCATTCCCGGGTTGGTTGAGTGTCTCTTGATTGAAGCAGCAATGGCGCGTCAACGGAAAGAGCTCAAGGCGAAAGACATCCCTCTTTCCCAGCCAGACCGCTCGGGACCCAAGGGCCAAACCTTGCTCGACATTGCCCAGGAGAAGAATCTCTTTGCTCAAGCTGCCGCCCGTGAACGCGCGCTGAAGGCGGAGCAGCAAGGGCGCAGCGATGGAGCCAATGGAGAGACGCTGAGTCCGCAAGCCGAGAGGATCCTGGAGTCACTTTTGTGGACGATATCCTTGGCCATGCTTCACTTGACCTTTGATGTGCTGGTGCAACATCAGTATGGCATCGAGGTAGACTGGTCAAGTGTGACTCTGAGATTAGGGAGAGCATGGGTCGGTAAGTACCGTTCCGCCAGTGCCATCTTCGGAATACGAGTAGCTGAGCGTATAGTGTTCTTCTTGCTATTTTATCCCCTTCACCCTCACAAGGCGAATGAGCGCTTGCTGCCCGGATTGCCCATGAAGTACCAGCACTACCTGCGGCAAGCTGTTTTCAGCATATCCAGCATTGCGGCTGGTTGCTACTTAATTCATATCAGCAACAATTATGGATATCTCGCCGTTATGAAGCAAGCACCGCCACTTGGCTGCATCTGGGTATGGTCAGTTATAGAGCTTGACCTACCCTGGGCTGTCCTTAGTCTCATGGCAGCAGGAGGCTACATATGGTATGGAGGATACAGTATTTACTGAAGAGGAGACCCTTGCCCATTCGACTCGCGACGTCTCCTGCGAGCAATGCAAAAGCTGCCACGGCAAAACTAGACAGGAAATCCATCGTTCTGCGTCGAGATTGCAGGATCCCACATCTTTCTTCCTTTGAGACCAATCCATGAGGCCCTGACGCATGTTGAAGCCGTGGTGACATAGGATAGCACTGCTTTAATTGGGTTTCGGGCCGCTCTACTGATGTCGGGGGATAGTACTTGGGCACCAGTACTCTACAATGCCACAAGTCAATTTGACCTTGCGTGGAAGTCGTCAACCCCCTCCCCGACTTTGCTTGAGCTGGGCGTTCCAAGTGTACTGGACAGGGCATATCCTCCGCCAAGGAAGAACTGATGGTGGGTGGGTGTTTCTTCCGTGTTGGGTACTGTCAGGCTTTGTTTTCTTAAGGGATCATCAACCTGCACGCTGGACTCGCCGAGGGACGTCCTCAGCCAGATTTTCGCTCGAGGCGTCTTCTCTTTAATTACATTTCGTAGTTGACTCGGTTGGACATGCAGCCAGGCCCATCGTATGGACGGACTCTTGCTCGGCACGCGTGCAGCTACCCTGAGAGCGTTTGCAGAAAACGCAAGTGTGGCACAAGAAACAAAAGGGATGTCATCGAGAATTGCTTTTCTGTGTTTTGGGCTTGCTTGCTCTCTATGTAATGACGGGCGGGGACCGTTACCCCATGAGATTGGCGGCCATTTTGACTGAACCGAGATTAGCCTGAGGGTGAATGGGTGGGCGCTCCACATGGAGGAATGATCGACAGGGCCATGGAACCTGATCGAGTGAATTGAGTCTGCAAGTCATGACATGACAAAACCCACTCGCGAATTGTCAGTTTTGCCCCGTAGCGCCACGCCGATGTGATGACATGATCGCCTAATTTCCCTCATCACTCCGCGAGGACAGTGGCCAGCGAGGACGGCAACGCAGCGCAATGTTGGACCACGGAACACCGCATATTACTGTACATACACTGGCCTGCGCAAGCATCCTCCAGGAAGCACAGTGGCAGCTGCCCAATCAAATTGTACATGAGGCTTCCCCGTCCGCATTGCATTGCGCAAACCAGGGGCTAGGGCCCATGGGGAGCAGGGGAGACCCTGTCCATGCACAACACTTTAGGAGGAGATCGGGACAATTAATATGGACAGCGCTGGACCATGCTGGAGGTCATTGGTCAAGGGTAGCTAATCGCACCGCAACCACATGCCGAGCTTACGGTAACGCTGATGACGATGCTTCAGTTTTCGCTGTCCATTCTGAAACAATTGCAGAACGCTGCAGCCACTCTCAAAGGGGACACGGGGCCGTCCTGTTACGGCGAGTCAGTGTGCAGAACGAGGCGGACTGACGCATTGGACCAGATCACCCTCGACCGTCAATGTACCGCACCTGCGCTATCACGCCAATATCTGTAGCTAACCATTGCGCGACCCTCCACACCAAATTTCTCGGCGTCGCTAGACTCACACGTAGGTCCGAAGCCACGTTCTTTCTTGGAAGCAGCGCTATAGAGGGTCGTGACGGGGTCTCGCATGCCCAGAGAGGCTAAGCAGAGACGGACTAGTAGATCAGCTGCAGTCGTGCGCGTTTGCACGCTTGTTGGCGGCACCCTCTGTCATCAAGCACAAGACTTCCAAGACTTGCATCTTTGCAAACTCCGGTCCGGATAATTGACTGATCAATTCTGGTCTAAGTCTTCCGCTCCTGCCTGCATTGATCCATCCTTCGATCACTTTCCCATTGCTCCTTCTTTCATCTTGTGCCCGTTGTCCTGTCCGCTTCCTTCCTTCGTTCCTTCCTTCTTCCCAGTGTCGCCAAGCATCTGTGCCGATCTCGAGCGCAAGGCGACCAACAAGACGACGATTGAGCCGCTCGACGCATTGCAAATCTCCCGCCCCCTTCTGGTCTTGGAGGTAGCAGGGTTATTTCGACTGTCACGGCGACATTGGCCTCTGCTTCTCCTGTGCCTGTGGCCTTTCCATCCGCCATCTTTCCACTGTTGGCCTCTGTAAATCACAAACATTGGGCATCGCCTATGGTCGCGCTCCAGCGTCTTGCTGCTTTGGGGCAGAGCCGCGTCGTCATTGACGCCTGAGACAGCCGTCTCTGCAGCGACCCATTACCACATGGCCCTGAGACGATGGGATTCTTCAGCTTTTTGAACACCGGCAATCGGACGGGCAGCGGAACAGCCAGCTTGGATTCGACAAGCGATCTCAAGACGCAACCGTATGAGACCGCTGCGAGAGCGCTACCACCGATCCGAGGCACGCTCCCCGTTGCCGGTAATGGCCCAAACACGATCCACGATTTGAAACGTGCTGCACGCAGTCGCGAGTCGTCTGCCAATTTGCTTGGCAACTCCCGAACCACGACGTCGCACTCTCAAGCTCCATTTTGCGACAGCCCAGCCCCTGCCCCCCAGGTGCCCCGGCTCCGATCCAAGAGTGTGGGACGACCCAATTCAGCACACTCGACGCAGTTTGCGCCACAGACTTCGCAACGACCCAAATCAGCTGGGAAGAATGGAATTTCCACCTCACCCGCGCGCAAGCCTTTGGCGGTGCCCAAGGCGAGGCCTGGGCCCCCCTATTTTGTTGGTGTAAGCGGGCCCGAAGATGGCGACCATGACCTGCCACCAGTGCCCCCGATTGCGGCGCATTTCCAGACATCAGCGCCTTCGAGTTCCATGACATCCAAGGGGCCCGGTTCGATCAATGGATCCATCATTTCAGGCTCGGCACAGAGTGCTGGCGGCAAAGCAGGCTACGTGGATATCCTGGATGCCCAAGGCGCCTTGCGGCCTTTGGATTTCAAGTCACGACTGCGTGCAACTGGGGCGCGTGACTACGGTGAAGATGTAGCAGAGAGGAACCTGGGCATCAACGGCGTCGACCTCAACAGCCCGGCTGTGTTAGCATTCTATGCTTTGACAGGTGGCGGGCCCCTTGCCTACAAGTCCGACGGTAGTGCCGTCGACGTGCATGGCAACAAGTACGCTGCGGATGCCATTCCTGCAAGTCTAGCGAGCCAAGCGCAGCATGATGGCTCCGACCAAGCATCTTCAATAGCTAACCAACGACTTCGAAAGCCCGTCTTCCCGACTCGGACGACCAGCTTGAAACCAGACACCAAGTATTGGGACAATGCGGTGGCCGATACATACATTCACACCTCGAATGATGTCAAGGCTTCGCGGCGCTTTTCTTTGCAAAACCCTGAAAAGCTGCCGTCGTCGTCACAAGCGACGCCAATCTTGAGGCCACTCAGTATGCACCCGGCATTATCGTCTGCCAAGTCTATCGGTCGACTGTCTAGCAGCTCTGGGTTGATGACGAACCTCGCCTCGCGAAATGGACCCATGAGCGCCAATTTCTCGGGCTCTGAGAACCCAGAGCAAGAGCAAGAGCAAGGACAGCGCCGGCGACCTCGCAGTGCCAAAAGTTCACGGACGGTGAGAGCTGCCAAGCCGCATCAACCATTGGACCATGAGGATTCGAGCGACGAAGAAGAGTACAGCGGTCAACGAAGGCGCAGGAGCGTGTCTTTGTCTTCGAAGAATGATAGACGTTCGATGAAGCAAAGCAGCACGGAAACGTTTGACCTAGACATTCCCCGTTGGCGGGAGCGGGTGCTTCACAGGCCGCGTACGTTCATCGTCTCTCTTCCAAACGTGATCTGTGATACTGACACGCAGAAGGCTCATCCGCGCGGTCCTCGTCCGGGCATGATGCCGACAATGGAGTTGGTGCTCAGAACAAGCCTTGGCCGCTACCATCGCAGCCTGGGCCCAGCACTTTGCCTCGATCGCACAATACTCCATCGCGACTCAGAAACAGGTCGACGGGCAGTTCATCCCTGCACAGTCGCTACACTGCCCTGGGCAACATATTGGAAGACGTGCCCCCACCCCCGCCCAAGATCGACCTCGAAGCACATGGCGTGCACACCGACTCGGTATCCTCCTGGTCACCCAGTACTGTGGCATCAAGCAACAACCGAAGTCGCCACACGGCTGACACTTCGCTCGACCTTGGATACGTTTTGCCCCGCATGATGAACAACAACGACAAGGGATCACACGCTCGTCTGCGAAGCGACGGTACGACGGCGAGTGCCAAGACGAAAGGCACTTACACCTCCCAGCAAGCCGGGCCGGCGTTGGAGCCCAGGACACCCGACGATGTATATCTAAGCACAACCACTGACGGTTCGGACCCCGAGTCGTACATGGGGAAGCAGCGTCAACGCCACCGAGATGGGGAACAACTCTTGTTTAATGAAGATGTATATGGCAACGGCCTCCCTGGGCTTTTTGACCTAAGAGTAGAGGATCACTCGATACCACCCTTGGTAACGACTCGCAAATCCCGCTCCTCTGGGCCAGCTTCGGCTACCCAACTTCAGCCGCCGTCGTTGAAGTGGCGATACGAGGAAGATGACTCGTACTCGACCGTTTCTGAATCCGATAGGCGTCCTCTTCAGCCTGCTCCAGCTGGAGGCATCCTCTCCGCTGAGTATGACGCCGCGGAAGCAGATATGGATGCCCGAATGAATGCCAAGCTGGCCGCCAAGCTGCGGAAAGAAATGAAGCGTCGCGAGAGGATGAGTACGTCGTCCACCCTTGCAGCAAGAAGAGCCCGGATGGAGAGCCAAAAGCAGGCGGCCAGGGAGGAGTTGGAACAGGGTCACGTTGCCGACTCGGAGGTGTAAGCTGACATGGATTTCACGGATTTTGGGTCAATGATGATTGTGCAACGATTTCTTTACGATTTCTTTTTGGATTCATTTGGGTTAGAGCGGGATACACGGCTTTCTATAGATACCAAATTTGTAGTTTATTATCCGCCCATGTTATGGTCGTCATTAGCGTCGTGGCACTGCGCTGATTCTATCCTCTTCATTGCTCGTCTCTCGTTTATGCTTTTGGGGCCTTGACAGCTGCCAGCAGCTCAGCCGGGGGGTCCTGACGGTAGCCCTGGGGGTTGTTCTTGACCCAACGCCAGAGGTCCTCGCAGGCCCTCTCCATGGTCAGCTCGGTCTTCCAGTTGAGCTCCTCGTTGGCCAGCGACGGGTGGGCCGTGAGGTTAAGGACGTCACCCTGCCTGCGGGGCTTGACCTCGTACGGGAGGTCGCGGCCCACGACCTTGCTGAAAGCCTTGATGATGTCAAAGACGGTGCTGCCGCGGCCGGAGCCCAGGTTCCACGCCTTGACGCCGGGCTTTTTCTCACGGAGGTAGTTGAGAGCGACGAGGTGACCACGCGCAAGGTCAACCACGTGGATGTAGTCGCGGATGGCAGTGCCGTCGTGGGAGTCGTAGTCTGCGGCTCGTTAGCGGACGGTCTGTGCAGTCAAGGGGCCGACTCACCATCACCGAAGACGAGGAGCTTCTCGCGCTCGCCTGTGGCAACCTTTCCGAGCAGGGGGAGGAGGTTGTAGGGCACGCCCTGGGGGTCCTCGCCCATGATGCCAGTGGGGTGAGCACCGCAGGGGTTGAAGTAGCGGAGGAGAGCGCCGTTCCACGCCTCGGGGGACTTGCCCGCCTTCTCGAGCTTGTTGCGCTGGGCCTTGACCTGGTCGGTGATGACATCCTCGATGATGACCTTTGTGCGGCCGTAGGTGTTTGTGGCCTCGCGGGGGCAGTGCTCGGGGATGGGAATCATGTTCTCGAAGCGGGTGGCGTCGCCGTAGACGGTGGCCGAGGAGGAGAAGACAATGTTGGTGACATTGTTGCGCTCCATGGAGCGCATGAGGGCGACGCTGCCACTGACATTGACCTTGTAGTAGTCGAGGGGGATCTCGCCCGACTCGCCGACGGCCTTGAGGGCGGCAAAGTGGATGACAGAGTCAATGGCCGGGTGCTTCTGGAAGACCTCGTCGAGGGCCTTCTCGTCGCAAATGTCGAGCTCGTAGAAGAGAGGGCGGCGGCCGCAGATGAGCTCAATGCGGTCGAGGGCCACCTTGGAGGAGTTGTAGAGGTTGTCGACAATCACGACATCGTAGCCGTGCTCGAGGAGGGCGAGGGTGGTGAAGGAGCCAATGTAGCCTGTGCCACTGTCGCCTCTTGGTTAGCAGGAAGCTGGCCGTGGGCGGGAGGGCAGAGGGACGCACCCGGTGACGAGGACGGTTCCGACTGCCATTTTGAGTCCAGCAGAGGTATGGCAACTGTGTATGGGAGGTATACGGCGAGGGGAAGAGGAACAAGGGGTGGTGCGTCTTAAAAGTTGGATGGCGCCCAGGACGGACTGCACAGCAAGGTGGGAGTTGCGCAGGGGATGGCGGGGCACCAGACAGTCAACGTGGGGCGCTATCGAGGAGCTGAGTGGGAGTATTCCGCCTCGCGAGAAGCGCCTCGTAAGGACTGAACGTCCAGTTGCACATTTGCCGGACGTTCCCAGCGCGAACCTGAGGGACATTATCTGCGACAAGGGAGGGGTTCAGCCGCTGCGGAAAATAGGAGTCATGCTGTCCAATGCTGGCGATATGATCTGTGTGACATCAACTGGCCTCATGGAGTTTCGATCGTGCTCAACGCAGCAGTGACAGCGTGCCTCAATTTCGACGGAATTGAGGCCGATGTTGGACTTTTCCTGCTCGATGTGAACCTTGCCTGCCATATCATGTGTCCGAGATGGCAGAGACCATTGCTCAATCGCGAAAACGTTTTCTAGGCGAGGGTATGTGGTAATTACTGACTTCATGGCGGGAACGCGCCTCCGAGTCACGTAGAGGGTGGGGTGCAAAAAGCTTACATAATCATGCATGCCGTCCAGAATCAGCCAGCAGCGGTCGTTCTGGCGGTGAGTCCGAATGGCTCTAGGGCGTCCCTGTCGCGAAATTCAAACGCCCATTTCACGAAAGCGCCCCAGCCACCAGTCGATCGAACAGCAGCACCGGGAGCGTTGGGAGCAGCGCTGCAGAAACCGTTTTTTCCCTTTCCCTTTGCGGAGACTACCGAATTGGGCTCGCTACCTTGCACTTCCATTGGACACAAAATTGTTGCGATCTGGACGAGGCCAAACGCTTTCCTCGATTTCCAGCAGTGATTAAATACGGCACGCCGTTCTTCGCCAAGCCGCAGCCTCCAGCCACCTCGACAATCGACACCAGTTCGCGAACCTGCAGGTCTTTGTTGACACTCAGTTCGCTGCAAGCGACCACAACAACGCAGTCGGCTGGCCGTGTGATGGGCGAGGCTCCTGTGGAAAGGCTGCTACCATACCCTGCGACCCTTTCAACTCCTTCGGTGCTTCCGCTCCACCAAGGTTCTTTGTCCCTAGGACGCCAGATCACCAGGTGGTAGGCGCGTCAGCGACCTGGTTCAGTCGCACTATTTTCGTCGCATTAGAGCTTGGTCCCCAAAGACTCGAGTATTTTCTCTCGAATCCCTTTCGAATGCACGTCGGGTTCCACGATCAGATGCTGGGTCGTTGGACTTTCTCATCGTTCACTCTCAGTTGAGATTAGACTCGCAGGAGCTGCCCCCCTTCAATCATCACTCACCACCAACCGCGACCAAGATCATTCCCAGGCGGGTCACAAAACGTCTCGCTTCGCCATGCCACCGCGCGCCGTGAATAAACGGGCGACGGGGACTCCTGGACGCGCTGGTTCGCTGCCAGTCGGGTCACCCACAGCCAGCAGCCATCGCCTCGTTCAACCTCACCTGCGCGAGCTACAGGCCACGCCTGCCTCCCGAAGACAGTACAGTTATGGCTCCGGCCCCGAGCCTGCTCCCTCTCGCGCTGAGCGGACGTTGCGCAGAGGGCAGCAGCTTGACCTCGGCCATGCGGTCGGCAGCTTGCTTCAACGTCAAGACCAAGAAGATGCTCAAGCGTCCAAGAACGAGATGCCCCCTCCACCTCGACCACAGCAGGAAGTGGGACACGACGAACTGGCAGGAGATGCCGACTTATTTGATGCAGAAGCCGGTATGTTGCGGGTCCTTTGGGCTTTCGGAGCAAAAGCTAATCGACAGCAGACCGAACTCCCAAGAGAAGCACACGGCGGGCTGCGACGCTCGATGTCACAGCGCGGGGTGACGCTAATGGCCTCCCTGCGCGTTCGTACTTGTCGTCGTCTGTGGCCTCGGAAACAGCCTACCAGCAAGTCGATGACATGTCGGATGACCGAAGTTTCATCACCGAGAGCGAGTTGTTTGACCAAGCTACCATCGGTTCCTCACCCAAGTCAATACCAACGCCCGCGTTGCGCACACGATCAGGACGGGCAACGCAGCAGCGGCCTTCGGCTCTGCGCAACTCTGAGCAGCTGGTTTCTGACCAGACAACAGAAACTGGTCAAGTAGCGACAGGGTTTACATCAGCCCCAACCATAGAGGCACCTCAACACGAGACAGAGTATGCCTCCTCGTCCTACGCTCGTGCAAGGAACCAGCGTCTCGGATCCAGTAGACCCGATTTCGTGCCCCAAACTGCCGGCCAGCGTAACTTGCCCTCAAACTATAGTGATGCTGACGATGCGTTGCAACGGGAGATCGCTGCGTCGGATTCATCTGACGGCATTGAAGCCACACCTCCCCCCAAAACATCAGCGAAAATCTTGAAAAACACACAGAAACCTGTCACCGGGCAACCTGGAGCTTTTAGGAAAGCTGCCACGTCTCCCTCGGGTAGTACTGTGGTATTGGAGGCCGAAGAGTCTGGTTGGCTGGACTACATCCAATTTCAATCGCTATGGGACTGGCTTATGGGCGTCCTGGACGCCTTCAACGATGGATTAGCTCACACAACTCAGCGGTTGCTCAAATTGGCTCGCAAGTATGGTGTGCAGATGCTGGCAGTAATTGCGACATCGATTGTCGTACTCTGGGGTGCCATTGCCCTGTCACAATCAGGCGCGCCTGGCGCTGTTTGGGAGGCGTTCCCTCCGTCGTCATTGTCACCGTGGAATGGCGTAAAGGGGCTGGCAAACACTGTCGGACATTTGGTACACTCTCTACCGCTACCTTCCTTCTCGAGAGACCATACAATCTCGGGACTCTGGAGTGAAGAAGATGAAAAGGAACGTACTGCTGCTGACTACCTTCGTCAGCACAAGAAGGACTTCAGCGCGTTGAAAAAGGCGACCGACTTCAATCATGCGGCCGTAAAGAGGCTTCAACACATTGTGCCCAACGTCGTTCACATGGAGCTCAAGGACGGCAAGCCGGTCGTTGCCGACCAATTCTGGCATGCCATCCGGGACCTGCTGCGTGCAGATGAGAGTTTCCTCAGCATGGATAAGGAAAATGGCCAGTTCGCAGTGTCCTCCGACAAGCAGTGGCAAGCCATTGCCAAGCGACTCTCCGACGATCCAACCTGGACTGGCAAGCTCAATGCTAGCCTTTCTGATGTACACAGTCGTGTGACGGACCAGGTATCCATGTCCTGGGAGGCATGGGTCCGGGAGAACGAGGACAAGATTGCGAGCCAGCTGGGTTCTGCTATCGAGCAGGTGAATGCAGCTGCTTCCGAGAATAAGCTTGACGGGGTGGTCAAGAAGCTTCTTGAAAAGCACGTGCGAACCGACTCGACCATTGTCACTCGCGACGAGTTTATTCGTCACCTGAACAATGAATTCTCTGGGCACAAGGATCAGATGCGTCGTGAGATGGAGGAGCTGCTGCCACGCTTCCAAACCCTGCTTGACGAGGCCGTGGCTGCGGTCAAGAGCGAAGCGCCGCCGCCGGGCATGACCCGCGCCGATGTTACCAACCTGGTCAACAACATGATCCGCAACTCGCTCGCCAGTATCAACATTGAGGCTCTCGCGCGCGGCAAGATCCACAGCCATTGGTCCACCGATCTCTCCAACCAGGTCAACTACTTTGCCATTGGTGCAGGTGCTACTATCGATGGCAAACGCACGTCTCCCGTATTCGATCCCCACAAAAGGGGCGTCGTCAAGGACAAGGCCTACGAGAAGGGGCTGCGCAGCGCCAAGCCGCTGCCTCCCACAGCTGCCCTCACGCCGTGGGAGGAGGAAGGCGATTGCTTTTGTGGCGCTCGTCAACAGTCTGACCGAGGGAATCCCCACGATGTGTCCCTGTCAGTGCAGCTGGGCCACCAGGTCATCCCCCAGTACATTGTGCTCGAGCATATCCTACCAGGAGCGACCAATGACCCGGGGGCGATGCCCAAGAACATTGAGGTATACGCCAGATACGAGGATCCCGAGCTCCGGGGCCTGGCACTGGACTTTAGTGCCGTGTTTTTCCCTGATGGCGAGAAGACGTGGGACTATACGCCTCAGAATTTTGGAGAAGACTTTGTCAAGATTGGACAATTTGTATACGACGGCGCGGCGGCCAATGGCGGCGTCCAGATCCACCGGCTCAGCGACGAACTGGTGCAGATGAAAGCCTGGACCGACCAGGTTGTCGTCCGAGCGACGGATAACTACGGCGCAGAAAGGCACACGTGTTTTTATAGGGTGAGGATGTATGGTGAGAAGATGTAGAGGCCGCCTCGTCTGTCTTTGATCGTTAAGCGAAGCCATGGCTCGCGCTGGGTGCCAGCCCCAAGCGGAGTTTCATGTAATATCATTTCCTCCATAGCCAAGGTGTTTCCCGATCTTCGGTATGTACGTACGTGAAGGCCTATCGGCCATTGTGTCAGACTTGGGATATCTATTGATCACGCCCGAACAAATGTACACGTTGCTTTGCATCCGCTGCATAATAAATCGTCTACCAATATCTAGTCATCCAACAAACCTGTCGCCAGCGCCTCGAGGTCCTCGAGTGTCTCAGGCTCCTGGTGCACCTTGAAGACCTTGCCCTTGCTCTTGTGCTTCTTCTTTGGCTGCTCATCCACGTCCGCGTCCGAGTCATCCTGCTGGAACCACTTCTTGGCCTTCTTCTTTGGTGGCTCGGCGTCGCTGTCCTCCTCTGCTGTGGGCAGGGAGCGCAGGAACGCAATCGGGTCGTGGCCGTCGTCGTCGCCGTCGACAGACGCAAGACGCGGCACATCCTCGCCGTCGCTGTCGTGGTGGGCAAAGGACTCGCCCCGCTCGAGTGCCTTGCGCTTGGCCTTCTTCTCCCTCTTGCGCTGCCGCACCCTCTCCTTGTCGTCCACCTCGGCCTCGAGCACCTTTTTGGACTCGTCCTCGACAAAGGCCTTGCGCTGCTCGTCGACGGCGCCCGCGCTCTGGAAATCGGCCTCGGTCGACATCTCGTACAGCGGATGCGCGTTGCCCTCATCGTCAAACACCATCTTGGTCGGCATGCCCTTGAACTTGGCCATCTTCTTCTTGGACTTGAGCGCCTTTTCACGGCGTTTGGAGTCAATGACATAGGGATCCTTGCCGCCGAGCCCTTCGATGATCTTGGCGTTGCTCGCAGGTCCCTTGCTGGCCTCCTTGTCTAAATCCGAGTCATCGAGGCGCCGCTTGACGGCGAGGATGTCGTCTGCACTATCGTCGTCGTCGTCATCATCCTCCCTGCCCACCATCTTGCTGTAGTGACTCGACAGGACGTCCTGATTTGTGCGCTCAAACATCTTGTCGTACTTTGTGCGCACCTGCTCCTTCTTCTTGTCCTTGGGCTTCTTGACGCCATCCATGTCCATCTCCGACTCGGACCCGCTCGACATGGCCTGCCGCGGCGCGTTCTTGATCTTCTTGATATCCTCGCCTTTCTGAAACTTGATCTGCGGTGTACCGGGCAAGCCCATGCTCTTGGAGAACGCGTCAAGGTCGAGCTTCTTGAGGTTGAAGATGCTCTTGTCGCTCTGGTACTGGATGGCGCGGACGTAGCTGACAAAGGCCTTTTGGCCGAGGTATTTGAGGTCCGGGTTCTGGAAACACATGTTTTGCAGGCTGCTCTGTATGCTCTTCTTCTTGTTTTCTTTGACATTGACGCGCGCAATCGGGATCTTCTTGGCTTCGAGCTTCTTGATCATGCCATCTTCCTCGCTGGGGTCGAGGAACAAGACCGCCTTGCCGTTGCTCTCGTAGCGCGCCGTGCGGCCCACGCGGTGAATGTACGTGTCGACGTCTTCGGGGCAGTCGACCTGTATGACCCAGTCCACAGCCGGAAAGTCTATGCCGCGCGCGACGACATCCGTGGCAAAGAGACACGAGTATTTGGCCGAGGCGAAGCGATTCGTAATTTCGAGACGAGCCGTCTGTTTCTGTCGACCGTGGAGGTGGAGCAGCGGGATACCCGGCTGCAGATGGCGGAAGCTCTCGTAGGCGAAACGAACCTGCTTGCCCGAGCTGAGGAACACCATGATCTTGCTCTTGAGATTGGCTTTGATGAATCCGTACAGCGTGTCGAGTTTCTCGTGGAGCGGCGTGACAATGTAGTGCTGCTGCAGATTCGTAGGCGTGGCGTGGCTGGCGGCCTCGTGCACAGAGACGTACTCGGGGTCTTTCAGGCTGAGTCGCGCCAGGTCTGACACCTTCTTGCTCTGCGTGGCGCTGAACATGAGCGTCTGCCTTTCTTTGGGAAGATGTTCGACGAGCTGGTCTACCTCGCGCTGGAACCCCATGTCCATGATGCGGTCGGCCTCGTCGAGCACCAGGATTTGCAGGTTGTCCGCGTTGAAGCCCGCCGCTTGCTCGAGGTGCTGCTTCATGCGCCCCGGTGTGCAGACGAGAATGTTCATCCTGGTCAACCTCTCGGCCTCCTCCTTCAGACTGAACCCTGCCTTGCCGCCAATCACAAGACCAGCAGAGAAGGCATGTTTCCTGCCAATTTTGCGCAAGACGTCGAAGATCTGCAACGCCAGCTCACGTGTGGGCGATAGAATGAGCGCACCGAGGCCGTCGTATTCGGTCCATTGCGCACGGTAGAGCTTTTCCAGGACGGGTATGAGGAACGCCAGCGTCTTGCCGCTGCCTGTCTTGGCCGCGCCCAGGATGTCCTTGCCTTTGAGCGCCAGGGGGATCGCTTGCGCTTGGATGTCGGTCAATGTGGTGAAATGTGACGCACTGATGCCGGCTGCCGATGGCTCGGACAGAGGCAAGTCGGCAAACTTGGTAATCGGCGCAGTGGGCTTGAGGTCGAGGTCGTTTACGCGGGCTTGCAGATCGGCGATTTCATCTTGCTCGCGCTTGCGCTTCTGTAATCGCTCGGTCGTGGATCGCTTGTGACGGAATTGAGGCTTGCCACTATTTGAAGGCCGGGCCCGGGTAGCCATTGCGTGAAGACTCGCTTCTGGGCTGCTTGCGTCTTTGTATAACACTGCGACTGATCGTGAACAGGCTCATGCTGTTGGGAGGCCAGGATCTTGAACATGACTTTTTTAGTGGGGCTCCTATTTATCGATAAGAGCATTCAAGACGTGGTGGGGTGAAGCGCGTTTGACCACGAGCTGAAGGGCGATAGTGGGACGTTGTCTGTTCACTCTGTGACTATTACTACCTAGCACTTCCCAAAACTCATCGTCTGCGGTGTGATACAAAAGTAATGTCGTCTTCAATAACACATGCAATGTTCCACCGTGTCATTCCCTCCTCTGATAACAACCCGGTCTTCAACGAGCATGGGCGCTCACCAATGGCTGCCTACCTCCCTCTGGTACGCACCATCGACATGGCTTGGTCAGGAGTCTATCGTCGCGCCGCAGGTTGCTCAAGCTGTCGCGCCCAACTCCGCGCCATGTCGTGAGAGAGCCCAGGTGAGCAAGATCTCGGCGTCTTCTTCGATCACGGCCAAGGTATCCCCAAGCCAGGTCCGGCATTCAGAGACCAGCTTCATTTCGTCAATGTTGAATTGGACATGAAGTCCTGGGTTGACTTTGGAGGCCATGTTCACGACATGCATGCAGGACCGTATGAAGTCCTCCTGTGCCTTTGCGTCCCGCGCTTCTGTCGGGCGAGCGATCTGTATTGGCCGCAACCGCGAATTTCGCGCGGCAGCGACATCCCATTCCTCCGAGAACAGCGCTTCCGAAAGGTATTCGATGAGTTTGAATTGTAGTAGCATCCTCGCCTCCCCACAAACCTTGGTCATTGTTTGTTGCAGAACCTGCCGGACTCTGTCCCGGCCCCCGGGCTCGATAGCCATGCAATGGTGACAGGTCTGCTCGGCATCCGGTTCGTCTGTGAATGACCTCTCTGCCTTCCACTTGCGACAGGACAGACACATCCTGTAAACAACAGTGCAATTGGGACCACCCGGGCCACCTTTGAGCCAGTCCAACTGTCGTCGATCGCGGGGTGGCGTTGGAAGGGTGCCGCCGACGAAAAGTCCAGGAAACCAATAGTCTACTATCGATTCAAATCGTACGGTTCGGACTGCAGTGTATGGTCGCGTAGTTCTCTCTCCAGAGGCGGCGAAGAACTCGTCCCTTGGGGAGCTGCTCAGTTTTAGACGACATGTGTGGCAGCGTCGAAGCCGGCGATCGTATCCAGCGTGCTCGTGTTCGATCTTGGCAACCTCTCCTCTCATGAGGGATCTTTCCACATCGTACGTGATATCCGCCCATTCCTCGTATGGCATGCTGCGGAAGCTCTCGCATCCGTGACGCAGATGAATGTCGAGATTCTCGCTCGCTCGCTTCCTGGCACCATTGGTGAGAACAAAGGCTGTTGCAGACCGATACCTTCCAATGGCCCAACCCAAACGGATCTGCCACTCGGCCGGTGCGAGATCCCCGTTGTATTTCCTCTCCTTCCATTGCTTGCGACCCCACTTCTGGTGACGGATCGGCGTCCAAGTTGTGAGCGCCTGCGTCGGCGGTGATCCGGGAGCTGGCTTTTTGAAACGGAGCCGAGCAATGTACGTGTATCGAAAGTCCGTATGACGGCGTAGCTTGAGGCAGGCCCCGCAGGCGAAGCGAGCGTGGTTCCAGTCGTCATGGTCCCAGTCCGGCACGGGCCGATTGTCGGCCAGCGAGGTATTGCAGGCCGGACCGCCATATTCAGGAAGACATTCCCATGCCAGCAGGCGTTCCAGAAAATGCTGCCTTTGTGGGTTGATGATCTTGCGGAAGAGAGTGCTCGTCTGGCTCACTGCGACGAGGCCTGCCGGGTCGAGGAAGCGGAAGATGGAATGCTGGATCTCTCGAGGGAGAGCCTCAAGGCGTTTTCCACGTGACTCTTCCAATGATAAGCTGTCCATGTTGTGTGCCTCCATCGTTGTTTATTAACACTCACCATCACAGAGGGGGCTAATAGGTGAGCGCCTAGGCGCTCAAATAAAATTTATTATGTCAGCACCCCTTGTGTCTAAAGCCATGCACCAATTAGATCAATCGTACACAGAGGCAGGCAGCGCACGCAGAGGCAGCGCACACAGAGGCAGCGCACACAGAGGCAGCGCACACAGAGGCAGCGCACACAGAGGCAGCGCACACAGAGGCAGCGCACACAGAGGCAGCGCACACAGAGGCAGCGCACACAGAGGCAGCGTATCTGATTGGCGCACGGCTTAGGACGCTGACATAATAAATTTTATTTAGGCGCCTAGGCGCTCAAATGCCCCATACTTATTTGAGCGCCTAGGCGCTCACCTATTAGCCCCCCATCACAGACACAGTTCAAAGGGAAGAGAGCTGCGGCTAGCCATTGGTCCAGGTGGCCGGGGCCCACTCGCAACTGAGGCCATGCATGCTCGCTAATCCACGTAGGAATAGCGCATCGAGGCATGTGTTATGCGACAGGCAAGACGATTCCTGGCAGAGGACATCCTTTATCTGTTTTTATAATGATTAGTCTGGCAATTTCTTAGATTACCGCTACGAACATGTATTCGCCTGGGATGGAACCAGGAACGACACAGCACAACATCAAGGCGGCCTCAGCCCGCATGATGCTCCTCCTCTTCAACGCGCTTCATGCGTGCCACAAGGCGCAACGAGGCAACAAACCAGCGCTTGCTCCGAGTCGTGGCTCTCTTTGCTGCCATATCGTGTCATCATCTGCCTTGCGGGAATAATTTGCGCTGGTTTCCCGTGCACATATAGTACACTGAAACGATGCGTCAAGTGTCATCCATGCCGTCATGTGTTTGGCCCATTGGCCATACATCGGCCACGGTCGTTGCTGACGGAGGCCACACATGATCACCTACCTCTTCTGACTGTAGTTGAAGTCGACGAGCCTCTGGACCAGGCAAGGCTGCCTTCCTGCCGTTTGGATGGGTGTGAGATAGCTGCCAGCCCAAAAGAACTGTCCGGACTAGGATCCGCTGATGGGGAAGAGGGGACTCGTCGCGAAAAAGCCGTAGGGGTTGCCATGCTTTCACACACCACACGCTTGTATCTTGAACATTTATTGAGTACCCTGCAATATGTGCAGCAAGAGCATTCTAAGTGCACTTGAGCAGCAGCTTGCCAGTGGTCTTGCGACTCTCAATGTCCGCCTGCGCCCGCTTCGCGTCTGCCAAGGGGTACACTTCATGGATGTTGACCTCAATCTTTCCGCTCGCCACGAGATCGAGGAGCTCGTTGCTGTACTTTTCAAGGTCCTCGCGCGTCGAGACGTATCCATTGACAATGGGCCGCATGAGGCGCACGTTCTTGGGTCCGAGCCTGAGGATGTTCAGGGGATCCACGGCGCCAGACTGCTGAATTAGACGACTATCCTCATGAAAGACGTGGAAGGTATCAGGGCAGTATCTTGAACTCACCGCGTTGCCGAACGAAATCAGCTGCCCCTTGAGGGCAATCATCTCCAGGTCCGCGTCAAAAGTGGCCTTGCCATTGCCGTCAAAAATGACATCGACGCCGTGCCCACCAGTGATCTCCTTGACCTTGGCCACAATATCATCAGACGATTTGATGGTCCAACCGGCACCATACTTCTTGGCAATCTCGAGTTTCTCATCCGTGCTCGCAGTAGCAATGACCTTTGCGCCCACGGAGCGGAGCATCTGGACGAGTAGCTGACCGACGCCACCAGCGGCGGCGTGGACAAAGGTCCACTGACCAGCCTTGACAGCGCTAGCCTCACGCACAAATGTCCATGCCGTGAGGCCCTGTAGGTAGACGGCCGCGGCCTTCTCCAGACTCACCGAGTCGGGGATCTTGATGAGTTTGGAGGCGGATACGGCCGAGTATTCCGCGTAGCTGCCGGCCTCGAGGCCAGACATGTAAACGACCCTATCGCCCTCTTGGAAGCCGTTGCCCGCCGTGACGACCTCTCCCGAGGCCTCACGACCAAGCACAAGTGGGAATCGTGGAGCGGGATACAGACCACTGCGGAAGTAGGTGTCGATAAAGTTCACGCCGCAGTAAGCGTTCTTGACCAGAACCTCGTCACCAGTGGGCGTGGGAATGGGGACCTGCGCGTTCTCCAAGACATCGATACCGCCGTTCTTGGAGATTTGGACGACGTTCATCTTAGCTGGGATGGGAGCCATGGTGGATTATTCCTGCTGGTGCGACTTGGATACTGCGAGAGGTGTGGTTGATGCGTCCTGTGAAAGCCGCGGGGACGTGAGGGGCGACAGCTATTAAATCCAACGGAAGATGGCGCAACGCAGTACTCAATGAAGATCACGAAGCCTAGGAATAATCATGAATAATATGTCAGGTGATGTGGATCAGCGCTTCCTAAATATTACCAGGCGTAATAAAGTGCTGTATGCAGCCTTGGGGGAACGGAGGGGTCGTCGCAGGAGGGGGGTTGGCAGCCGTTTCCATACGTCGTCACTGTATTTACAGCCGTCTGTCGGCTACAGTACAAGCCCGATCTCGGTTTGTGTGGGGTGATGACAGGAATCCCCCACTGCCCCAGCGGGTTTGGTGGCATCTCCGTTTTCTAGGCACAGCTACTCGGCTGTCGTCGGCAGCTAGACGAGAAAGTCCCTGATGGCCTTGAGAACCTCGTCGGGTGTCTGCTCTGGAATATAGTGACCCGAATCAACAGCGTATCCATGTACCTTGGTACCCTCGGCAGCGACAGCTCTCCACTCCTTGACAGCGTCGAAACAGTGCTCGATCACGCCATGCTTTCCCCAGACAACGAGGAGCGGGCACTGGACGAGCCGGCCGTGCTTGATGTCCTCGCGTGCCTCGTCAAGGTCCAGCGTGGCACTTGCGCGGTAGTCTTGGCACATGGAATGGACGGCCTCGGGGTTTTCCATTACGCTCTGGTAGTACTCGAAGCACTCGTCTTCGAAGATACGCAGACCGCCAGTCTGTCTCGCGCCCATGAATGATTGCGCGAATTCACGCGGGGCGCCAGAGATGAGCGTCTCAGGCAAGGGCTCCGGCTGGATGAGAAAGAACCAGTGGAAATACGCCTTTGCAAAGTCAAAGTTGGTCGCCGTATACATGGCCAGGGTCGGGCATATGTCCAGCAGGATGGCCGCCTTGATGCGATCTGCATAGTCGACACAGAGCTTGTGCGCGACGCGCGCGCCACGGTCATGAGCGCAGACATGGAAATGTCCGGTATAACCAAGCTGGTCCATCACTCGAATGCAGTCACGCGCCATGGCGCTCTTCGCGTAGCAGGCGACATCCCGAGGCTTTGAGGAGGATCCGTAGCCGCGGATATCAATCAGAACCACATTATACTCCGCGGTCAGCTTGGGGGCGATTCTGTGCCAGATGTGGTAGCTTTGCGGGAAGCCGTGGAGCAGCAGCAGCGGCGGCAGACCGGTAGACGAGGAGCCGCTTTGAAGTCCGTTGATTGTCACAGGCGGATCAGCCGACGTTTGCAACGAGAAGGGCGTGAAGCCTGGGAAAAGTCGCGCCATGCTTGAAAATCAATGGAGCTGCAGCCGATTTATTGTTGCCTGCTGAGAGGGGAAGATGTCGCCGTCGTCGCAGGTGCGGACTGCAGGTGAGGCTGTCCACTGAGAGTATGTGAGTGTCACCAGCATCGTCATAGGTGACCACACGATAACCTCGGCCATGGTCAAATGTCGTGGGGCATTGCGGCAGCCACAGGCGGTGGCCCAGGTTACAGCACCCGATGTACGTGGCGTGGGACACACGCAGGTAGCTTGCTGTTGCTGTTGCTGTACAGGAAGGCATCCCCCATGGGATTCAGGCATTCATCAATCCAAAACCAGAGCTGCGCGGACACTGCTCCGGGTCCCTGTAGGATTCCACGACAAGAACACGCGGCAGGGGGCGTCAAAGCCACACATATATGCAACAGTGTAAGTGCTGCGGCTGCGAATTCTGCTTCAAAAGAGTCCTCCATTGGGCGAGAGTGCCTGTTTCCAGTGGATCACCGCGCAATTGGATCGCAAAGCCTGCCAGAGCAGGGCGGCTGTGCATAGGACATCTGGACCGAAGTGTTCCTGGGCGGCTAACACACTGCGTTATCGACGGTGAAGCGTGCTACCGAGTCATTGGCAATTGACTGAGGATCATGTGTTTGCTGTAATAAATGTTCGTCACGTGAAGTATCACCGGCGGAGACGGACGCAGGTGAGGAGGGTGGATGGTGATGGAAGGCGCTGCGAGGACATGATGTGCGACGGCGGGAGGCACAGTGCGATCCTCGATGGCACCTGCCAATTGCTGGTGCTACATGCGAAATGCCATGCTGGAAGAAGCCTGCATACAGTAAGATCCACACTGTGCGCACCCCAGTATCAGCGGCTGACTGACCATGAGCTCACCTCACCATGTCGCCAAATCGTACTCCGTAGGTCAACCCTTATTTGCCTGTGGCCATATTCTCAACTGGACTGAGAAAGGACATTCATTTACGCTTATGCTTTTCTCTATTTCTCAGTACGTTCCGAGGCTGATTGCAGCGAAACACAGCCATGCAAACATCTCCCCTTGCTCAACGCCATTCTTCCCCTTCTTGAACTAGTCATCCCGAAAGGCAGGCAAGAGCTCTCGATTGTCACTCAACCTTTCGTTGGCTCTCTATTGCATCTCTTCCTCTTGCCATGGCTGTCACAATCAATCAGCGCCAACGTAGGATCATCAGGCTCGCCCACGAATGGAATGTCACTTTACCTTCGGCTGCTCCAACACGTCTCACACGCCCACAGAGCCTGCCCTCGTACCGGACACCCACCGACGACCATACGGCTGAAAGTCTCCTCGAACGCCATGCTGCAGAGGTCTCACATGGCCGCCCCAAGAGCGGTTTGCAGAGAGCCTTTTCCACCAATAACTTGAAGAAGGGCAAGCATTGGGACCCCAAGCACATCCTCCAGGTCCTCACGACATGGATCTCTCAAGCTGGATCCGCGGGCGTCGCAGAGACCCTCATCGCGAAATTGGCCGCCTCGGGTGTGGATCTAAGTGCCATGTCTGTGCAAAAGTCGAATCTCCTGAGCAGACGCCGGAGTATCGATGGCTTCACGGACAAGGCTAAGCTGATGAAGCTGGCCGTGCAAAATGGTCAACTCGAAATGGTCCAGGTTTTGATCCAGTACACCGATCCGATTTCTCTCGACTCGTGTCTGCCTGTAGCCGTGCGACAAGGCAACAATCCCGTGGTGGAGATCTTGTTACAATTCGGAGCCAACATCTCTCAAACGGCTGAAGGCCAAGACGCCTTTCGCCTAGCCTGCAGTGTTCCCCAGCTCGCGGACATGGTGAAGCTCATTCTGCAATCTGAAGGCAGGCCATCTTCTGCACTCGCGTCACAATCCATGGTGGATGCTGTCAAGATAGGAAGCTTGGAAATGGTCACGCACCTTAGCCGTTCTGTCGCCGATGGCGATTTCAACCAGGCAGAAGCCCTGCAACTCGCAGTCAGCATGGGTCGCGCCGATCTCTGTCTGGCCATCATTATGGGAAACAAGCCTCCTCAGCCCCCGGGTGTAAGTCGAGCTTTTGAAAGAGCACTGGGAATCACCAGCATGGCTCCTGGCATGAAATTACAGCTGGCAGAGCTGCTGATTTGCGCGGGGGCAGATGGAGACGTGCTGTCTCATGCGCTCCAATTTGCCTGCGACTCTCAATTCTACGAGATGGCAAAGCTCTTAGCTTCATATGGAGTATCAATAGAGTACAACAATGCTGCGGCGTTGAGGGCTGCCATAGAAAAAAGGCAGCTTGATCTCGTTTGCTCACTGTTGACTGATTCTGCGTCGCTGTCGCCATCTGCAGCCTCAACCTGTGTGTCATCCATACCACAGCAGATTGGACCGGCCGATCGGTACACGTTGCTCAACTTGCTGTTGAGAAAAGGCGCCAAAGGTCGGCCACTGGATGACATGCTCATCGTTGCTGCCGAAGCTGGTGACATCCCGTCGGTCGAGCTGTTGCTCAAGCCCTTCTTTCATGATCCGCCATCTGTCGGTGATACCCGCGTGGACGGTGGCCACAGCGATCAAGGGAGGTCTGCGATGCTTAGGCGGCATGAGGTCGCGTCCCCTGATCATCGGGAAGGCCACGCTCTCCGTACGGCTGTCTTGCGGTTGGACACAGCAATGACAGCCATCATACTGGCTAGCCAGCCTTCAGCCGACACCTTGATCAAAGTATTCCCACTCACTAAGAACTTGGCCACTGCCGATCGGTACCAGATGATGGCGCTGTTTCTCAAGGGGGCACTTTCGGGACCGCCACTCCATGTCGCACTGCAGGACGCGATTAGCGAAGATGCATCGTCCAGAGATACAGCACTCATCGGGCTCTTACTTCAAAATGGAGCGGATGTCAACTACAACAGAGGGCAAGGGTTGCAGTCCGTGATCCTACAAGCCGACCTGTCACTTTTTGAAATGCTCATACAAAAAGCATCCCCCCAAACTGCGGCTGCTCGGGTTGCAGATGTCATGAAAGTCTCTGATCATCGGACACGGTATGGGATGGTGGTTTTGTTGCTTGGAGCTGGCGCTTCCATTGACGTTGAAGCGACGACTGCTGGTCTTTCAGAGACTTTGAAAGAGAAGCCGGTCGACATGTCCTTACTCAGGTTGATGCTGCAGCAAGGCAACGCAGATGTCAACAACAGCCGCCACAACATACTCGGTGCAGCTATCGGGAATCCGGATCCCAAGGTCCTGGAGCTTGTTCTCGGTCTTGGGAAGCCAGACCCGGATACCGTATCCAAAGCCCTTTTGGAGGTGTCATCATTGCCACCTTCGGATGGCAAAACGTGGAAGATGCAGATAGCACTGGCCAAGTCACGAAGGCCGGAAGACCTGTCGACGTTGCTGACAAACGAAGTACAGACTCTGACACATGGCACTTCGCGCAGGCCATCACTATCAGCAATCAAGATGCTTCTGGATGGAGGAGCCGACATCAATCAGGGTCCAGCCTTGCGCTATGCAGTATCTAGTGGCAGTGTTGCAGTCACAGACGCCCTGTTGGGGGGCAAGATACGCCCGACTCCGGCAACATTGGATGCTGCCTTGCCACACGCATTGAAGCTGTCCGAACTTATGGATCGCTTGTCATTCACACAGAAGCTCATCACAGCTGGCGCATCACCTCTGCAGGTGAACAGAGGATTGGTCCACGCAGTTGAGAAATACACTGACGATACCCCCCTTCTCGCTGTCCTCGCAGAGAAGTCCGACACCACAGACGGCGAGGCTTTGACGATGGCGACATCCAAAGAGGCGTCCGAAGTGGTCGACTTGCTCCTGAACAAGTCAAAACACACAGAGAACGTGAAACATGCAGCCTTGGCTCGTGCAATGAGTATCCGGGATCGGGCTTCTCGAAGAACAATTTGCGAAAGACTTCTCGAGGATGGCGTCTCGAACCAAGAAGCGTCCAATGCTCTTCTCATCGCGGCAAGGGACGGCGATATCGAACTGGGCAACATTCTCATGGCCCATGGAGCCAGCATCTCAAGTAACGGTGGCCAGGCCATTATTGAGGCCTGCAGGGGAGGCAATGCAGAAGTTGTGGAGATTTTACTTCGAAGTGAGGGCCAGGTGCACAAGCGTACATTGGAGCAAGCATTCCAAGCTGCAACTGAAGTCCGCGATCTGAACAAAAGAGCAGTGATCTTTGAGAAGCTCCTGAAACGAGGCGTATCCGGTGACCTCGTTGATGGTCAACTAGCTTTTGCCGCACGATACGGCGAGGAAGGGCACGAGGTCCTCCGTGTTTTGCTAGCTGCCGGAGCAGACCCCAACCACGAGAGCGGCGAGGCCGTGTTGGCCGCAACCCGAACGGCGTTCATGCGGAACCTCGAGCTGCTTTTAGGGCTGTGGGATGATGATGACCGTCAAAAGAAGCCTTCGCAGCCAACACTTTTACGGGCTTTCAAGGCGTGCTGGGGACTCAACAGAGATACGCGATACCACATCGTTGATGGGCTATTCAAGGCTGGTATGCCTGCTTCAGATTACATACACGCTGCTTTGAACGATGCTATCAACGAAGAAGACATCGAGGACAGATTGGTTGAATTACTACTTGATCACGGCGCCTCTCCCGTCGCCAACGACTGCAAGACCCTTTTCGATGCGGTCAGGCGCGCGGCATCATCCTCATTGAGCATCCTGCTGAGTCGGCCACTGCCTACCGAGGCACTCAACTCCGTCTTTTCTCAAAGCTACACTCCGGCAAACTTCACTTCGTGGTTCTCCAGGGACGGCTTAGATAGCGCCCGACTACTGCTGCAGCATGGCGCACAGGGAAGTGCTTTAAGCCAGATGGCGCTGCAAGTGATGCATCATCATACGCAAGAGACGGCAAATCTTGCCGATGAGTTTGTCACTCTGCTGGTATCCTGCGGCCTCGAGGTGAACTACAATAGCGGCGAGCTCCTTCAAGTGGCAGCATCCCAAGCGAACATTGGCTGGACGAAGCAACTACTGGCCTTGCGTCCTTCGACCGAGGCGTTATCTTTCGCATTCCAGCACATATTTGACACCGCTCTCGACCAGGATGATGCTCTGCAGCTCTTTGAGCTATTTGCTGACTACCGCGATGGCGAGACCAGAGTAGATGTGATGGCGCAGAAGCCGGATGCAGCCCCGGTGCTGGTACAAGCCATGACCCAGTATCCCAGATCTACTGTCATTCTTCAAACATTGCTAGATATTGGTTTCTACAATGATCAAGCCACGTTCTACCAGATCTACGACGACATTGATGAGCTAGAGCAAATGACCCTGCTCACGTGGGCCATTGCGCAACCTCAGAAGAAGATCAGCTCGTCACTCATCGAGCTTCTCTTAGATCGCGGTGGTAAGTTTGATCAACCCCTCGCCCTACACACACTGATGTGCGACTGACGCATTGCTGCAGCCAAGGTCAATGTCGAGACTCCATCATCGCGAACGACACCCTTGATGCAGGCAATCCAGGCCCGTCGACCGGATCTTCTGAGGAAGCTGCTTCTCAGAGATGCGGAAGTCGATATTGTAGATTACAAAGGACGCTCCCCCTTATCGATGGCAACAGAGATAGGCGGCAAGTTAGGCACAGAAATGATGGCTGATCTTCTTGCTGCGGATCCTTCAAGAGATGATGGATCGCTCCACAACGCGGCCCGGTCTTTGAACTTGGACGTGGTCAGCGTGCTCATTCAGTCTGGCCACGATCCAGACTTCCCCAGCCCTTGTCATGACGGCCGAAGTGCGCTGGGCGAGATCTGCCTCAAAGGCACGGACATGGAACTCACAGCCGACAGAGAAAAGAAGATGCAAAAGGTCATGACTCTGCTCATCGACCAGGGTTCCGACCTCTCGATAAGGACGCGAGGCAAATCCCTGCTTCACCTCTGCTTCGACGCGCGGGACCCAGTAGCGACAAGCCGTATCTTGCTCAAAGCTGGTATGTGGAAGTTCATCAACAAACCGCTGAACCAGTATACCGACGAGAACTACACATACTCCCCGACAATGTACGTCAAGAAGCTTCTGCCAGAATCGGACCACAAAGAGGAGCTTCTGTCTGTGCTGTATGCCAACCGCGCTGTCGACGTCTATTATGCCAACGCGGGCGCGCAGCCAGATGACGCCATTGGCCTCCCTGAAGACGTCAAAATCGAGGAACGGATGCGCAAAGCCCGTCTCAACCGAATAGTGGAAGAGAATCAGGACTTTGCCGCCTCCATCGCGCGGAAAAGGGAGCTTGCCAGCGTGGAGGGCCAAATCTGGAAGCAAAAGGCGGAGATGGAGGACGCTCGTCGCCGTCAACTCCATAACGAGGACCTACTGGCTGTAAGGAACAAGGCGCAGCTCGAGGAGTCGCTCGAGGCAGCGTCACATCGACGACGCGTATCCGAGCAGCGATCTCTAACCGAGGCTGCCATCTCCCGCACAAGAGCCATTGCGGCGACCGAGCTCGAGGCCGAAGATTCGAAGCAGAAGAAGACGCTCGAATGGCAGAAGCGTCTGAATACCGAACGAGTGGACCACGTCAGAGCGATCAGTGCCGTGACGGTCAGCGAACGCGAGGAGCTCGATAGACTGGAGGGCAAAGCCGACCAGAGGTTGAAGGACCGGCTAAGTCAACAGAAGAAGCTACTGGATGTACAAGAGAGACTAAGCCGTGGCGGTTCCTATGGATCAACAGGACACAGGCGGCAGATTGAGGAAGCAGTAGATTGATCTTGAATCTGATCATTGATTGGGAACATGCGCGATGTGGCTGGTCCAATGCAGTAATCTCGAGCCAGCGTTAACACAATATAGCATGAAAACAATCCATTGGCAACGCTCATCAAATAAATGTTCCCGCTTGTACCAAGCGAGCAAGACGGCTTTCATGACGCATTCGCCCAGCGATGTTCGTTAGCTTGAGTGTCTCTGACATTGCAGGCAAGACTGCTATATAGCAATGTAGCTGAGCACATGTTCCTCCAAGCTCACAACAAATGTGAGACTGTTTATCCCTTGTTTGCCATGGTGATAGAATCCGGCCCCGTTTCAACGACGCGGTAGCCGTCAGCGTCACCCTCGCCTCTCTGTGCACGATCAAACGCCTCGTCGCTGCGGTCGCAAATGATCTCGAGGTCCTTGTCGCTCAGGATGCCGTCGCCGCTGCTGCTCTGAAAGACATGTCCGTCTTTGAGGAGCAACGCACGCAACGTTTCCTGATCCAACCCGTCCTCGTCTGTCTCCTTGTTCATCTTTTGTCCCATTGTCTTGAAGCCGCCTTTTTGTATAACGAGCTTTTCCAGGCGCCTCTTGGCATCGGCAGAGGATAGCAACGTCTCCTCGACCGTTGACTTGGTGGCAATACGGTACACCACAACTGGTCGCGTTTGTCCGATGCGGTGTGCGCGGTCTTGTGCCTGCAGATCTAACTGCGGATTGAAATCCGAATCAAACAAAATGACAGTGTCCGCGGCAGCCAAGTTGATTCCCTGGCCGCCCGCCCGGGTAGACAGCAGGAAGATCTTGTAGTCATCATCGTTGTTGAACTGCTTGATTTGCGCGCGACGTAATGTTTGGTCAACCGATCCATCTAGGCGGCATGTCTTCCATCCTCTAAGCTCCCTGCAGTAGTCTTCCAATATGTCAAGCTGCGTCGTGAACTGCGAGAACACGAGAACCTTGTGGCCGTTGGCGAACAAGTGCTTCAAAAGTCGGTCGAGCAACAACATCTTGCCGGATGATGTGACAATGGATTCGTCCACAGGATTGTCGTTTGACACTGCCCATGGGTTGTACATATTGTGTGGGGAGTTACACACAAGACGCAGCTGCATCATCAGGTTTCCAAGCTTTTTGGCTGCGATTTGCTTCTTTGCCACAGAGATGGCATCTCTTCGCGCTTTCTCATTTGGCGATAGATGTTCCTCTTCTTCATTTTCTTCGTCGGAATCAACGAGCTCGTTTGCCAATTTGGCCTCGAACTCGTCATCTGACATGCGCTCCTCGTCCGACTCTGCCTCCTTGTACTTCCGCCTGGTCCTGGTGGGTCGAGTACGGGTACTACCTGGCGTCGACTGCCGGCTTGAACGTGTGCTCTTGGGCGATGGGGCGATGGACGTAGGCGCGGTCTTGCGCTTGCCTCTGGTTTTGGGTTCAGTTGTCACCTCAGCCTCAGACGTCGCATCCTTAGGCGGACGTCCGCGACCACGCTTGCCCATGAGCTTATCAAATGCATTAACTGCGGCTGGCGAGGGCTCCTGTTCCTTCATGGCTTCTTTCTTTCGTGGGCTTTCACGAATTGGTATAGATCTGAGCTTTGGCGTTGTTTTCTTGGCCTTGGAGGTGCTCTCACCCGCAGGCCACGACGTCACCTTGCTTTGAGACCGGAAAGTCGCGTTGATCTTCTCAATGGCCTTGCTTTCCAAATATCGCCTCGTGTCGATGTCGGGGTTCGTAAGAGCATTGTACAAGTCAGTCTGCTCTTTTGTCATAGGCGCAAAGAGCACATACTCACGCTTGCGCGGGAGGTAGGCGGCGACATCTTGCTTTATCCGTCTCAGTAGTAAAGGCTGCAAGATCAAATGAATCTTCTTGACAAGACTTTGTTTTTGTTCGTCTCCGATGAACTGGGCAGTGCCCTCTTCGTCTTCGAGTTCGGAAAAGTCGAACCACGATTCAAACGCTTCCCAGTCGGTAAAGATCGTGGGTAGCAAAAAGTGAAGCAAGGACCATAATTCCTTGAGGTTGTTTTGCAAAGGTGTGCCAGTAATCAAGAGCCTAGTTGCGGACGGAAATCGTTGGAGATGCTGGAACAGCTTTGCGTCCGAGTTCTTCATGCGATGTCCTTCATCCTGGACAATGTCAGCGTTGTCGGATGCCATTTCCTGTCATTGTTGTGACTTACTATAATGATGAATTCCCAGTTAATCTTACCAAGAGAGGCCTGCTCCCGAATGACCATTTCGTATGATGTGCAGACGACCGGAAACTTCTTGTTTGGACGGCCACCTTTGAGATTTTTTGTGATTTGGGTATCGAATATGCGTTGTCGTTGATCCGATGTTCCGTGGAACATGACGACGGGAATGGAGGGCACCCATTTCTCGAACTCGTCCATCCAATTCGAAAGGGTACTCAAGGGCGCAACAATCAAGTGAGGCCCCAGGTAGCCCTCCTGTTCTCGCAACAGAGCAATCAGAGCGATTGTCTGGACAGTCTTTCCCAGACCCATTTCGTCGGCGAGAATGCCACTCATGCCTTGTGAACAAATCTCATACATCCAAGTGAGACCCTCGAGCTGGTAATCGCGCATCGTCCCATTGATCATACATTTCGGCTGCTTAGCCATCTCCAGATTGTGTTCGCCCAGTTGCTTTCCATCCAAGCTGCTACCCACTCTGCCGAGTACTTGGGTCTTCTTGGTCAATATGTCACTGAAGGCAGCGCTCTTCATGAGGAGCTCATCGAGCTCCCGGGCTTTCGCGTCGCGCTCCGCCTTGGTTTCGGCCTTTTTCTTGCGAGGCTTGCGCTTAGCCTTGGCCTTGCGGTTGGCTTCTTCGGCACGTACATTCTCCTTCTGGGCCTCCTCTTCTTGTTCAAATATTTGGTCCTCCGTCAGACCGGCATGTGGGCTCGACTTTGCTGGCGACGCCGCCTTCGACTTAGGAGGCGAGGTTGCGGCGCTTGTCGCCATGCGTGAAGAGAGAGAAGCATCGTCGTCTGACGACGATGATGCAGCCATTTGGTCTGTTGTGCTTGATCAACAGGGCAAGATGTGACGGCCGAGTTTGCATGAGAATTCGAGTTGAGCACACTTCCTAGTGCCGATGCGAGGTTGCGCTCTGGCGCGAGGGATCGTCGTCAATCGGAAGTCGATGACGCTAGTGCTGAATGATGGGAGAAGCAATGATGTGAGGTTTACAAATGTGAAGATGTAGCGGAAGAATAATCGGTGAGGCTATGTCAGAGCAATGTGAGCAGCAATAAGTGCCTCTTATTCACTCGGATTCGGCGTTGAATTGCAAGTGAAGTGCCAATGGCCAGTCCATGACAGCGACGCGCCGTGTCGCGACTATTGGAGATCCCTTGGTGGGCAATGGCGTTAAAGTGCCTGCAGCTGCCTAAACGCGCCAGGCGGCAACGCGAGGTCACGTTTTCCACATCCACTCAGATGTCTGCCAGTGGCCATATTCTATCAACAAATGTCTGCTCGCGTGATTGTACTTATTTTTACAAGGTAACCAAGAGACGATGATTTATGGTGCTCTAGATTGCATTAGGAAAGGTTTTTGCCAATTAACCCATGGCTCCGGTCATGTAGAAAGCATGGCCTATACTTCTTACCGACGGCAAACGTTGTAGCAACCATGTTTCGTGACCGCCCAGTAATGCCCTCATCCACAATTCGGAGCAGACAGATCGCCAGATCCTCCCCAACTCAATGAGTTGTGATCACTGAAGGAAAAACATGTACTCTCGGAGGGTATTCTCACGTACATCTCTATGTGTTCCACTGTGTCCAGGGTAAGGTACCCAAACTTCTTGCGGGGCACCATGACCGATGCCCCTCCAACAGCCAGCAGACCCCACCATCCATCGCAGCTCCGGTCCTGCCCCCCTCTTCAACCAGCAAAATTCAAACAGTTTCGAGTCTTTCTCCTGCCAGTGGGAGACACAGACTCAATTCTGCCACCGCCAACCTGCTACCTATTCGCAACTTGACAAGGCGTCTCAGCCCAAGTCCCTCTCGTTTCTACTCGCGTTTCGCCGCCAGGATGTCTGCGCTCGCTTCCCAGACCTACACTCCCACCGAGGAAACGGAGATTCAGCAATGGCTGACGACCTCTGACCGCCTCAAGACTGCCTCTGCGGAAGAGCAGTCCCCGATACTCGATACGCTCAACGCTCACCTGTCGTCGCGGACTACTCTCCTCGGCACGAAGCCATCCAAGGCCGATGTCGCCATCTACGAGACCCTGAAGCCTGTTGTCAGTGGCTGGAACTCTGAGGAGCGCTCCGGTGAAAAGGGCCGTCCTCACGTCGTCCGCCACCTCGATTTTGTCCAGAACTCCCCACAGTTCGGCCTTTCTATCACCGACAAGGTGCAGGTGGACCAGGACGACGTTGTCTTCGTCAAGAAGCCCGTCGATGCCAAGGCCGAGAAGGAACGCTTGAAGAAGGAGAAGGCTGCTGCCGCCGCCGCTGCCGCCGGCGGTGACGAGAAGGAAGCATCGCTTGTCGACCGCACCAAGGAGAAGGTCAAGGAGAAGGTTGCCGAGGCCAAGGAGGCTGTCGCTGGCGGGGACGGCAAGAAGAAGGAGAAGAAGGAAAAGAAGGAGAAGGCCCCTAAGCCTCAGAAGGCTGCGCCCGCTGCGGCCCCCCTCTCGCCTTCGCTGATCGATCTACGCGTTGGCCACATTCTCAAGGCAGTCAACCACCCCGACGCCGACTCGCTCTACGTGTCTACGATTGCCATGGGCGACCCTGCGGGTGAGGACACCACTGAGTACGAGGGTCAGATCTGCCGCACCGTCTGCTCGGGTCTCAATGGCCTGATCCCTCTCGAGGAGATGCAGGGTCGCAAGGTTGTGGTTGTGTGCAACCTCAAGCCGGTCAAGATGCGCGGCATCAAGTCTTCGGCCATGGTGTTGGCTGCTTCCCCCAAGGTGAAGGAGGGTGAGACTGATGACCACAAGGGACCCGTCGAGCTTGTCAGCCCACCAGAGGGCAGCAAGGCAGGTGAGAGGGTGTTCTTTGAGGGCTGGGGTGACGACAAGCCCGAGGGCCAATTGAACCCCAAGAAGAAGATCTGGGAGACCATCCAGCCTGGTTTCACCACTACCGACAACCTGGAGGTTGCGTTCAACGCAGGCGTTGTCGAGCAGCTTGGCAAGACCGACATTGGTAGGCTCGTCACGGAGAGCGGCGGCGTTTGCAAGGTACAGACACTCAAGGATGCCGTCGTCCGATAGAGAATTAGAAGCAGATTGTTCTATAGAAGCACTAGATTAACTTGGGATAATGTGATGCACATACGACCCAAAGTCATGTTCAGTCAATTTTGTCGACCTGTCCTTAGCAGCTAGACCGCCTGGCAAAATCTTTCACCGCCAAAAAATTCACAGATTCTGCCCCTCCATCACCAACTGCGTGCTCATCTCTGGGTGTTTGCGCCAGAGGAACTTCTAGCTTTGAACGACCACTTTCTCAATCACAAGGTGCTATTTCAGAGATGGCGAAAGGCGCAAAAGCCAAGGCGGGCTCGTCCGCCTCGGCGCCTCGCATTTCCGACCCCCGATTCGCATCGTTCGAGACAGATCCTCGCTTCCGGTTGCCGTCCAAGAAGAAGAACAAGACGACCATTGACAAGCGGTTCTCGCGCATGCTCAATGATGAGGAATTCACAGCCGAAGCACGTGTCGATCGGTACGGAAGGAAGATCAAGAGCGACGCCAAGAAGAAGGCTCTGAAGAACCTGTACGATGAAGAAGAGGAAGAAGGCGCTGTCAACGCCGAGCCAGAGGAAGAAAATGTCGAAGTGGACGACGACGAGGTCGTCCAGCGCGAACTGCGCGCGGCGCACGAGAAGTACGATCCGGCGCGCGGCGGCGGCTTCTCATCATCAGAAGACGACGACGACTCGGACAGCAGCGACAGCGACGAAGATGATTCGGACGAGGAGGATGGCGGCGTGGAATTGTCGACGGGGCCAAATATGCAGCAGTTTCAGGACGAGCAGGCTGAAGTCGAGGGAGGCGAAGTCACGAAGCGCATCGCCATTGTCAACCTCGACTGGGACCACATCAAGTCCACCGACCTGTTTGCCCTCTTTTCAAGCTTTGTCACGGATGGCGGGCGGGTGGAGAGGATAACCATCTACCCCAGCGAATTCGGAAAGGAGCGCATGCGGCAGGAGGAGGTTGAGGGACCACCCAAAGAGCTTTTCAAGTCCAAGGCAAAGGACTCTGATTCGGAGAGCGACTCGGAGGACGACAGCGACGAGAAGATCCGGAAGCAGCTCATGCAGGAGGGCAATGACGAGGATTTTGACAGCGACGCCCTTCGCAAATACCAGCTCGACCGCCTACGCTACTACTACGCGGTGATGGAGTGCTCGGATCTCGTCACAGCAAAGAAGCTCTATGATGCGACGGATGGAACAGAGTTCCAGTCCTCGTCGAATTTCCTGGATCTGCGGTTCGTGCCTGACGACGTGGAGTTTGACGACGAGCCGCGCGATCAGTGCGATACCCTGCCTAATTCATACAAGCCCATCGAGTTTGTCACCAACGCGCTACAGAGCTCCAAGGTCAAGCTTACGTGGGACATGCACCCCGAAGAAGCTTCGCGAAAGGAAGCCATGGCGAGGGCGTTTAGTGGCAGCCGAGCCGAGTTGGACGAGAACGACATGAAGGCCTACCTCGCTAGCGATACAGAGGACGACTTTTCGGACGTCGAGGACCCTGCCGCTGCCGAGAACGGGGATGAAGAGGTCGAGGGTGCGCCAAAGCTGTCTAAAAAGGAGCTCGCGAGGAAGAAGATGCGTGAGGCGCTGGGTCTCTCGGACGAGCCATCCAAGGGATCTAAGAAGGACGTGCCCGTGGGCGACATGGAGATTACATTCACGCCCGCCTTGTCGGAGAACGCCAAGGCTAAGAAGGACGACAAGGAGGAGACGACTATTGAGAAGTACGCACGCAAGGAGCGTGAGCGTAAGGAGAAGAAGCGCCTCAAGGCCAAGGCGAAGCGCGAGGGTCTTGATCCGGACGCCATCAAGACAGCGGAGACGGAGGATGCCACAGGTGGCCAAGACGAGGAGCACGAGGATCTTGGCTTTGACGATCCGTTCTTCACGGCCGAAGAGCCGGCGGCCAAGTCCAAGTCGGCGCAGCGCAAGGAGGAGCGTCTGGCGAAGCGCGAGGCCCGTCTCGCTGCCGAAGCAGCGTCAGCCGCCGAGAAGGCCAATCTGGAGAAGGTCATGGCGGAGGACGCGGCCGACAACGAGCAAGCCGCGCATCTGGATCACTTTGACATGAACGACATTGTCAAGGCCGAGAAGCACCGGTCCAAGAAGGGCAAGGCGTCCAAGAAGAAGGCCGAGGAAGTCGAGGCCCAGGGCAAGCTGCAGGAGGACTTCCAGATGGACGTGGACGACGAGCGCTTCAAGGCCGTGTTTGACAGCCACGAGTTTGCCATTGACCCGTCCAACCCCAAGTTCAAGGCGACGGGCGGTATGAAGAGGCTGCTCGAGGAGGGGCGGAAGAAGAGAAGCGGCGGCGGCGACGATGGCGACGGCGAGCAGAGGAGGAAAAAGGCCAAGAAGGGCGGTCGGTAGAATCAATGAAAGTTTGGACGGATCTTTTCGATGAAAGCACTTACATTGCAAGCCTTGCAGGTCGATTACGAAAAAGGATCATGGAGAAATGTGCTGACATCCCGCGTGCAAGAGGCCCTGCACAGGACCACATGAACCTGCTGGTTTCTGGTGCCCGCTTGGAACAACCCATGGCTGAAGTGAACAGTATTGTCCAAAGCGCTTCAGCGCCCACGCAGGCATGGTCTCGCCGATGAGGACTAGTCTCTCGGTACCCCGGCTTCGTCCATGCAGCATTGCAGCCCTCATCGCGAACCCATGCAGCCGTAGCCGCATGGAGCGGTGAGGGACAGTGGTTGAGTCCAGGGTAGTTGAAGTGCACCATAGAAGGGGGGACCGGACGTTAGAGCCGCCCGGTTTTCGAATCGATTGGACGCATAGTAAAGAGGTGTAGACAGATGATCAAGGGCAACACGCAGATTTTTCTCGTCTTCCAAGGTGGAATGCCTTTCTCACTGGTTCGCAACAGTATGGCTCATATCCCGTGTGGTGGTAGCGCATGGTAAGATGGGGGGAGCCAACATCTTTGAGGTGGTGATGGCAGCCGCTCGTGCAAGGCTGCACACGCTATGCCATTCTTTGTCTCACGTCACTCACTCAACTGCGCCGTCATGCGCGCTACTCGGAAATTGTCAGAGTCTTCCCCAGAACTGCACAAGACGCAAGGTTAATCTGGGGTATGAAAGTTCAACCATACCTGCACAAGTGCACCAAGGCGCATGTGCTGTTGAAACAATGTGAGCAGATGGACCGTGGCGAGGGGCGATTTCCATGTCGCCATCGCCTCCCAGCCCGCGACGAGACGCCGCTCACACGCACCACTGCAACCCTCCTGTCGTGCATATGCACGCCCCCCAGCCTACATGAGCGAGCGAGACACGGTCTGGGAACGCAGCAATCTATCAAGATAGAAACAGGAAATCCCACGATCAGCCAGCCAGCCACCGAGCGCCAATCCAGCCAGCCTTCGGAGCTCCTGTCCCGCTTCTCAAGACTGTGGGAAGGAGCTGTCCAACCAACGTAGCTGCCGACACCACCAGTTTGTCCACATGGGGGAGTTCGCACCTTCCTAGGCGGCGGCATCATGACACCACCACCTCTGCCGCCTCGATCGCCTTCGCCTTCGCCTTCGCCTTCGTGGGGGTTCCCTCGCCCCAGGTCTGATAAGGACAATGCCTCCCGCTCGCCCTCTGCCCTTTGCTTCATGATGACATATTTTCTTCTTGAGTGTTCTCTAGTCTATCCCATCTAATTACTAGCTGGCCCCATCATCTCCATTTTTCACCCCCATCGTCACGGCGTCAGGGATCGGCTCCATCGCCAAAAGTGCGATCCAAAAAACCGGACTGAGAAACAAGACTGTCGCCAGCCACAGATCGACAGACAACTGCGCATTTTTCCTCTTCATCTTTCCACCGCCCTGTCTGCGACATTTTGTGTCCCGCCAGGAAGTCACCCATGAAAAACCAACCCACCGTCATGATCACAGAAACGCAGCCTCTGCTTATCAAACCGGCGCCACCCCCATCTCCGCCCCTCAACGCGGCGCAACGCATCGCCATCACGGTCTTTGCGTCGGTGCGGCTCATCCGTGGGCTCGCATTCATCGCATGGCCCGCCATCGGCCTCTCGTCATTCGACATCCCCACCACGGGCGCGACATTCCTCCTGGGTGCCCTCTTGGGCTCGAGGGATTTCCTCCTAGGCGGCCTGCTCTGGACGGCTGACCTCGATGCGCCCAGCAGGCGCGAGGTGCGCAGGGCCCTCCTGCCCAACCTTCTCTCAGATGTGATGGACACCTGCATCCTCATCTTCTCGGCCGCCTGCTCGTGGCACTGGCGCAACCCTTTTGTCGAGATTGGCATGGCGGCCGTGATGGCCATCGCCGAGCATCTGACACTCTGGAGCATGGATGAGGACAACGAGGATGGCGCGGCTGCCTATGTGAAGCTCGTGCAGGCCAGCGAGGACAAGCAGAGGCGCATGGACTCGTGGTTGAGCGAGTTGAGGGCGGCCGAAGCTCAGACCTACCGACCCGCGTCAACGGTGGCCGATTCATACGCCGCTGGGCCTGCGTGATGCAGACCGCAGATGAGAGGATGTTCTTGATGGCGAGATTGGCGTTTTGATGATGTTGTTTGCAGTTTTTAGCGAATGGTGTTTAGGTGCAGTTGAACGGAAAACTGTCATTCTTCGAGATTCGGGTCAAAGTCTTTGGCATTGATGATTTATCGAGTCATAGATATGCGAAATTGAACATAATGATATCCCATATTCCAATGGACGGTGCCAACCTCCGCGAACGATTGGCTTGTTGCGTTTTTGTGTCTGAAACAGCGTATCCTGCCGTAAGCAGCTTCTCTTCCATGGACCTGAGTCCGTCTTCCTTATCGTGCCGAGTCTGAAGAGGTTGGCAGCGTCGCAATAATGCCGTCTCGCCGTTTCAGGGTTCATCATGTCGTTCTGGTCTCTTCGTTCTCATCTCTGGCAATTTTTCTGGACATTTTTCGGAGTAGTCATCGTGAGAGGAGAATGGCGCGTTCGACAGGGACTCGACATCTGATTCCATGATTCGATAGTGAAGCCATGGGATACAAGCGCAAGTCATGCATCCGACGAGGCGGTAGAAACCACGCATATTGGGCATTCTGGTGGTCCAGTCGTTTAATCGTGAGACGTGAATACGAAAATGGCAGCAGCAGGCAGTCGATCCTTGAATCGTCAAAGTCTAGATACATATGTAGTCTAAACCAGTGTGGAAATTTGGAGGACGTGAACTCATCAGATTCTGTGTAGTATGATTCAGTGCTAATCCTGTTCTGAGCAGTTCAAGTATATGTATGAACTCCAGACCGACAGAACGCTCGTATTCCCCCGTTGAGGCCGTCGAAATCATGCCAGAACCCGTGTAGTGCAGTTTCTCGTCTGCGTTTGTCAGGCAAACAGAATCTCAGTGTTGTTTCAGACGCAGACATTGCCGCGTCTGCGACGTCTGCGACGAACCTTTTTCGGGTGTCACCAGGCTGTGTCCGGCGCGTTTGTTGGGGGCCAGCCTTGTACATGGATACTTTCCCGTCTTTACACTGCGACGAAGTGCAGTCGCACACATCCGGTCCAGCCGAAACGTCCTTGAAACCTGCATGTCATCTTCCGTGGAAAAAAGCGTTTCGCAGCAGAATACATGTAATGTCATTCACGCTCGGCTGACGATGGCTCTCTCAAACTGAAGAGGTCCTGACGCATTCGCGTCCGCACGACCGCCTCATCGTGGTGTTAAACTGCCAGGCGACCAGGCTTCTCGACTCGAAAAGTTGTCTCCGACGGATTATGCGCATGGAGTCGAGTGTTGAGCTTTGCCTGGACGCTGTATGCGAGCCCATGAGGGCTATCATATAGTACACACTCTAGTTGCATTATTCAACATCAACAGTGGAGTGGGCAAATTGCATCTGTTTCGTTATCTCCGAGACTTAATGGCGTTGCTTCTGGTCTATTCACTTTATCTCACGATGCTGTCCAAAATGTGGATGAATCATGTGCGTGCGGGACTGACTTGGCCATTAGGTCCATGTATGTATTCATGCAAAGCCCGCATGCCAAACGGAGTTGATGGCTCTCAAAAGACCACGAAAAGTTTTCAAGTTGATTAGCATGCAGGTGCCTTGGAAGGTTCGGACTGAAGACTTTCAGCTCATGTCTGCAAGCGGGAGAAGAGACGCGATGTTGCTCTCCAAGCTCGAGCACATGATTTCATCTGACAAAGAGCCTCGCCTCCAATCATGCGGGCAGCCTCGCTGCCCCTTTTTCGATAGCACATCAGGAAGGCTTCTATCTCATATTGATGCCTTGGATATCCATCAAGGCCCATTGATTTGCCTATAAATGAATGGAGCTTTGAAAGCATTCTCAATCCCCCTTCTTCCAACCTCCTTCACCCTTTCGTGCCCGTTTCAACAGACTTCATTCATATCATGCCTTTCTACCTTCAAGATATGGTTTGATCAAGTCAAATTCAACGTCCTATTGTATCCCTCAGCTACCATTTCCATCCTCTTCTTTCACACCCTCTCCTTGCTCCAGCAACTATCGTACATTTGCAATAAGGATTATCCTCTCTCTCACCCAAAAAAATGTCTGTCCAGAACCAACCGGACTTTGAGCCTCCTCCTGGTGCGGAAGTTGTTGATCTCACCCTCTCCGACTCGGAAGGGGAGATGCAAAGAAGCAGCAGCAGCAAAGGTCGATCAATCACCAACAAGACAGCACCAATTTCCCAACCCGCGATCAAGACCGAGCCAACAGAAGAGCTCTCCACTGTCTCTAAATCCACTCCAAAGCTCAAGGGGTATATCTTGCGTTGTTCTGTCAAGTACAACGGGCTTACTAACCACATCCCCAGGCAAAGCAACCCACAAGATCCAGATGTGAGTCTGCGACATCATCTAAGCACTCCAAGTACACCCAAAGAACCAGTAGATGAGCCCTACAAGAAAGAAGAAGAAGAGGTTCATATCAAGAAAGAACCCATTGATCCCGACGAGGAAGACTTTGGGGCATCTTCCAAGTCAGCGGAGGGTTGCCACACTAATCCATGTGGTCTCGACAACGAGAATGAAGATGACAAGATCAATGTCAAGACGGAGGAAGAAGATATTGGGACCAACGTAAACGTCATCGAAGCTCCGGAACTTACGTATTCCAAGGCCAAACGACCCAAGAAAGAGTTGCGCAATTCCGACGACAAGTGCTCTGACGAGTCATTGGGCGATGATGGCGATGATAGTGACAGCTCATACAGAGATGAAAGCGATGCGGAGTCTGAAGCTCCCCGCTCCTCGAAACATGACGGCTTGAAACGGGGCCCAACTGGCACACGAGCACCAACCAAAGCTAAGGGGCAGGCAGAGGCCGCAGAGCAGGTCACAAAGTCGTTCCGACCCAGCAATCCAAAAGAGTTCTGGGAACGCCAAATGCAGAAATACCCAAAATTGAGAGAGACTTCGATCGAGTTCCTCATGCAAAGGGCACGGGACCAGAGAAATGGTGTCGACACTCAAAGGAAGGCGCAAGCTGCCACGACATTATCCATTGGTCACAACACCAGACCTGAAATGGAAGATAGTAATGCTCCCGCTATGCCTGAAATCCACGCCACCACGAAAGCCGATGTCTTTGCTGCACTCAGAAAGTGCATGCCCCCTCGTCGTGGCGCAAAACGAGCCATGGGACAGCGCAAAGAGCTCGAGCTTGCTGCCAGGAGCTTTGGTTACGGCAGGCTGAGGCCAGACGGCGATAGATGGAAGCACAAGTCCATGGTGGCCAAGCTTATGCATCATCAGGTCACGATTACGGCATGGATGAATGGCCGCGAAGTCATGGGACAGCCCCATGGAGGTCTCGTTGCCGACGAGATGGGCATGGGTAAGACGATTGTGACGCTATACTGCATGTCCACGAACCCGCCCGATAGCAAAGATCTCGAAAGCTATTGCAAAGCCACGTTGGTGGTTGTGCCAAATCTCACAGTTGTGGGGGAATGGCTCAGCAAGACCAAACAGCACTGTATACCGGAGAATGCCAAGGCCACAGTTTCCTACAGCGATCGGGAGTCATGGACAGAGGAAGATCTTGGTGATAATTTCATGGTGTAAGTGGATGTGCGTCGTGCATCTTTTGTGGAAGAAACTAATACTCGTTTGAAACCAGGCTCACGACATACGCCAAACTTGTGCGTGAGTACCAGGGGGTGACAGGGTGTCACAGAGACAGCGAGGACCACGAATCGGGCTGGATCTCGGCGGGAAACGAGTCAGACTTGCTCTTCCGGATTCCATGGTACCGTATCGTTTTGGATGAAGCCCATCACATTAAGAACTCCAAGTCCACGAGTGAGTCAGCATCTGTAGAGGAACAACATGAAAACAGTCTAACATCGGCAGCCGCCCACGCTTGCTGGAGCCTCCACGCCAAGAATCGATGGTGCCTCACTGGTACACCATTGGCCAACACACCCAAGGGTATGATTTACAGCAAAGGAAATTGATGGGAAGCTGATATATGTTGGTATAGAGTTCTTTCCCTACCTGAAGTTTCTGCAGTATAACAATCCGGACACCGAAAAGGCGTTTAACACCAGGAATCCACCAGTAAGGAGTCTCAACTGGCGCCAAAACGACGGAGGGGTATCTAATGTCATTTCTCGATAGGAAGAAGCCCTCGTGGAGCTTGATGCTCTTGTTTCGATGGTGATGTACAGAAGGTAAGCAACTTGGGCGGACACAGCGGCTACTCTCCCTGACCTTTGAAGAACCAAGACGGACACTTTCCTGAACCGAAAGGTCCTGGATATCCCCGAGAGCCAGAGCAAGGATATCATTGTCCCTTCGACAGAAGAGGAAAAGCACTTATTTATGTGAGTTACCTTAACACGCGCACATACATAGGCTAACATTTGTAGGGCTGTGATCATGTTCATGTCCAAAGCAAAGAAAGCACGCGAAGGAGCAGATTTTGACGATGACGATGACGACGATGACGAGAATGAAGAAGATGATAGGGCTGATAATGAGAAGGCAGGAAAACAGCCAACGTCCTCCAAAGCGGACTCCTGGAGCATCGCCAATTTTGACGAGGATTTCTCAGAGTTTCTCAAGATCCTCAAAGACAAGGAAATGCTTGGCCTAAAATTGAAGAACAAGCTCTGCCAAGCTGCTTCCCATTCCTTCAATCTTGACCGCCTGCTTCTGAAGAAGGTCAGAATCGAACATCTCCAGTTTCTAGCCAAGAAGCTTGCTGAACTCCCGAAACACAACGTTATCGATATTCTGCGGAGAAGTTGCGACAAGAATGAGGGCGTGAGGGAGTTTCAAGAAGGGCTAGACATGATCTGCCGCTTCCGCAGTTCGACACTATCGGGTCCTATGGATCTCACGCGGCTTCTTGAGCTTGCAACCAATCAAGCAATATTAAGACAGTCTGGATGCTGTATTTGCGGCAAGGATGATCCTGCGGATGCACAGGAGGGACGTCTATGTGACCATCTCTTCTGCAACAGCTGCGTCTTGGACCAGTGTCGAAAGATCTCAGGGGTGAGTCAATTATACTGGGTGCCACCTGGTTCTAACAGCAACTATAGCCAAAGGCCGAAGTAATGTGCCCTGGTAAAACGAATAATGAAGACTGCACAGCCGTATTCTCCCTACGCGACGAGTCCATATCTACAGTGGCATCTCTCGCGAACCAGGCAATCGCTAATCTCAAGAAAATACCAGCCAAAAATAGGCCGAAAATCGCAGGGACTGATAGCAACGGGCAACGACTTGCGCGGGATGCTACCAATCATGGAATCTTCCTAGCGCTAGCAGCGACTCCGAAAAGGGGGATTCCACAACACAAGGTGCCGCCAAGTCCCAAAACAATCATGGCCATGGCAATCATCCTGCAATGGCAGCGTGATTTCCCACAAGACAAGATTGTCGGTGAGTCTCGCTGACAAGGCGGCAGCAATGCAGAGCGCTGACATACTTTGAGTGTTCACCCAATTCATACCCACGGCAGCTGTCCTCGGCCATATGCTTCAAGAAGCAAAGATCAACTTCTTGTACTACTACGGCGAATTACCTGGCAAGGCAAAAATCAAGGCTGTCGAGGACTTTCAGAAGAATCCGTCAAAGAAGGTCATGGTACGTTCAGAGCTTCGAACTACCGCCAGACAGACTTCATCTGCTTACACGCATGGCATGGCAGCTCGTAGGTTTGAGAGCCGGGGCTACAGCGCTAGACTTGTACGCCGCGAACCGAGTTATCCTCTTGGATCTGTGGTGGAACTCCACTGTGGAAGAACAAGCGCTGGGGAGGGTATGGAGAATCGGACAGAAAAAGACCACACATATGCGTCGGATTCGGACTGCGATGGACATCGACGACCGTATCGTCGGCATGCAGATGAAAAAACAGGTCAACGTCCGCAGGACCTTGCAAGAAGATGGCCCTTTGCAGGAGGACGGTCCTTTGCAGAGTCATCCGAAGAAGAGAAAAAAGAAAGAGACATGAGCGACTACAGAGATGGCTCAAGCGGCCACCACAGCCAAAATGATCAGAAGGCTCAGGTAGTAGAGAGATGGCTGGCCTTGGGAGCTCATGGAGGGCAGGATCCGCACACGAGGATCGCGTCCACGTTGGAGTTTAGCGGGTTTGTCGTTCGGCGCATAGTAAAGAGCGGAGGATTATTTGAGGAGCTGATTCAGAACAGAATCGGCACAGAGATTGCATAATCATTGCTTTGCCGGATGTTTCTGTCTGTTCCAGCAGACGAAGTCGGAGGAATTCAGGGAATCATGGGATTGTTTGAATTGCAGGCAGCAGGTGACGTTGGTGGTCCCACACCTTCCCCGTAAGACCCATCCAAGTCTTGGCGCCATGGCCCCCATTTTTCCCGTTGGCCTTGGCAGCGACTCCAATCTCTTGACCGACCACGGTTCGCGAGCTTCTGCCAGCTGTCATTCTGCGGCGTGTGAGAATCCGCTTCATCACAGAGTCTTGGCCATTCCGTTGCCCAGTCCGCATTGTCTCAGATGATATCGCTTACGTGCCTAAACTCCATTTCCTTCTTTCTCGCCGAGCCTCTCTAGCTCGCGCGCCGCAACCGCCACCATGCCTCTCGACTTCATCTCCTACTCGCTGATCAATGGTCCGCCAGAATGGGCGCGCAGCAACTTTATGCGGCTGGTCTACGTCACAGCGACCGTGGGCTTGCTCGTGCTTCTCAAAAAGTTCTGCTCGGGCCAGACCAATACCTCCGAACGACCGATGCACGGCAAAGTCGTCATAGTAACAGGAGGCACAACGGGTGTAGGGGCACGGGTAGTCAATGATCTCGCCAAACGAGGCGCGCAGATAGTCTTGCTGACTCACGTCCCGCCGTCCGACCCCTTTCTCGCCGAGTACATCCAGGACCTCCGCGACAAGTACGACAACCAGCTCATCTATGCCGAGCATGTCGACCTCTCCAACTTGCACAGCATACGCAAGTTTGCGACCAAGTGGATCGACAACGCGCCCCCGAGACGGCTGGACATGGTTGTCCTGTGCGCAGCTACGCTCACGCCCCCCGGCAAGGAACGCGTCATCACCGAGGACGGCATCGAGGAGACCTGGATGGTCAACTACCTGGCCAACTTCCATCTCCTGGCCATCCTCAGCCCGGCGCTGCGTGCGCAGCCCTTTGACCGAGATGTGCGGGTTCTCATCGCGACATGCTCCTCGTACATCCGCTCCCCCTCGCTCAAGGACCCCATTGACGAGAGCACGTGGTCACCTACCACGGCTTACGCGCGCAGCAAACTCGCCCTGACGACCTTTGGACACGCTTACCAGAAACACCTCGACGCATATAAACGCCCAGACGGGTTCCCGGTCAATACGCGCGTGGTCTTCGTCGACCCTGGGTTCTGTCGGACTGCTGGAATGCGCCGATGGCTGACCAAGGGGACACTGACGGGCCTCGCCTTGTACCTGATCGGATACTTTGTGCCGTGGATGGTGCTCAAGTCGCCCGAGCAGGGCGCGCAATCCTTCTACTACGCTGCCATGGACGGCGAGATTCTACGCGGCGGCGGTGGGAAGTTGATCAAGGAATGCCGCGAGGTAGACTTTGCTCGTCCCGAAGTCAAGGACGACGACGTGGCCAAGAAGCTGTGGGAAGAGAGCGACGCGCTCATTGAGAAGACGGAAAAGGCGGCCTCCAAGAGACGCGCTGCCAAGAGGAAGGAAGAGGAGCTCCTCGCTGTGAAGCGCGAGGACAAGGACAAGTCTGATGACACGGCCAGCTTGAGGAGCTTGAAGAAGAGCAAATCACGGGACAAGTCATCGAAAGACAAGAAACGGGATAAGGACAAGGACAGGGACAAGGACGACGACCGTAAGAAGGACAAGTCCAAGTCCGACAAGAGCAAATCTTCGTCTTCATGGTCTTCATCCAAGAGGAAGAGCAAAAAGACAGACTCATGACATGTAGCATGTTGAAAAGCGAGCATATGTACACTTTCAAATAATTTTGATACCCCGATGAGGACAGTGCCACCAAACAGTCGCCAGCTGAGAGAGAAGAGATGCGGGAGCCTTGCGAACCGAGGTCTACATGCGCTTAGTCATCGGATGTCGCGCCTAACACCAAGCGGACTACGAGCATGAGATCACCGGGACGTTTGATGGGCTCCAGTTGCGGCGCGTTTACGACCATGGATCCGTCACCGATCTTTGCTGTGACAATTTGTTCGTAATATATTCTTGCACAGAAATCGGCACAGCGGATCACCATGGACGCAGGGCCGCCGCCAGGCTCACAGCCGTCAGTTCACAGACGACCCGCACCAAGCTCAGCGCCGCGCCACGATGTGTCCACGAGGCATCCTGCGTTCTTCACACAGCGTTTGAAGAAATCCCCGAATGCGCCAAATTTCAAGGGAAATCCAGTCACACATGGCTATGCCTACCAGGATGGGACCAGGTCTGGGTCGCGGTTGTAGTGCGCAGGCGTGCGAGGCTACCATTGCGATCAAGGATCTCATGTTGTAGGTCGATTCATACTCTGTTGCGCGTGGTGCTGACTCGAGCCCGTAGGTGAGCATGGGCGAAGTCGTTCCAAATCTCAGCGATCTGCAGGCGCATGAGAAGGCAACAGAGGATTTTACAACTTTCGAGAGAGATTCAATTCCCAACTAGTGTAAAACAAGGGCCCGAGAAGAGAAATGAAACATGACAAACGCGCCACTGTTGTACTTGCCCGCCCAAAAAATCATATGATATCACACCCCAAGAGATTCGCCCATGCTCCTCCCGTGAATAATTGCCCCGACCACTGTCCTAGTTCTTGACCGAAACAACTATGGCCAGTATGATCAAGATGCACACGATACCCAACAGCGCCATGAGCTTGACGTTCTTCCACCACATTTGCCTCTTGAGACCTCGACTGCGCATTCTAAAGTCACGCGCGCTGCCGCCCAGGCGATCCGTCTTGTCCACGAGCAGATCCAGTCTCTCGCCTCGTTCCAGCAGGCTCTCAATGTTCTTGGTCATGATGCCGCGCACGTCGTCAATCTCGCGCTTCGCATGGCCGATGGCGTCGCTCTGCCCGCCGCTCGTCGACCCGTACTCCACCATGAGGTTCTTGAGCTCGCTGTTGAAGGCTCCGGCGCCATAGTTGTGCATGTCTCCAAAGTCCGTGCTCGGCGGGAACTGCTGGAAAAAGCGCTTGCGGATCTCAAAGAGGTACCCAAAGGGGACGCGACGGCCTAGAGACGCATCGGCCACGACGAGGAAGGTCAGGCCACCGGCACCAGGTTGCCCGGGATGATCAGACGGGGATTCGGAGATGTAGTGGATCTGATGCTGGCCATGGGTATATGTGAGTTTTTGCGACTGCGAGTGCTCGATCTTCGGGAGGATGAGGGAGGCGAGAGAGGATGTTTGCGAAGAGGCCGAAGTCGTGCATTCTGAGAGGATGGTGGTGTTGTGCGCGATGCAAGAGCTATGGAAATGTCAGTAAATGGATGTCGCCCGGATGTAGGGTGAGGACGTACTACAGCAACGGCGTTGATGGTGTAGAGGACGACGCCATGGCTGGTGAAGCTCGCGTGCGCGTCGAAACGATCAAAGAGCCTGGGGAAAGAAAATAGGTATCACCGCTCAGTAGTTTCAGGGAATCTGTCAGGTACAAATGATTTGCCTGTCGCGGCGCGAGATGGCGAATGCTGATTGGAATCTGGAGTACGTTCTGCAGTTTGGAAAGGTTGGTGGGAATCGTCCATGCGACGAGGAAATGACGGCATCGTGTTCCATAGCGCGTGCCTGGCAAGTGTGGCGCAGCAACATTCTGGTGGGCAATTGCAATTTGAGTCCCGGAGCAAGAGCTCAGCATTGTGTGGCTGATGCCGGGCATTTTCGCGCCGGCCCATAGAAATTTATGACTGCCTCATTGATGAGGCAACGCGCTTCTAAGAAAAAGTCAAGTGAAGATATCATTGTTGCATCTCCATTGCAGGCGAGCTGATTTCGAATTTTTTCATACATTTTGCATCGCCGTTGATTTTTCTTTTTTCCACCTCTGTTGCATCCGTCCTTAGAATGCTCAACAGTAGACAAATATGAATCTGCTGGCCCAGACGAGGGCAGTGAGGACGCCCCTGTGTCGACTCTCATCAGTGCGGACCGCTCAGCGATGCTGCTACTCAACTCCAGCGACGCAGCGCAGCGCGAAGAAGGACAAGCCCAGGGCTCACAACGGCACTGCCACAGATGCACGCATACAGGACATGGACAGAGTCGGATCTGTGAGTTGTCTGGACATTTTGCTCTTCACCTACAACGTTCGCTAACTCACCATCCTAGGTCAGTCAAGGTCCTGATCCACAGTCGAGGTTGCGGCAGACACTGCTCACAAGACACACTGGGCGCCATGACCAGTTCAGGCGCGCCGTGCTGGCTCGCTTTGGCACGGTTCTCAGTGAATTCGAAAAGGCCAACTTTGAGTCGATAGGACTGACTCACGACGAGCTCAACCGACAGGCTAATCTGTTTATGAATGCGCTCGACGATGCATTCATACTAGCAGAGAAGAACATTACGCGTCGCGACAAGAACCCTCTTTTCTACAACCTGCGCGAGGCTTTCGTGCGTAGGGATGCCAAGGGGATCACCACCGAGGTGCGCTATGCTTTCCAGTCTTTCATGGTCCGTCACCGCTTCTCGAAAGCCTTGGAGGAGAATCAGAAGAGGCTTTTGAACTTTCGTTTTCCGCAGGAGTGGTTCCCGGCTACACGCGAGCTGCAGCGCACGGTCCACGTCCATGTCGGCCCCACGAACTCGGGCAAGACGTACAATGCCATCGAGGCCCTGAAGCGGGCAAAGTCTGGCGTATACGCTGGTCCGCTGCGTCTGCTTGCCGCTGAAGTCTACGCTCGCTTCACGGCACAGGGGATACCGTGCGCGCTGATCACGGGAGAGGAGCTCAAAATCCCAAAGCACACGGACAACTACTTCACCAGTTCAACCGTCGAGATGATCCCGCTGAATGGCAGATACGACGTGGCTGTCATTGACGAGATCCAAATGCTGGGCGATCCAGATCGGGGGAATGGATGGACGATGGCCTTGCTGGGCGTACAGGCCAAGGAGGTTCATGTCTGCGGAGAGGAGCGAGCTGTCGGTCTCGTGCAGGCCCTCTGCGCCAGCGTGGGCGACAAGTGCGTCATACACCGCTACGAAAGGCTGAGTCCGCTCGAGACGATGAAGGATTCTCTGGAGAACGATTTTAGTAAACTTCAAAAAGGCGATGCGGTCGTCGCATTCAGCCGCAAGGAGCTGCATGCTCTGAAGAAGGCCATTGAGGAAAAGACGGGCCGGAGATGCGCCATCATCTACGGCTCCTTGCCTCCTGAAGTCCGCATCCAGCAGGCTGCGCTGTTCAATGACCCTGACAATGACTACGACTTTGTCGTGGCGAGCGACGCCATCGGTATGGGACTCAACCTCGAGATCCGCAGAGTCATCCTCGACTCCACCTTCAAGTTTGATGGCTCGCAGGAGCGTCCTCTGACATTTCCTGAGATCAAGCAGATCGGAGGGCGTGCAGGACGATACAGGACTGCGTCGAGACCAGGGGAGGATGCGGCAGATTCTCGGCCGAGCTCTGGCTATGTGACGACAATGGAGAGGGTCGATCTCAAGAGTGTGTCGCAGGCGTTCAGTCGGCCTATTTCTGACCTCGAGACGGCCTACATCGCGCCGCCCCCCGGGATCGTCGAGCGCTTCGCGTCCTACTACCCGCCCACGACCCCTCTGTCGTTCATCTTGATGCGCATCAAGTCGGCTGCCGCCCTCGGACCGCGCTACCAGCTGTCAATCACATCGGAACTACTGGAGATTGCGGATCTTATTCAACACCTGAACCTCTCCATATACGATCGCATGACTCTGGGGTACATGCCGGTCAAACTGAACGCTGCCGAGTCGCGAGATACAGTCGTTGCACTCGCACGCGTGATCGCCGAGAACGGCAAGGGGGACTTGCTGGATATTCCGGAGATTCCCCTTGAATATCTGGACTTTAGCATCGAGAGCATCGTTGGCGGCAGGGCTGCGCACAACCATTTGAACAGGTTGGAGGTTCTTCACATTGCGCTTAACCAGTACATCTGGCTCTCCTATCGATACACCGGCATGTTCCGCGACACGGACGCCGCACTGCACGTGCGCTCGCTGGTCGAGGAGAAGCTGATCCAGCTGCTCGATCGCTTGGATTTCACCGAACAGAGCGTCATCAGTTCTCGTCAACAACGACGTGGGCGCGCAGCGGCACGCGAGGCCCATCTACAGATTCTGGCGGCAGAGGAGCGGGCAGAGGGGGCTGGCACTACGACAGAAGAACAAGTCACTGATGAGGAGCCGGTGGAGGACCCGGCATCTGAGGTCTTTGACTCGAGCCGTGAGCATGACGAGCGAGTGGGCGGTGGCCTGCGAGAGTGGGCGACAAAGTAATTAGCACGCGGGCCAGGCAAGGTCGGCGTGTCAGCAGGCTTGTTGTTGTACAATACGTGTATCATGGGACGGGCACGGCATATCACACAGGGATGGCATGGCGTTTTGGTGGGTATGGGTGCATTTTACTCGCATATTGACACATTGTAGAATAGTTTGGCCGGACATGCTTCCTGTACGAGTAATTAAGCCACTGCGGCTGCAAAGGCCCTGGTCCTCCCGGTCTGTCGGTCCGAGCGAACGCGATTTGGAATCGCATGGTGCTACGTTAGGAGTCAGGTGGGCGTTCCGTGTCCTCGCTGCCTGCATCACAGACACAGATAGCCGGCTTGCCTGCACCGCCTAGTCGCGGTCTATCGATTTCGCCCTTGATGGGTACAACGCTGCGAAGGATGAAAAGCCACCTGTCTACAAGGGTATCGACTTGCTTTGCGACACCACATGTGTGCAATTGGGTTAAGGTTCGTGGGCAGGCGGAAAGACGCGGTGGGCGACTAGCTTATGAAGGGTCCAGCTACCCTGGGGAAGCGGAAGGACCTATTTGGTAGGTGCCTTAATTCAGTTTAACCTTCCGGAGCCTAAGGAACCTTCAACAATGCACTTCACTTGTCATCACGTGAAATGTGTCAACTCATGCGACCAATGTCCCATTCAACAGAAGTAATCATCCCATCCTAGGCTCCTCATCACCGCGAGTCGTACATCTCATAGGCACTGTAGCCCGAGCGTTGTTGACCGAGAGGCCACGCTCAGATCGACGTTCCATATCCGGCGCTCAACCGCCTGGGGCCCTCCAGGCTCACGTGTCCAGAACCCTCAGCGTACGAACCAACGGCCACGATATTTAGGCTTTACGATATGCATTCGGTGTGATAAGGGTTTGATGCCGACGCTACGATGAGGAAAGCTTTCGCTCCAAGCGCACCCTACTCGCGCAGAGCGCCAAGTCCGCCCTCCCTCGACGTGCGCTACCCTCTCATGGGGAGGAGGATTGGATCCGAAGCCCGTTTTGTGCTGGTCCCTTCGTACGACAATGCCGACCCTGGGCGACTTGCGGCGCAAGACATCAGTATCATCACAGGCAATGCGGCTCGGCTCATTGCATACAACAAGTCGTCAGATTGGAGGTATGAGGATCGGCGAAAAGCCCAACGCGTACTCGACTTTCTCTATGTGGGACCCATCACAGCCATACGAGACCTCCCATTTCTCAAGGAAGAAGGCATCACCATGGTTTTGATCGTCCGCAACACCCGATTGCCATCGCGCAGCCTAGACATTGCCGTAGAGCAGCTGGGCATTGTGGGGCAATACGTGGAGATACCAGGGCCGCAGCACTTCATCAAGAGCCTGCCTGACATTATCAGTGCCATCAACAACCACCTACTCCATGTCTTCCGCTCTCAAGGTCACCAAAGCACCTTGGATGGAGAAATGGTGGTGGACCCAACAGAAATTAAGCGCGGCAAGGTCCTTGTGGCTTGCGAATCCGGGAACGAGCTGTCACCCGCCATTGCAGCCGCGTATATCATGGCCGTGTACGGAAATAGCTTTGAAAGCGCCGTGCAGTTTGTAGGGGTTCAGAGATTCTGCGTCAGCATCGACGCCGGCTTGAAGCAACTGCTGTGTACCTGGGGTGGCATCCTCAAAGCAAGGGCAATGGTCGCCAGGGACCGAGGCGGTGCAAGCACGCACAGCGCGGACGAAACTGTGAAGCCTGCTAAACGGGGCATCCAAGATACCGTGGATGAAGACGATGGCGACGATGGCGCGTTAGATGATGCCAGAAGCTCAATGCAGGATAGTGATCGGTTCTCGGGCAGAGCAACGTTTGCGCCGTTCCACGACCTGGACCCTGAAAGCTAGAAGCATGACATCCGGGTCCAAATATACTTTCAGGGTCCACACTAAAGCGAATCCGGTAAACTTTCAGGGACCAGTTCAAGGAGAGAAGGCCCTGTATCAACATCTACGCACGCACGACAGTGGTTAGCTACCTGCTGGCTTCGTACATCCTTACACATATGCCAGATTAAGGTATCAACGGACCAGCGTATGCTTCCCATGCCTTCCATGGACCACAAGGGTTGCAGAATTAGGCTCACGGGCAAAGGACCTGCTCTGATTTGGGGATAAATAGGCCGTAGTCAGGCCCTTGCAGACATTCAGAACTCTCACAGTGGCACGTTTCTCAGTCGTTATTCTTTGATCTTCCCATTTCTGCCTTGTGAATTGATCCAGACTACAGTATTATGCCCAACATGCGAGACCCTAACCAAAGACTCTTCGAGAACATGCCTTGCGAAGATGATGGGCTTGAGCCACTGCCAGAATCTGACTCTGAAGACGTCGAATCTCCTCAAGACACTCTTCCCTCTTCGGGATGTCATCCATTGTCATCATCAGGCTTTGACTTTTTCAGCACCGATTACCCATGGGACCAGTTCTTCAACATCGATTACCAACAGCCAGATCCACAGCCACAAGACACCGAGTTCATTGCACGCTGTGAGAGGCCGGAGGAATCTTTCCCTTTGGGAAAACTCTTTGTGGATTCCAGTTCTTCCCCTTCTCCCAAAAAAGCTTCTGCGACCACCAGCGACACATCCCAATCACCGATTTCCGATCAAGCCAGAACTGCACAGCCAACTGGTTGCGAGCCTGTCTGGGCCTATTGTTATCATGGCAACGCAGTGAGTGAATGCACAACGGCTGGCTGCGCTGCGTCGAAGGCGGTCTCCAGTCATGGGAAACCAGTGCCCACCGAAGGCGATGAGACAGATGAAGACGATGCACAGGAACATCGTCTCCAGAAAAGAAAGGCCCTCCTCGCGTTTAAGAAGCACGAAAGATCTCCAGAGCAGTTACTTGGGACAAAAAATAAGCGTCTTCGACTCCCCAGCGGGCCAGAGAGGATTCTCCAGTCGGTACCTGGCAAGGACTTCAGGTTGTTCGAGAACTGGGCCGAGGTTGAGAACGCTGTCTCCAAGCCAGTACGCGCTCACTGGGAGCAGACGCAAAAGTTGTGTCGACCCATGGAGGAGTCGGAAAATCAACTATTGATTGGCAGTATGGCTCTGGACCACGACACGGATCTTGCCATGAAGTCCGCGTCGAGGTCGGCCAAGTCCAAGGAGGCACACGCAGAGTGGGCCAAGGAGTACAAGGCCGGTAAGGACGCCGAGAAGAAGAGAAAATGGGAGACGTCCCTCATTCAGACGGAGAAGGGGCACCTGGATTCTGGTTTCCTGGACCTAAGCTGCTATGCTGGCGAGGACGTTCTGCAGTGAGCAGACATTGAGATGGGAATTCAGGGATGCAGCAAGCGCGGACGTGGTCGAGGCCACGTGCTCTATTTTGACACAGATTGGAGCCAAGCGGATGGAGATCAGGACATTATGGTTTAAAGGCGTTAGAAATGGTTGTTTGTTCGGAATTCATGTATAGTTATGCCCAGCGCGGTGGCTCATGCGCCGGTCACTGTTTGCTCACATTCGGCTGGAGCAAAGACAATTGGCGCATTATACCGGTGAAAAGGCTTCAACAACGATCATGATAATAATTTCACTCTTCTTTCAATAATTCATAATCTGAAAATTGACCTGCCCTTGTCTCCAACACCGTGGTTCTTCCCATTTGTGAGGTACAGGCACCTTGGTTGGTATCCAACCGCCCCTCCCTCGCGGTCCTCTTTCCTTGAGACTTTTCACTCTCAACGCTCACTTTCAGTATATCCAGATACACCGCTCAGAGACAGATCTTTCAGGAATGACTGCGCCAACTCCCAAAGGGTCCACCGATGAACAACGTGTTCCATGTCCCCAAACACACAAGGCCGCAGCCCATGAGTCTGCGACTGCGCATGGCCATGCTCCCAGCGAGACAGACTCGGAATCAAGCGCGGATGAATTCTGTGATAGCCCATATGCTCTCAGGCAGAATCTCGATCGGGGGCCACGAATCAGCGAGAGAAAACGCATTGACGCCCGGGCTTTCGAATCATATGCTCGCCAACAAGAACGAGAGTTGACCGCGAAGCAGGAATTCACTGCAGAGGGGTTGGAGCCTGGGCAGTTTATACAGACATACGAGGGATTCGATCGTAAAAGGCGAATTATTACCGATCCCCGTGACTACCAGAAAGAGCTCTTCGAGCGGGCGAAGCTCAAGAACACAATCGTGGTTCTCCCCACGGGTAGGCGAAGAGAAGTGCTCATTGATCGAACTATGCTGATTCTCTCACAGGGACTGGCAAAACATTGATTGCTGTCATGTTGATCGATCACGTCCTCCAGCAGGAGCTCGAACATCGCGCAGCTGGCCGGCCGCATAAGACATCATTCTTCATCGTGGAAAAGGTTATCCTTTGCCAGCAACAGTACAGTTGCCTCAAGAACAACCTCGCATTCGACATTGGCATATTACAAGGCAACGACAACAGCATTGTCAACACAAAGGAAGTGTGGGAGGAGAAGTTTAGCAAATCCATGGCCTTTGTCACGACCGCCCAAGTACTGCTCGACTGTCTGAACCATGGCTTCATCACCATGTCACGGATTAATCTCATGATTTTCGACGAAGCCCATCACACCAAGAAGAGTCATCCCTTTGCAATGATCATCAAACGCCATTATCGCAGAGAACCAGACCCCGCACAGCGACCCAAGATCCTGGGCTTGACGGCGTCTCCCGTCGACACGAAAACAAATTTCCCCAAGGAAGCGGCTGCTGAGCTCGAGGACATGATGGACAGCGAGATTGCGACTGTCTCAGACCAAGTCCTTAGTCAGAGCATCTGTGTCCAGGATCTTTTGGAAAGTTGCGTCAGGTTTGACCCGCTTCCGTCGAAAGAAGATACGCATACGCCCCTCTGGCAGCAGATACGCGATCTTGTAAAGGCCGGTGGGAATCACCTCTTTCATGAGAGCATTGTGGAAGCTGAAGAAATAGCATCGACTCTTGGCACCTGGCCAGCAGACCGTTTCTGGAGCTTGTTGCTCACCGAGCTTGAGGTTGCCAATGTTGCCGCTCGGACTGAAGCCGAGTTTGCAGCAGCGCCTGTTCATGTTGCTGATCGTGCGGTTGAGACCGTGCATCAAATTCATCGATTGGTAAAGCAGCATGATCTGGGCGGCGTTGAGAGGTCGCGGCTACAGTTATCTTCGAAAGTTGAGGCCCTTCTCGAGGTATTGAAAGACGAGTTTTGCTCCCGTCGTGCCGAAAGATGCATCGTTTTCGTGCAGAAACGGTCGACCGCCGTCATGTTAGCGGATCTTCTTGAGCAATCAGGTGTCAAGATTCTGGGTGTCCGGCCAGGATTTCTGGTATGGTTGCGCAAAACATTCACTTTTCCTGGGATTCATTGCTAACCAGAGACGCAGGTCGGTCGACAAAGGACATTTTTCAACGTTGCCAGGATAACCGAAACCGAGCAACAGCGTGCCCTGCAGGCCTTCAGGAGCGGCCAAACGAACTGCATGTTCGCAACGACAGTCGCTGAGGAGGGAATTGATATACCAGCCTGCGATCTGGTCATTCGATTCGATATGCACCAATCTGCGATTCAATACATTCAGTCTCGAGGGAGGGCCCGCCAGAGGCGCTCGAAGTTTATTGCACTTGTCCAAAATGGACATTCTTCTGACTTACAGCTACTAAGACAAGCTTCGCAAGACGCAAAGATACTTCAACATGTCTGCATGTCCCTACCAGAAGACCGAAAAGTTCAAGACCTGATCATCGATGCTAGCACAGCGGCTGAAGCCGAGCTAGCCGCACAAAAGGCGCATGAGATTGGAGACGCTCGGCTGAGTTATGACAACAGTCCAGAGGTTTTGGCCAGGTACGTTGCCTGCGTCGACCCTCGCGGCATGGCCAAACCGGAGTACAACGTCACTGCAGATGGCCAGAAATTCATTGCTGAGGTCATCATCCCAGGACCATCGCCTGTCAAATTCGTCACCGGTCATCCGCAGCAAGGCAAGAAGCTGGCGCGCAGCTCAGCAGCCTTTGAGGCGTGCTTGCTGTTGCTCGAAAAACGCCATCTAGATGACAACCTGCAGCCAACTTTGATCAAGAAGTTGCCCGCAATGAGAAACGCGCGGCTTGCTGTCAGCGAGCACAAGAAGGATGATTATGCTGTGAGGCTTAAACCTGCTATCTGGACCAAACTTGGTTCTTGCACGGAGCTGTGGTCTACGACTCTTTGTCTCCCAAATCCAGATGCTTACACAAAGAACCTAAGTGCCATGATGATACTGTCTCGAGAGAAGCTACCTTCTCTGCCGGCGATTCAATTGTTTTTTGGCTATGAGAGGTCATCCTCGGTCGACGTCACGACGGCGCCGATGCCCTTACATCTTCCGGCTACGAGAACAGATCGCCTTTACCAATTTACACTGCGGATATTCAACGACATCTTCAGTAAAACATACTCTGCTGGTAAAGAAGAGTTTCCTTTCCTCCTGGCACCTGTAATTCAAGCTCCTGCCTCATATGCAGCATGCGGCGAAGGCAGTATTGACTGGGCCGCCGTCGAAGAAGTGACTAGTCAACCATCTCTAGTATGGGAATACCAACCCCGTTCCTTCTATCAAGATAAGTTTGTGTTCGACCCTCTCAGCGGATCTCGGAAATTCATCACACTGGGGATCAATGACGGGCTCCTACCGGACTCTCCCGTGCCCGCTGACGCCGCCCCCTTTACCTCGACGTCGTACAAGGCCGTTAAACCAGACATCCAACAGTACAGCAATAGTTTCTTCAAAAAGAGACGCCAGCAAGCTACTTGGCGTCAAGATCAGCCTGTCGTCAACGCTGAGCTGCTGAGAATGGGGAGGAACTATTTGGACCCCCTTGTTGGCGATGAGACAGCCAACAACAAATGCTACCTGATTCTCGAGCCACTGCAGGTATCAACTATTCCGATTGGCATCGTAAAAATGTGTCGCTTGCTGCCCGCAATTTTTCACAGAATCAACTCTTGCCTCGTCGCCTTGGAAGGCTGCTCCATGCTCGGGATAGATCTTCCGCCGGCACTCGCGCTGGAGGCATTCACAAAGACAAGTGATGAACTGGAGGGCAAAATCAGTGCAGATGGTGTCGGGGATTACGAACGCCTAGAATTCCTGGGGGATACATTCCTCAAGATGGCAACAACGATTTCCATCTTTACCCTACTGCCCAATGGCAACGAATTTGAGTATCATGTGGAAAGAATGGTCCTCATTGCTAATCAGAATCTCTTCAACCACGCAGTTAGACGGGGTCTCCAAGAATACATCCGCGCAAAGGAATACAACCGCCGAGCTTGGTACCCAGACTTGCCTTTGGCCAAAGGGAAGGTCCTCGTTTCCGAGTCGCAGGAACGGCAACAACTGTCCCAGAAAACAATAGCAGACGTGTGCGAGGCTATTATCGGCGCCGCATACCTCGCTGGATCTCACACAAACATGGATTTAGCCGTCAAAGCCGTCAAGAAAATGGTGAAGAGCGACAAACATCCCATGAAATCCTTCAAGAAATACTACGCCAGTTACCAGGCACCTCCCTGGGTCACCGGGGAACGCGTAACTGAGGCACAAAAGGCTGCCGTCCAGGCTGTCAAAAAGAATATTGGGTATGAGTTCACCTCGCCAGGGCTGTTGCAAAGTGCCTTCACCCACACTTCCTACACGCACGACAAGACCATTCCCGATTACCAGCGACTCGAGTTCTTGGGCGATTCCCTGCTTGACATGGTCATTGTAGACTATCTCTACCATACCTTCCCTACCGCCGACCCCCAATGGCTCACAGAACACAAAGACGCCATGGTGTCCAATGAATTTTTGGCCTGCCTCTGCGTTGAGCTTCAACTGCACAAGCACCTCCGGATTACTACATCATCGCTCATCAGCCAGCGCGCCGAATACGCTGCCAGCTTGGAAAGGGCGAGAAGTAAGGCAGAGGAAAATGCCCGTGATGGGAAGAAGCTTCGGATGGATTACTGGCGGAACACTCTTGCGCCAAGCAAGGCATTGGCTGATGTCCTGGAGGCTGTTGTCGGGGCCATGTTCGTGGACTCCAAATACGATCTTGGCGTGGTGCGGCGGTTCTTCGACACGCACTTGCAGCCATACTTTGCGGATATGTCCATCTACGACGCCTTTGCAGCCGGCCATCCTGTGACTATACTAGCTCGGAACATGCAGGCGGCCTTTCGGTGTCAAGACTGGCGTCTGCAGGTCACCAAGGTCCCGTGCTCGCTCAGCCAAGGGATTCGGGCCATCACGCAGGAGGACGTGCTGTGCGGCTTCATGGTCCATGGCCGGGTCTTTGAGGATGCCAAGGCGCAATCCAGCAAGGACGCCAAGGTAGCATGTGCCGAGAAAGCGCTCAAGACGCTGCTCAACATGAAGCAGACAGAGTTCAGGGCGAAAACGAAATGCGACTGTGGGGGAGAAGGGGCAAGCGAAGAGCACGAATCAGCACATGGGACGGCAATCTAGGTTGATGGTGCATGAAGACCCTTTCAGTAGTTGTTTAACACTTCTATCCCACCTCGCTCCGTCATAACCTAATACAATATACTACACAAGATTCAAACATGTGCCCACCGCCAACAAATATAGTCCACAGTAACACAAGACTCCGTCCCTTTGGATGCATGCTGTGAGTACCTCAAGCTACTGCCCTTTTACCGTACGCTCAAACGCCATGGAGAAAATGCAAGAAACCAAAATTTGCGCCAAACGCTCTCATCGGTGGCTCGCCGATCGTCGCCTCGGCACCATGGTAGTGTACAAGTAATGTAATCAGGAGAAGAAGTATTTGCTGTCTCGGAGTCTGCGAACATCAAAGTCTCCCTACATCGTGTTAGCGCCGAACAGTTGACATGGACAAGACTCAATCTTCACCTTCTTGGGAACCTCAGGGACGGTCAGCGGGAGCCAGACCGGCACCGCTGTCCGTGTCACCTTGGCAGACTTTTGAACAGGCTCCTTGGCAGCGATCGCCGCATCCTCGGCGTCGTCCGCGAGCGCAGCGTCTTGCGCTGCCTCTTCCTTCGCGTCGGGGATGGCGCCCAGTTGCATGCCCGCGGCGTCCTCCTTGATCGACACGTCGTCCTCAGCAGCAGCCATGTCCTCGTACACAGACGCAGGAGTCACGATCTGCTTGGCCGCCTCAAGGTCCCAGGGGTTGCCAGAGAGCTTAAGGGTGTTGCGCTTGTGCTCGAGAAGCAGCTCCTGCTTGGGCGAGAGCTTGCTCCGTGCGCGGAGTGCCTTGATCTTCTTCGCGACGGGCGTCTCTGGGTCAATGTGCGCAAGATAGAGAGACCCGTGGTGGCGGGTCTTGAACTCGGTGGCGAGGCGGCCAATAATGTCCTCCTCGTGGATCTGGATGAAAGCTTCGCGAATCACACCGTTCATAGCATCAACATCGGCGGCATGCGTCCAGAAGGAGTCGTGCACGGCGGCAAAGTCCAGTCCGAGCTCATTGCACTGCAAGGCCGACAGCAACATGTGACTTGCGTCAAGCGAATGGATGAAGTTGGGAGGGAACCCCTGCAGTTGCTTCCTGCGGTTGACGGGATCGGTTTGCTCCCTGACGGCAAATGCAACCGTCTGCATGCATGTTCGCACTTCGCGCACACTCGGCTTGCGGTATGGCTGCACGACGGGCATTCGCAAAGGTGTAGTCCACACAACGGTGGAGCGGAAGCTGTTGGTCAACTCGTCAATGCCCTTCTTGCCGGAAAGGTCCTCGCTCTTCTTGGCGGGCACACCACTTTTTCCGACAACCTTTGTTTCCTCATTGTAGTTCTCCGCCATTTGATCCAACTGGGTCTTTGTCAAGGCGCGGCAAATGCGACCTCCGGCCTCTCCAAGCCAGTACTGGATGTCGTGCGCACCGCGGAACATGGAAGCCAGGGCGGCAAAGATCTTTCTGGCAATGTAGGCAGAGAGGTCCATGTTGGTCATGCCGTTGTCTGGTCCCAGGGTAGGGTACAGGGCATCGATTTGCTTGCAAACCTGCTTCTTCGCTCCAGAATATGTAACACCGTACACATTGGTCATGACGGTTTGCTTGACGACCTTGCGCGTGATTTTCCCCTCAAGGAGCTTGGCCACCGGATGGTCTTCAGCAACGTCCTTGACAATGGCTTCCTTGACCAAGTCCGCAACAGCCGAGTAGACGTCGGCTGGCTTGTCGCCGGGCTCCAGGTTAACCTGCTTTGCGCCCCAAGTGTCACCGCCAAGAGCGGCATAATGCTGGAGACCGTTGCACGTACCATCTTGCTGCACCGGCATGTGGGACACGTATTGGGTGGGGTCCTCGAGATCGTAAGCAGCCTTGAGCTCAAAGCAGGTAGCCAGACATTGGAACGGGTCCTCAGCCTTGAGCCACCAGCGTTCGCCATCAAGCGGATTGGTCGCCGAGTCTCTGATGTTGGCCAGGTTCTCGGTGGCGAATGCTTCACGGTCGTTGAAGCTGGCCTTGTCGAGGCCGTGAACGTTGGCGAGGTGAATCTTGAGCCATCGCAGGCCCCTAGCGCCGAGAGGCTTGCCTTTGGCAAAGGTGAGAATACCGCGCATATGGTCAGCGCCCATGTGGTTGAGGTAGGTGGGAATCGGATACGCTCGCCCTCGATAATCGACGTTATGGGGGAAGTAGATGGTTTGGTTCCTGAAAGCGCGAGCGACCTCGAGCTGCAGATTCATGAGACATCTTTCCGAGTGCTTGCCTGCGCGCTCGTTCTCGATGCGTTTGACGACGCGAAGCCATTGGCGATAGCCCTCGGGGTCAGTAACTTGATCTGGCTCGGGGGGAAGAGGGGTATCAACATTCAATGGAGGGATATTCGCAATCTCAAGTCCACGATTCCAAGCCTCCACGAGGACGTTGAGGACTTTGGTGTTGATCCTCCAAGCAGTCTTGCCCAGGACATCGAGACCTTTGAAAACTGTCTTGAGATCACCCGCGTCGATAGCTGCCTTGGCGTACAATCCCTGCTCAACATCGCCGGCATCAAATCGGACAAGCTGCGCCTTGGATTCGAGGAAGCCACCCTCCTTGAGACTTTGCCACGGCCGAGGTGGTGTAATCATGGGGAGATGCTTTGCCATAAAGTCGGGCATGGGTTCGCGCTTCAGACTTTCCACCAAAGCCGCATTGAGGTTGATAACTCCCTGATTCTTTCCTCTGCGAACCTCGGTTCCATGAATGAACGCTGGCTGGAACTGATGAACTGTCTCGCCAGTCTGAGGATCACGTTTTGTGACTTTCATCTTCGCAGTCTCGATGAGGGTTTTCAACAAGACTGAGCCAACCTTCGCTCGGGTCTGGAGCGACCACATTTGGTCTGCGCGGCCGGCGAGACGTTCCTTGGCTTCGAGGGGTTCCTCGATCAGACGACTTTGGGCTGCAAGCTCTTGCTCTTCCTTGATCTCCTCCTCGCTCCGACCATCGGCCTTTGCTTTATTATAAGAAAGCTTGCGCTTTTTGAATTCCTTGCGCCTCCTCTCCTTGTTTTGCAAAAAGACATCTTCCTGGACGGCGCCGCCGATGAGAGTGAAGAGACGACTGACCGGTGTGCCCCTGTCCATGCCCACATGTGCGCTGGCGTTAAGCACAGTGAGGATGGTGACGGCAGCCAGACGCGCAGGTTCGCTCTGCATAATCAAGGAGCCGTAAGCGCATCGTTCCAGATCGGCCTTGCCCTTCTTCGCCTTTTGCTCCGAAGCGACGATCAGTTTGAACTCTTCTTTGAGTTTCTCTTCAGTTGCCTGAAGCCATGATGCGACATGTCCAGGCAATCCTTGGGTGTTTGATCCTGAGATGGCTGTTTGAACGCCTTGCTGTTGTCGTTTCTGGTTCTCGAGTCGCCAGCGGCTCAGTGCGGAGCCAATGGAATCGCGCTCGAGCTGCAGCTGGATTTCGCGCTGGTCCGCTTCGGGCAGTGTTGACACATCAACGTCTTGGATATCTCGGAGGAAAGCGAGACCTTGTCGAAGAGTCTTCAGGCCCTCGCCTCGTTGGTCTGTGCTGATCAATTCGGGTGTGGCCTTGGCAAGTCCCTCCTCGGACTGGGCGCGGGCATTGGCCTCCTCGACTTGAGCTTCGAGCTCCCCGTCCTCAATGTGTGGATCGCTCTCAAAGTTGTAGGTGGGACAGATATCCGTGATGATGGCCAAATCAGAGTCGCTGAGGATGTCTGCCATGTACAAGACTTGAAGTCCAGCTTCACCAGGCGCCATGCCCATGTATCTCTTCACAAGCCGTCGCAATCTTGTCCCGCTTTCGGAGACGATTGATATCTTGAGCATGCATGCTATGGTCTCGGGTGTGTGAGGGAGCCCCTGAGCGCGCGATCGGCGGATGTTCATTTCGTACCACTGGTGCAGGGAATTGGCCTCTTGTTTGGCATTGGGGCTCGTCCGTAGCTTTTGGATAGCCGCTCGGAGGAACTTGTTGTGCAGAACAATGCGCTCCTCCTCTGTAAATGATGGTATCGTATCAACTCTGTTCAGAACGAGCATGGCGCGTTCCAGTCTGCCAACGCGGAGACAGGCGTCGAATACCGAGATGAGCTCCGTTGGATCGCCGCCAATACCGTCCTTGTTTGCTCGACTGAATGCCGGACCAACGTTGGGGTTGGCCGATGATGGGTCAGGCAGCGTGACCAGCGAGAAAGGATCGAAGGACGAGACAACGTTCGGATTTTGTGACGGTAAGGAGGGCAGGCCGTGATTATTGAACTGGCTTGACAGCATGGAGCCAAGATGAACATCGCCCACAGCGGTGGCTAGAGTGCGAGCACGTCTCCTAATGCGCGAGGCATCTGACAGTCTCCTCCGCCAGGGGCGTTGTAGGCTCGTGACCATGCATCTTTGCGACAGGGCGAGCTGGAAGGTTCTGTGTGAAGGGGTCGCGCAAAGTGTCGAGGAGTTCGTGGTTGCGAGTCGGACTGGCGTGCTCGAGCGCATGGAAAGACTGTGTTGAACATGCCTCGAGAGCATCGTGGCGGCTCGCGACGTTGGCGACGCGACAACCACCGTGCAAGTCGCTGGGAAACAGGACAAGCGGGAGGATGCAACAAGCAATGACGCTGTTGACTGGGCTTCAAGAGGGAGTCATGAAAGAAAGGTCGAATTAAGTGAGATAGTTGGAATTGTACAAATCGGTGGAGCGAGCAAAGATAAAAGTTACAGGCGCTGAGTCTGTTTGGATGTCCAGGAAATGAAGCTTCCAATTTTTCCCTGGCCGCCTGTTGGACGGAAGGGTCCGGCGGGTGGGTCGATGAGCCGTCAATTTGTCGAGGGGCGACAGCCTCCGGGTAGGCAAGGCCATTTTTTGAGCGCGTCACGTGTAGACGTGCCTGAAGGTGGAAATTTGGAGATGCGTCTTGTAGCAACCCATCTCTTTTATTTCAACCAAAGAATACGGCCTTCGGCATGATTCCGCGTCGAGCTTTGACAGCGCTCAGCTGTCGAACATGCCAACAAGCAATATACCAGGCCGTCCTGCGATCGAACACGCCAGTTTTGGGGGCATTGTTCCAGAATGTTCCGAGGGCTACGTCGACCTTGCTAACCCGGCGATTACTGTCAACACAGAGTGGCCTCGAGACGATCCAGAGTCAGACAGGGCAGGCTGCCAATAATGAAGCAAAGCTGGAAGAGGACGCTGAGGCAGCCGAGGACAGCCCGTGGTTCTTAGAGGAGGAAGCACCGCGACACGTACCAAGTCAGCACAAACCAAACCTACCGAAAATACCAGAGAATGCTCCCGAAATGCTGGAGCCATTAATCAAATACGTGTACGAAGACATGGGTCTCGATGATATCTCGCTTCTAGACCTTCGAGACATTGACCCGCCCACGAGTCTGGGCCCGAACCTCGTCATGCTTTTCGGAACGGCGCGCAGCGAACGACACTTGCACATATCCTCGGGCCGCTTTGTTCGATGGATTAGAAGGAATTACAATGTCAGTGCAAGGGCAGAGGGGCTCATTGGCGCTGGCGAGCTCAAGACCAAGCTGCGGAGGCTGCGCAAAAAAGCGAAACTGCTGGGCCAGAACACACTTCTCACGCCGGGCGCCGACCTTGGAATCTCTACGGGCTGGGTCTGCGTCAATACTCGCACCACGGCAGAGTCCGTGACCGATGAATCGGCCAATTTTGACGCCCGCGGGCTGATCTCTGGCTTTGGCGCGTCCGAGCACGGGACAACAATTGTGGTTCAGTGCATGACCGAGTCCCGGAGGCAAGAGTTGGATCTTGAGAGTCTGTGGAAAGGTATCCTGAAGAGAAGCTTGACGGAGCAGGCGAAGATCCGGGGCGAGAAGCTCCTGGAGGAGGAGCTGGCTGGGCTGGTCGCCAGCAAACTCCAGCTGCACGAAGCCCCGGGCGCTTCTCAGTGGAGTGCGATGGAAAAGGCATCGCGGCAGCACCGTTACTACTCCACATCCGCACGTCGATTGGCACCGGCAGGGCAGGCCAATGCCGCGCAGCCAGAGACGCCGAGCCAAATCACTGCCCTAGATCCAGTTGCGTCCTTGCAGCAAGAATTCCTCGAGATCCAGCTCGCCGGTGCCCCCATGGACGAAGCGCGCCTAGAGCAGCTTGTGTCGTCCATCCTGCGCGCGCCTCTCAGTGGCGGTCTGACTGTGGAAGATCGCCTCGCCCTTGTGGATCAAATGCTACACACGGGCGGCGAGCGCGGATTGAAGATTCACAGCAGGGAAATGATGGTGACCATCATTGAAGCTCTCGTGACGTCTCCTGCTTACGGCCCCGAGCTAGGCCGCGCCCAAGTGAACTTTGAGATGCTCTTCCGCGAGCTGGACTCGCCACCTACCGAGGAAGAAGTGGCGCGGCTCATGAACGCGTACGCCTCGCGCGCAGACTGGGATCGCTTCTGGGACATTTTCCGGACGACATCGAGGTTTCAGCTGCCGCGGTCGGCGAGGCTGTACGAACTCGCTTTCCGGACGATTGCGGCGACCCAAAATGCCAAGCTGTGCCAGGAGACACTTCGTTGGCTCTATTACGAACTTGTTGTGGAGCAGCCTTCAATAACGCCCGACGGCGCGCTCGGGAGGGCCATTACCTCGTGCATCAACGTCGCCGATAAACACGCCATGCGACTGCACAAGAACCCGCCCAATTTCGAAGCCATGTCGCCAGTTGAGGTGCGGCGCATTCAGCACAACGAGTTTGTCAAGATTCTGGCAAGTATGGAGGATCTTTGCCGCGGTGCTCCGGGCACTAGCGCAAGGTGATTTGACGTTGTCGGGACGTCCTTGCATTTCATGTATATTACCTGTACTTATCAATGTATCACGACCCTGTACTAGAACATTCTATAATTCGATGAAACGGCTCGCTGCGGCGAGAGACATCTCTCACCTGGTTTGTTCTATCCAAGGCAGCAAACGTGATGTATCTCAAAGTTTGACCTCTTTCGGGGAGAGTCTACAGTATTTCGTGTCCCGCGATAGTCACGCCTTCTGCAAGGCCTCCCGGAGCAGAGGGGCCACCTGTTTACGACTGGCCGCCAGATTCTTTTGCTGCCAAGCCATCCTGGTCTTGCCCTGGTCAAGCTTGCCGTCGGCGAACTTTTCCAGCTGGAGTTCCTTGCCCGCAACGGCGACAAACTCCTCCACGCCACGTTCCCCCCTTTCACTGCGTGCGGCCACCAACAGATGGCGCTGAAAATCGCCTTGTGGGTGCGAGGTAGTCATGATGGCGACGACGTCTAGCCCCCTCTCCTGAGCCCATGCTTCCAGGGCGACGTACAAGCCGTCGACCTCGGCTCGCGCTTTTTCATTGAGGAGGTAGTCAAGTCCTTGCGGCACACTGCTGATCCCTAGATTCAGGCCGTTCTCGTTCCACTCCTTGTAGTCCTTGCGGATGATGTCCCTGAAGGACAGCTGTGACAAGTCCTCCTTGAGCTTGTCAATATCCTCAAAAAGCCGTGTCTGATTGTAGTCTGTGCCCTTGAGTTTCTCCTCCAGGAACTCGGCAGCGGTCTGATCCTTGGGCTTGATCTTGTGCTCGGCCGTGAGGTTGATTGTGTCTATCAGAATGGCCGCGAGACCCAAACGGGCCAGTTTCGTCTCCTCCTCGCGCGCGAGTCCTTGCCACAGGGCCTTGTTCTCCTCTACAACGAGGCTCATGCAGCTGCCGCAGGGCTCGATCACTCTTGGCTTTGCGTCCTTGGGCACGGCGCCTTCATCAGCATGGTGGTCTATGCAGCCAGATACCCTGCCGGCGAAGCGCTTGTGCAAATTGCCCGTGAGAGCATTGTGGTCTACGAGTATCCACGTCGTATCTTGGGCGGAGAGGTCGTCCGGCAACTCGGACAGCGTCAGGAGGTCTGAAGGCTGGAGTTGGGCGGCGCCAAGCACCGCGTTCATCTCTGTGCGCAATGCCAGGTCAGGGCGCGGTAGGTTTGCCAGCGGAATATGCAGCTTGGATGAATGTGACGTCCGCAAATACGCAAGCACAACAGCGGAACATAGTGAGTCAATGTCTACAAACAGGGTCAGCACTTTGTCGTTTGGTGCTGAGGTGGACGCCTACCAGCGGACTCATTCCCAACCACAAATGTCAGTGGCAGCGGTCGCTCACTGACGGGTGATGCCAGTGCCGCTCGCGCCTTAGCCAAGAAGTTTCTCAACGATAAGCTCGCCATAATGTCGTCGGCCAAGCACAGATACCTGGCAGCGTGTGCTCTCCTGTTCATTCATCGCCCCAGGTCAGGCTGGAGGTGGTGGGGTTGGGTTCCCCGTTTGTGTAGGGTATGCTGTACAGTGCGGAGTCTACTGACCGGACTGGCGGCTCTTGCCTGGGAGCCGATCCGGACCCCACGAGTCCACGACACCACCACATTCTATTGTTCGCGAAGCAATCCATTTACGGCGATTCGTTTGCCAGGTGAAGCGCTAGTACAGTAGTTGCGTACGTGCCACAGTTCAAGCCGCTTACGCATGCCTCCGACAGTCCGAGCCTTCTAGCGAGCCAAGCCTGGCTAGCTTCGAGTCGGAAGACCTGCATCGCTGATTGTCCCGTGTCGATCTGTCGCCGGCCAGCTGCAGCCTGCCGAGTCCCACTGTACCTTCCCTGTCACCACGCAGTGCATGTGCATGACATATTGTCACCTACTACGGATACAGGGCATGAATTGAGGTCAGGTACGTGCCTACAGTGGGCTTGCGCAGGGCCTGTGGGAGGACAGGCACACGATGACGTATATGACGTCATATTCCAAGCCGCATTCTTTCCATTTCGACGACGGGCTGCTTCGGTCTACGGTTGCTATTGATTGCCTTGGACCGTTTGCTATCCGCGGTTTCGTAGTGAAAGAAGCATTGTCCTCGTGATGTGCTGGTCTTTTGTACCTCAGTTTTGAGGCTCTCCGGTCTTTGATCCGGTAGTCGGATAACCGTGGTCAGGCGTGGCCCGCGTGGCCCATAGCCTGACGCCAGTCCATGGCAATGTCTGGTTAGTGCCTGCATTGGTGCGCCAGGTTGTTGAAGCGTCTCCAGTGCGTGAAAGAGTTTGATGGATGGGTAGTAGTGCCTTTCCTCAGACGGCAGCAAGCTGAACACGAGGCGGCGCATTTCGCACATCGGTGAGTTGCAGTCCGGGGGTCCGGCTGGTCGACCCGTGCCTTCCCAGAATCCCAGTCCCTATCGTCCGGTGGACTTCTGCGAAGAAGGCGCAAGCATGCAAGTTTTGATTTATTCAGTGCGGAAGGTTCAACTCATCAACTTGGCCTGAAATTGCGAAGATGGTGGCCCGCGAGGGCAGGCGCAACTACTCTGGCGCCCTGGAGAGTTTGGTCCAAGGCATGCCAGCGCAATACTCAAATCGACCAAGAAGCCTGGCTCCCTGGGCGAACGAAAGACAAGGTGCCAAGCTTGATTTACTTGATTCTCTGCAGTGATGGCAACCCAAAGCCATGTGTACATTAATAAGTCGCCCAGACTTGGGACCAGCGATCTGCACACTCTGACCAGGGTTGTCGTTCGTCCATCCATCCATTCTCTTCCCCGATCCCCAGACTCCACCAACCCACTTCAAGGTTAGCAAGCCCGCATTGCGATGTCATGGTTGACTGGATGATGCAGAGCCGGCTTCGTCATGCTCTCTGTCCTCCACAGCCCCAGTACCGGTAGTGTGGAAAAGATCGTGCAGCAGGCCGCTGGAGAGAATACATATATCTAGTCCTCGCAGCTGACCACCCAAAGTGTCACGGCCCTCATATTTGACCACCATCTGCTCCACGCTCACACCCTTGAGATTCGTGCGCTTTCCTGCTCTGTGAGGATATCAGACGCTGCGGACGTTATCATGGCACGCCTCAGCAAGGCGGTTCTGACGGCCGCGTCCGTCTCAGCAGCGAGTGCGCTCTACGTCGAGGGCAACATCACTGCACCATGCGATTCGTCTCTCTACTGCTATGGTGACATTCTCCGACAGGTCCAATTGGCCAAGCCGTTTTCCGACTCCAAGACATTTGTCGACATGTGAGTCTTGATTCAGGTGATCCGCAAGAATGAAACGCAAAGCTGACCATGCAGGCCTGCCCTGAAGCCCTTGTCTCAGATCCAAGAAGCATTTGACCGTCTAGACAAGCCTCTGCGCAACAACTCCGCTCTGAATCAGTTTCTGGACGAGTACTTCGCAGATGCCGGCGGCGAGCTCAGCGAGGTGGACAATGGCGAGCTTGAGACCGATCCTGTCTTTCTAGACCAGATCAACGATGCGGCTATCAAGGAGTTCACCACCAAAGTCATTGATATCTGGCCCGAACTGACGCGCAGATACAATGGCGGCGCAATATCCAACTGCACAGATTGCCCTAGCAGCTTCATTCCCCTGAACCGCACCTTTGTGATTGCAGGAGGTCGCTTCCGCGAGCCCTATTACTGGGATACATACTGGATCATCGAGGGACTCCTTAGGACGGGCGGCACGTTCATCGATATTTCCCGTGACATTATCGAGAACTTTCTCGATTTTGTCGATCAGTTCGGCTTCGTCCCCAATGGCGCTCGCATCTACTACCTCAACCGCTCACAGCCTCCCCTGCTGTCTCGCATGGTCCAGACGTACGTTGAGTACACCAACGACACGGAAATCCTGGACCGTTCCCTCCCCTTGCTCATCAAGGAACATGAATTTTTCACCACAAATCGCTCGATTGACGTCAGAGCCCCCAACGGCACCACGTATACGCTGAACCGCTACGATGTGAACACCAACCAACCCCGTCCCGAGTCGTACAGCGAAGACTACGAGACAGCCACCAACGCTTCTTACTACTCGGAAACCTCTGGCATCATCTACCCTGAGACAGAGGCACTGAACGAAACCGAGGTCGCCAACCTCTACGCTGCGCTAGCCTCTGGTGCCGAGTCGGGATGGGATTACTCTTCCCGCTGGATCGCACGACCTCTCGACGCTGTCGAGGACGTCTACTTCCCCCTCCGCTCGCTCAACACGTACAACATTGTTCCCGTGGACCTCAATTCCATTCTGTACGCCAACGAGATGGCCATTGCGGGCTTTCTCAACCAGACAGGCAATTCGAGCGCCGCCGCGGAGTGGGAGGAGATGGCACGCAACCGCTCCGAGGCCATCCACGCCCTCATGTGGAACGAAACATACATGTCCTACTTTGACTATAACCTCACCTCTGAGGCGCAGTACATTTATGTGCCTGCTGACGATGACGTCTCGATGCTCGAGAACAGCACGGCCCCCGACGGCCAGATGGTTCTCTTCAGCGTGTCCCAGTTCTACCCTTTCTGGACGGGCGCCGCCCCCGACTATATCAAGAACAACCCCTTTGCCATTGAGCAGATTTACAAGCGTGTTGAGTACTACCTTGATGCGCGCCAGGGCGGCATTCCTGCCACCAACATCAAGACTGGCCAGCAGTGGGACCAATCCTCCGTCTGGCCACCTCTGATGCACATCCTCATGGCCGGCTTGCAGAACACACCTGCCACCTTTGGCCGGGACGATCCCTCGTACCAGCACGTGCACGACCTTGCCGTCCGTCTGGGCCAGCGCTACCTCGACAGCACGTTCTGCACGTGGCGCGCGACGGGCGGTTCGACGTCCGAGACGCCCCAGCTCGAGGGTTTTGGCGAGGAGGACGTGGGCATCATGTTTGAGAAGTACGCCGACAACGCCACCAACATTGCTGGTGGCGGCGGCGAGTACGAGGTGGTCGAGGGCTTCGGCTGGACCAACGGCGTCCTCATCTGGACCGTGGATGAGTTTGGCAACGAGCTTCAGAGGCCTGACTGTGGCGAGCTCACGGCGGCCGACACAACCAGCGAGGCGAAGAGGAGTGCCGTTCAGCTCGCGCAGAGGGACGCGCAGAGGACAAAGAAGTTTGGAAAGAGGGCCGTGGGGAAGAAGGCGTGATTGTAGACGAGTGCATGTAATATGTTGCGACAGGGAGCGTTAGTGCTGTGAGGCTGCATAGGACAGCTGGTTTTGGCGGCGGTTTTTATATGTTGATCAGCACAAGATACAGTAACTAAGACCCTTCTATAATACACTGACATATCTACAAACTGTCGCAGTCTATGAATTCGACTGGATGCGTGCCTGGGTCTGAACCCAACAATCTGATGTGTTTCTCGGCTGTTCCTTGTTGGCTGTCGTTATAGAATCAGTGAGCCTTATTGGCTTCACTCTGCTGGAGAGACTGTTGTTTGTAGGTGGTCAGCTCCCAAGGGCGTCCCACAAACTCTTCCGGCATTCGCTCTGCCAGTCATGATAACCTTCCGTGGTCCACTCTGACCAGTGAAGGGGAGTATTGTTGTTGTATTGACAAGGAAATCTGGCTTGCACCTGCACGCGACCGACTTGGACAGAATCGAATTCTGCTACAGCCTGCACTCTTCTGCAATAGAGGATGTAGCCATAGTGAAAGTACAGCGAGTAGCAGATCTTGTCGACCCTAAACTCAAAGTCCTTCCAGGCCCTCTCGGGCGCGCTGCAGTCCAATACATCGGGCCAGCACAGCCTTCGCATGACGAACAGGGTGAGTCGCCCGACCGCGCGCAGGAAGGCTGGCGTGAAGGGCCGTGATGTCTGCGCGTTCAACACCTTTTGAACACGTTCGAATACCATCAGCTCAAGTCCGCGTGCAACGATTCTGGAAATCGGTATGCCGATCTCTTCCAGACCTGACGTCGTGCTGCCGGTTGCAAACTGGTGGCAGTGGAGCGTCTCATTGCATCTCAACAGCTTCTCCACAAGGTCGGGGACGTCTGCTTTTGAGATTCTGACTGACTGTCTTTCGTCAGTGAAAGACACCCAATCATGCCAGTCTCGAAGCTTGGGCATCTTGTGGTCGATCAGTTCCTGCAAGGATCGAATCGGCGCGTCCAAGTGTTGCATCCACCTGAGGCAACCCCTGAGATCGACTTTGTAGAGATTATCTCTCGAGGTGGCTTCAGAAGGTTGCACGAAAATGTGCATGTCATGACTTCCTCTCGAGATTGTGCGCTGTAAAGCTCTGCAGAGCGCTTGCATATCGAAATGATCGCTCACGGGAGACCTGAACAGTTGTCGGGGGTTTATGTTGGCGGCAGGCGCACCCAATCGACGGAGGGGAAGTAGTGCTGTCGGTAATCAGCTTGTATAAATAATGCAAGGACTATCAACTTACCTTCATAGTTGAGAGCACCCTTCTTGACGTGGTTAAACACATCGCCTGGGATGCAAGGCTGCTGCAATCGGACATTCCTCTTGGACGTCGCACAGCATTTTTCGCAGACACTGCTGCCATTGGTGAACGAGCACTATGAACAAATATGAGTCAAGCCCGCTCGCTCTGCATGGGCAGGACGACCTCACTCCGGGAACTGACCTTGATCTTTTTGCTTCTACATCTGATGCAGGCTGTACCATGGGCCCGGACGTGCCTAGCCCTTTCTCTGGTACGTTCGTTCAAGGGACCAACTCTCTTGCCTCCCGATCTTTTGGTCCGATGACTAGTCGCTTCCATGGCGTTGACGTCCGCATCAGTTCCTGGTCCTGGTCCAGTGGCGCGTTCCAAGGTGACATCCTCTCCTTGCTCTGGCTCAACGGCGCTGTCCTGTCCGGCAGGATTCCTCTGCAGCCTAGAAATTCCTAGCTGGTCCATGGTTTGTGAGACAACGGGCACACAGACGCCCCGTTCTTGGAAGCTTCCCATTCCTGCATGGTCCATGGCTTGCAACCACATAGGGTCATTTGCGAGATATCCATCGCCAGTATCATAACGGCTGATCGACAAGTTCGGGCCACCTGCGACCTCAGTACCTTCATCTGTTTGGGGGATGGCTTGGGTATGAGCTGCCTCAGAGGCAGGTAAGCCAGGACCCAAGGGGCCTTGAGGAAAGTGGGGAATTGTTCCATGAATCACATCAGAACATTTGTGACTTGGCATACAATCAGAGAGGGCACTACCAGAAATAGACATGTCGTTGTCTATACAAATTTGAGGGCGACCTGCCATCAGTCCAATTGGGAACTGCGGGTCGTCCTCGATTGCCGAGTGATTGCCATCACAGGGGGTAATGACAGTTGAGCCTGAAACACTTGGGAGATACAGGTACGGTGAAGCACTGTTACCTGAAGAGAAAGACGGGGGATAATGCGTTGTGCCAGGAATCTGCGTTTGGGGTGGATGCCACCAGGTGCTCAAGCACGGCATAGGGGGACCGTTTCCAAGCCATGGCTGAGGCTCCAAAGAGACATCTTGGGCATGGACCTGGGCCTTATAGAAATTTGAAAGATCAATATGTTCATGAAGCTGGTCATATGGCTGGTGATATAGCTGGTCGTGTCTGGTCAGGAGGGCTTCAGGTTGGGCGTAGTGATCTGGGGGCTGCAGCCGCGATCCAGAGTTTAAAGTCTGCGGGTTTGAGAAGTCGGTGCCAGGGTTGTGAACCAAAGGAGAAATTCCTTGATTCACAAGATGGGTGCGTCTTGGGCTAGGCGAGCCGCTAATTGGTGATCAGCATGCATAATTTCCGCTTGAGCAAGCGGTCGTCAACCCGTCAGAAAACGACTGTTGTAAACAATGTGGAAACCGACTTACAATGAACTTCCACGCGGTCTTGTGGACATGTGAGGCCCATTCCAATGCCTACCAGGAAGACTTCTTTGCGAGTGTGAGCGGCGAGAGCCGCGTCCCATACTCATCGTTCCATGGCCTCCTGACCCTGGTTGCGGGGTGCTCGCCATGTATGCTTGGTGGATAATGGGGGGTCGTCTTCCATCACCGGAACGTCTCCTGTAGTCGAGAGCCATTGCTAGAGAGTGATCCTCCATCCCAGTCGTCGCGGGAGGAGTGAGTATCAGGACTCTGCGTATTGCATCAGATCAGACACCGTATCTTTATACTCTTGCCAGCTCCGCAATCGGGAGGCTCTTACCGAGTTAAAGCAGGTCATGAGTGGCATTGGGCTCCGGATTTTTCACACCTAGCCCTCTGTATTCCTGGTGTCTCCAGTTGCCCATTCGCTTTTTGATCATGGAATGGCAACCAGGAGTAGATTGTCTCTTCGCAGTCAAGTCGTTGACGACAGGGCAAGACACATGTCGCGTACAATGGCATGTGTCCCTAGATACAGGAATCAGAGCTACGTCTAAACCCATTCAGTCTTCCGCGGGCAGATCCAATGATGCCCAAGGCAGCCTGGCTGGTTGACATGGTGGTGTACCAAGCCAGCATGGAGCAGCGCGGACAAGAATGAGTCTAGCGGTGAGTTCCATTCGAGGGGTGGGGGAGAAGAAGAAGCCGACACATCGAGAGCCGCAAGTGGCACCAGGAGTCTGGTAGATGGACCAACTATACTAGTAGTGACATGTCAGCAGGTACCTAGGGGTGCTGGATGGTGCATCGTTGGGCCGTCATGCATCAACCACCAATGTGATGTGAGCGGAAGTCCTGCTTACCTGCAGCAGAGGCAGGCCATACAAGCGATCGGATACCATCGGACAGTGGCGCCTGTTGCGTGCATGTTCACCAACTAGGATGATCAGGGGCGTGAGGCTAGGGCGAGATGGCGACAGCCGCGAGTCCTGTGACAGCACCACACCGTTCTGCGCACTGTGATCTGCACGGTACGTGCTAGGCTCCCTGATCTTGGAAGAAGTCACGGTCAGGGTCTTTCCACAAGTTGCGGCATTCCTGGAACGAAGCACCATTTTCACAGCATTGTCTATTACTATCATAGCATCTTGCTATTGATTCCAGGCTGTACTAAAGTTGGACTGAATCTTCCGCCCGTCAGATCCTGCTGGGGTGCTTGCCGAATTATCGTGCCGCGGACGCAGCTGCATTCAAGTCGTTGTTGTGGTTGTGCAACTGTGTGGCCACCGTCTGTCCGTCTTCGAGCTTCTCCACAACGCAAGCAGTGCCGTATGCGCAAGACTGCGCGAAACCGCCCAGGTCCGCCGTGTCGAACCTCAGGCAGATGATGGCGTTGCCCCCACGCGCCTTGGTCTCGGAGATGCAGCGGCTGAGCGAGTCGTTGCGGCAGTCGTACAGCATCGACGTGAACCAGGTTAGTTCGCCCCCCGCAAGGGACTTGAGCAACATGCCAACGCCAGCTGCAATGTTGCGCGAGCGTACGGTGAGGCCATAGACCGCTCCAAGCACCCTGACGATGCGGTACCCCGGCAGATCCATCATTGTCGTGGTGACAACACCCTGGGTTTCAGTGAACTATTATATCAACATGAGAATTCCACTACCACCGCAGGCAGCATCATCCAAGTGGTGCTTACACAGTGAAGGTCTGATATGCTTTGAGGAACGTCGGCCTGCTGCTCTTGTGCATGTCGGGGTTTCTGGTTGGGACCCATCTTGCAATTACTTGCAATAGGCTCCTGGGTTGATGTTTATCGGCACGCCTTGATACGATGCTGTCAACCAAGTCAACAATCACAATGGAAGACAGCACGACGCCCTCGTCCTTTTATACACTTTGGGGACCGTAGGCTCGTCCCTGCCTTCGGACCGCCCGGATTACACTGCGAAAGCTGAAGCGTCGCACATGCGCGCTGCCCACTCCAATCGATGTCCCCCATCGGACACACTCGGGCACGTACTGTAGGATCGTATTCCTCGCTTTGCCATGCGCCATGCGCCCGAACACAGAGGTCTCCCAGAAGGGACCCACAGCAGATGCCCACATGCACGGATGCAAATGATAATGGGCATCGATCAATATACTCTGAATTAGCTGAGTTTGTCAACAAGTGGGTCAAACACAGGACGGGCTGCTTGTCGGTTGTTCCACGCTACAGCGGTGCACGAGGACAGTCTCCTGCTGGCAGTGTCCAGTAGAAACCCTCGATCCTTAGCCCACCTCAGTCCAATGCCCCCAGAACCCTACGCCACTTAACTGAAGAAGCTCACCCCGCGCACAGTTTGGATGCCGTGCGGCGCAGCTGCATGTCATCGCATCGTTCATCGCATCCCCACGGCCACGTGTCCAAGGTTTCGTACCAAATTTGGTCCGCGAACCATAGGTTCGGTGCCCAAGGCAAAAGAACCACAAGCATAAACACCCGACAGGCACGAAGCTCTACGCCTCTGGAGATGAGGTCACGTATGCATGTTTTTGGGTGGCGGCTCTTCAGTCGCTCTTTCCACCACAACTAAGGTACTAAAAGTTAGGCAGGCATTAAAGTATGGTTGACAGCGCGCCTGCCAGCCGACCATTTGCCCCTGTTTGACACACCTGTGCTGTAGGGTAGTCATAGACTCATGTACCCAGAGCCTCTGGTCTGGTCACGTATGGTCGCCTATGCAGCTTGCACGGCCCCAGTCTTGGCGTAGCCTTGCTTGCTACTGCATGAATGGGCGCCACTTGAAGCTACTGACCACATCAATAAGACGTCTAAGCTTCGAGGGAACACAGCCCTTATCGAATTAAACTGGACGGTCGACAAAGCGTCCTGTTCAAGATGCTCACACCGAGGCCCCGCTGATCCTCCCTCTCTTCACGTCGCGAAACGCAACATCAACCTACCTATTAGCTAGCTTACAAGCTGCCGACCGCCCTCGAACCTCGACAGTCACGTCTCCCGCGATGGCTCCTGTTCCAGACGTCGACGCTGCGGAGCCCCGCGCCTCTCACGAGTCCATGTCCTCGGTCTCGACCACTAGCCTTGTCTTCGAACGGATACAGGACCGCATCGAGAAGCAATCGCATCCCGAGAAGGACGCGAATAGCCGCGGCCATGTCGATGACGACTACGCTGACCTCGACAACCAAGACCCGTTGAAAGAGTCAAACGAGGACCTTGAGACGGGTCCTTTTCTCGGCGACAATGGCAGTGGCACCCATGGCCAGCCAGCTCCCCGGCGCCAGCCCATGGACAAGAAATTACGACGCATCCTGATCATCATATCCGTCGTCTTCTGTCTCGGCTGGTTCGCGTCGCTGGCCGTATTTGTCGCCAAAGGATCGTACAAGCACTTGAGCGATGCCGACCATGACCCCAATGCGAGCTCTCGCGGTTCGGGCAAGCCTGTAACTCTCGATCAAGTGCTAGGGGGCTTCTGGAACGCGCAGCAGCACAGCATCAGCTGGATAGCGGACTCCACTGGACAAGATGGTCTCTACGTGGAGAAGGGCACTCCTGGCAAGGACTATCTGGTCGTCGAGCACGTGCGCTCCAGAGATGGCGACAAGGGCGGCCAGGATGCTCCCGCACCAAGGACACTCATGAAGGAGGCGTCCTTCCAGTTTGGCGACCAGTCACTTCGTCCCGCTTGGACCAAGCCGAGTCCCGATCTAAAAAAGGTCCTCCTGGGGGTGGACAAGGAGAAGAACTGGCGTCACTCATTTGTGGCAACGTACTTTATCCTCGACGTCGAGTCGCAAAAGGTTGAGCCCCTGGTGCCCCTCGACGCCAAAGCGCGGGTGCAGCTTGCGCAGTGGAACCCCCAGAGCGACGCCATCGCCTTCACACGCGATGACAACAATTTGTACATCCGCCACCTCCAGGGTGGTAAGAAGGAAAACAAGGTCACACAGGTCACGCGTAATGGAGGCGCCGAGTACTTCAACGGCGTACCAGACTGGGTGTACGAAGAGGAGGTCCTGCATGACCGCATCGCCACCTGGTGGTCCGCCGATGGCAGCTATCTCGCTTTTCTGCAGACAAATGAGACGGGCGTTCCCGAGTTTCCTGTTCAATACTTCCTCTCCCGCCCTAGTGGTACCGATCCCCCGGAAGGCGAAGAGCGCTACCCCGAGGTGCGCCAAATCAAGTACCCCAAGGCTGGTGCGCACAATCCTGTCGTTCAAGTACGCTACTACGACATCAAAAAGGACGAGATCTTCAGCGTCGATGCTGATGGGCAGTTTCCTGACGATGACAGGGTGGTCAACCACCTTGTGTGGGTCGGAAACGACAAGGCCATCATCAAGCAGACGAATCGCGTGAGCAACATCCTCAAGGTCATTTTGGTAGATGTCGGAGCCCGAAAAGCACATGTCGTGCGCGAGCGCGATGTTGGCAAGGAGGACGGCGGCTGGTTCGAGCTGTCCCACAACCTGGCCTATGTGCCCGCGGATAGCAAGAATGGACGTGTGCACGACGGCTACGTGGACTCGGTCATCCATGACGGCTACGACCATATTGCGTACTTTACGCCTCTCGACAACCCTGATCCCATCATGCTCACGTCTGGCAAGTGGGAGGTGGAAGAAGCCCCGGCTTCTGTCGATCTGGTCAAGAACCTCGTCTACTTCAAGGCTGCCAAGGAATCCTCCATCCAACGCCACATCTACTCCGTATCCCTGGTCGACGGCTCCAATCTAAAGTGTCTCACCGATCCCAAGACAGAAGCATACTACGACGCGTACTTCTCGAGCGGGTCGGGCTATGTCCTCCTGACGTACCATGGTCCGAAGACGCCCTACCAGAAGATTGTTTCCACACCATCGTTGCCAGAGGATCAGGAGCCCTACGAGCGCACAGTCGAGGAGAACAAGAACCTGGCCGACCGGGCTCGTCGTCACGCTCTGCCAGTCTTGACCTACGGCACGCTGGATCTACCACACGGTGTCAGCGTCAACTATCTCGAACGTCGTCCCCCCCATTTCGACCCGTCCAAATCCTACCCCATCCTCTTCCAGCAGTACTCGGGTCCCGGATCGCAGCAGGTGACCAAGAAGTTCAAGGTCGACTTTCAATCCTACGTCGCGTCCACCCTCGGCTACATTGTTGTGACTGTCGACCCTCGCGGCACAGGTTTCAAGGGCCGGGATCACCGCGTCGGTGTGCATGGACGACTGGGCGTCCTCGAAGCAGAAGACCACATTGCCGCCGCCAAGCATTTCGCCTCCCTCCCTCACGTTGATGAGACCCGTCTGGCCATCTGGGGCTGGTCCTACGGCGGCTTCACCACGCTCAAGACCCTCGAGCAAGACGCTGGGCAGACCTATCGATACGGCATCGCCGTCGCCCCCGTGACCGACTGGCGATTCTATGACAGCGTGTACACGGAGCGATACATGGGCCTTCCCAAGGACAATGAGGATGGCTACGACGAATCAAGCGTGCGCAACGCCACGGCTCTCGGCGAAAATGTTCGCTTCCTGCTCATGCATGGCGTCTCCGATGACAATGTTCATTTCCAAAACAGTCTCACCCTTCTGGACAATCTGGACCTGGCGGGCGTAGAGAACTACGACGTCCATGTCTTTCCTGACAGCGACCACGGCATCTATTTCCACGGAGCAAGCAAGATTGTGTACGATAGTAAGTTGCCGCGCAAACCTTCGTCGCACATGGTTTCCACCAACTGACCGCCTCTAGAAATCAGCAACTGGCTCATCAACTCCTTCAATGGAGAATGGTTGACCCTCAACAACCCCAAGCCCATTGATACGTAGCATCTTGCACTGACAATACGTTGGCGTCTGTAAAGCAGCAAAGTGTGTCGGGCGTTGCGATCACTTATATAAATAGCACTAGAGAGTTTTCCCAACGAGTTGACGTACTACTGTATCATACACTCACACATACAAGACAATCATTGACCCCGTCCCTGCGCATGCGGTTCCGCCTCACCTTAAAGACTGCATGCGCCTCAGAGTATCTCCTCCCGCAAACGCTTTGAAGCAAAGGACAAATGAAATCAACTTCCTCGCCAGATCCGAAAGGCCGCGGCGTCATCCATCAATTGGCGCCTGGCGCTCATGTACTCTAGTGCTTCCCGACCTCAGATTAACCTCACTCTGCCCATCTCGCGTCGGATCACTGCCCGACCAGCGCGGATATGGTACAAAGTAAACGAGTAATTTCAAGTCCCCATGACATCTGCTGAAAGCTGTTGTCAATCTCTCATCCCGACACCTTAGTAGCCATAGCCTGTAGGCTGCGGCGCGAATCCATTGGGTTGTTGACCGTAGGGTGCGGGTGATGGTGCGCCGCCTGGGCCAGCTGTGATCATGAGACGGCCTCCGCCGAGAATCGGCGTGTTGTCCTCCGTCTTCTCCTGCTCCTTCTCTTTGTTTTTGCGGGCCTCGTTGTCGGCCTTGAGGAGGGCAATCTCTTTGGTTTGCTGTGCCAGCATGTTGATCATGTAAGGCATGGAGAAATCATGGAGACCGTGGCGCCATGACAGCTCCAAAACAAGGTCAGGACGAATAAGCTCGTTGCAAGCATACAGCATGCCAGTGTAACACTCGCGGTGGCCAATATCCACAAACTATTTCTGTCAATAACCGATAAAATTTGAGGGCAGCAAAAATCACTTACGTAGCGCAAAAGATCGTCGACGATATCGCTCTTGCCCGAAATCGCGGCAGTCTCAATGGCATCTTTGTAAAGCTTGTCCTGCTTCGACAGGGCGATTGATTTCTCCCAGCGCTTGTTCTTGCGATAGATGTTGGCGGCGATTTGGCGGAAGAAGATGAGGTCGTGCTTCTCCAATCGTCCGGCGAGTTCCACCGCGTCGTAGTTGTCAAAGTTCTGGACAGAGTCACGGAGCGTCTTGTAGTCCTCCTCTTCAATGAGCAGATCATTGACGGCCTCGTTGACCACACGCTTGTTCTGGGACTGTACGTTCAACAAGAATGACTTGATGAGAGGCAGGTCGTCATTCTTCTGGAAAATCTTGACAACGCGGTTGACATCGATGCGAGGAGTCAACGCAGCAAGCAGATCGGTAAGCAATGATGGGTGCTGCTCCACGTAGAACTTGATTGCGCGGTAGTAAATCTCCAGATTAGCCACCTTGACAATAATCTCCTTGAATTGTTGGTGATCCCACGAGTTCTCTGGGCGCTCAATAACCGCCAGTGCAGCATTGTCAAACTCGTCGTAGTGATAGTAGCAGAAGACCAACTCGGGCCACAGGTTGGCTTCCTCGCAGGCACGAATCATCTTTGGCATGTTCATGCGAGACCAGAAGATCTTGATGTGCTCCATCAGCTTCTCAGGGTGGTACTTCGAGAGAGCAACGCCCAAGGAGGTAAATAGGCCCATGTGTGCTCTCTCAAGTCCAAGACCCTGCTCCAACAAGCTGATAAGCTCGTCAAAGTAGCCATTCCGCTCATACTGCTTGACCAGCTCTTGCAACTGCTCAGCGTCGACAATGAGATTGAGACCGCAAATTTGAGCCAAGCGGAACTCCTTCTTCTCCACGCACGCCTCATGTACCTGCTTCCAGACCTTGATATTGTTGGCTTTGCGTGCAGAGTCCACAGCGGCCTGGTAGTCGCCTAGGTGCACAAGGGTGGTGGCCAGCTTAGCCCAGTTCGAGATGCTCGTGTAGAAGATTTTGGACGCCTCATAGAAGCCCTCTTCGTACGCCTTGTCGCCAGACTCTTCAATGTTGGCAACGTTAGTTGCACGCAAGAAATCCTCAAGTTCAGGGAGCTGATCCAGGCGAGCGAAGCAGAAGGCGAGAGCAGTGTCAATCGCGGGTTCGCGCATAGTCTTGCGAGCCATCCGCAAGTACTTGATAAGGTCTTCGTTCTTGCCCGCATGTGTGGCAATTTCAATGACCTCTTCGTAGTTCTTAGGATCTTCGGCTTTGATGTATGATTCAATGGCATCAGAGACGCGAAGGCCATCGAGCTGTGCCTTGGCAACCTTGCTCCAGACCTCAGACATGTCAACCTCCTCAGCGAAAGCCTGAGCACGGTCGATGCTGACGACATGTTCAACCAAAACGTCGACGGCAGCGGTTTTGTTGTCGGCTTTCTTGTAGATTTCAAAGGCCTCCTCGAACAAGCCTACTTCGATGCATGAAGTAGCGATATCATCGGCATTGTATCCATCCAGCTTGTGGATGTAGTCCATGACGCGAGCTTTGTCGGCCTTTGCCGCAGTGAACATCAGGAGGTTTTGCAAGTTCTGGTTGTCGCTGAAGGGAGATGGCTCCAGGACAATCTTCTCCAACAGCTCAATGAGCTCAAGCGGCAGATCATTCTCGAGGAGGGCAGACACTGCGACAGAGACCTTGGCAGGGTCAGTCGACTCAGGGACGGCAGTGACAGTCACCTGGTCGACGACAGAGCGGCGGTGGATGTTGTTCTCGCTGAGAACAAAACGCCAGAGTTCAGCGTCCGAGCGCTCAAGCAGGTAACGAGCCTGAGCACGATACATGGAGTTCTCATTGGTGATGTTGACAAGCTCGAGGTCATTCTGTCCCTTCGAGTACGCAATGTACGCGAGGTTGGGGTCACGCTTCTCGCAGTATTTACCCACAGTAAGGGTATCGTATTGATCGTTCTCCTTCAAGAACTTCTCAGGGTTGTTGTTGGAATCGATGTAGATCTTGGCGAGAGCATTGTAGACAGCTTGCTGCTGATTGCCGGCTTGCAGAGTGGCTTCAAGGAACGGCAAGAGCAACTTCAAGCGGTTGCGAGACTCAACTTCGGCAACAAGCTCATCAATGTTAATCGAAGCGGCGTTGACGGTGGTCAACAGCTGCTTGATGATGTTCTCGTCACAATCGACGTCGAGGAGGCCACCAACGACAGCGGGCGTCCTGCCCGGGTTGACACGCTGGACGTACGACTCAATGGCCTGGAACTGCTGGTTCTGATAGAGGAACAAGATCAGATCATGCACAAAGTTGAAGCGGTCGCAGACAATGATCAGAGGCAGCTGCTCAGGGAGGCGGGCTTCCTTGAGGAAGTTTTTGACCTTCTCGGGGTTGTATGCATTGCTGTCGCGGCAGATACGCTCAACCTCGTTGAATTGGCCCATCTTAGTGGCTGCTTCGATGTACTTGAAGTGAACGTCAGGATCTTCGGACACATTGACAACACTGCCGAGATAGTAGAACAGGCCTTCGCTGGTCTTGTACTTCTCAAAGAGATCGATGATGCGGCTCGGGCCCAGGAGATCGGAGTATTTGGTTGAAATGGTGACAACCGATTGTAGATTCTGGCGGATGTTGTGCTTCATCATGGCATCGAGGCAGTCAAAAGACTGCTCGACAGAAAGCTTTCCGAAGAAGTTGGTGAGAAACTCAGGATTGAAGTTGGCCATGCCAGGAATGCTGACAACTACGCGCTTAATAGCTTCAGGGTCCTCGTAGAGCTCCAAAGCCTTCTGTGCGAGACCAGCTTGCTCGCAAAGGTGGGCGATGCGGGTCTTGTCAAAATGAGTGAACATCTCGTTTCCAAGAATAGCCTCGGCAACCTGGGGCGCATGCATCAAGTTCATCTCCAGCAAGCGCGTCTGCAGGCGGGCGTGCTCAGGCTTGTTGTCCTTGAGTGCGTCGAGCAAGAAAGCGGTTGCCTGCTGGATCATGCCTTGAGACTGGAAGATATCGCACACGCGTTCGAAGTCGACCAAAGGGCCCTGCTCGCTGTTGGCGAGAGCCGTGGCAAACTCGGCTCCCTTCTCGGGGTTGACTCTGATAATGTGCTGCAGTAGCTGGACATAGTCGGGCTGGTAACCAGTTTGGGCGGAATAAGGCAGGATCTTGTCAAACTGGCCAGTCTCGGCGAAGCCAGCCACGACCTTGTGGGGAACGTTGGCCTTGAGGTAGATGGCCAAGGCCATGTTCACATCGTAGGGACGTGCCAAGTCACCAAGCTGCTCGGAGCAGTCCAGCTTTTCCTCTTTAAGCCATTTCTCCAAAAGGTGCTTGCGGTTCTGCGCTAGCACGGGCTGGGCGAGCTCCAGCGTCTCGTGCTTGTTGAGGGAACCTTTGTCGAGGAGCATGCCAAAGTATTGCAATGTATATGCCATCTGACCAGGCTGCACGGGAAGACGCTTGAACTTCTCGATTGTCTCTGCAGTACGCAGGAAGCCACGGGGTGAGTTGGCTGCAATTTTGGCGGCCTCAGCATAGTTGCCTGAGTTGAAGAGGTTGTCGAATTGCTTAGCATACAAATCGTCGGCACCTGGGAGACCGGCGCGCGAGGCCAGCTTGATGGCCATCTCTGTGTTCGCAGGGTTCTGCAGCAGGTATGGAATCGCAGTCGACTCATCAACGGTCACAAACAAGACTTGGCCCTTGCGGTTGATAGCCAGAATACCAGTAGAGTCGTTGTCTGCGCATGTTGTGAAGATGGTCTCGCTGGAAATGCGGTTCATGAAGATGCAGGTACCAGTCTCCAGGTCGTACATGTGAATGAAGCCATACTTTGTGATCATGAAGATGACCCCGTATTTGTGCGACACTTGCAAAGCGACTGGGAAATCGCTGTTCGCCTCGGGAGGGAAGAAGATGTCGACTGCTTTCTTCTGGAACACAGGATTCGACTCTGGGTGATCCACTTCGACAATGTGCAGTTTGGCGCCCGTGGCTGTGCGTGCAGCAAATGTGAAGAGCTTTGTGTCCTGGGGCGCGCCCTCGAGTCGCAGGGTGCCAAATGCCGCGGCATGGCCCTCGATGGCCTGACTGATGCCGCGATCCTTGGAGTAAAGCTGCATTGCGCCAACGATACGGCCCTGTTGCTGAGAAATTCCAACAATCACCATCCATTTCCCGTCCGCATTGACTCGGTAATTGATAATTTGACACCCCTTGCACATGTCAGCTTCGTTGCCCAGAGCGCTTGGCGCCAGAGTGGAACACCTACACTCAGGTTCTGGTTGCGTTCAAACACCTTGACAGGTGCGTCTTGACCGGGCTCATAGATATCCCAATGATACACAGCTGAAGCCGTGATCAAACCAATGGCAGTCTCGCTGATCCACTTCCAAAACACGACGTCCTCGTTCATGGTGTTAGACTTGAGCTTCTGCTTTTTGTCCAGGTCAAAAATCTGAAGTGTGCGAGACTGTGCCTTCAGCGCAATGACTTGGCGGTTCCAGTGCATGATGGCACTGTCGGCCTTGATAGGTCGTCGCATTACATTGTTGCCATTCTTGAGCTCGACGATGACAACCTCCGGGGAAGCATCTTCGCTCTTCTTTTCGCGAATGCAGATGTAATGATCGGATTCTAATGTCTATGGTTGCGCAGTCTAGTCAGCAATTATTCGATTCTGGGCCGGGAGCTCGATCTGGTGAGACCGATGCGCTGCATGCGCGGCTCGATCAAGGGATGGGCGAGGATACTCACGCAATTGTTGAAAGTGATTGACGAAGTCTCAACACCGGAGCTGGTGAGCTGCACCAGCTCCTGAAACTTGATCGGCATGGGCGCCATGGCGATTCTGTGTTGATGTTCAGGTATCACGGGATGGTGTCGACCCGGTAGCTCCTGAGCTCGAACGTCGTGTTGACTGGGAGCTTCGTTCAGTGAGAGCTCGAGCCAATTGAGCGCCGCAGATGTTTTGACGGTGAAGGAAACAACCGGAAGCTTCCATGCGCCGCGCGGCAAGAACACGATAGCACGTTGCGGCCGGTTGTCGTCAGGAGAAGTTGGGCCAAAGGATCGAATGCGAAGAGGACGCGAAGAAAATCAAAGAGATTAAACAATCCGCGGTGACTGTTCGTAGCGAGGACGTTCCGACGGGATGGGAGGCCGTGGAAGTCAGTGCGTCGTCGTGAAGGGTCGTGAATGGCGAGATTAAGGAGAGATGGTGATGATGTCGGGTTGAAGAAAGTGGGAAGCTGTGCCAGGAGGAACAACAAGCACAACGTACGCAGTTCAGCGCTGTTGGTGCCCGGAGCCACCACCGCGTACCTGCCCACAGAGGACTTGAATGGCCCGTGCGCTTTTGCGGGTGTGGGTTGGAGCTACTTACGTATTCCCTCAATAGCTACTACGTGAGCCAATGACAGCTGTAAGCTGACACCGGAGCGACAGATAGTCCGCCAAGGGATGATGATGTCGCCTGCAGACACGCTGTCAATTGAGTCTGTCGCATCCCGGCCAGGGTGGTCTAAAATTGGGCCAGCCACGAAAGGGTACCTATCCCGAACTTGCATCACCGGTTGCTCAGCGGGCGTGAAACAACACACCCATGGGTATAATGCCTTGGGCTGTCAAATGTCTACACCAGACGTTGATTGACTTCAATTTTTTGGTCCAAGATCAGAGTTCAAACTACAAATGCCGGGCCTAACGCTGCGCTCCAAAGCGACAAAACATGTCGCTAGCAACGGGTTCGAGAAGAAGCATCGTAGAGGCTAGCTACGTCGTTTTATGCACCTTCTATCACTGTGATGCAGTTCTAAGTGAACCCCAGGTGGGTATCAGAGATGTGAAGTAGCAATATTGCAAAATCTATGATTTTTTGGGTTCTAGAATATAGTTTGTTGTAATTGATCCCCTCACTGGATACACGAGGTCGAGTAACATCCACCTTCACTAGGACGAACCGTGGTTTGTATTGACGATCAACGGCAATGGAGACAAGAACTCTTCGGATACCCGCTGGCGAGTCAGCTAGCTATGGGCGTCAGTTACAAAGCCAAGATCTACAGTCACTTCACCCAGCAATACCTGAATGGAAGAGAAACTACAACCTGTGTAGGGTAAGCACCAAATAGTGATGTGTCACGGACCGGACCTTGGCAGAACACAGCGAGATAGTGAACTGCTTACTTCGTAACTGCGTATTTGCATCACGCAAAACGCATCGCGATCCCAGCCGGCACGCGGAACTAGCGATAATGGCGGTGCCAGTAGCTGTACGTGATGGAGTTTACCTCGTCACCATCGCAGCTCAACTCTTCGGTATGCTAGGTAAGTTCACGATTCACCTGGGTTCCTCCTTTGCGTCGGCCAGGAGCACAGCTAACGGAGTACCATCAGCAATGGATCTCGTGCCATTCTACCCCAAGGCTCTATGGGAAGCCCCCGCGGCACCGTTTCACTCCATTACCGCCATCCGATCAACCTATGTATCGTTGACTGGAGATCCATTCTTCGCTCACGACTTGCATGAGCCTTGGTTCCAGGCTTTCTTGTACATCGAAGCCTTTGTGCAACTGCCACTTGCTTTGTACCTCGTGTACAAGCTGTCTGGAGGCACATGGAGCTCAAGGGCTGCGAAAGAGCTTGCCGCACTGGCTTTTGGTTGTGTGACGGGCATGGGCAGCACCACTTGTTGTTATTATCTATGGACCCTAGGTGAAAGCATGGTCACACCAGCCCAGAAGACCATGTTGTTCTGGGGCGAATACCTCCCATACGCCATCATCCGTGAGTCCAATGCCCTTTTCATGACCACAGACTAACATCACTTGCCAGCAATCATCATGGCCATCGATATGCACCAGAGGCTTCTCCACAGGATCACTGCTGCGGAGACCAAGGCGAAGAATCAGTGAGCCCATATTGTATACATATACACCTGTACATATGCTGCGAATGTTTCGACACCAATCCTCGAACCGAGAGAACTCCGTTACATGCGCGCCCTAGCTTAGTCTGTTCGAGGTTTCTGGTAACCCCAACCATTGCCCACTCCCGAGCTGATACCGTAGCCCAACGGCGTGGCCCCGCCCATTGATCGCCCCTTGAGACGTCTAGGCAAGACGACTCCAAGTGTGTACATGCCAGCCGCCAAACCTCCCGCGATGAAGGACGCAAGGCTGTAGAAGAGCGTACTGGCATAGATATGGCCCCCCAATCCTTGCCACTCCACCTTCCCTTCTGTCTTGGGCAGCGCCGGGCTCGGAAACCACCTCACCGAGAAACTCAGAGGTAGGGGATCACCGATGACGAGTTTTCGTGTGAACGAGCCACGCATGTGGCTTAGCGGGCTGGTGCTGTATGCGATCCCGGAATCCAGGACTCCGCTGTCATGATGGTGCGTGTGGTGTTTTGGCATGCTGTGTAGCAACACATTCAAGTGCGTGCTGATGTGCATGTGGCTTAGTTGGAGCGTCCCGGCCAACGCAAAGGTCAGCGGTATGTATTCGGTCTCGGGAGCCTTTGCGCCCACCACTTCGACGTGTGCTGGTGGCCGCGAGGGCAGTCGGCAGGAGAGCGGGGCGTCGTTGTGGACGTAGAACTCGAGAAGATGGAAAAAAGGATCGTCGACCAAGGGTATCGTGCAATTCACCTCGCCTTCGGTGCCGTATCGGAATTCGAGGGGCTTGCTGGTCTCGTTGCAAACGGGGAATGGGATCCATTGGATCTCATGGTTGGCGCCCTCGATGTGCTCGCCCGTTTCTCTAGATTTATCTCAGCTCTCTATGGTCGCACTACCACGCACACGATGAACTCACGAGCTTCTGTTCATGCATTCCACTGCAATGGGTGCTCCATAATGGTAGGAGGGCAGGGAATCAGGATGCGACGTGGCGGCCACTCCCCCTGCCACAACTGAGCCAAGGAGGAGGAATATCTCTTGCAGCATCGTGTATGGGCTGTCGCACTGCGGTAAGGATCAAATCCGTACCATTGTCGACTTCCAATCCGTGGCGACTCGGTCGGGGCGCGTTGTGCCAACGAAACCATGGGCATCAGATGTATGTGCCCCTGGGTCTGTTGCCCACTGTACCTCCAATTCTGCCGGCTCGACACCAGGGCGGTCAGTGGCGCCAACTGTTCGCAGACACGCCTCGTGCATGGTGCTGAAACATACATGCTTGCATGGTTGGTGACTTTCAAGGACCCTTGCACGAGTGAATCATTCTATCCTGCTGAAGAATTTCCTATCTTCGTGTGAACAATACTGCGATGTCACGCCAAAGTCAAATTATACCCCATAAACCATCCCTAGGGCGCCTGCAATCCCTCATGCCCACCACAGTGCTGTCTTACATGCAGGGCGTCTTTCTGAATACGTGTATATAAAACAAATGACCAGAGCCACATGATGCCTCTTACAAATACCGAAGACTCCCCATGGATACTCGGTCCGCCAACGCGCCAACATCTCGGAGGAGTGTTCTCAAGGTTCCCCGGAGGTCTGCCGTGTCTGCGCCGCCGGGATTGTTGGTCCGCGGTGTCAACTGCCCCTCGCATCGTTGCAGGAGTTCCGTGACCGACTGTGTAATCGTCCCGGATTGCTTAGAGCCGCCACGGCGACGGATATCTGCTACCCAGTCGTCCACCGCATACGCGATCAGTTCAACGAGACGAACGCGGATGCTGCCTTGCTGGTTGTAACTGCCTCCTGGCGTTTCGAGCGCAGCCTCGAGGACGTGCACAATTGTGTCGTGAGAGATGCCAAGACTGAGGAAAAGCTGCACAGGCCAGCAGGCGTGAGCACCGATGCGATTGTCTTGCTCTTCAGCGACGGAATACTGAACGAGCTTCGGGAGAAGCATATGGATGGGGAAGACGAAGCTGTCCAGCGCGGTGTGATGAGCAATGTTTTGAATCTTAGCGGAAATAGATTCGTAGGGTTTAGGAGGTTGAGGTAGGTTCGGTACTGTGGTGCCCTTGAGTGTCGCTTCATTCCGCGCAATGTCAATGGCTTCTTCCGCCTCAATAACTTCTGTGTGCAACTGATCGATCAGGTCGCTCCACGTTTTGTTGATGGTCGTGCCATTGCGGTAGTCTGCGTGATGGTAGATGAGCAGGCAGATGTCGTAGTAGTTGCCAGGGTCGGCGAAGCCGTTGAAAAGCTGATATGTTAGCTTCAGGTTACAACAAAAAGGACATGTGGCGTGTTTGAGACTCACATCTGAGAGATCCAGGACTTTGCCATCGAGGCTCGCCGCCAGCTGCGCCCTCACCTCCTCCGTGCCCCTTGCGTCTGCCTTGATCCGTTCAAGCAGGTCATCCTGCACATTGGCAACCTCGAGGAGATCGGAAACTTGATGCGTCAGCATCTGCTGTTGCTGGCGACTGATACCGACGGTAGGGACATTGGCATTGGCCTTTGCAAGACTGAGCAGCTTGATGCGTTCCTTGATACCCAGCTCCAAGTCTGAAGTGGCCAAATCCATCTGGACCACCGCCGCGTCAAAGTATCGTGTGCGGTTGGTGTAGAAACGACACAAGAGCTCGGCATGCTGGGCGTCTTCGTTCGCAAGGCGCTGCAAGAACGTAACAACGTGTGGGGAGTCAATGTCCAGGATACGCTGTGTCCACCCTTGCTTGAGGTACCAATCGTAGAGGTCAAAATGGAAAACTTCATCGTCAGATTCGTTGACGACGCTATATGCCTCGTGTCGTTTGGTCGCGATCAGTGTGAGCTTGCCGTCGACTGTGTCCGGCTCTGCGCTGGCGGCTGTGTCAAGAGTCGCAAGTACGTGATGAATAGTGTCGTAACAGCGCTTGCGCTCATTGTATGCCCCCTCGCGCGGATCATTTGGCGGCTTGCCATCGTTGAGCCAGGACAGCGCAGTGTTGCCGCGGTCCTTCTCTCGTGCCACAGTTAGGCAGAGGCGTATGGCCCCAGCGTAGTACTTGAGCTCGACAAATTGAGCAACAGCTGCCTGAAGGTTTGTGAATGTAAGACTGCCAGCTACCTTCTCAAAAAACCTCAAGCTGTCGTGCAGCAATGCGCGCTGGCTATTGTTCAGGGATTGCTCCGAAGCACGCTTAAGCTGCTCCTGTGCCTTGAAGATGACCACATCATCTGGGCTGCAGAAGCTGCCACATCTCCTGCGTAAAGCATCTGCGACCGTCTCCACATTCGAGCCACTTTCGATATTGCGATTGACAATCGCCTTGACGACCACTTTAGCCAGCTCCTTGCCATCAGCATCGGCGAACAGCTTCGAAAATGTCAAGGCCTTGAACTGTTCTTGTGCCGTCGCGTCCAAGCGGATGTAGATGTCTGACACTCGCTCGTCGAAAAGCATGAGGACAAAGGAGATGCCTTCTGAGATGCTCTCCATCAGCTTCTGCAGAGCATGGAGAGCCTGATGCTCTGCCTGGAGAGCAACTTCTTCTTGACGCGAGGTTACGCGCTGCAAATCGGCTGGGCCAGAAAGCCCCCGAATCAGAGTGCGATTCTCATGCAAGAAAGTCCGAAGACGGTTGATGTGGCTTTGCACTTCGGCCAACTTGGTCACAGGAATTGTAGAGACAACAGCAATGCCACCGGTAGGTGCCGCTCCAAGCGTGATCACTTGAGCTCTCCAGAGCTTGCGAACAAGACGGGACAGGTACAGAGCTAGAGCGTCATGGCGTGAAGAAAGCTTGACAGATTCGGTTGTCAGGGTCGTACCATCCGTTTCAGTGATCGTAGGGCCGCCGCCATAGTCGACAAACACCGTCTTTGCACGATCCTCAGTGGCCGGATCGCTCGTCCGAGGGGCACCCGGGCGTGAATCGCCCCCATGCCCACACGCAACTGCGAGTGCAGCGGAGACAGTCTCTACGCGACCATAGCTTTGGATGAATCCTCTCGCAATCTTGTCGAACCCTTCGTCACCGGAGGCATATCGAATGCTGGCCGCGAAGGTGTCAACAAACCTTCGACGACGGATGATGTGGACACCCGTGTTAGTCAGAACCGCGAATTCGCTGGGCGCCTCGTCGAACTGGACGGCCAGCTCGTTACCAAAGCCAAGGGGCTGAGGTGCAGCGGCAAACGGCTTTGTTATCAGACCCACTGCCTCTACGCGACTGCCGATTTCAAGCCAATTCGCAGCCTCAGGGTACTTGACCGTGGAAGCTGCGGACGGATTCTTGATTTTGCCCGTCTCCGGGGTAGAGAGGAAAAGCAAATCGTTCTGATCGGGATGATTGTCGACGAAATCCAGGAAGTAGCCGGGAGGGAAACGCGATCCTTTCCTGCTCGGCTTCAAGACGGTACCTTGCTGACCGCCCAGATTGGTGAGTCTGGCACTGGATTCGCAAGGAAGCTTAATGAATTGGACCTGCATGCTCTGAGGCGCTAGATTCGTTGAGGTGCTGTAGAATGCGGAGGCATTGGTGGCACTGAGGAAAAGGCGGCACCCGGTATTCGTGAGCGCAGTCAAGTGTAGCTTTGAGGCCTCTTGTCGCGATATAGGACTGATGGAAACGATTTGCATGCTACTCGAGAAGAGCTTGGGGTCGTTCGTCATATGCGTAATATCACGGACGCAGCTGAGCCTCTCTTTCTCAATGACTTTCTTCAGACTGTGGCTCGAGTCCATGTGATAGGTTCGTATGGTCGAGGTGCTGGACAAGGTGTACACGAGTTTCCGGGAGTCGTCGACGACAATGTCGACCAGGTTCTCCGGGCTCTTTTGCGACCAGAGCGACGAGTTGAGGGACACGACTGACGACCAGCCAGGGTTCGTGTGGTTGATCCTACCAACGCGGTTCGAAAACCACCTCTCCTCGGACTGGTAGTAGAGTTCGCTGAGATCGACGTCGCTGCTTCCACCAAAGAAGATGCGTCCATCCGCTGTACCTGATATCACGCTCACTCGTGTGCCTCGAAGCGGCAGAGCCATCTTTGTCTGATAGAGCGCTATCGATTTGTTCCCGGAAGGCGTGGCAGATACCGAAGCGCCGAGCAAAATCAACTCGGCCGATGTTGCGACAGCCAAAATGTGTGTGATGGAGTCGAGGAATATGCCAGGCTTTGGGGCGACAAGCGCGACTGCATCAATGGAGTGAGCCTGTTCCTCGTAGCCGACAAGTTCGGGTTGGGATATCGTGTAGTCCCAAAGGAACAGCGAGTTGTCAATGACTACCCATGCATGGTTGATCTCCGCGAACAGACCCATGGTCGTCTGCAATTGTCCCCGATTCAAATGCTCGAAGATCTGGTCCGGAATGGGATACATGTTGGTCTTGTGGAACGGACTTGTGTTCGAATCCGGGTCAGAGAGCTCGTAGTCAGATGAGACCCCTTGCCTGATGTAGTTATCGAGATCGGGGAAGTTTTCATCGGATCGTAGAGCGTCTGCGACGGCCATAGCTGCCTTGACAACAGGCGGAACCGCATCTTGCCTAGGAGCTACTGGGGCCACCGGCGCCCCTAGGGTGCCTGAGGATGACGCAGCGAGTTGTGATCCAGTCGACGCAGGTGCCGATGCTACCCCAGAAGTATCATTTGACGGCCGTGAAGGCTGGAACAATTGTCGACGAGTGGGATCGGGGCCGGGCTGAAATCGGGAGGCGAGCGCGGGTGTGTTGAGATACGCGCCGGGAACCGGCCGCATGGGCGTCTGGAAGCTCATCGTGGCTCCTCAAAAGCTAGTGTCGCTTTTCTTAAGGGACGAACTCCTCAGCAAATGTGGCAATGGCTGCTGAGCGCGCCCATGAGAATCGCAGCAACCCGCCAAGTGAAGGATTGCGCACAAGTGAGCTGTGGCTGGGACGACGTGGACAGGAGACGCAGGTACCGCGACAGATCCTCGCAGCTCTGGCGAACCGTGCGCCAACGATGAGCTGATCGAGAGCTCGTGTGTAGGTGAAATGCGTAGATTTGTGTGTGTTGTTGTGCCTGGGCAGTTCGAGAGGCTGGAGAGCACCAGGTATTGACTGTGGCTTGCAACACGGTTTGGTTTTTTAGCGGGTCGAACTAACGTCGCGCCTGGTCGCTTCACTCAGGCTTGGAGAGCCTGGACAGGCGCTAAACCACACTCGGAACCTGAGCTAGGACGCAATACGGGCTGCCTGTCGCTTGACGTTGACAGGCCAAGGACTCTGAAAATATAGAACAAACTGTGGAAGTAGTGCATACAGTCACATCTGTGGATCTTTATCTCTTCTCGAAGAGGTCGCAAAAAATACTTTGAGCGGGAGATGCGCCGATTTGAATTATTCTAGGTAGTGGGGACTGTCTCGCCTGAGAGGTCCACCGTGATCAGTCCGTTTACTGCTTCTTGGCCTCACGCTCGCGCTTGCGCAAGGCTCTCTTGCGAATGTCCACGTGCATCTTCTTGTTGATTCCAATCACAGTGGGATGGAAGACGCCCAGAACCGTTTCAATTGTCCAGACCATGATTGAATGGGTCCACCAAGGCGTGTAGGTGTTTGAAGCGTTCTGAAACCCCCCGTTTCCGATCTTTGACAATGCTGAACGGACAAAGTTGGGCGCCGTGGGGATCATAAGGCTAGGGCGGCGAATCTTGCTCATCGCCGTGGTGACAAGGTGGCTGACCACGAGATAGACATCGACGTTGTCAGGGCGGAGTTCAGCGGCCAGGGCGCTGCTCCAGAACTGCAGGAAGGCCTTGCTTCCAGAGTATGTGGCAAGGAGAGGGGTAGGGCTCCAGCCAGCGGTCGATCCCATAGTGAGGATAAGGCCCTTGCGGCGCTTCTGCAGGATCGGGGCAACAACCTTGGTAACCTTGAGGGTTCCCTCGCAGTTGATCCTGATGATGCTCTCCATCTCATCCTGCGTGGTTTCCAGGAATGACACGGGGATGCTGTGGCTCTGACCGACGTTGTTGATCAAAATACCGACGTCAAGCCCTTCAATGAGACTGGCCAGCGCCTTGTAGTCCGCGTCGTTGTTCTGGGAGAAATCCATGGCATGAATCTTGGCCTGGATCTTCTTGTCGGCATACTTGGCCTCGATCTCTTGCGCAAGCGTCTCGAGTTTGGATTGGGTTCGCGACACTAGAACCAGATTGAACCCCTTCTTGGCAAGCTGGTAGGCATACTCCTTGCCCAATCCGTCAGAGGCACCAGTGATGACAGCCCAAGTGCCGGGCTTTCCATACTTTCGAAGCTATAATAGTCAGGCAACTGGCAGTGGGAATTGGTATGAATACTTACATTGTTTCCGCTCAGGATAAACACGTTGGCGAGCAGTTGCAGGTAGCTGAGAAGCTTGACGCCAATGGCCAAGGCACCTACACCTGCCAGACCCCACTGAAGAGGCTGAGGCACTCGTTGAAGGAATTCGTACACAGAGTCCATGGCGATTCCACTTGAATAAAGAATCTTGACGGTCCTAGATGATGTTGCGTCTCGGAAGAACAAGGTGGACTTGCCTCCCAACAAAATTCTCCTACATCGACAGTGGTTCCTCGGCATCAAGCTTGTGATTTTATTATGTCAGCGGGACTAGCAGCCGCCAAATTTCCAAGTTAGGGTAAGTGCAATTGTGAACCGCTGCGTCGGGGAAATACCTGATAGCTAAGGTAGGTACTGCAACAAATACCATCGCCGCGCTTACGGTCGACCCCCCCCCCATCCCCATCTTCACCAGTGTCACGAGCAAGGGGCCAAAACAAGCAGCTTGTTTGACGTCAACATGGAGTACCTATCCTCTCTGCTCCCCTCGGGTGAAGGCATACTGCCTTATTACATGATCCTGGTAAGCATATCTGGTTCTGACTCAACTTTATTGCGGCAGCTAATGAGTGTGCAGTTGGGGTCCATCTCCATTGGCAACTCCATCCAGGCTTTCACGACCCTCCACTTCTCGCGCCGCGTTTACAATGGTCGTTTCGTCAAAAACACCAAACTTCCCGTGACATCTTCGACTTATAACCCCGAGGACGCCACCAACAAGCTCGTTCCAGACCACAACAATCCCAAGGGGACTGACCAGCTGACGCCCCTTGCTGGCCGACTCTTTGGGATCTGGACCCTCCTCACCAGTTTCATCCGGGTTTACGCGGCTTACAACCTGCACAATGGGCCAATCTACAACATCGCCATGTCCACCTATGTCGTTGCGTTGCTTCACTTCTCGAGCGAGATGTTCATTTACAAGACGATGACGTTCGGCTTGCCGCAGTTCTTCCCATTTTTCTTCGCGACTCTGGGTTGTGTTTGGATGCCAATGGTCAGGGACTCATACGTCCAATTCAACTAGCATAGCAAACCTAATAATGGCAACATTCGACTACGACAAAGAATTGCGATATAGCTCGCCTCCGCACCCACGAAGGCGCACCGTTGCCTGCTCGGGCGTGATGTCTCTCTGCGGCTCTCCCATCAACTCATAGCCCACCAAGAACTTCCGTACGGTCGCGGATCGCAGCAGAGGTGGGTAGAAGTGCATGTGGAAGTAAGAGTTGTCAATCTCCTCCTGCGTCCCATTAAGCGGAGCTTGGTGAATGCCAGAGCTGTAAGGAAAGCTGCACTCAAAGAGGTTGTCATACCGTCGCGTGACCTCTTGGATCGCCTCGGCGAAATGCAGGCGTTCAGCGTCGGTGAAATCGAGCAGAGACCGGGCATGGCGCTTTGGGATGATGATGACCTCAAATGGCCAGATAGCCCACCAGGGGCAGATGATCACGAAGGTGTCGTTCTCCCAGACGACGCGCTCGCCCTTGGCGAGTTCGAGCTTGACATAGTCGGCCAGCAGGTGACGTCCACCGTGCTCCTTTCGATACTTGGTCATTGAAACCAGCTCTTTGCCTGGCTCTTCTGGCATGCTCGAGGTGGTCCACACTTGGCAGTGAGGATGAGGATTGGAGCACCCCATCGCTGCGCCCTTGTTCTCAAAGATCTGCATATACCGGTACTCATCCTTTGGCACAGGCGCGTCTTCCTTGGAGACCGACAGGTTGACCTTGTCAACAAGCTCGTTCAGAGGGTTTGATGCAGCCAAGTGATTGGCGTAAATGCGCGTCCAATGATCAATAACTGGAAGCGTCTCCTTTGCGGACATATCCGCCAGAGTGAGATGATGCTTTGGTGAAAATGTCAGGACATAGCACACGCCCTTGACACCCTCAGCTCGGAGGAGCAAGGCCTCGAGATCTGAACTGTCAATCTGCTGTTTGATTTGGACATGGTTGTCTACTGACCTCCGGTGGATCCTCCAGTGGCCTCATACTCGGGCTGTTGCTCTTTGACAGCGCTGTAGTCGTTCACAAATGCGAACGTATGCTCGTATTTGGGGTTTGTGTCACCAGCAGCTCGAGGGTTGCCAGGGCACAGATAGCACTGGACCGTCAGTCACTGTGTGCGCAAACTGATTCTGAGACTCACTTTGGGATCATAGTCGGGCAGCTTGTTCGCGACGGCAGGCTCCTGCTGGCCTCTGAAGTGAAGACACTTTAGTGACACTTCAATGACAGCGTAGTTGCACACTCACTGCCAAGGACGCTTGGTTCGGTGCGGGGAAACCAGCAGCCAGCTGTTTGTCAGGGGATTGAACCTCCTGTGAGAAATTTCGTCGAGAATCTTCTCTGGCATTTTGGCGGTAACCTCTTTCTCAAGATTTTGGGCGATCTGGAAACGATACGGGCTGATGAGAGTCAATGCGGCAGGTTTGCGGGCCATGAGGGGTATAAATTGACCCCTCCAAAGCTACTCCATTCCAACACCATGACGGCGGCTCCTCCTGATGCTCCAAATTTTCCCAAGTGGCAGGCTGCGTTCTTGGATCTAGTGACGAGTGCTAGCTGGCCTGGAGACGAAGAGGCGCGCCAGTAATCCGCTGTTCACGGGGCTGGAGGCAAAGTGGCTGGCACCTCGAGTCGTTTTCCGTTTTCCGCCCTCCGAAAAGAGCGCATCCAGTCGAGGAATTGAAGGACAGAGCCGCTTTTTGCGAGCCGATCGGACATGGAGATTTGGCCCCATGTCTGATTAGAGCATCTTGCGGCGGAAAACGAACCTCTTTACCCCTGCCTTACACACTTCTAGCCTGATGGCAGCTGCGTCTTCGTCAAGCCTTAAGATAGCTTCCCCAGGGTTCCACACGCCAATACCCATCCACGCTTGATTACTTGCATAGCATGACCACCACGTAAGCAGACAGATTACCAGATGACATTTAAACGTCAGGTCAATGGAATATCCACGTACGGCGATCATTAGGTTATTTCTTGGTCTACCTGGAAGTAGATCTGACAAGTGTGCCAGTGCAGCTGCTGACATTTGACTTTGTTGATAATGTTAGTAATCATACGGTCCTGGACTCGATGGTGCCTGGGCGCAGCAGGAAGACGAAATCGGCTTAGCGCATGCAACCCCCCAGCTCGCGACTCCATCACGAACTCCGCGATTTGACGTTCCGGCAACGACAGATCATCAACATTCATCAACACGGAAGCGCATTTATCAAAAAATAATCGAAAAACGCGTGTAATCAGATCTCTGGCGATGCGGAACGCCTTCCATAACCCTGTCGCGCTTCTTTAGAACATTGCGACGCCGTCTGCCTCGTTCATCCCACCGGCAACTGGGGCACTCTAGGTCCGTCGGTGAAGCAGCCCATCATGGGTGTGATCCGAAAGAAGACGGCGACCAGAGGTGGCGAAGGCGGAGTGAAATATGTTTGCGATGTGTGCTCTTCCGATATCACCTCCACTGTGAGTTGCGCGCTCTCACCATCTCGAGCATAAACAGCCTGGCTGACTCTACCTAGGTCCGGATACGATGCGCCGACCCTGCTTGTAATGATTTCGACCTGTGTGTCACTTGTTTCTCCAAGGGCGAAACACGAAATGCGCATGCGCCCGAGTCGCATGCGTTCCGAGTCATCGAACAGAACTCGTTTCCCATTTTTGATCCCGAATGGGGCGCCGACGAGGAGTTGATGCTCATTGAAGGCGCTGAAACATACGGGCTCGGATCCTGGGCAGATATCGCGGACCACATCGGCGGCTTCCGCGAAAAAGACGAGGTTCGCGACCACTATCTGAGTTGCTATGTGGAGTCCCCGGCCTTTCCCCTACCAAAACGATGCAGTCCGCATGATTCAGAGCTGGCCGATGCGATCAGCCGAGACGAATTCCAAGCGCGAAAAAAGCGAAGGATCGAAGAGCGCAGGGAAGCTGCCAAGAATGCGCCAACGCTACAACCTAAAACCAAGCCGACAGCGAGTGTGCCCAGTTGCCATGAAATCCAGGGCTATATGCCTGGCCGTCTTGAGTTCGAAACAGAGTACGCGAATGACGCGGAGGAAGCTGTGCAACACATGCAATTTGATCCCGGGGATGGTGTGAATCCTCGGACCGGAGAGCTTGAGCCGGAAATGGAGCTCAAACTCACGGTCATGGAGATCTACAATTGTCGGTTGACCCAGCGTGTGGACCGCAAAAAGGTGATATTCGAGCACAACCTCCTCGACTATCGGGAGAACACGAAAACTGAGAAGAAGCGGTCCAAGGAGGAGAGAGACCTCCTGCAAAAGGCCAAGCCCTTTGCGCGCGTCATGAATCGGAAGGATTTCGAGGATTTCAATCAAGGCCTGATTGACGAGTTGAACCTGCGTCAGGCCATCGCTCAGCTTCACGAATGGCGAAGCATGAAGGTTGGAGATCTTCGGAGCGGTGAAAAGTACGAAACAGAGAAGGCGGCGCGCATACAAAAGACGACGCCTATGGGGTCCATGGACCGTGACCGTCTGGCCACTGCCCAGCGCAGTAAGAACGCACCACCACCAGATCCGCCTAGTGGAGCAGCGCTGCTGGTGGCGCCCGAACTGCCAGTACGGGCTGTCAACCAAACGAACGGCGAGGTCAACGGGGAAAGCAAGCCTACTGTTAATGGAGTGAATGGCGAGACGAATGGCGTTGGCTCGCCCCGTCCCAAGCTGCTTCCCCAGCCTATACCCGGTGTCCAGCCACTGAGCTTCAACGCGGACAACAATGCCGACATACACCTGCTGACGCCGGAAGAGATCAAGCTTTGTGAAGTGGTACGCTTGGCACCCAAGCCGTACATTATGATCAAGCAACAGATTCTGGCAGAAGCCATTAAAGGGAATGGAACGATGAAGAAGAAACAAGCCAGAGAAATCTGTAGATTAGATTCCCAGAAAGGCGGGCGCATATTTGACTTTCTGGTCACTGCGGGCTGGCTGGGCAAGGCATAGGACGCTGCTATGGACAACTGAAGGCGTTCCCTGTTTCATAATCAACGCGCGGTGCCGGCGTTTGGAGTGGCTTGCGGATTGATTGAGATACCTACAAGCGCATAATGAATGAACGACTATCATTGTAGAGTGTACCGCATGGAAGGACGTTGATTCATCTTGTTTGCTATCCCGGGCGTAGTCTTCTTATGGCTGGTCAGGCATGGCTGTTGGGCAACCATAGACCCACTCGATGATCGCCGCCAGACCTGCCGTGTCCTGGTGGTAGTCACTCCTGGAACTGAGAAGCGCAAAGCTCTCAAGTGCCACTTGATTCCCAACAAGCATTCTTCGGAGGAATGAGGTCGGCATTTGTTTCCTCTCTCACGAAATTTGCTCAGACACGAAGTATGGCCTCCATTGTGACATTGAAGCGCATGAGCGCGCAGACTCTGAGCGAGAAGATCCTCGAGGAACGAGAAGCCAAGGATCCTACATTTGCTGTCGTTGACGTACGCGATGATGGTGCGTCCGAACCCCAAAAAACGTGGTGTTGAGAGCGTATCTGACCAGGTTTCATTCAACATATAGATTACCTCGGCGGCCACATCAAGTCTGCCATGAATGTCCCATGCCACACACTCGACGCAGCGATGCCCACGCTAGCACGACGTCTGAAGGACAAGAAGACTGTCGTGTTCCACTGCATGCTTAGCCAGCAGCGCGGGCCTTCTGCCGCTCTGAAGTACTTACGGGAGAGAGATGGCGTTCTCAAAACGCTTGGGCTCAAGGCCATCGATGGCCAGGAGGTTTATGTTCTGGATCTGGGATTCTCTCGCTGGAAGGACCTATTTGGCGAGGACGAGAGATTGACAGAGGGGTACAATAAGGAGCTCTGGGCTCAGGACTACTAATACACCACGACCATGGTTCTCAAGTTCACAGGCCGAGAGGTGGTGGCCGACACACCATGTACTCAAATATCACACCTCAGGCCAGAAGCGACGCTTCATAGCCTGGCCACGTCGCCCTACAGTCATGTCACACCCAATTCTCCATCGCGTTCACGTGTATCGTGACTGACAGCAAAAAGTCAAGATCGCATGGCTGGCTGCGAGAGCAACTCAAGAGCACAGGACGGCAAAAGATGAAGCCTATCGGATTTGAACCGATGACCTTGTGGAATTTCCGATCTGGAATCACACGCGCTACCGCTGCGCCAAGGCTCCCGATTTCCGATGTCTGGAATCGTGTGGGATCACGGAAGAAAGTCGCCAAAATTGGTGCCTATGCAGGCAGCCAACATTCGATGCCGGTGTTGCTATCAAGTGCACAGTTTGTGTCGACCAGTTGAGTGCATAGCACAGTTGCCAACCTCAGATGTTGACTGACCAACAAAAGGCATGTGTAGGAAAGCCCTGTTCCACTGGTTACAAGTGAGCCACATGTATTCTCCGCGTACCTAGACTTGGGCCTTACTGTCTTGCACTCTTGTGACAAAGAGGAATGAAATCACCTGCGTGCTTGGCCCATGCCCAGCCAGTGTTTTGAAAAGGCTTTCCGTAATCGCATGGCTTCGGAGTGTGTTTGCGATTAAGTGTATCTTGTATCTCCTGCATCCACAAGGGATGAAAACATGCCCATGTGCATCGCCGCGCCGGAAAATAGCCGTCACCTGAATCCTGATGCCATCCCTTCGCTTCCTGGAGGCCCTACAAGCGATGACGTAGTGATTTGATGGCATCCCTGGGACCCTGTCGTCAGCAGAGGCGAGGGGTCACGGTGTTTGCATCGCGGGGCATCGCGCCAGCCAAAAGCTGAGGGCTCAGCAAGCTTCAGACAATCTGCGAGTTTACAAATCTGGATTGACAAGCACACAACCTTATGGTCTAGCGTTAGATGGTTCCTAGGCCTCCTAGCCGTCTTTCGTACGTGGGCATAACCAATACATCATGTGGCAGGGGGAAGGCAAGGCGGGCACGCAAGGTAATACGCCGCAATGTGTCGGATGGTGATTAAGGTGACGGACACCTCTACCACGGTGCCTGGATCCACTGCAGGTACCACTGGCACTGGCACTGCGGCCACTGCTGGCCCAGCCTGAGTATGGCACTGTGGGGGCAAGCTGGTCCCGCCAACGCCAGCCGCTAACGTTAGTTTGGCACTTGGTGACTGATCAGCGTGAATGAAACCTTGAGCAATCCGCAAAACAAGTCGCAAACAGCACAATCTGGTGCGCGAACCAGGGGCGTACGATACTATAAAGAGGAACTCTCATCTTCGTCTTGCATTTTTTGCTTTTCATCACCAAATCCTCAGATTCGTTCTACCTCACCGATCATGGGCTCGACTGGTCAACAGCCTGCCAACGGGCAACCGGACCTCTCGCACCTCGGGTACTCGCCCATTGTGAAGGTTTCGGAGCCCTGGACAGTTGAGAAAGTCCTCGACGCGATCGAAGAAAAACCGAAAGAGGATGCAAAATCAGTCTTGCCATTCTTCCATATGCTTGAGCGCCTCAAGACCACCAAGAGAGAGGGCTGGCGTCGGTTTGGCATCCAGAGGTGAGTGTGGCCTGGCTCGGCAGCAACGTGTCGCTAATGCAGGCAGGGGCGAAAGCATCTCGGATCACATGTATCGAATGTCGCTGATCTCCATGTTCGCGCCCCTCTCGCTGCGACCGAAGCTCGACCTCTACAAATGCATGCGCATGTGCCTGATTCACGATATGGCGGAGCTGCTGGTGGGGGACATCACTCCTGTCGATGGCGTCCCCAAACCTGAGAAGAACCGCCGCGAGGCGGCGACCATGGACTTCCTCACAAAGAACTTGCTGCGCGGCGTTCCCGGCGGCCCGGATGTTGGTGAGGAAATTAGGTCGATATGGCAGGAATACGAGGACTCCCAGACTCTGGACAGCCACTTTGTGCACGACGTGGACAAGATCGAGCTGTTGCTGCAGATGGTCGAGTACGAGAAGAAAGGGGATGGCAAGATCGATCTCGGCGAGTTCGCGTATGTTTCAAGGAAGATGACGCTGCCAGAGATGAAGGCCTGGGGAGACGAGATTATCCGCGAGCGCGAGGAGTTTTGGGGCAGCGTCCAGCACATACATGGCGAAAACGGTGTCGAGGGCGGTGTCCGTGAGGAAACGACTGCGCAACAGGAGGAATATTACGACAGAAGTTAGAGCTGCCCTGTGGCTGATAATGCCGAAAAGCAAGTAATTTGCCTCTTCGCATGGATGTGACATGCTTCAGGGACGGATCATAATCTACCAAATTTAGAGGGGCGAGCCACCCGTTTCTTTCTTCATTTGATCCCTTTCTGGAGACTATGGACACGGCATTGGCGGAATCAATGTTGAACGACAACACTTGCCCAAAGCCCACTGCAACAGGAAGGTCACGCAACAAGCCTGGGAGAAATTCTGTGAACGAGGACACTCTCTGTCAGGATGGTGCCAGAAGCCATGGCAATCTTATTTCGCAGATTTGCACAATATGAAGTTGAGGACCTGGATCTCCAGACCAGGACCCATAAACTCGTACCTCGCCAGATTGGGGCACGCATGCCTGGACCCCTGCCGAAGCGCCGCCCTCTATTTGGACCCCACAGCGCAACCGCCGCGTTGCCTGGGGCAACTAATTATCCCCAATGCGTGGTCCTTCGATCATGGAGATCCCTTAATCTATCTCAAGCTCCCATTTCGCAATACTTCGAGAGACTAACATAGCCCTCGGAGTAGAATATTCTTCTTCTGCACCAGTGCGGAAGTCTGAGAGGATAAGACTGACGACACGAGGCAGACAAACAGAATGCCTTAGGCTGCCTTCTTGCAACCGCGCGACACCCTAACAGTTGGAGCAGCCACACCCGCCATCGCATTGCTTGATAGCATCCCCTCATTGAATCGTCACGCGACGACAAACCCGAGACATCGACCGAAAAGCGCTCGTCACTGCACAGCTTAGCGACTCCTCTTTTTCGATATCTGCCACAGAACCGACTCTACCATGAACTAGTCGCATTCCAGGAGCTTACACAGTCGACACTCAGCATTCCTCACAATGACGCTTCACGCCGAATTCCAAATGCCAGGCGCCTTCTACTCAGAAGGCGTCCACCCTGGAATATTCCGTCCACCAAGTGCTGCAACACCGACATCCCCATCAGCTGCCAGCTCGGGATACCTGCCTCCACCCGAGACCAACCCCAATAATCGCTTTGGCAGCGTCAAACGCAAGCGAAATCATGATCGTGAAACAGATCCTTTTTCACGGCCGTGCGCCCCCGCCATGACGTCTCGGTACAATATCGCCGGGCAGCTCGATACCCCGGGCGGCGACCGCGCCGACTTTCTAGGAGAGAGCATGCTATCAGACTCGGACTACCGACGCATGCTTGGGACAAAGATGCCTGCTGGTCAGGCGGAAGAACCGGTGTTTGGAAGGTATCCCCTGACAGCCCCTGTGCAACCGCAGCAAAGCTGGGGCGCATTTGCCGTCTCGACTCTGGGAGGCGTCGTTGGCAGGCTGTGGCAGTTCTGCCGCGCTGGGTCCTTCAAGGGGTTCCACGCAGGTGGTGGGCGTGGGTACGACGAGGATGGCCATACAGAAGATGGTCACGATATGGCTATGAATGACAGTACGCAAATATTGGACCGGTGTCCGCAGGCCGATGTGGGAGACAAACAGGAGGATCCCACCATCAATAGCAGAGCCTCCACGCCCACGCGGCCAGCGGCAAAACGGAGACAAACGGGAGCCACGGACGAATTGGGCAAGAATTGGATCATGGTGAATGAGAATGGTGCTGCGGTCAGTCGAGCTGGCACACCTGACCGCAGTCGAAGAACAACGACGATGATACCGACCCCGAGAAACCGCAACCAAGCTCCAGCCGTCGCGACGGGCCGGCGCATTAGCACACCAGCTCCACGACGGTCTGTTGGCGCAGCGCGCCCATCACTGGCGTCTGCACCCTCCGATGACAAAAATCGACCCCCCTCTTCGGCATCGTACGCTTCGCCGCGGTCACCCAGTCCAACAAAGCACATCGTGTCGGAAACGCCGCTCTCGTCGTCGCTAGCGAAGCAGCACCTTGCCCGTCGACATCGACCTTCAACATCTCTCTCCGAAACACGGCCCGCTCATCGCCGGAGCAACTCTTCCGCCTCCGTGGCGACAAGCCGCCCCTCCAAGTCTAACTTGATCGAAAGCAGTCCAAGACTGGATTCGGAGGCAAAGAAACTGGCTGCGCGGCGACGACGCGAAGAAGAGTACACCGATTTCCGCGTGTCGGGTCTCAACAAGACTGTGGAAGACCTCATTCGACAGGGTCAAATGGCTCTGGCAGCAAAGGTTGAGGTGGAAGGCAGTGGGTGGGAAGACGATGATTAATATGGAGGGCGCACGGATCTTTCCTGTACTTTGCTTTTGGATACCCAGCCTCTCGTTGCCGCGACCACGGAGATGACCGTGTGTTGTAGATTATTGTATGTACTGTATATAATAATGTCGTGCCAATCACAGCTCTCACGCCGCTACCGTATGACGGTCTGCCTGACATGCGATGCCCTGTGCGCCCTACCGCCTTCAGCGTGTGAAGAATCCTTTTCGACAACTGCTTCGCTGAGTGACTGAGCTTATCATACCTGTAGACAATGCCACCAGTCACTTGTGACACCGAGAGTGAAAATGCAGGAAGACACAACAGACGACGCTCTCCCCATCAGGCACATGAGCGGTGTTAAGACAGTGTGGAGAACAGCAGCACTACGCTCGCATGCTCCGTAGTACAGGCCTCTGCATTGCGCGTGAGAGGAGGTACAGTGACGAGTGTGACCAGTTCGACTCGCGAACGGACAGACAAAGATGTTGAACTGGTCTCTGAGGTTCGAAACTACTGCCTTTACATAGCTGCTCGCCACTGTAGAGATATCTTTGAAGCTGTGAGGTCAAAGGCACAAAGAGGATACGTACCGTGTCGGAGAATTTAGCCACCGTCTCAGCCACTCAATGCCGTCAGCCACACAGGCGCGTCATGTAGAGGGACCACCTCTGCTAGCTTCGAGTTTGTACAGCGTTGGCAATTCCTGAGATGCTTCGGCGCCCAGCTCCATTCATTCGATTCTTGTCGTTCTTTCAAACCCCTTGTACTACCAATGGCCCATTGAGTGGCCCCAATTACTCATAATTATGTCGCCACGCAGTCCTAACAAGGCGAAGGCGTCACCAGGGCCCCAGCAGAGCGAGTACCAAGCCATCAAGCGGCAGTGGGAAAAGGCCAAACGCGAGACCGGGTCGAGAAACGGCGGGTCGCAGCTCGCACCGACAACTGGCGCCGATGGCTCTCCTAGTCTTGCGGAAAGACAACGCCTGGAGAAGTTGGAGGAACAACAGTCTGCAATCGACGCCTCGCGGAAACGCGCCTACGAGTCGAAGTGGAGGTGGACTTGCGGCTTTTGGCTCTGGTTGCTGGCGATCCACGCCATTGCGATATACCTGTTCACCAGTGGCTTCCTCTTGACCCGTCTGGTGCTGGAGGATAAGTCTACATGCGATACGCCGCCAATTGACAGTATCGTGACCGCACCGGGCACTCCAGACAAGGGCTGCTGGCATCCCAAGACCTTTGACCGGGCGGTAGTGGTTATCATTGACGCCTTGCGATACGATTTCACGGTACCACGTCTGGAGAACCAGCCTCGACATGCCTTCCACGACGCGATGCCCTTCCTGTACGAGTCCGCTCGCGACACGCCTCAGAACGCCTTCTTGCGACCCTTCATCGCCGACCCACCCACCGCCACCCTGCAACGCCTTAAGGGCCTTACGACCGGTACTCTGCCCACGTTTGTGGACCTGGGAAGCAACTTTGCAGGCACGGCGATCGAGGAGGACAATCTGCTCATGCAAATGAGAGACGCAGGCAAGAAGGTTGCCCAGATAGGCGACGATACGTGGTGGTCCTTGTTCCCGGGATACTTTGAGCCCAACATTAGCAAGGCATACGACAGCTTCAACGTGTGGGACTTGCACACAGTGGACAATGGTGTCATCGACAACATCTTCCCCCTCTTGGGCGCAAACAGCGGCAAGGGCTGGGATCTGCTCATCGGTCATTGCCTGGGAGTCGACCACGCCGGCCACCGCTATGGGCCAGACCACGCAGCTATGACGGGAAAACTACAGCAGATGGATGAATTCGTGAGGAAGCTGGCTGAGTCCATTGACGACAAGACGCTTCTGGTGGTCATGGGTGACCACGGCATGGACGAAAAGGGCGACCACGGCGGCGAGAGCGACGACGAGGTCGAGGCTGCGCTATGGATGTACTCCAAGAAGCCCGTCTTTGGACGCACACAGAAGGACTTTATCGCTCCCCCTCCCACAGCCAAGATCAGGCCTGTCAACCAGATTGACCTCGTGCCGACGCTGGCTCTGCTCCTAGGTATTCCCATCCCCTACAACAGCCTGGGCAAGCCCATTGAAGAGGCCTTTTCAGGTCCCAAGGGCAACGACTGGAAGAACCTGCACGCTGTCTCCCGCATCGCAGCTGCTGGCGTCCAGCGCTACCATGACTCTTACTTCAAGGCTCGAGGCATTGCGCCGGCCGCTGGAGCTGGCACGCCTTCCGATCTCTGGGCCAAAGCCCTGGGCATCGCAAAGACCTCTCACCAGGAAGCATACCTTGCCTCGAGCGCTTTCCAACAGGAGACCTTGAACACGTGCAAGAGCCTCTGGGCACGCTTTGACATTCCACGAATGGTCGCTGGTGTGTTGTTAGCCGCCATTGGAGTCGTCGTTCTTGTCATGTACTCTGCCAAGGATGCCGATGACGACTTTGTCGTTACGAATGACATTGAGCTAGACTACGCTGAGAAGCGTCTCGAATTGCTGAATTTTCAGACCAAAGGCAAAGACGAGCAAGTTGAACCCGTCAAGGACTACCACAAGGAACTCTTGCGCGGTCTATGGGATCGTCGTGTGGTCTTCGTTTTGCTCATCTTGGGTGTTGTGTCATTTGTTAGAAGACAGCCACAGGACGCCCTCATGGTCACGGGTACAACAACCATGCTCATTGCCGTCCTGGTCTCCGTGACGCATTCGGCAAGCACTTTGCAGCAGACTGGCCGGACGATTCTCAACACACTACCACAGACCCTGTGGGGCTGGATGGCTCTTGTGTTCACCGTGAGCCAGTCCGCCGGTTTTGCCTCCAACTCATACACGGTCTGGGAAGACACGATTCTACAATTCTTCATCAGTACCTTTGGTGTGCTGGCCGCCGTCAGCTCGTTCCGAGTCGCGAACAAACTAGAGAGGACGCTCGGTATTTACCACTCCGTCGTCTTCATGTTGCTCGCACGCTTCGCCAGCTATTCCAAGCTCTGCCGGGAGGAGCAGATGCCATACTGCACTTCCACATACTACGCCTCATCGGCGTCGTCCACCTCTGCCCCATGGCAGCTTGCCATCCCCGTCGTCACCGGGCTCGTCCTCCCGTCCATCATCAAATCGTTCATTGTCCCCACGCGCTCGTGGGAAGGCCTCTCGCCAACCTGGGTGCAAGTGGTGTTCCGCTGTGGGCTCCTGGTCGCTGCGCTTTACTGGGTTATTGATGCCGCGGACAATGGCGACTGGTTAGCCGGTCGACCTGGTGCTGCACACCTGAAGTCAGTAGGGGTCTACGTAGCCCAGGCAGGCCTGGCTATTGCATTCATCGCCGGGTCCACTGCTTTCATCTGGGCGCCACCGAGTGTGGATGTCGTTTCCACAGCGTCTGCCAATGCTACGACGCGGCAGCAACCACAAGCGCGTGTGATGATTCTCGGGTACGGCAACGCCCTCGGCGCGCGGTACCTGATGCTGCCTCTCAACATCCTCATTGGCCTCTGCATTCTCACCAAGCCCATGGGCAACGGCGCTCTTGGCCTCATGCTGTGGCAGATTACGTCGCTGGCCGAGATGGTAGATATACTAGGAATCAAGAGCGAGGCCATTGCGCCGGTCATGCTCGCCATGCTGGGCAACTTCTACTACTTCCGCACCGGCCACCAAGCTACCTTGTCGAGCCTGCAGTGGGACAGCGCCTTCGTCGCGCTGCGCACTCTGCGCTATCCATGGAGCCCTCTGGCTGTCACCCTGAACACGTATGGCGCGCAGATCCTGGCTGCGGCCTGTGTTCCTCTCGTCACCTGCTTGTGGAAAGTTGGGCCCAAGCAGAAGGGGGTCCTGGAGGCAGCTTCTCGTGGCCTGGGCTTGTTTGTCGCGTACTACGCGGTCGAGGCCCTCGCGACCATGACCTGGGCTGGCCATCTGCGGAGACATTTGATGCTGTACCGCGTCTTCAGCCCTCGCTTCATGATGGCCGCGGCTGGGCTTCTGGTCGTTGATATCCTCGGCGTTGGCATTGCGATGTTGGGTGTGAGAAGTAATACACTGGCTGTAGCCGAGGTGTTTGGCTGGGCGGAATGACGGCCTGGAGCTGGTTTGCAACCATTTCATAGCTAGAAGTCTTGCAGCATTTGGCTGCTATATACATGTCTTTTTTTCTTTTTATTAAGCCCTTGCTGGTTTCATCTGAGCCTTCCCTCGTGCAACCATCCCACCTTGGCCATCTTCTATCCAGACGTCCCAGCTGTCTCTGCCATTCTTCAGGCAGACTCTGGCATCAGCCTCGGCCATCATCAGTGGCGCGAGGTTCCTGTACTCCAACGAGCCAACGTCGCCGTGGCGGCTGAGCGCGCGCAGCATGAGGCACTGCATGAGCGGACCGTGGACGAGCGCATTCTTCCTGTCAAGGTGTATGAAGTGCGCGTTCTGCGTGAGGGCAGAGAACGTGAACAGGTGCGTAGCGGTGGGCGTGAAGTGATACGCTGCCGTGGGCTGCAGCGGGCCTGGAAAACGAGGGAATCATCGTTAGTCTTTCGATGCAATACCACCAGGGGAGACAGCTGACTCACTCTTCATCTTGCGCCTTTGCGACTCGTCCACCTTGTCGACAAAGATTAAGGTCCTCCGCTCCACAATGCTGGGCCCTCCTTGCTTGTCGTGGTGATAGCCATACCGCCTCTCCAAGTCGACCCAGACATTGCCACCTGCTTTCACCCTGACATCGGCTATCCTCTCGGTACACACTGCCCTCTGCCCATCGAGATGCAAATCATTCAAGAAGTCGATCCTCCCACCGCCCCAGAGCCGCCTCCCGCCGACGGGATCTTCCGGCGTAGCCAGCTTGAATGTGGGCGGTACATGGTCAGCGTCTGCGCCATCAGGCGCAAGCGATGACGCTGGTGTCTGTAGGGGGAAATAGACATTGTGGGCTCCAAGAGGCAGTTTCCCAGCCGTGGGTTTGGTGATGAGCGGTGTCGAGGACTCAGCCGTGCCAGGAAGTAGATCGTTGAGCAAATTGGTGAGCAAATGTGCGTTCTGCGGATACAAGTAGTCGTCAATGTGCTTGTCTACACGTGAGAGCATCGCTGAGCGGATGTCGTCGGATGCCGTTGTGAAGCATCGGACTGGCTGCCTCGACGCATGGCGTCGGACTGCGCTGGAGGCCGTCAAGCGTACAGCCCACATCATACGGCTGGACACAAGTTCACCAGCAATATTCACACGGCATCACCTTGGTTTGAACAGAGCCATTGCGTGCTTGGATAGCATGGGGATAGTCCGCCCTCGGAGATGAGATGGTCTTGGTTGTGGACGCCAGTTCACTAGCAAAATTAATGCCGGGGTTGTCCCGCGAAGCACGAACATCATCTTGTGCTTCTGTCCAGCAGCCACCTAAACCTTTCTTTCATGTTCATCCATTCTAGCTTTTATGCCAGTCCTCCCTTCTCTCCATTCCCCGTCTATATTACGTCTCATGTGCACCCGTGCGTATCTCTCACTCGCCTCATAGGGCCGGCGTCCCTGCCTGGCCGCCAAGAAGGCAACCACACATCCCCAATCCACCTTGGCACATTGTCTCTCCTGACACATATACCAATCATCTATGATCTTGCCAAATCAAAGGTCATCGGCCTTGGCCCTCGTTTAAGCGAAGAGCTCCGCAGGAGTCTTCACATTGTTCTTGGCAGCCCAGGCGTCCATCTTGCCCTTGGACCGAGCGTTGTTCAGCGCACCCTCAAGCCCAAACTGGGTCTCAATACCGTCAACGCGGTGAGTCGAGTTGATGTTCTTGACCAGGGTAATCTGGAAGCAAGTCGCGCTGCCTTGGCGCGAAGCAATGACGGACGAGGCGAGGAAGTATTCCCAGATCTGTAGCAGGGGGGTCAGTATTCCCGTCACTGTCACTCTGGCAGGGCAGAACTTACGCGGAACCAGCGCTTGCCGTACCTGGCCTCCACCTTGTCGCGGTTGCCGAGCCAGTTGCGGTACCACCTCCAGAGGGTAGCAGAGTAGTGAACGCCAATGGTGTCCACAGCCTTGACCTCGAAACCGGCACCCTCAAGCTTGTCGATAGTCCAGCCGAGAGGAGTGGAGGCATCGGCACCAGGGAAGACGTACTTGTTCATGAAGAGGCCCCAGATGAGATCCTCGTACTGCCATGGCTTGCGGATACCAGCATACTGCATGAAGAAGACACCGTCATCGTCGAGCATGTCGTAGATACCCTTGAGGAACTTGTGGAAGTGGCGGACACCAACGTGTTCGGACATTTCCAGGGCCGTGATCTTGTCGAAGCCGCCCTCGGGAACCTCAATGTCGCGGTAGTCCATGCACACAATCTTGCTCTGCTCCTCGGGGATACCAGCCTTCTTGAGAGCAGAGTTACCCCAGGCAGTCTGGTTGCGGGCCAGAGTAACACCAGTGGCAGAGGCGCCGTAGTTCTCGCTGGCGTAGCGGACCAGGGTGCCCCAGCCACAGCCAATGTCAAGCATCTTGTCGCCCTTCTTCAGGCCAATCTTCTCGCAGACAACAGCAAGCTTGTTGTCCTGGAGCTCCTCGAGAGTCTCTTCCACGTCAGGGTCGGAGATGATGCCGCAGGTGTAGATCATGCGCGGGCCCAAGAACCAGCCGTAAAAGTCGTCACCACGGTCGTAGTGGTCGCGCACCTGGTTCTCGTCGTCAGATCGCTGGTGGCGCCAGATGACATCGGGCAGGGTGCCGGTGAGGAAGAACTTGATAAGACCGACGGTGAAGCGGAAGCTGGCCCAGTCGTGGCGATACTCGAGGACCTCGAGGGCATCGCCCTTGAAGTCCACCTCGCCATCAAAGTACATCTCGTAAAAGTCCCCCATGGGGACCTTGTTCTGGCCACGGAACTTGAGGCGGTCGGACTCCTTCTTGAAGTCGAGGTAGTGCTCGACGCCGCGGTTGGGGAGGGCAGCCTTGTCCGTCTTGCGGGGGCTGATGGCAGACACAAGCAGCCACCAGCCAGCGAGAAGAGGGAGGTCGACGAGGATGGCGAAGAAGATGAAGGTCTTCAGGCCACCGCCGACCTTGTACTTGAGGTAGTACGGCACCAGAATCATAACACCCGCAAGGGCATAGTTGTTGAAGTGGTCGGAACCGGGCCCATCGGCAGGGAGGGGGGCATTCTTGATGGAAGGACGCTGGCAAGGAGTCAGCATAGATCCAGGTCTCGTGGTGGCAGTCAAGCAACCAGGGGCGTCTCAGGCGGTAGTGGGAGAGCTTCCATGGAGCTCCCACGCCTCCATTGGGCAGCCTGGGCTTGTTTAACAGTCATGACGAACCTCTGTCGTGCGGACACCGCAGTCTTCGCGCTTGTCGGAGCCTGGGGCTGCTGCCTTGGGCGTCTCGATGAACTGAAAGTCCACGTCGTTGGGCAGCTTAGACATGATTAGTGCTGGCGGCTGGCGGCGAGCCTAACCAAAGCCAATGGTGCAGAAATCGACGGTAGCTGCTCTCAAAGAAAGCAGAGGGACTGGCTGGGAAGCGTACAGTCCGTGAAGGATGATGTAAAAGGAGAAGCAAAAGAGCCAGGAGGACGAAGCGAGACCCTGGGAAAGGCCACAACTAGAATTTCCCCCTCCCTGTTAGGGGTATTCAGGGGCGGTGTGGAATGCGCAGTGCTGTCCCGCGGAAGGGTCCTGCCCCTCCCTGTCCCTGTCCACGTCCCACAAACCGAACCCCTGAGCTCTCGGGGCTTGGCTTTGAGGCGACTCAACAACCCGTGCTGACTTGTCGTCAGTGCAGGCGCTACGCGTCTGCATATTATTGTCAGCTAATGCAGATTGAGCCTGGGGCCTGGAGCTTCGAGCTCGGTTGACCAATAGTATCACCGAGGTAGGAGCTTCCGTATCCACCGACCGAGATGCTGAAATGCCACCTTGCGTTCCAAGTTCATGTGATAATTGATTCGAGGGCATGGCAACTTGTGAAGTGAGAAAGAGTTGACGAAGTTTTTTTTTATCGACGAGCTTGCGCAAAGATATTTGGTCCAAGGTTAGGCGACCTTGCAAGAATTGGAGGAAACGCGTCATTTTCGGACGCGTGTGGTTGATTAGAATGTTTCACCATGTCGCGCTTTCATATCCAAGCTCTGGATCTAGAATCCAGTTGCTCTTTGCTGTAAAGCGGGACGCAGGATATCAAGAAAGTACAATTTGGCTTCGGAATGAGTTCATCAATTCACTTCTGGAGAGCTGACATCTAATTGCTCCACGGATGATGACTGACTCCCGTGGTCTGGGAGTTTGCTCACTGCGGGTGCAGTCCGGTCTTGACGATTATGGGTCCAGTTTTTGACACTACCCTGGACCATCTGCCTTCTCGGGAGGGGGTGCGATGCGTGGGACAACAGCTTGTCTGGCTTCCTGTAATTGATTTACATGTCTACGCATCAAGAATCCTCTTGCTGATTTACTTGATATGTGTTTGTGTGAACACGCGTTTGATGATGTTGTGAGACCCTCGCTCACAGGACGTGGGCGAATTCTGAGGCACCGATATCTGGCATGCAGCTGCACTGTCAATCCTTGTGGGGTTGCCAACCCCGCTGGGCCAAGATCTAAGATATCTTGGCCGTGATCATCAAATGAAGCAGATAGGTTTTATAATGTCTTCTACGACGCACATCAAAACAGTAATACGAGTCAATCGGGGGTTTTCATACAGGGAAACGCCGAGGGTACTGTTGTGAGAAATCTCGCATTTCGGGCTCATGCCCAAGGTCCAAAGGTCACGTGGTCTACCAAGTCGAGGCCGCCCCTGCCGCCTCAGTGACAAACAAGACCCTGGAATCCTTGATGGCGCGGGAGGTTTCCACTTACAACCATCTGAGTCTCAAGGACCTCACTTCTGATTCAACCTCTGTCGACCGAGAGCTTACGAGTTTCCTTGCAAAATTGGCTACCCTCTATTGAGGTGACAAACCTCCGCTCCCGGCCAGATACTCATCAGGCACGCATCATGTGACGCTCGATGGCGCTTCGTCGCCCGCGTGCACGCTGCCCGTGGTTCTCGATCCTCCCGTTCTGAGACCATTCCATCATAGGGCTGACGCGGGAGTACGAGAACCCGGCTGGGGGCTCCTGTTCATCTACGGCATACCCGATCGCCGATCACATCTGACGTGCACTCTCTTCCCTTTCCTCGTAGGTCTCAGCCATGTCGCAGTTTGGCAGCGAGCTCCTCACCCTAAGAACCGGGTCAGTTCCGGAAAGCGTGAGACGACAATATGTATACTCTCAAACTACCCCCCACTCACACTTGTCTTGCTGACACATGGACAAGGACGACATCTCACGCGGCCGCTACCATTGATGCAATCTGAACGCACGTCGCAACGTGAATTCTTTCGCATTGGAAAAACGCCTCGCTGAGCTTCACTACAAATCTATTGGCACAGATGTGTGAGATTGACGACCCATTGTGCCCAACATCCAGCAGCTGCACTATTGCTCGAGCCACAGGTGACCAGCGACCAAGCTTGCTGCTGCATCAAGCTCGTTGTGACTCAAGACCAAGGGAAAGGAACCGAGACGCCGCGCAGAAAGAAAAAGGCCGTATGTTGTCCACGATGCCCCAACGTCTAGAAATGGAACGTGTGGTTGTCGGGCGCTCCCAGGGATGCCGTGATTCCAGGGCATGTCCAGCGTCAGGTGCATGGCACTCCGTTGGCCTCATTGGCAGCGCATTGCGCACAGAGAGATCCAGGTGCGCCGGACGGTACGCTCATGGTACAACCGTGCTCACTGTGATGCCCGCACAGACCGTTGGCACGCGATGTGATGTGCGGATGCAGTATGTTGTTCTGGTCCTGGAGACTGCCCCTTGTCTCCATTGGAGCCCAGACTTCCGAAGGCGAAGGAAACAAAATCGGCGCGGTATATCGATCGCTCATCTTGGGGATACGGTGCTGTGTTGGATGAGATGGTCGTTCAAGGTGCGATTATCGTGACGGTCCGAACGCTGTGCTGCGCAGTGGTTGATTCCTCCAAGTCGAGTCTGCGCTCATGGCCGGCTCGACAGGCCATCATGCCTTTATATGTGTCAAGTCTCTCGCGTCAGACATTTTTGAATAGGTGAGGAATCGCCGAATGTGTGTCATTCACGGGAGGGTACAATTTGGACGCCGACCAGAAGATTGACCAGCTCTCACGAGTGTCCTTTTGCTTGGTCAGGGCCTGTGCTTCGCACAATGGAATGCCTCATCATCCCTCCCTTGCGATAACTAAGCGAGTTCGCGAACAAGACTTAGCCATGGTCGCCGTCTACAGACTGGCTGTGACGAGTCAACCGTTGGCCTCTGTTGTGCGCAAGCGTCCGTGATTGGGCCAAGCTCGCGATGGGTGTCCGGGATGGGTGTCCGCCCAGCCCACGGCCAGGAGGGAGGCAGGCTGGTCGGCGGATGATGCTAAGTGTCCCGAAAAGACGGCGACCAACAGCAAGGCATCAAAACGTGCTTTGCTCAGAGACGTACGCAGCACATTCTCACATCAATCAAGGTTGGACGAATATTCTGGAACCAGACTCATGAGCTGAAAAAGGTCATCTAGGAATGCGCAGAACTGTTGGCTCGACGGCTCCTCGCAAACTCTCGCCCCTTTTGGGTGTCTTCTCTCGTGGTCTCGACTTTGCCAGCGCTGGAACGTGTAGGGAGCAGACTGCCGAGACAGTCGTCAGGTCCATGTGCCGATTGAACGAGATTGTTGCAACACTTCGGATTCTAAACGTCATGATCCCATTGCGCGGATTCATGGTTGCTCGACAGCAACGAGTCCGACAACAGCGACCGAGCATATGGATCATTCGTGCATCGAGCGCTGTCAAAAGCAACGACAGCCCAATCGCACCGGCCCGATCAAAATGAACAACCCACCTGATATTTTCGACATGCAGCCCTTCCAGCCGTCCAATCGAGCCTGCACGAGCGACATTTCAAGTCCAGCCATGCAGGTCTGCTATTTATGGGACAGCGAGCCATTCGACTGTGCTAGTGTCCCTCTTTACAGAAACCCTGTGGCCAAATGGAGGAGTCCAGATGTGGCTGCACGGCGAGAGCCCTGAATTCTAGCCCATGTCTCGGCTGCAGCAATCCAGGGTAGTCGGGAACACCGACTAGCCGAGCTGCGCCTCCGGTCGCCGACGCGTCCGGTCAACATATTGACATGTGCCCCGTTGAGGAACCCCAGCACCTTGATGGCCAAGACACCCTCATATACAGTAATGTTTGCGAGCATCGAAAATTGAGAACCCCTACGTACACGCATGGAGCCCATGGACGGAACGCCAGACGCGGCGTGCCCATCGCTCAACTACCGTCGGAAATGCACGTGGGCTACCGATGTGCTGACTTTGTGACAATCCTTTGTTCTGTGGCCTAGAGATCGGATCTCCGTGATCGACAGAAGAGACTGCAACCTGTTTCCGACACTGAAACGACCACTTGCCCTCGTACTGCGTTTGGGCTTTTCACCGCAGTCCGAAGTATGTCGGGACACTGGATGCGCGCGGTTGTGATCAGCCAAGCAAGCTTGCCAAAAACTGGAGCAGGCGTTTCGATTCCAGGGTTCATCGCATCGCGCAAACCACTGGGACACATCGGCACTGCCGAACAGTGGGATACAGACAAGGAAGAGAGACACTTTCATATATCCAGAGCGACCTGTCTACACGCGAATGGTGCCGCGCTCAACAGACCGACGGAGAACTGCGCTAACGCCTGCCTCTGCTCTGTTGCTGTGCTCAGTCTACTCGGCGGTTCATCATCGATCATCCTGGGAACAATGTATCCCTTGATTCTGAACGCTGGCGTAATGTTTGTGTGCTCGTAGGGGGTTAGCTACGGATTCATCCACTTTTGATTCTTGAAATCTTGAACCCCCCAGGGCACAGCTTCTGGAACACTTCGTCGGGGTCGTACTTGGCCGCCGCGTCCTTCATCTTCTTGATGTTCTCGGCGCCATAGCTGCCGAGTGGATCCTGACTGCTGTCCGCATAATTGAGATATATCCAATCCATGCAGCAGCCCTGGTCGAGGGCGGCCGCAAACTGGCGAACCTGGTGGACCCAAGATGCCACTCTGGGCTGCGCAAAGGCCTCCTGCTCTGGCGTCGTGGCCATGACGACAGCGAGGAACAGGATGCCGTCCTCCTCCTGGCGCTCGACCCCCATGACGTTGCCTCCAGCCTCGACACCACGCCGTCCGAAGAGGGCGGGCAGGGGTTGGAACAGGCACTGGGTGATAAAGTTTCCCTTGGGGAAAGACGCGCGCAGATCCTGGACGAGCTGATCATGCAGTTCGGAGGCCCTGGCGACGATGCGAATGTCGTTCTTGAAACAGCTCGTGAACCACGTGTCGCTACCTAGATCAGCAAGCGTCGCACCAAGCACCGGGATGTTGCTGGCCTCTTACTAGTAGTTGGCCGGAATGTTGTACTCAAACGCCATCTCGGAGATGGTTGTCATCTTGACCGTGTTCACGATCTCTGGCAGTGCCAACCACTGTTCGTATGCGGGAGGCTTCTCGATGCCGGCCATGTTTGCATAGAGCGTGGCGACAACGACGTCTTGAAAGTCGGGCATATGGGTGAAGATGGTGATGAGGTTGCTGTCCGTGTGGTCGGGCACCTTGGCCGTAAAGGACACCAGGGCCTCCATGGCGGCGGGGATGACCTGCTTGGGGAAGAAGGTCATACCGCCCCAGACCTTGTCGCATGGAATGGCCTTCATGGTGAACTCTGTCACGATGCCAAAGTTGTTGGAGCCGCCTTTGAGGGCGCGGAAGAGATCTGCGTGGGTCTCCTTGTCCGCGGTGACGATGCTGCCATTGGCGAGGACGACCTGGTACGCCAGGACATTGTCGCACGCGAAGCCGTATCGTGCGGTGAAGAAGGTGTTGCCGCCGCCGAGGAGCAGGCCGGCGACGCCCACGTTGCCCTCGCGGCCTCCGGCGACGGCACGTCCGTGGCGGTGGAGCTCGGCGTAGACCTCGCGCCACCGACAGCCGGGTCCGATGCTCGCCGTGTCCGTGTCGGCATGGTACACTGTCTTGTTCAGGTGGACGAGGTCAATGGTCACACCGCCTTCGATGTTGTTGGATCCGGCCCAGTTCGTGTGGCCGCCGCTCCGGATGGCAAACTGTTGGCCTGCGGCGACGAGGGCCTTGACACACGCCGCGACCTCCTCGGGCGACTGTGGCTGCACGATGCAGGCTGGCGTGACCTTGGCGCTGCTGGACCAGTATGATTCCTGCCGCGCCGTGAACTCGGCATCCGTGGGAGAGAGGATGCGTGACCGCAGCCCAGCTGCGACGAGAAGCTGGGCCTGGGGGATGGCGGGCTGGGGCGTCACTGTGGTCATGGTGGAGCGCTGGCTTTATGTTTTGAAAGCTATCTGCAAACGTCGCCATCGAATGCTCGTTTGCGGGGCCAATGGCTTTATATGGACTCGGACCACCGTCTACTTCCAGATGATCACCAGCCCCTCATTTACATGGAGAGGGTTGTCGATATAATACAGCCGACTGGTGACTCTGGTCCCCTGTGCTTGGACAGCTTCTGCTTTCGAAGCAGCATCGTCGCATGGATATGCACGATCCCCACGTCCAGGGATCATGTTCGCTACTGGTTGACATGACCAACACAACCAACAGCCAATACAATCGTCGAGCGAGGCTATTGACGACCTGTATAGGAAGGCCAGCCGAGGCAACAATAGCCCGCGGAAGAAGATCCTTGAGGAGATTTTCATGGTGGGCCAGATCCATCGTGATTGATGCAGAGTTGTTCGAGAGCGTATCACAGCCGCCGTCTTGACATTCCTGGACAAGGGGCCTATTGACTCAAAAGGTTGTCGATGCTCCGTCAGGGTAGCGCACGCTTTGTGCAGCCGAGAGGCAAGCGACGGCATCGTGTTGGCAGAATGGTGCATCTTGATACGACCAGGAGGTCGCGAGATCATACATAACCATGGAAACGCCTTCATGTTTCTTGTTTAACGTCAACGTACGCTCCTTGCGACGGCCACTGTGATCCCGAGACACCATCGCAGCTAGAAGCACCATGGCAGCTGTCGTGGACGGCGTCCCTGTGGCCATCCCGCCACCGAAGAACTACCAGGTCGACTTTGCGAATCCTCAGAGGAACAGCGAGGTGGAAGCGTACTGGCTCTTTGGCGTGGGAAACGTTCTCACGCTCCTGTTCGTTTTCCAAAGAGTGTATGTCCGGGTGGTCGTCCACAAGGCAGTGCGACCTGAAGACGGTAAGACTCTCAGGGTGTCCATCCTGTGCGATCTGTCATGGACACGAGCTGATGCACTACAGTATGCTTGGGTATTGCCTATGTGAGAAGCCAAGGGCAGGTGTGGAATGCGCCCATGCTAATGTGGCACAGGTGTTTTCGGTCGTTCTCCAGACGCTCATCATCCGTACGTGCCATCATGGACCCTTTTTCTTTCTTTCTGTGAGAACAAGAGCTTGTCTGCTGACCTACCCAGATGACTTTGCCCGCGGCGTCATGGGAATCCACGGCTGGGAGATGCCCATGACCAAGTTCGCCCTGTTTGTGCGCGCCTTGTACCTGCTTCCCATCCTCTACAACCCCGTTCAGTGCGGCGCCAAGATGGCACTGCTGCTTGTCTACCGACGGATCGCCCCGCAGAAATGGTTTCATGTGGCGGTGTGGTGCACGGGGTTCGTCGTCGTCGGGTCCTCGGTCGCCATCACGTTCGTCACCCTCTTTCCCTGCCGACCGACCAGGGCGGCGTGGGACATGGCCATCCCAGACGCGCAGTGCATCGACAGAAACGCCGTGTACAAGGCGACGGCGGCCCTGGGCGCCATCACCGACGCCATGGTCCTCGCGGTGCCCATGCCCGTCGTGCTGCCACTGCAGATACCGGCCAGGCAGAAGATTGGGCTGATAGCTTTCTTTGGGATCGGTGGAGTGTGAGCGATCTTCACTATTCTCCCGGGATACGAGCTGATCAAGACAAAAAGGACTGTATTCACATCTGTCATGAGACTCGTGGCGCTCATCAACTCCATGGGCGACGTGGACCAGTCTTGGGGCGGTGGCCCTGTCCTCCTCTGGATGTAGGTCCCTCCCAACGCCAGCCACACCAAGAAGGTTCTAATAGGCAGCTAGATTTGCAGAGGCCAATCTTTCCATCATATGTGCCTCGTTGACGACACTGACGGCATTTATCAAGCACATAGCACCCCGGTTGCTGGGAACGACCGGATCCGCACCCAACGAGGCCTGCGGCGGTGTATCAGATCCAAACGCGCCCATCACGATTGGTGCCGTTCCCACACGAAAAGCGAAACGAAACAGTCAATACGAGCGCTTTGATGACGGAGAGATGTACGCGCTGGCGGCTGTGGCCAACGTGGTGTCGCCCAAGAGGCACCACGCGAGTGATGGCAGCCTACAGCCATCTGAGCGTCGTCAGCATGGTCCTCGTCCAGCTGACGACTCGAGCTCGGAGCGGGCGATTCTGTAGCAGGTATCGGATCGTCATGGAAGCACAGGACAAGAGGAGGAGGTTGCCTTATTAGGTGGAGGTGGTTTTCTACGGGCTTTGGTACGGCACTATGTGTCGAGAATCCAGAATGGTCCATCCTCAACGGCCTATATTCCACCACACACCTTCCCCTTTTCCGTCCTCGAGACCTCCCCGATATCTTCTTCGAGACGCCTCGCTTAGCTGGAAGGCCCACCGAAGCCCTTGCCGCCGTCGCGTCCGGGGCCGGAGGCGACGCGGAGGACGTAGGCGCCGCGCTCAAAGGTGTTGGCGACGATGAAGCCCGAGGGGAACTGGAAGTTGCCCCAGGAGCCGACGAACTCGAGGGAGCCACCGGCGGCGTCGTCCTCGGGGTGCATGTCGAAGAAGGCGAGCTTCTCGACCTTGCTGCCGTCGGGGTGCTCTGCGATGGAGCTGACGTCTGTGACCCAGACGCCGGCGCCGTAGTTGGACTGGAACATGATGCCGTCCTCAATGTAGAGGTTGTGGTCGATGGCGACGTGGTCGGTGTTCTTGAAGTAGCCGGTGTACTTGGGGGCCTCGAGGTCGGTGAGGTCCATGATGTGGGTGATGGGGATGCCGTCGGCGGCGGCGCCGACGCGCTCAAACTCGTCGAGCTCGTCGTTGAAGAGGATGAACTGGTGCCAGTTGCGCTCGGTGAACCAGCCCTGGTGGGCGTAGGTGGCGCCGGGGTACTCGAGGCGGGAGAGCATCTTGGAGTTGGCCTTGTCGGTCGAGTCCCAGACGGTGACGGTGTCCTCGTTGTAGGCGACGCAGATGTTGCGGCCGAGGTAGCGGGAGTCGGGGCCGTTGTACTTGACGCACTGGGCGTCGTGGGTGTAGCCGTCGGAGCTGGCGCAGCCGGGCTTGAAGGGGTTGGCCGGGTCGGTGAGGTCGATGTACTCGAGGCCGGCCGCGCAGACCTGGGTACGGGGCTGGGCGCCGACGGCGATGGCGTACTCGTTGTCCCAGTCGATGACAATGTTGTGGGCGCGGCCGATGGGCAGGTCGTCAAAGAGGCCGACGAGGTCGGTGGCGGGCTCAAAGGTGACGGGGCTGGCCGGGTCGACGGCGGCGACCTTGTTCATGTCGAAGATCTGGACGTTGTGGCCGACGGCCTCGGAGCCGATGATGGCGAGGTTGTTGAGGACGCGGATCTCGCGCCAGGAGGAGCCGACGGGGTCCTGGGCCTTGAGGCGGCCCAGGTAGGTCATCTTGCCCTTGTCCGAGATCTCGACAAAGGCGGTGCCCGTGTGCTGGCCGACGAGGGCGATCTGGCGGCCCTCGGGCGAGACCCAGCCCCAGACGGACGAGCCGCGGCGGTTGGGGAAGCGCGGGTCCGCCTCGCCGCCGCCGAGGTCGACGTGGTTCATAAAGTCGTACAGGTCCATGTTCTTGCAGCGGAACGTCTGCAGGGGGTTGCCCTTCTCGGCCACGGCGACGCCGCACTTGCACTTGAGGCGGTCCTTCTTGGCCTTGGGGTCCAGCTTGTCCCAGTTGTTCCACGAGGGGAACTGGGTCGAGTTGAGCAGGCCGGCCTCCTCCATGGCGTCCCACTGCGACTGGGGGGTGTCAGCACTCTATTCCTCCACCGGTTCCGAGGGGGGCCTACCATCTTGAGGTCCATGAGCATCTGGTGGACCTCGCCCGAGTCGTACATCTCCTTGGGGAAGTGGGCGGCCGAGGCCAGCGCCGGCAGCAGCGACGCAACGGCAGTGTTCAACTTCATCTTGCTGGACTGGAGGTGGCAGACGACGGTGAAGCAAGGTCAGAAAAGGGTTATCCCTCCCCGGCAGCTGGTGCCCGGCTTTATACCGTTGGAAGACAGGACAGGGCGGCCTCCTCCTCCCCTCCCCGCAACCATGCCCACGCCTGACCTCGTCGGATGCCTGCCTGGCAATTGATAACTTCTACATCAATAATAGCTGCCCGCCAAATCGAGCAGGTGTCCGGACGAGCGTCGTCGTTATACCTTCTGTCTCGGGGCTAGCGCCTGGGGCGTCCAATTGCCGGTGCAGAGCCAAGACACGCCCAGCGATACCCCGGGTGCGTCGAGCCAATCGTGCGTGCCGGGATTGCTTATGGTTGTCTTTACCTTGCATAGGCGCCGTGAGCATAATGGTTCTAGATGGTCGGTCCTTGATGCGTAAAACCTTCGGCTCTTTTACGTTGGCCCGGCTGTAGCCTCACGGGCCTCCCTGACCGGGAACAAACTCAAAATGGTGAAAACGAGAAAAAAAAAAGGACGATAAATAAAGATAAGGATGCAAAAGGGCCATCAAGGTTGCTCGTGCCCCCTGTCTATAGCAGCGCCTCCAACGCGCAAACGGGCCGGGCCATCTCCAATTTCGCCGTGCCCAGACATGATGAATTCGCTGGTGTATCTCGTCTTCTTTTCCGTGGGCCATGCCGTCGGCCAATTCATCGACAATTACCTTGTGTACTTTCTTGCCCGTCTCTGTGCTTTCATTGTGCGGCACAGCCCTTTTTCGCAGACAAGTGCCAAGCAGACGGTGGACATCCATGCAGCATCCCCCATCCTTCACCTGCCCGTTGAGGTCCTGCTCGCGGTGGCGGAGCACCTTGCATCGCACCCAGCCTCCGTGGCATCCCTTGCACTCACCTGCCAAAGCCTCCATGCCCTCTTCGGGGGCCGTCTTGGCAACCTCGACGACGCGGCCACGCAGGACCTTCTCTTCCTCCTAGAGAGAGACTGGGGCGATCGGTACTTTCACTGCACTGCCTGTCGGCAGTTGCATGCTTTCCATCCTCGTGGGAAGGGCGGGATCGCCTCGCGATTAGGCCTTTGGACGAACGAGCTCGTTGGATGCTTTCCGAGGCTGAAAGAATGCAGCGGGAGCAAGAAACCCTTCCGTCCTAACCCTAGTAGACCTAGTCATTATGTGTAAGCCGCCCACGTGCATATCCTGCCGAAACCTAACTTGTCTCTCCATAGGGAACACGTATCCGCGCGTCTCGTCATGAACAGATATCGATACGGCGCACCCAAAGGCCTCCCCTTGCCGGAGCGGGAGATTGTCCACTGGGCGCGAAACTGGGCCGGCGGCCCGTGGTGGGAGCAAAAACGGGCGGCGCGGATTGTCGACGGCGAGTTGATTCTTCGCATGACGCATACGTTGGAGGGCCGTCGGCACAAGGTACGCGATGCCTTCAACAAGGGCAACCATAGGCTGTGCCACCACACATCCACCCATCCCGTCGACGTCTCTGTGCTCCCGTGGCGGAATCGACTGCTGGATGTCCCCGAGCTTGCGGATGTGGACTTGGTCAGGACGTACGAAGCATGCACCTCGTCCTGCGCCATCTGCTTGATGGACTACACCGTCACAATCGCGCGTGCCCATGCGCACGAGGTCGTGACTCTGTCCGCCGCAGCCCAAGGTGTAAGAAATCCACAAGTGGCCTTTGCGTGGCACTGTGTGTTCATCCGCTGACCTGATCTTGACAGTACTACTACCTGCCCGTGCCCAAGGGGCGGCGAGTCACCATTGTATCCTACCACCTGCTGGGCGAGTGCCGTGGCGTGGATGACTGGAAGTGGGACGCGGCCGTGGGACATGGGCCACACCGCGGGGGACGTGGTCGTGGCGAGGAGCGCAACTGGGATGCCTTTCCTCGGGGCATGGTGAAAGCCATGTGGGAACGTAGTACTTGACTTTACCTCGTCTTGTGCGTCATGCGTCTCAACATACCATGCCTACACAAGGCCGACTCATCAGCCAATCGAACTAGAGGCCGTCTCGGTGCTTCTTTCTGACGGTTGGCAGATCCAAGGGCCGCCCTCGCGTGTGCGTGTTCGACCAGTTGGTCAATAACAGGCATATGCACTGGGCCAACGTCAAGCGCATTAGGGCTTTCGGCAGGTCAATAACAAGAGCAGGCAATGTGTCAACATCGCTTCAACAGGGCTCGTTAGGTTGTGTGTGACCACTGATTGGCTACTTGCCTGGTACAGCCAGACATGGAATTGACCTGTTGGTCCGTACCTTGGGCGTCCCGGCCTCCTGGATCCGGGGCGGTGGAGATGGCCAGCATGTCTGCAGATCATTCTCCGCCTGCTATGGATGTTGTTCGAAATCTGCGCGCACAATCATGGATAATCAGGTAACTTGCACCGAAAGACCATTTCAGCCTACAATAGTAGTGCCGAGACAGTCATGTCTCAGACACGTCCACGGCAGCCACGGCAAATCAGAGACAAACTTCGACAGCGCGCCCCAGTGAAACGCGCTCTGTGGAATGAGGCGCGACGTGTTCCTTTGTGTTCACACTTCACACTAGACGCGGGGCTCTGGTGGCATGGTGTTGATCGCTCAAAGTCAATTGTAGGTATCAAGAGTCTATAGACAGGGCCAAGCGCCGCCTGGTCTCCCCAGGACAAGATCTCATATGTAGCAAGAAAATGGTCTCCAAACATCCGTCCCCTGAGAGAAAAAAGAAAAAAGATCTGTCAAGCAGATGCAAATGAATGTGAGAAGAAGAACGAAGAAAAGACGGCGTCTTCAATGCGCCGTGTGTGGGGTATGGAACCACCGGGGTTCAAAGCAGCGAAAGCAACCGCACGCAGTGTTTCCGTTGGTGGCGCTTAGAAGAGGGCGGCGACGACCGCGGCAAAGGCAACAGCCATGAAGCCGGTCTGGGCGACCGAGCTGGCGGCCGCGGCGGTGCTGTCCTCGGTAGGGAGGGTGGCAGGCCCAGTGGCCGTCTCCGAGGGCAGGTTGGAGGTGCCAGTGACCACGGTGGTGTTGTAGTGGGCAGTGTGCGAGGGGGACCAGGTCAGCGTGGTGAGGGGGGTGGTGGTGTTGATGCTGACGACGGGGGTCTCGATGACGACGGGGGTCTCCGTCGTGGGAGTCGCGGTGGTCTCGGGGACGCTCGAGGTCGTCTCGACGACGACGTCGCTCGAGGTCGGGTGCAGCAGAGGGCAGTCGGTGGCCGTGGGGTTGCACTCCGTGATGGTCCTGGTCATGGTGGTGGTGGAGGTGACCGTGGTGGTGCTCTCGCCCTCGGCGTGCACGCCAGCGGCGGCAGCGAGAGCGACAATGGCAGTGGTGAAGCGCATGTTGACTGTGGTGCTTGGGTTTCGCGAAGAAAGAGAGTGTTGTCTCAAGGTGGTAGAAGAGAGTGCGTTACGCGACCTGCGACGATATGGCTCGGCTTGGCTGTGAAGCGGAAAAAGAAGACGTGATCCGTGAATGAAGGTGGTACGGTACGGAAGCGAAGCCTGCGTCGAGAAGGAACGTGTATTTGAATTTTGTGCCAAAAAAAGGAATGTCGGTGCGTCTAAAAGACTGTGCAGAGATGCTGTAGCGACAACGGCGTGGAGAAGGAAGCGCAGAGAAGTGGGAAGTGAGGGCGCGATATTAAAACTCTGCGGGAGCGTCGTGCATGAATAGCCTGACGAGAAGAGCATAGCGTCAGGCACGCCAGGCACGAACAAGCAACAAGGCCCGGGACGCACAGTGCGAGACGCAGGCACCGGCATCTCAGGCACGGGGGCACGTTGGGCGTTTGCTGGCGTTGCAGATGGGATCGCAGCGGTGATGTCGGCGCAGCGCTAACAGCACCGCAAGGCGGGCAGTGGTGCGGGTCACAGTCCGCATCACTGTGCGTACACGGTGGGTCTGCATATTGGAGGGGCGAGGGCACGCGGCGGCAAACAAATCCAGCAAATCCAGCAAATCCACCATCGACCATGATTGCATCGATCCATCATTGGCTCCCTCTGCCATTGTGTAGCCCAACGATGGGCCAGCGCACAAGCAAAGCCACTCCATCGCGCAGACGGGTCGGACGCCCATGTGCCAGCACATCACCGCCATTCTTTCGTGGCCCCTCGGGACAGGCAGCTGCCAGCAAACACACGCGCGCTTTTTTGGGCCTCGCAAGCGCCCAGCCAGATCTGGACTAGCCTCACTGCCAGGTACGTACCTGGCAGTGCCTGCTGGCAGACATGCGTGGGCCCCACAACCCGCCTTGCCAGCGACTGTAACGATAGTGCCGAAGCATTCTTCATGCCACGATTGCGAGTCTGCCACTGCCGCTCCTGGTAATCGACCGAGTTGGCGAGGCAAAAAAAATCCTGCTTGGATTCCAGGGCGCGATCGAGTTTGCGTACGATGGTGTGGTCCCACCACCTTCCACAGGAGGGTAGGCGCAGGCCTCTGCCACAGGACACAGAGACGGCGGCCCCCTCGAGGGACCTTGCATCGACCTCTTGTGCTTCATGAAAGTCAGTGCCCGTTGCCTGTGGGCTGGCAGAGTATAATTAACAGGGACGTGCGAAATGAGTAAGGGACAGCCACATGAGAAGGAAGGTGTCGTGCAACAGGCCTGCTGTGCGGAAGTGCGTTTCATTCCCATGCTCCTCTGGGGAGGCAAGGGTGGTGCCCCAGGGCAAAATCTCGGTGGCGCTGTCCTTGTCGACATTGCTCTAGTCACCACCTCGGTCCATCAGACCGATTTGCGTGATCCCACCGAGCCCTCATCGAATACCTTAGGGTAGGTGCTGCTCTGGCGAGTACGTACTGTGGAGCTGGTGAGAGACGGACCAGAGTCGACCGGACTGCAGTCTGTCGCCCCGCTTGGGCTTCCACTCCGGTCCTTTCCCAAGGGCTCATTGGGGTGGCATCTTCACATCGCATTGCCTAAGCTCGACACGAAGCCACGGAGCCGGGCAACGTACAGTAGTTCCTGATCAGCGACTTGACCGCGTGGCATACGCGCACATGATGCCCAGGTTGACCTCGGCAATGGACCAGATGCGTAGGGGAGCCTGCGTACAGTAGAATCCCCGGTGTTGGAAGGACGATAGCATATGGGAAGCGTGCTGTGGAGCAGAGCACCACACTCCGAAAGGCAGCCAAATTCTTCATAATCTTGACAGTGCGGACACAGCGGACAGAGACCCAATGTCCAGGAACAGCCTGCCGCCATCTTCTGCTTGCACGAAAACTGGACTTGTGAATCGACGGAATGGGAAAGGTGGTGACGGCAAGACCTAATGCAATGTTCAACAAGGCGTGTGATGGCGCAGCACTCTCCAGGCACCGAAGAGCGCCCTCTTTGCCGTATAAGACCAAAGGTTCGATTGTGCACGATACGTCAGCATGGCTAGCTTGGCCACGGAGGGCCACAGCGTCTCCTTGCTGCTACGACTGAAGGACAACGCAATGATCCGCACCTCGGAGTCATACTGGCGGCCGCAGCTCGACATAGATACGCAAGGAACTCCGGGCAGAAGTCGTCGAGAAAGGTGACGATTATGAAGGGTAATGCTAACAGAAGGCGACGTTCTAATGGCGTGGATGATGCGCTGCGTAGTGAGGCAGATGAGCTTGAGCTCAGATAGACTCGTTGTTGGATCGACGGCCTGGCTCAGATTGCCTTCAACTGGTCAACTCAATCTAGACGAAGGCCAAGTGGGCCAAGCTCCAAGCGCAGCCCCGGAGACATCGATTGGAAGTCTGATGGCAAATCCGTTTACTGGAGGCGACCGAGGGCAGGTTTGCATAGCGACTCTGGTCGTTCATGGACCGTGCTGCTTGTGAAGGCGCACTGGTAGGCAGCACGTGAAGGTGGAGGTTCGCCAGCCGGAGACTGGACGTAGCCTTCACGTGCTCTCAATAAGCCTACCCTGGACAGTCTGCACACCTGCCTCCTGTCTCCTGACGCAACGCACCCAACGTCACCTGAAGCAGCCCAATGCCGAACCCCGCCCCCGCCGTACCTGAGCTGTCAAGGCGCGCTCCTCCCCCTTTTCCACGGCATCAGTCTCCCATCATCACAGCCTTGAAGCGTTTCGCATTCCCCTTGCCTCTTTGCATCATCAAATCCACAACCTGCCACCATGAGCACCCTCACAGACGACCCCGCCCTCTACATCTTCACCTCCCTCACGGCCGGATCCTCGCACATCGTCACAGCGACATCCCGTCTCGAGACCATCCTGCGCGCGAATCGCATCCCCTTCAAGGCCCTCGACATTGCGACAGACCAGAGGGCACGCATGCTATGGGGCCGACGAGCCGGAAAGGACCCCAGCGGCCGGGTGCGCAAGCTCCCGGGCCTCGTGCAGGAGGGCCTCGTCATTGGCGACATTGTCGAGATTGAGGAGTGGAACGAGTACAGGGAGCTCAAGCAGCACGTCAAGATCTACTACGACGAGACCACCATACCCAACATACACTACAAGTACCCCATCCCCAAGATAAGGCGGCCCGCGCAGAAGGCCTCGGCAGCCGCGGCCGCCACAGCCAGTGCCAGTGCCAGTACCGCAGCAGCGTCACCAAGCGATTCCAAGGAGAAGTCTGCTGGCACCCCAGCACCGCCGAACCCCCCGCCCGCGCCCGAACCCAAAAAGACAGCACCGGCAGCTGTCCCTGCCAAGACGGCGGCGGAGAAGAAGCCAGAGGCGCTGCCCATACGCTCAGTCGCAGACGAGGCAGCCCAGAAAGCCAAGGAGCTGCGGCTCAAGAGTTTGCGAGAGAAAGTCCATGGTAAAGAGGGTGCCGCTGCCATTGAGAAGAAAAAGGCCGAGGAGAAGGCAGCGCTCCTGGCACCAAAGGACGCGGAAAAGAAGGGGGAGGAGGCGAAGGAGGCCAAGCCGGAAGCAAAGCAGGCGGGCGTGGACAAGAAGGAGAGCGAAGATGACGACGAGGACGAGTCTTCCTCTGAGGAGGAATCAGACGACGACGACGACGATGACAGCTCAGAGGAGGAGTCGGACCAGCAGAAGAAACAGGCCGCGACGCCGGGGCCCAAGCCAGCGGGCATCGCCACGCAAGGCCTCCAGTCTCCCACCAGCGGCAAGTGGAAGCAAGACCCTACCACACAACCAGCGGCCAATGTCCAGAGCCCCACGAGCGCGACGTGGAAGGCCATGCCCCCTGGCCCCATGCCCACACTCAGCAACGCGCTGAAGAAACCGGCAACCGAGGTCGCCAAACCCACCGCCGCAGCGTCGACGCCGGCCGCGAAACCGTCCGTGAAACCAAAGGCGGCAGACTCGGATGATGATGAGGACGATGATGATGACGATGACGACGACTCTGACGACGACGACGACGAAGAAGAAGAAGAAGAAGAAGAGAGCTCGGACGAGGAAGACTCGGACGAGGAAGAGTCATCAGAGGACGACGAGAAGACGCCCGCCAAGCCTGCAGCAGCGTCCCCCAATCCAAAGGCCCCAGCGGCTGCATCCCCTGCGCAGCCGGCGACCGCAAAGAAAGAGGCGTAGTAGTGGCTGCCGTCGGATGCTGTCATGTTCGAGTGTGTATTGTCTTATTTATACAACAACAGATGCCTCTCTTGTGTATACCTTACAAAGGTCCAATGTTTAATATAACCCGTCATCATCGCTTGCCGTGCCGTCCTCGAATCCCGCCATGGCTTTCCCCTTGCCCTTGTCCCTCTTCCTCCTCACGGTGCCATGGGCCTCTCCGTCGTCGTAACTGTACTCCACGGCTTTGCCCTTATCCTGGGCAGCGTACTCAATGGCCTTGCCCTTGCCCTTGTCGGCCTTCTTCTCGCCGCTCCCCTCAAACGTGGCCCGGACCTTTTCGTAGTGCTCCAGCTCGCCCTGGCTCACGCTGGGCACCAGCTCCGCCTGCGCGGCGAGAAAGTCCTGCTCCGTGACCACGACCGCCAGGTCCTCCTGCGTGGCGTGGTGGTCAAAGAAGTACGCCGTCGACATGTCCGGCCGCAGCTGCTGGATCTTGCTGTCGACCTGCTGCGCCTGCCGCGTGACGGCCTTGAGCATCGCGTCCGAGCACAGCGCGTAAAAGTCGGCGCCCGTGTACGTCAGCGGCAGCTGGTTGGCGACGCTGCGTAGGGACAGCGCCGGATCGAGTGTGAATCTGTGCAGGGAAGGTCAGTTGCCATCCATTTTCCAAGAGCTGCCAAAGGGAAAAAACGTACTTGCGCGTCAAAGCCTCGAGGATGGTGAGCTGCTTCTCGTGCGTGTCCGACACGCCCAGGTAGAGCATCTTGTCGAAGCGACCGGGTCGCAGCAGGGCCGGATCCAGCAGATCGGGCCTGTTGGTCGCGCCAATGACAAAGACACCCCCGGAACCCGTGCTGTCCCCGGAAGACATGCCATCCAGCTCGGCGAGCAGCTGCGACACGATGCGGTCCATGACGCCGCCGCTGTCGCCCTGGTTGCCGCGCTTGGGCGCCACCGAGTCGAGCTCGTCAAAGAAGACGACGCACGGCCGGGCGTCGCGCGCGCGCTGGAACACGCGCCGCACATTGGCCTCGGATTCACCAATGTACATGTTGAGAAGCTCGGGCCCCTTGACGGAGAAGAAGTTGAGGCTGTACTCTGTTGCAATGGCCTTGGCGAGCAGCGTCTTGCCGGTGCCCGGTGGGCCGTAGAAGAGAATGCCGGAGCGCTTCTTCATGCCGCGCGCAAACAGCTCGGGCCGCTCGAGGGGCAGCTGGATCGTCTCCGTGATGGCGTCCTTGACATTGGACAGGCCGCCGACGTCGTCCCAGGTGACGTTGGGGATCTTGGGGGCGCCAATCGAGTCGGAGAATGTCTTCCTCGCAGCCTCGACGGCCGCGTCCAGGTCACCCTTTGTCAGGCACCGCGCCATGGTCCCGCCCGCAATCTGCACGTCCCGCAGCGTCAGGGGCTTGTCGGCAATGAGCGCCTCCAAGCGGTTCTCCTGCGCAGCTGAGGCCCGATCGACCACGTCGACCAAGTCCCCCGCGACGAGGGCGGCCGTCTTGAGCGCCACGCTGTTGAGGTCGATGCTGGGCTCGAGACCAAGGCCGCGGTCGTCGAGGATGTTGCGCAGAATGGCCTCTCGCTCCTTTTCATCGGGCGCTCCCATTTCGAGCTCATGCGTGAAAAGAGCCCGGACGCCGTCGGGCACCTTGTCCACCTCGTTGGTGGTCGCAATGAGGACCCTCGTGTCGTCAAGGATCTCCTTCAGCGTGACCTCAATCCTGTCCGCCGTGAGCGCTTCGACATGCCGTATCAGCAACCCGCAGCAATCCGGCCCGCAGCTCATGGCACGCTCGGCGCGCGTGCGTAGAAAGCCCTCCGTCTTGACGTCGCTGCCGCCACCCCCGTTGCCCCCTTCGCTCAAGATGTCAAAGGCGTCTATCGTATACGTGTGCAGACCGATATCGCTGCAAGCCGCCGTCGCGAGGGTGCTCTTGCCAATGTTGCGGTGCGTCGATGTGAGCAGGATGGCGACGGGGGGCATCTTGAGCGCCACGGCTCTCTTGCTTGTCGCCGCGGCCAGGAGCTGCCTCAGTTGGTGCCGCAGGGGCGAGACGTAGCTCTGCTTCTGCTGCTCGCGCTCGGGAGGCGGCAACGCAGCTGGCGGGCCATCCGGATCGCGCAACGGTAGCTTCCGCAACCCCAGATAATAAGGCCAGGTGCTCTTCCGGGTCCCCGGTATGCGGCTTGTCTGGAACCCAGAGCCATGCATGCCGACGGAGGAGCTGTCGATGCAGGCCACGTTGCCCCAGAAGGCCTCGGCCGTGCTGTCCTCGTCCTCGTCGGCCTTTTGGATGCGAATGTGCCCAATCTTGAACCACGCCACGCCGTCCACGTGCGCGGCGGCGTGGTTCTGTCCGCCAGTGGTCAGCGCCATCACATCGTCCACTTCCGACCCGGCCCCTGGCGCGCCCGGTGTCTCCTGCAGCGCCCGACCCAGTTGGGCGTCGACGGGCACGGCGATCAGGTCGCCTGGACGAACGAGTCGCGTCTTGGATGCAAAGTAGTGCTTCAGCCCACCGAGAACTGCCGTCTGGTAGGCGCGTTCTGCCGATACCGGGGTCCGCACGTGATGAACAGTGATGTCGCGCGCATACGGTGGCCGGGACGCGCTCGTGAACCTCGGCAGCGTCCCTTTGCCCTGGTACGTCGATCTCTTCAGAGGCGCAATGCGGAGGTAGGCTGCGTCGTCTAGATTGGCTAGCAAAATGGGCGAGGCATAGGCCGTGGGACTCTGGGCAGGTTGGACCTGGGACTCGAAGTAGGACAGCTTGCGCTCGCCATGCCGAGCGCTGGGTATCCTCGTCATGGGCCGGGGCGCATATCCCTCCGGCAGGCCATAGACCCTCACAGGGCGCCAGTTTTCGGACTCTGGCTCCGGCTGGCCGAAACTCCCCAGACCGAACGCGCCAAAGCCGTTGGCGGGTGGTTCTGAGGCGGCCTCGAGCCGGACCCAGTCGCCCGAGAAACAGCCAATTTTCGGCAGCGACGAAACGTGCACGTAGACGCGCGCTTCGTCGTCATCCTCGGGTGCCGGCTTGGGGTGAAGCAGGTCCGCAGGCATGGCACGCATCAGGCCCTGTGCTTTGAAGAGTCGTCCTCGAGGACGATCCGGCCGCGCTGTCATGGATGTCATGTTCGAGAAGACGGATCCGGGCGTCGCAATCCCATTCGCCCTCCTTCCGCGGATGGTTCCCACGGTCATGGGCGACCCCGGCTGCATGGTGGCCACGCCGCTGGTGGCCGAGGCAGGGAGCATCGGCGCCTCCAGCGAGATCAGGTCGTCCATGGAATCATCCGAGAGGGCGTCCAGATCCCCGTCGTCTCGCTCGAGTTCAGACATTTCCGTCTCCGTCTCGGTTTCCGTGACCGTCTCCATCTCCCCGGGGCTGGGCGCACCAGATCTGTCCCGCTCCTCGGCTGCCGAGTAGAACTGGTCTGTCATTGCCCCGTCATCCTCCTCCTCTTCCACGCGCGTTCCGTTGATCGCTCTGTGTGTTGCCGGCATGGCGGGTGGCGCCAAGCGCGCCCTCTTGGCATGACCACGCCCACGCATCAGAATGATCTTTGTCGAGTCCGTCAGGACGCCCTGCGCGACAGGCTCGCACAGCACAATCTTGCCAGGGTTGGCGGGGATGTGCGTGACGGGATGGGGTGGCAGAGGCAGGGGGAACAGGTCCTCAGCATGCACGACGCTCAGGCTGCTCAGCGCATAGCGCAACGCGGCGGCCAACTTGTCATCCTCGGTCAGGCCCTTGCCTCGGTGCCTTGGCGTGGGGTGCTCCCTGTAGAATGTGCCCTCGCCCGCCTCCAGCCTGCGCGACAGCTCGCTTTCCAGGCTCACGTACACGGTCTCGAGGGGTATGGGCGCCGCGTCGAGAACGAGGACGTCTATGCCGCTCCTGTGGCCGGCGAGTTTAGAGGGCGCGAGACGCTGGAGCGCGACGGCAAATCGCTGCAGGGAGGACGAGGACGGCGAGAAGTAGACGGTGCTCGCTTTCGAGGCGTCTGTGGATCGGCGGACGGGCACGACGGACCACGGTGCGTCGGTGGGCGTGGCCAAGGGCGTCCAGGGCGCGAGAGCAATGTGGGCAATCTCGTCTGTGTCTACTACTGTGAGCCGAGGAGTTCCAGACGGGGAGGTGCAGAAGGGACCTACTGTTTGGGAAGAGCTCGCCGAAGAGGTCAGGAGAAAGAACGCCAACGTCGCCCTTGATCTGGTCGTCGAGGACGAGTCTCGCAGATATGGGCGGCTTGTCCTGGCGACGCCTGGTGCGCCACCTGCGCTTCCTGTCGGGAGCTGGGATGGCCATGGGTGAAATGGGGGCAGCGATGTGCAATTGCCCGAGAGATTGGTGGTCTCTTTGCAAGTCAATCGCAGCTGTGGTATGCGGCCATGGGAGTCGTGGTTCAGGAGCAATGGTCTGTCAATCGCAGGAGGCAGCGAGAATGTGTTTGAGGTGCTTGCGTGCGGCGTCGCGATTGCCCGTCCGTCACCTGCGTGCGTGCCTGCCGTGGAGGGTCCAGCCAGCTCCACGTCGCTCGGCTCAGCATCTGCGGCCGGGGTTCGCTCCTGCCTTGGGCCGAGGCTTCTGATCGGGCCACTCTGCCTACCCTGTGGACGCCGAGATCGGGCATGACGGGGTAATACACGCTCCCTGCTATGTAGATGGGAACAATTCTATAAACCTTGAGGCATCAAGGTGGTTTGCTTATCTTGTTAGCTTCGACTGAGCCTGTATTTCTTGCAGATCTAGTTCTGTGCTGTGAACTGTGAACGTCGCTACCCTTGAACGCGCAGGGGTGCATGTCCACCCGGGCATGTATTAGAGCTTCGATGAATTGGAAGGCTTGATTCACATGGCTCATAATCTATCGTCAAATGAAACGCAATGAAAGGCCAAGTACCACATTCCGCGTCCCTGGACGCTTCAGAACCCCAGAACGCCAGAAACAGCCGCGCCCACACGATGCATGCCCGCCGACACCTCTACCCGCCCTAGTCAAACATGTCCGCCGCCGTCGGCGGCTGGGCGCTGCTCCCTCTCCGCCTCTCCTGTCGTCTCCTGCGCCTATTGTCCGCCGCCGACCCGGGCCCTGGCTTGTCGACGGCCGGGGGCCCGCTAGGCGACGCGCTCATGCCGCTCCACGTGCCGTGGCTCTCGGGGCTCGCGAGGCTCCCCAGACTGGAGACCGTCTGTCCCGCCGCGGCCGACGTGCCCGACGGACCCGGCTGCCCGGCTGCGCCCGAGTAGTACGCCGAGTCCTTGTTCCGCCTGCCCTTGGCGAACGCTGGGTTGGGCGGCGACAGAGGAGCCAGTGTGCTCTGCTCCACCGCAGACTCTGTCCGCCTGTGGCTCGAGTCCCGCCTGTACCGGGTGCGGCCCTGGCTCGGCGAGTCGTACTCGGACAGGTTGCTCTCCGAGTCAGCACGGCTGCGACCTCGTGCTGCTCTCGCCTCCTCCTCCGTGAGACGTCGCAACGTGACGTTCCTGTCCCTGTCGTCGTGCAGCTTGAGCTTGACGCTCACCGGGTTACTATGCGGTGAGCCATATCGCTCACGTTCCACGTCCTGTTCTGCCGCCAATTCGGAAGCCCGCGCCGCGGCCGCGGCAGACGCCCTCTCCCCTTCTCTGCGCCTCCTGGACGAGTCACGACGCTGGGGACGCGCGTCCGACACAAAGGAGCTCTCCGTTTCCGACGGGTCCACTGGCATGGCCGGCATCGCGACGGGCGCAATGTTCCGCTGCGACCTCGAGCGTGATCGCGCGTGGCTGCTGCTGGGCCCGCTCGCCCGAGGTGGCATCGGGGCGACCGTCGAGGGCTCCTCCGTGAGGATGGATGACTCTGTCATCTCTGTGGGCGCGGAAGGCGGAGGATAACCTGTCGCTCGTCGCACTGTCGGCTTTCTGGTCGGTTTGCGGGTCGGGGAGCGATAGCCGTCCCCAGTGTATCTCGAGTCTGTGAGCCCGGATCGCATGTCTTCCTCCTCCTCGAAACGACGCTGCTCTTCCTTCCTCGCTCTTCTGTCCGCCATCTTCTTGCCGATCCAGCCCAGACCAATGCCGCCAAGGATCCCCTTGGACATGCCGCCGCCTCCACCTCGAGACCCGTCTGCATCGACGGGCCGACGCGACGGGCTCACGTACGAAGAGTATTCCGAGTCCTCAAAGCTGCGTCTGGCGCCTGGACGACGTGCGGGTGGCGGGCCACGCGGTTGGCCGGGTCGCTGCGAGCCTAGTCGCGAGTCTGCAGCCCCCAGGGCGCCGGCCATCGCCGCACGTTCGCCTGGCGGAGGCGAGAGGAGCGATGTGGCCGTGGGGTCGCCTCGAATATCCTCTGTGAATTCGGAGCTCAGGTCGCTCGGTGGAATGCCGCGGCCAGCCGGATATCGTCGCGGGGTCTCTGTCGATACAGCCGAGTACTCATCATCACGACCGCCACCCCTTTGCTTGTTGAAAAGCTTTCCTGCGCCAAACAAGGCCGCCGCTCCTCCCAACACCTTCATCATGCCACCGCCACCACCACCGCCTCCCCCGTTGCGCCTGGGGTTCACGTCCGTGTACTTATCGGACTCGTAGTAGCTGGCGGAACCTCGGCGCGATGCGATCACCTCTGGGCCACGGCTTCGCCTAGACGGCGATGGTGTGCGGTCGCGGTGCTTCTCACCCTTGCCTCTCCCCTTTGTCCACCACCACGCCGCACCGCCCGCGGCGAGCGGCCCCAGCCACTTCCACTTGTTGTGCCCGTCGTCGCGGTATTCCGAAAAGTATTCAGAGTCCGTCACGCGCGTACGTGCTTCCGAACGGGCACCGCCGATTTCTGAGCGGCCAATCTCTGAACGCGTCGGCTCGATCAGCAGCTCCCTGCGACTGCCCGCCCTAAAGTTGAGGATGAAGTAGAGCAGCAGTAGAAAGGCCATCCACACGGCGTACAAGATGAACAGGTACTTTGGCGCTCCATATAGGGTGAGGCCCAGGGGGATCTGCACGATGCCGAGCAGGGCGAGTGTGCGCCCTCCCCACTGGTGCAGGGTGACGCGCAGCGAATGCGCCTTTTGGATGCGGTAGATGATGCGACCACCGACAAACTGCAGGACGAACACGACGAAGATGGCGACGCCAATGCCATGGTGAGGATTGGTCAGGGCTCTGCTCGGGCCCACGGCCAGAAACCCGAGAATGAAGACGACGAGGAGCAGCAGAGCCGAGACAATCTGCAGCCGGGCGTGGAAGCGAACGGCGAAACCGGGGCGGCCCGTGTGGAATCGCACGACAAAGACAGCCGTCGGCACGAAGAGCAAGAAGACAAACGCCGCGAGAATGCCGTGCGCCAGGATGATGGCGTGGTATTGGGTCAGCGTAGAGAAGCGGTTGCCCATGCCTGCAGCATGATTAGTCGGTGAGGCAGGAGGCGCAAGACTCGGCCAGTCCGAGCCAACACATACCATTGTATCGCATGGTGTCAAAGTTGAATCCCTCCAAGTTGGGCAAGAGAAACGTGTTCTTGGAAAAGTCCCAGGTCCCGTCGCCCACGACCATGGTCTCCGAGTCGTAGCTGACGGACCCGGGCGACGAGAACTCGTCCCCTGCCGGCGCCATGGCGGCGGCGACGATGCCAGGGGCTCTTCAGCAGAGATCTGGTCAGATGTGCGTGACTCGAGTGTCTGTCGCTTTGCGGCTGCGAGGGGGAGGAATGTAGCTGTCGTAGAGAGTCGGTATGCGGGTGGTTGTTTGGGTTGGAACGCTGGAGGCGGGGCTAAACAGGTTTCGAAGGCATAGCGGTTCGTAGTGTTAGTCTGATGGCAGTGTTTCAGGGATTGCAGACTCTGAAGCTTGTCAGTGTAAAAATTGTCAGTCTGGATTTGCTCGCAGGACCGTGTGACGCTGACGAGTAGTGTCTCTGGCCTGTTGAGTTCCTGGTCCATTTGCTGGTGGTGCTCGTTGCTAGGCGACGGGGCCGCCTAGACCCTTGACAGCCAGCGGCCCGGCCAGAGCTGGTGTGGAGCTCAGCCACAGTGGAGTTGCTGCGCTGGCGACTCGACTGTGGCTGCGGGATGGACTTGCCCCGCACCTGGGCGACGCGCTTAGTCAGTCATCGCATTGTCAGGGAAATCGCATCATGCCCCGTCACAGCACATGCACGCATCACGCACGCCGACGACATAGCCCAGTCTGAATTTCGAGTGGAGAACCAGAGCGGCCCAGGAGCGGGAGATGATGAATACCGGGAATGTACGTTGATTGAGCAAACGTCTGTCAACATAGATGCTCAAAAATAAAAACAAAACGCAAAAACATACAACAGCCGGTATTCGCTGGTCGTCTCCGCCCCCTTATTGGCTTGACTCTGGGAGAGCTGATGGGATCCCGTATTTTCCACTGGGTATGGTCGTATGTGCAACTACATATATCAAATTGCATTATCACGTACTTTCAAAGATGTGGGCCTGGTCGGCAAGTACCATTGGTAGACAACCTGGCCCAGGAAAGACGAAACAAAACCTGGCTGATCTGCTCAGCCGGTCCATGGTGATCTCTAAATGAAGATGCGCGTGGCGTATCGAATTGGCCAAGCCTCCAAACCGGGCGCTTGAGAAACCGGGTGTGGGGCCCTGGTAGCGCAGTCATCGTGGCTTGATATTGTAAGTTAGGCGCTGGGCACCGCGCAAGGCTTTTGCAATGTTATTTTAGCGGAGCGTCACAATGTTATAAAGGGGTACTTGCGAATCTAGTTTCAGCCTGTGTTGAAAAAGATTCCTTCGCCTTAAGCTTTACCACAAAGTGTGTGCAACTGACAGCAAGTAGGCACCACCGGAACACAAGCCTCTTATATGGAGATGTAAGATACGGCGGTTCAAGTCCCCGTCTGGACACTTTACTGACCTCAACGCCAGCTTCGAGGGGAATAATGAAAAGTGTATCGCGCTGAACAAGAAGCTCTGCGAACGCTTTGGATTCCCCAGCTGCCACGATATCTCGGGGCAGATCTAGTACATCTCTATATCCCACTTCGAATCGCCCATGTGATTTGGAATCTGTTGTAAGTGCTGGCAGTTGGCAGATCTCGCGTCTCTTCACCTTAGGCCACATCCACCTATGTAGCTAGTCAGACTTTTCATCCACAACAAAATCAACATGATCATCACCTTCTTGAACCCCTGATCCATGATCCGCAACAGAATCGATGACTGACCTCTACACTCAGCTGACGCAAGGTCGACACCATCGTTGCGAACGCCGTTGCTGGACTCGGCAGCTCAGCCTCCAAGATTGGTTCGTATAAACCATTCCCTTGCCTTAAACAAAGCTAACGCAAACCAGGCTGTGACTTGAGGCACCTTGCATCCTGGAAGGAGATTTGCTAACTGAATGGGCAGATTATCATGAAGCTGGTTGCCAAGGGCGCCTCGCGACAAGAGTGAGTCGAAAATCGACGATTTTTCAAGCTTGAAACTGACCATGTTTTAGAGCGCACGAACAGATTCGCGTTTTATCCCAAGAAGCGGCAAAGGTGGTGAAGGATGAGGCAAGTGAACCCCCTTCTCGTCATCACGTGCACCTTGACACGCCGTCAAGGCTTTATTAGGGACTTTCTCATATTCGATTCAGATAGGTAACAATGTTATCCTTACAGGGCAAGTCAAAAGACCTCATCGAGCGCATCCGCAGCAATGACTACCTCAAACCTATTTGGGGAGAGCTCAACCAAATGATGAAACCGGAGATCTACGTCGGCCGTAGCATGCAGATTGTCGAGCAGTACTGCGGTCCCAACGGTCCCGTGGATAAGGCACTCGCGCCGTACCAGAAGTACATTTCCGGATCTGCTACTCCTGAGATGAACATTTAGATCATATGAAATAGGAAAAGGCCTCTAATCCCATCAATTTGAAATTGAGAACGGCGTTTGGGGAGAGCTTTGTGACTGCCCCCATCCTCGCAACTCAACCGGTTGAACAGTAACAAGGACGATGCTTAACCAAATACCAGGGAAATTAAACGCAAATACATTTCGCGTGGGTTTCAGTGCGAGGAGCTCGAGTTCCCAAAGAGTTGATTGAATCTCTTCTACCGCGGTAACATGGTATCTTAGCCGTCTTCTTCCTCATCCCAAGCCATGTAACCCCCGCCACGGCCCGATGTCTCAGCCAACTGCCACTTCAAGCTATCCATTTCCTCCTGCAGTACTTCCGGGTCATCGCAAGGCTTTGACTTATCGAAATCGATCAGAACAACAGAGTTATCAGATCGGATAATAAAGTTAAACTTATTGCAGTCACCATGCACGTATCCCAGAGAATGGAACGTTTGCAAGGCTGCTTCGCAAAGTTTCAGATCCGCCGTCTCGGCGTTTCGTCCATCCGGTATCTTCTCCAACAGGAAGGCCATGACTCTGCTAGCTTCGTGGATATGCCCGAGAAAGTTGGGGGCAATGTCCTTGCCCTTGAGCTTTTGGTACATCTGGGTCTCAGCCTCGATGTATTGAACCTCCCAGCAAAAGCGCGCCATCTTCGCGATCATCGATGTATCATAATCTGTAGACAGCTTGCATTCCTGGGTCAAAGGTGTAAGGCGTCCTGTACGCTCGACGTCCAGACAGTCGACGATTCGCTCATGCCAGATCGTCTTCACTTCGGGGAGTTTCTCAAATGATAGCTTAGCCACCAGTTGGCTTGATGAGTCGCGAGAAATAGATGCCGAGTTCCAGGTATGCTCATGCCAAGGCAGAGGGGGGAGAACCTGTTGAGGGTCGATGCACATATCTTCAATCTCCTCGGCATCGAGGGTCTTTGCCTTGACTGTGATGTATTTGACGTTTCGGTTCGCTTCTATGCGAAAGAAGTTATCGCATCTGCCACTCATCGACACCTCCATGGAGATAATGCGAGGAGACTCAATGATTGACGACATTGTTGCCATTTTGTTGATCAGGATGCGATGTCAAGAGAGTAAACAATTGATTAGAGCAAGAAAGAAGTAGTACCACGAAAAGAAGTTTAGCCGCCGCGAATGCGAGCGTGGGGAAAACGTAACCAACACCGTACGGCGACCCCCCCGCAGAAAGATTATTTGAGAACGAATGGCTAAAGATATGTTATGCGAACCAACAGAGTAACCACTGCAGGCCGCATCAGCCTCGAGCCCCTGGTAGACCAAGCGGCGGCTACGATATCCCAAAGAATGCACTGGCTACTACCAACTTACAACACTCTAACCGCGATGCATCGATGGCCAATGCAGGGGCTCGTATCCTGATGTTGGCCTACAAGACGCTAAATCAAAGAGGCATTCAGATCTTCACGTTGATTTGTCGGTGGAGGAAACGTGGTGATAGCCAACAGTGTCTGAGCCACATGAGCAGGCATGAAGCGCCGGCCGTGGTAAAGGCCCTCGACTGAAGTGCTGTTCGACTTGCCGCCCGTCATGTTGATCGATGTATGGAAGTCACTGCTTGGGTGGCTAATGGATGTTGTTTGACATGGAAGACGACACCCAAAAAGTAGATAAAAAGGACGCAACCCTCGTCTGTCGAGCCGTGTGTATTCAGACATCAAGAACCCGTTGTTTTCCCACTTCCAAAGTGAAACAAGCATATCACCACCAGCCTCACTCCTGCCAAATACTATCGTTGATCTCTCCAGACTCGAGAAGCTCAAGAGTGGGTTCTTCGCCGCACAGCCACCGCGGCAGACCGCAATTCACCATCTCTAATTTGAAGCGCCCTGGCTCCTAGCTAAAGCCCAAGGAGTCCAGCATTGTATAAAACATGACCAAGTCTCGTCTCGCAATGTTGGGAGCAAAACTTGGGCCTCATGATTTCAGGAACCATCGAGAGCTTCATGACGATTCCCGACCCAATGGATATTCCTGATGATCTCTCCCTCGTCTCCTCGCTTTACGGTCCTGGCAACTGGGGTTGCTGGTGCTTGACCATCATTTCGCTCCTCTTCACCTGGACGTTCAACATCGAGTCTAGGCAGAAGGACCAGACACCATCACGAATGACCTACTCGCGGCGCTTGCTATACCTTGCGTTGGCGGCAGGACACCTCACATGGCTTGTCTTCTTTGCTGACGCCATCCGACTTGTCGACTACGTGGATTACGGTACTGCAGAGATTAGAGGGGTGGACGGACATGATCTAGTCTGGATGTACCTAGCCACCTTTGAAACATGTGCTGTATTCATTGATGTCACGTTATCATGTCAAATCATCTCATAGCTCGTCCCTTGCGTCCGCGTTCTCTTCGTTGCCCTTCTCCTGCCTCACCCTGTCCTCCAACCCCCTCTTGACCATGCTGGTGATGAGCTCGTAGCCGAGCTGGGCAGCGGCGAGCGCGGTGCCCTCGACGCGGTCGTCGTAGGGCGGGCTGACCTCGACAATATCCGCGCCGACAAGATTCAAGCCCTCGAGCCCGCGGAGGATGCGGATCATCTCGCGCGTCGTCCAGCCCCCGGGCTCGGGGGTGCCCGTCGCAGGCGCCATGCCCGGGTCGATCACGTCAATGTCGATGGAGAGGTAGACGGGCCTCTCGGTGCCGAGCCTGGCCATGATGCGGTCGATGACGGTCTGGGCGCCGACGTCGTCCATGTCGTCGGCGGGGATGCGGTACCAGCCCTGCCGGGTGTCCTCGTCGTAGTCGGCCCAGTCGCCGCCGGACAGGCGGGTGCGCAGGCCCGCGTGGACGGAGGACCCGTTGGCGACGAGGCCCTCTGCGCCGGCGAGCCAGAAGACGCTGCCGTGGTTGAAGTGGCTCTGGGCGAGCTCGACGTCGTCGTGGTCCATCCAGGCGGAGGGGTACTTGGCCGGGTGCCAGGTGTCGAGGTGGGCGTCAAAGTGCAGGACGGATATGGGCTGGCCGTGGCGCTCCCGGAGGGCACGCAGGGCCGGCAGGGCGATGCTGTGGTCGCCGCCCAGGCTCAGGAGGCGCGAGTGTCTTCGGTAGCCAGGGTGCTGGGGGTCGGGCGTCTGGCGGGTGCCCAGCTCGCGGTAGGCCTCGCTCATCTGGCGCAGGGCGAGGGCATTGTCAAAGGGCGAGGCGGGGATGTCGCCGCAGTCGACGATGCGCGCCCACGAGGTGTACGGGTTGATACCAGCGCGGGCGTTGAAGCTGCGGAACGAGACCTGGCGGGCTGAGTTGGCGCGGATGGACCGGGGCCCGAAGCGTGCGCCGGGCCTGTAGCTCACGGCCGTGTCAAAGGGCGCGCCGATGATGCCAATGTCAAAGGCCTCGTCGGGCGAGGTGAGGCACTTGAAGTGCGGGAGGTGCGCAAACGTCGAGATACCCGAGAAGGACCACTGGGGGGGTCAGCCAAGCTGGGGGAGCAGGATGAAGGGACGTACGTCGGTCCCCATTTGGCGTGCAGCTGCTCGAGCTGGGCGAGCTTCTCTGCGTCGAGGGCTGCGTTCATGTTCTCATGGCTCTCGTGCTCGTGGTGAGCGTGTGCCTGGGCCAGCGCCGGCAGCAGACACGCGGACAGCAGCGCCGGGAGATGCATGGCGAGTCAGTCAGTCAGTCAGTCGATGGATGGCTGATGGGCAGACAGGCTACGGACAGAAGCAGCCGTATTGGGATTCCGGCTGCAGCAGACTGACGGCAATGGATTTTATGCGACTGATCCTGTGAGGAGCGAGGGCGATGATCAGATGCGCACTGCAGCAAGCAGATGCCGCAATGATGGAGAGACCGGGACAGAGCGATGACAATCCTACCCGCTTCTAATTCCTAATTCCTCTTCCATCATTGTTACGGTGATCAGCGCCTGCATATCTGGGGCGCCAGGGCCGGTCTCTGGCGTGGGCCAGGCCATGACTCGCGCGCTCGATAAGGCGTGTGTCTCGCTGCACCACTGAGAGGCCGCAGCAGATGATTCAAAGGCCGCAGAAAGAGCCGCAGAACGACCACCGAACGACGCCAGAAACGCCCATGCACCCTGGCGACAGCGGCGCCGCCGGCCGGAGCCGGCATTCTCCCCTGCCTGCCACCACACATGGACCCAGCCGGCCGTGTCTGCCGGTCGCGGCACCCACAGACGCCCACCTCTGCCGGTCGAGAGCCGGCTCTTGTCGAACAAGGGAACGAGCGAGCCTGCAAGGCCGGCAGACGCATTGGCGTTCGAGGCGTCCATCTTGACAAGCTATCAGCGTGGCGTCTCGGTTCTTGTACTCCCCAGCGCTGGCTCTCTGCTGGACCGCTTCATTGCTCGTACAAGTACGTACGTAACACCCCAATACCCCACAGATCGGGTGTGGAACACGTCCCATGCGTATGTTATCTGGGCTTCCCCAGGGCCGCCAACGGACAGGCAGGCAGGCAGGCAGGCAGGCAGGGGGGCCCTGGCCTGGCGGCGTGTCACTCGGCTGGCGTGTGTGCCCTGCGTGTGTCGACCCGCTGATAAGACGTACGTCGTGACTCTGGCGTCGGTCTGTCCGTCCGTCCGTCGAGGCATAGAGGAATGGCGCTGCCCGGTGCTGTATAAGAATCAGCCCCCCCGTGCTCTTCCGATCCTCTGCCACAGACAAGTCAGTCAGTTAGTCAGTCCCGAGTTCGTCCACCACGGGAGGATCAGTCCGTCCAGTCAAACATCATCATGTCCCACGACAAGGCGGCCAACGACATCTCGCGCGTCGAGAGCGCGCGCGCGCCCTCGCAGGTCGACGGCGAGGTCAAGGGCCCGCAGAATGCAATCGACGAGCAGTACGGCGCGACGCAGCGCGGCCTCAAGTCGCGCCACGTCCAGCTCATGGTCATTGGCGGCTCCATCGGCGTCGGGCTCTGGGTATGTCCTCTGGTGTTCTCATGATGATATCGCTTCTCCCTAACAGTCTAGGTCGGCGTCGGCTCCGTGCTCGCCAGGGTCGGCCCCCTCTCGCTGCTCCTGGGCTACTGCTTCTGGGGCCTCTGCTTCGTGTGGCCGCTGTTCCTGTGCGTGGCCGAAATGTGCGCCTACCTGCCGATCCGCGGCTCCATCTTTGAGATTGCCTCGCGTGTGTGCGGCCCTGCTGTCGGGCTGGCCATGGGCTGGACCTAGTTCTTCGCCGGCACGATGCTCGTCTGCGTCGAGTACAGCGCCGTCGCGGCTCCCGTGTCCACTGGGAGGCGAGCGAGGCCGCGTCGGAGAGATGGGGATACCAGATGGCAATCTTTGCGCCCGTTTCTAGAGCATGGTACAGCCTGGACTGGTCAACGTTGTTGCGCGCGCAGAGCAAGACACCTACAGCATGCTCGCGGACGACCGCTCGTCTGAGTACAGCCACCGCGCCCTGTCCGCTGTCCCGTTCACCTGATGATGCCCTTGGCGTCCACGAGACTGCGCGCATAGTTGAGCGCCTTGATGTACTATCTGCCGTGACGCTTACATTCTTGTCGCCGTTCCGCTCAAGAAACCTCGCTTGTTCTGTCACTTGCTTCGGATTGGAGAAACTGAAGCAAGTCGAATGAGTCATCGACTTCATCATTGATGGCTGATGAAGAGCCAAGCCTTCTGTAGAAAGGGTATTCAAAGCGAGGCGGGAAGAAGCCTGCATATTCCCAATCGATAATGCCTCTTATTTCGAGTGTGTGCGGGTCGACGATGACATTTTGTTGGGATAGATCGTTATGACAGAAGACGTATGTATCCTGACTTAAAGCCCGTAGATGCCAGTTGTCCATGTCCGTGCGTTGTAAAACTCGGTAAGGAGGGATGATAGTTCCTGATAGACCCCTAAGCCGGCAGGATTTCAACGACTTAAGTTTCGCTAGGTGCCTCTCAAGCTCTTCGCCAACCAGAGCCTTTTGCCCCTCTAGAAGGTCGGACATGCTCACACCTTCAATATACTCCGTGATCAAGTAATATACTCCGTTATCCTCGAAATAACAGTACATAGTCGGTACTGGTATATTAGTGTGCTGTTGAATATATTGTAGAGACTTGGCTTCGTTCATAAGACGTTCCTTGCCAAGGCGAGGGACATGTAGCCCGCGAAATCCGGTGCGATACTCAAGGGGGCGGAGGCTTCGCTTGATGAAAACTCTCTCACGATGGTAATATTTCCGCTCAAACGTCGTAGCGATCCATCCTTCTTCCTCGGCCTGTTTTGCGGACATTGCAGCCATTCAAGAACTAGGCGAGGCTGTATTCCGGGTGGGCGGGCTTAATAGGTCAATTTGAGAAGATGCGTCTCTGGCCAACTTGCTTAGTCACACCGCAGCATTCAATGTTCTTGGGAAAGGGGGCGAATGGGTGAGCACCGAGGTGCTTAAACAAGTAAACGGTCTGCATGGGCACCTATGTACATTTAGGTGCTTCAATTGTTTTGCTTACATGTTGGCCCTCTTATCTATCCGCCCGCTCTTGTCGCTGAAGCGCTGTTGAGAGGAGGTTGCGTGACGATGATCAACGCCGTGACGGTTGCAGATCACGATGGCTTCCAAAAAGACTTCCCGTCAGATCACGTCCTTCTGGAAGCCGATTCTTGTCCGTTTCCCATCTCGAATCAATGGCCCATGAGATCCGTGAACCCATTGAAGAGGAGCTGCTTCCAGGTGATCGGCTGCGATGTTTCCACCCGACGCACCCTGGTGACGTCCTCGGTGGCAGGTTCAAGACGATCGCCAAGCTCGGGTTTGGCGCAGGTTCTACCGTTTGGCTGGCGGAAGATCTCAAATTGTAAGCTTCCCTCTCAAGTTACGTTTCGTTCCTTGACTTTTTTATCAGCAAAAAGCGGAGGAAATCATCACACTTCGTCAGCATCAAGATTGCGGCTCTTGACACGGACGCATCCAAGGAGGTGATGCACTCGAAAATCATCAGTCACGCTAAACAATCACATGAGGGTCTCTCATTCATCCGGACATCTATTGATGAGTTTCGGTTAGAAGGACCAGAAGGTACACACCTCTGCCTCGTGTATGAGCCAATGAGGGAGACCTTGTTCCAACTTCAGCACCGATTACGGCGAAAGAGACTGGCTTTACCATTATTCAAGTTTTTCATGTACTGTCTTCTTCAAGCTTTGGATTACTTGCATTCCGAGTGTCGTCTCATCCACACAGGTAAGACCTCAAAGACCCATTATGACCTCTCCGTTCATCCCAGGCTTCTAGATATCAAGGACGACAACATCATGGTCACGATCGAAAACGACACTGTCCTAGCTGATTTTGTCACTTACCAAACGAAAAATCCGCAGCCTAGGCACATTCGAAGCGAGGACGGTCGCGTGACGTACCTTTCGCAGGGAGACTTTGGACCTCTGCGAGGCTCCCGGCTGCTGCCTGAGCTGGCAGATTTCAACCTCAGTTATCCTGGATTAGATAAAGGACTCGGCCATCTTTCGGCCATCCAGTCTCACCGCTTCCGAGCTCCAGAGGTACTGCTGGGCTGCCCCTGGTCATACAGTGCCGATATCTGGAATCTGGGCCTTCTCGTAAGACTCCCATGGCTTATAACTTATGATGAAAATCTCCTGATTGACAACGTCACTAGATGTGGAATCTCCTCGAAGACATCAGCCTGTTCGACCGACCTGCTGGCAAGAACGGCGAATATGACGCGCACGTCCACCTTGCACAGATGATTTCTCTCCTAGGCGATCCGCCAGAGGACCTGATCAAGAGGGAGCGAATGTATCGTGAGCACCAGCTCGCGCAGCCGGTCACGAACGCACACGGAAGAATCTGCAAGACCATGAATGAGTTTTGGGGGGGTCCCTTTTTTGGCGACGATGGTGAGTTCAACTACCAAGGACGAGAAGTCAAACAAGACAGACGAAAGAACTCACAAATGCCTGCTCGCAGACAAACCTCTCCGCGCAGGTCTTCTTACGAAAGGAAAGACGCTGGCCGATACGGTGACAGAACTCAATGGTGAGGAGAAACAAGCATTTCTCGATTTCGCTTCTGGCATGCTGCAATGGTTGCCCGAAAAGAGGAAGACGGCCAAGGAGCTCTTGCAGCACTCATTCTTCGATTCCCTGCGCAAAGACCGCGAAATAAATCACTAAGCCTTCACACGCACCGGTACCTGGTTTACGCGTCCTTGCTTGATCTCGCAGAACTGAAAATGCGGTGCTGAAAGATAGGGACCACACCGTCTCGGCTCCCAGTCATTGCTCAGGCATCGACCTAGGTCACATATGATCTTGAATAGCCTCGATACTTTGTCAGTGCTGTTCTACAACAAGCGTATAGTTGAAGTTGGCCGCTATGGTACACTATGACTAAGGAGTGGGCGTGCCGATTGTACTGTGATATTAGCCGACCGGCTATCATTGCACGGGAGCCAACTGCCCGGTCGTCGCGTGCTTATTATCGCGTGACGACAGCAGCAGCACTGTCAGGGCATTCTCGTCACAGCCGGAATTATAAGCGGGCGTCACGCTGCCGTCAGGGCGAGGGGAGAGCGTTTGCGCTTGGTCTGCACAGCCCCCCTTTGCGGTACAGCCCGAGTCGCGGCCATTCGCCCACGCACAAGCCGTCGCTGCCGTACAAATGGGCGAGCGAGCAAATGATGGCAAAGTGTTTGACCGTGGAATGGCCAAGTGTATTCAGCACTTTGTCAGAGGTCAGCCAGCGCAAATCGCCGCCCGCTGGTCGACTCACGATGCCTCTCTGGACTCTGCCTAACGTGTACCATGGCACAAGTAGCCCAGACCAGCACTTTGAGAGTCGCACATGGTCCAGCGGTCTGCCTCGCCCTTGTTCAGACAAACTGAAGCGACCTCACAGTCAGGTATCTGCTGTCGCACGCGCTTCTGCGTAGACGGCATCGAAGGTTTGCGCTTCATGCATAGCCACCGCCTCTCCTTGAATAAAGTAAACCCCCATCGGCCACGGCACACGACAGCCCACCCGAGTCGCCGCTCCATCCCGTGTCCGAGCAGATACCTACTGTTCGTGCGGAGACATTGTCAAGATTCTCCCTCTCGACACTCGTCCTGCAAGGGTGCAACTGTCTCGTCATGGCGGGCGATTCACTTGCGCCTCCCAAGCTCGAGGTCAACACCTCATCACGGCGTCGCTCCTCGTCCACCACAGTCGGACTGCGCACGCCGTCCTCGGCATCGGGAGGACTGCCGTCGCCGGGAGGCTTCTCGTCGAGCTCGACGTACTTTGACGACCCGGACGTCGCTCTGCGCCCTGACCCAGGCACGGAAGCCGACTTTGAGGTCCAGGACAACCCATATGCCTTCTCACCAGGGCAGCTGAACAAGCTGCTCAACCCAAAGTCTCTGTCCGCCTTTCGCGCACTAGGCGGCCTGCGCGGTCTCGAAAACGGTCTCCAGACAGACGTGACCAGCGGGCTGCGCGTCGATGAACGGGGCGCCACGCAGACGGTCACCTTGACGCAGGCCGTCCACGGTCCGGACGCGTGCCCACACAAGGCCGCCCAGTATGAGGGCAGCAAGTCAGACGACAGCTTTGCTGACAGGATACGCGTCTTTGGGCGCAACGTCCTGCCAGCCAAAAAGGCAACCCCGTTCTGGAAGCTCATGTGGATCGCGTACAACGACATGGTCCTCATCCTGCTGACCGTGGCCGCCGTCATCTCGCTCGCCCTCGGACTCTATGAGACCCTGGGCGTGGACCATCCCGAGGGTGCACCGCCCCCGCTCGACTGGGTCGAGGGTGTTGCCATTGTCGTCGCCATTGTCCTCGTCGTGGCCGTCGGTTCCTTCAACGACTGGCAAAAGGAGCGTGCGTTCGTCAAGCTCAACGCCAAAAAGGACGAGCGCGATATCAAGGTCGTCCGCTCCGGCCGGTCGGACATGATCAGCGTCCGCGACGTGCTCGTGGGCGACGTGATTCACCTGGAGCCCGGCGATCTCGTCCCCGTCGACGGCGTCCTCATCCAGGGGCACGATGTTAAATGCGACGAGTCTTCCGCGACCGGCGAGTCGGACGCGCTGAAGAAGACGGGAGGCGACGCCGTGATGAAGGCACTGAATGACGGCCAGAGCGGCCATGGCCTCGATCCGTTCATCATATCCGGTGCCAAGGTCCTCGAGGGTGAGTCGAGATGCCCCTTTTGGCAGTCTGCACTTACTGACTGAAGCCTCCAGGCATGGGCACTTTTGTGTGCACCTCGGTGGGCGTCAACAGCAGCTTCGGCAAGATCATGATGTTGGTCCGTACCGAAATGGACCACACGCCGCTGCAGAAAAAGCTGGGCAAGCTCGCCATGGCTATTGGATATCTGGGCAGCGCGGCCGCCGGTCTCCTCTTTGTCATCCTCCTCATCCGCTTCGGCGTCTCGCTGCCAGGGGACGATCGGCCCCCCGCCGAAAAGGCATCCAGCTTCATGGACATTCTGATTGTCGCCGTCACCATTATCGTCGTCGCTGTTCCCGAGGGCCTGCCGCTCGCCGTCACCCTGGCCCTGGCCTTTGCCACCAAGAGGATGCTCAAGGAGAACAACCTGGTGCGCGTGCTCCGCGCCTGCGAGACCATGGGCAACGCCACCACCATCTGCTCCGACAAGACAGGCACTCTGGTAAGATCTCCCTTGGCTTAGTTCCAGACGTGGATGAACACTGACCGCCAGCAGACGACCAACAAGATGACCGTGGTTGTCGGCACATTTGGGTCCACCAGCTTCTCCGCAGCCGACTCGGACAAGGACGCGAGCATCGCCTCCTGGGCCGCGCACGTCCCGGAAGCCACCAGGGACCTCTTGATCCAGTCTGTCGCAATCAACGCCACCGCCTTTGAGGGAGAGCAAGACGGCGTCCTTACGTTCATCGGCTCCAAGACGGAGACGGCGCTGCTGCAGCTGGCCAAAGACCATCTCGGCCTCGCCGCCTTGGGCCACGTCCGCAACAATGAGGAGGTCGTCCAGATGATGCCCTTCAACTCGAGCAAGAAATGCATGGGCGCCGTCATCCGACTCCGCCCGAGCGGGGGCTACCGACTCCTGGTCAAGGGCGCCTCGGAGATCCTCCTGGGCTACTGCTCGTCCCAGGCCGACTTGGAGACGCTGCAGCCAGAGGACCTGACCGCGACGGACAAGGCGAGGCTGCACGCCAAGATCGAAGACTATGCCACCAAGTCCCTGCGCACCATTGGCCTCGTGTACCGTGACTACGAGCAGTGGCCGCCCGTGACGGCGGAGCGGACCGAGACGGGATCCGTCGACTTTACGTCCCTGCTGGAGGATCTGACCTTTCTGGGCGTCGTGGGCATCCAGGACCCCGTACGTCCCGGCGTGCCTGACGCCGTCCGCAAGGCACAGCACGCAGGCGTCGTGGTGCGCATGGTCACGGGGGACAACGTCACGACGGCGCGGGCCATTGCCACAGAATGCGGCATTCTGCAGGAGGGCGGTGTCGTTATGGAGGGCCCCGTCTTCAGGGCGCTTTCCGAGGCGGAGAGGGATGCCATGCTGCCCACGCTGCAGGTTCTCGCCCGATCCTCGCCCGAGGACAAGAGGATCCTCGTGACGCGGCTTAAGAAGCTTGGCGAGACGGTGGCCGTGACGGGCGACGGGACTAACGACGCGCCCGCCCTCAAGGCCGCCGATGTGGGTTTCTCCATGGGCCTCTCGGGCACAGAGGTGGCCAAGGAGGCGTCGTCCATTGTCCTGATGGACGACAACTTCACCTCCATCATCACGGCGCTCAAGTGGGGACGGGCCGTCAACGACGCCGTCCAAAAGTTCCTCCAGGCAAGCTTGTCCTCTTGTTCCTGCGGCCGCAAGGCACGTTGCTGACATTGGAGGCCAGTTCCAAATCACGGTCAACATCACGGCCGTCTTGCTCGCCTTCATCTCGGCTGTCGAGTCGCCCGAGATGAAGTCGGTGCTCAACGCTGTCCAGCTGCTCTGGATCAACCTCATCATGGATACGTTTGCCGCCCTGGCCCTGGCCACGGATCCGCCCACGGACAAGGTCCTCGACCGGAAGCCGCAGGGCAAGGACAAGCCCCTGATCACCGTCAATGTAGGTTCCCCTGCGCCCATGGAGCCCGGGATATGTCTTGTGCTGACCGACTGTCCAACAGATGTGGAAGATGATCATCGGCCAGGCCGTCTTCCAGCTCACTGTCACCCTCGTGCTGTACTTTGCGGGCGCGCGCATCCTCCGCTACAACGCGGGCGACCGCGACATGCAGCTGCAGCTCAACACGGTCATCTTCAACACGTTTGTCTGGATGCAGATCTTCAACGAGTTCAACAACCGCCGCCTCGACAACAAGTTCAACATCTTTGAGGGTATCCACCGCAACTACTTTTTCATCGGCATCAACGTCCTCATGGTCGGCCTGCAGGTCCTCATCATCTTTGTCGGCGGCCGCGCCTTTGAGATTCACGAGGACGGCCTCGACGGCACCCAGTGGGCCATCTCCATCGTTCTCGCCCTCTTCAGCTGGCCTTGGGCCATCATCGTGCGCCTCTTCCCCGACGCCTGGTTCGCGACCGTGGCGAGAATCGTCGGCTACCCTGTCGTTGTCGCGTACCACTTCTTGGGGAGGATATTCCGGGCCATGTGGGCGCCGTTTGGGAGGATGGCCAAGAGACTGGCCGGAAAGAAGCATAGGGAGCGCGAGGACGAGGAGGACGCTCCTATGGGGGAGGGGGCTCCTGCGCGGCTGGGAGCGCCTGTTGTTCATGTAACGGCTGCGGAGTAGCATGCCCTTTCAAGATGCCCAGCCTATACTTAATCATAATGTTCATGATTCCATCGACATGCCCTTGGTCAAGCGACACGCAGGGACGACGCGGAATTTTGTGTGCCAGGCCACAGACCATGCACGTCCTGATTCACGCATAGCTTGCATTCCACATTTAATGCTCAATCTTGAGAGAAAAGTCTACATGACCAACGCCCTGGTGGATGGAGCTTGTCGAGATGATGTCGATATCTGCGAGACCCTGTTAGCGCAACGCCCGACCTGCGCAGACGCGTCCACTTACCATTGCAGACATAGGCGCCCACATTGTCCTCCCGCAGCCCGCCCGACACTTCGAGGAGGAAGCTGTGCTTGCCCTGCCACTTCTCCCTCAGGCTCTTGGCCGCCACCTTGACGCCGTCGCCCGTGAAATTGTCCAGCATGACGACGTCCGCCCCCGCCGCGATGGCCTCATCGGCCTCCTCCTCGCTCTGCACCTCGACCTCGATCTTGACGCTGAAGCCGGCGACCGCCTTGGCGGCACGGACGGCATCCGTGATGCTCCCCCGGCTCCAGACGTGGTTGTCCTTGAGCATGACCATGGTGCTCAGGTCCATCCTGTGTGCGTCCGCACCGCCGACCAACATGCCGTACTTTTCGACGAGGCGGAACCCTGGCGTCGTCTTGCGCGTGCCCGCCAGGATGCCCTTGTAGCCCGCCTGCCGCAGCTTGTCCACCAGCAGCTTGCTCTGCGTGGCAATGCCCGAGCATCGCGCCAGGGTGTTGAGGGCGACACGCTCGCCGAGTAGGATGCCACGCACGGGGCCCCGGACGGTGGCGACCTTTTGCTTGCCGTTGCTGCTGAGGTCAAGCTGGGAGCCCTCATCCGCGTACCACTCCACCGTGCAGCCGCACTGGGTGAAGACCTCGTCGAAAAAGGGCCTCCCCGCAATGACGCCTGCCGACTTGCCCCAGAGTGTCGCCTCGCGCTGCGCCTCCCCGACGACAAAGCCGCCGTAGTCGAACGAAGGCGTGTCCTCGGCTAGCCATGCGGTGACAGAGGTCTTCCAGCTGGGCGGGAGGAGATGGGCTGGGATGCCACGCTCCAGGGGTGTGTCCATGGTTCTGCCGGATTTGATGTACGGTTTTTCCTGAGGAAGGAGAGTCCAGAGAGTTTGAGTACCAGTAACGAGGGCGGATAAGTGGCAGAGAGCGTCGTCGGATAGAGTCGGCAGGGCGTGCCATCTGCTTCTCGCGGGGCTCCGGTTCGGGTCCACTGAGGGGTGCTGAACTTGATGACATAATCAAGCCTTTGCGTAATCACCTACCCTGTACCGTTCGCCTGGGAGAGTCACGGAGACGGCGTAATCGGAGAAATTGGCGATCGCCTGGTGATTCGCAGTCTGTTGTGAGGGAAATGACCTAATAGTGTCTGTGCTTCGTTTGCAAAGGATCGTCGAGCTTTGTTGGTACGAGGGGGACGCCGCAATGTCTTTACGAGCTTCACTGTAACTTCGATCTTGGTGTCTCCTCCCTGGATGACCTGGCTAGGATCGACGAGCTGTCTCTCAAGAGCTTCGCTGACACTCCTGAACATGCGTTTGTCGGTATACTCTCGGTCCAGATCAGGTACCGTGCCTGTGTGCTCGGGCTGTGGACAGGGCGCGGATGCAGCGACATGAAGTTGAGACAAGGCACGCCTGGCATAGGAAGCAGCCATGCCCGCCGCCTATGGCCGGAAGACGTCACGCTTTTGTTCGTCTGCACGATTGCCGCTGCCCCGGATGATTCCTTCGTTGAGTCGACTCAGTGCGCCCGCTGCATCGATATCCAATGCAGTGACACCATGGTCTTCCTCATTTGGTCCCTGCTGACAGCGTCGTGCTCAAGCATACGCCTCGAACAATAGATATGGTATCGATCGTCGTCAAGGCCTGTGTAGGCAAAGGTGCCCCGTCGCGTGGACAGTTCTCGATGCGTCCATGTTTCTACCACAACGGCAGGTGTCTCTGTGGTCCTCGACTAGGCCATGACCACATCCCAGGGCCAAATGTCGCCGTTGGGCCCTGGGGCGTGGCCAGGGTGCGGGTGGCGGAGCCTCGATCTCGACAGGAGCGAGCCATGCGACATGGTAAGTTAGATGCTCATGTCCGTCGCAGGCGCGCCGTCACAGGCGGTCGACGGTGAGGGGGCTGCCATGGTGCGCGAGTCGTCCGTCCTCTGACATGCCAGTCGAAGCGAAGCGAGCTCCAAGGGTGCACGGTAAAATTTGAACGAAGCCTGGCACAGGGCGAGGAGGCTGACCGCTCATCATCTCACGGCGCCTAACCGCCTACAACAGCCCATGGCTGTCGCTGCATTATGCATGCTGAAAGCGGCAAATCAGGCGTCTCTGATGTGGCCATCAGGACCCAGCAGTCCAGAGTCTGAATGAGCGGACATGACAATAGATTGTTACGTGCTGTCGTTGGTTGGTTGAACTAGGAAGAAAAGTGGTGGACGCGGGTGAACTTGTTAGCTGATAACGGAGGGAGGTGCGGCACACAGTTGCCCGTGGGTCAGAAGGACGGGTCGGCCCGGTCGCTAGACTATCGGGGCTGGTTCCGGGTACGTCAGACCGCGCTGTTGACATGAATTCGAAGCTTTCTTCAGCATGTATGGAAAGTCGGAAATTGAGTCGTAAGATGCAAGTACATGTAAGTGGCTTGGCTTCGCATCGCGCGTCAAGGGGTGGAGAAGGCATGGCAGACGAGTATCTTACATGTATGAAAGGTAATTTTGCGTCGACCTGCTGAACCACAAGTGTCCGTCTCACGGCCGACAAATTAAGTTGGACTATGAGATAGCTTCAGATGAGAGGCGTGATAATTGCCTTGAGCACCGCCATCACGCCACCTTAGCCCCGACATGACCTAGCACAGATCTGAGCACGAGGATTGGCGACCATAACTTGAGGAGGCACCTTAACGTAGCCTGCTCATGAAATGCGAGTGAGAATAGACACAGTCAGACTTCTCCCCCTATTCTTGCCGCGCGGTCCCTTCAACGCCTTATGAAGATCAAACATACCTAGCTTCTCGCCTGTTGCCCTCATGGCAGACTTATGGTCAGCTCAGGTGGCATACGAAATCAGACCATGTCGACAACAAAAACCTGTCTCTTACACCTCCTCAAAAGCCATTTCAGAAAGGTAATAGCTATAAACACAATTCGAGCTGGCGGGCACTCGGTACGAACTGGCCAAGCGCCGGGCAAAACTCTCCTAACCACTCAGCTCCGGTCATTGGCCCGTTCCCCGGGCAGCCGAGACTATTTTTAGACGTCTGCGCCAAGAATAGCGTATAGATGTTTTTGGGCCAGATACACTTTCTCGCCTGCATGACGGGGGCCGAAGCAGCCGCGATAGGGGTCATGGCAGTCCATGATGGAAAGTCTAAATCGAAAGACGGTTTGGGCTTTCACGAATTACTATTCTTCGCGTCTCGTATGATGCCATAAGTCTAAACACGCGAATATTACAAAACAAGGCGTACCCAGCACGCTGTCGAGAGGATGAGCGGGTGCTTATAGTCCTTGAGGGATCTGTGAAAGTCGTATCCCGTTCGACCACCGCAGTCTCTTTCTGCCTCCTGACACTCGTTGCATGCCATACGCCAACTCTACCTTCAAAATCATCTAGCTGGCCACCACGTGTCAGACGAATCATCCTCATACACACAAAAGCTCAACAGCATGTGGAAGGCAGCCCTCTGCACTCTCTTCCTGGGCATCCCCGCCTGGGGTCAGACCTTCACCGACTGCAACCCCTTGGAGAGAGGTACGCATGGAGACATGGAAGACAATCAACACCAGACTGACCCTCACAACAGCATGTCCGGCAGCGCCAGCCGTCGGTCCAAACAGCATCAACCACGACTTCAGCCAGGGCCCGTCCGGTGATATCGCCTCCACAGATGGGGGTTCCATCCAGTACGACCAAAGCGGCGCCGTCTTCCGTATCGACCAGGGCCAGACCGCGCCGACCATGACCTCTGGCAAGTTCATCTTCTTTGGCCGGCTCGAGGTGGAACTCATGGCCAGTCAGGGGCAGGGCATCGTCACCGCCGCCGTGCTGCAGTCGGCCAACCTCGATGAGATTGACTGGGAGTGGCTCGGCGGCGACAACGGACAGGTCCAGACAAACTACTTTGGCAAGGGGGACACGACGACCTATGACCGTGGGGCGTTCCACGCCGTCGCGGCACCGCTCACCTCGTTCCACAAGTACACCATTGACTGGACGCCGCAGAAGATCGACTGGCTCATTGACGGAGCCGTCGTGCGCACGCTCCGGTACCAGGACGCCCAAGGGGGCGCCCGCTACCCCCAGACGCCCATGCAGGTCAGGCTGGGCACCTGGGTCGGTGGCATGCCCGGCAACGCCGAGGGGACCATCCAGTGGGCGGGCGGCCTCACGGACTTTGCCAACGGGCCCTTTATCGCCCGGGTCAAGTCCATCTCTCTCGTCGACTATGCTGGCGGGAGCGCCCCTACTGGCGAGCCCGTCACGGAGTATGCCTACGGCGATCAGAGTGGCTCTTGGGAGAGCATCCGGGTTGTCAAGGGTGCTCCAGTTAGGAAGAGACGGGGGATCGCTTGATGCGCTGGATCGGTGAAACGCTCCTGTGGATGGCCACTTAGCAAGTATAATGCTGTCGACACTTGGGCGGTAAAGTGAAGAAACAGTCATTCGAGGCCCAGGTTCGAAGTAATGTAATTCTACAAAAGAATTGAAGTGCCAAGACAATCAAAAGCCATGTGGCCAATCTCATCGACGCTGAGACCTGACAAGGTCGTCGGTCTTCTCGAGCGCCCCTGACATCCATTCCACATAGTCGAAGTATACCTTTCCCAAGACCAGGGCGCGAAAGTGTAAGCACAGAAACCTACTCAAGAGGGCACACCAGCGGACTGCTTATACTGATCACTGGCCCAGCTTGCATCTGGACTCGTGGAAACGCCATCTATGCTCTACATGATTATCTATGCTCTCCACAATGAAACATGCAAATGCAACAGCTCGTCGCCTCAGATCTTTGACACTTTCGGGGCAGGCTTCGCCCTCATGATGCTCTGCTGTGTCATGGAGGCCACCATGCGTCCTTGCTCGTCAAAGAGTCTGCCTTCGCTGTAAGTCCTGCCCTCTCCACCCCTGAACGTAGCCCGCTCCTTCAAGAGCCAATCCTCCATGCGCACGTCGGCACTGAATATCCGCAGCGCAAAGTCGAGGCTGGCGCACGCACCGACGTCGTCGAGGAACATGTTCATGTTGACGAGGGGCAGGAACGAGAGGGCCGCATCCATGAGGAAAGCGAGGGCGGCAAAGTTCTGCGCGGGCGTCTCGAGGGGCCCCAGTGATCGCTGCCACTCGGCCGACAGTTTGGACGTCAGGGGCAGGTTGTCTTGCGTCGTGGGGGCGTGCTTGGCGACGCCCGAGAGGTTCTGCCCCGAGACGCCATTTGTGCAGTACCTGGTCTCGAAGAGCTCGGCGTTGGCGCTGAATGTCTTGATCAACTGCGCAATCTCCTGTTCGGTCGCGACGCCGCGGGCTTGCAGAGCCTGCGCGTGTTCTATGGTGCCAGGACAGTCGTCGGGTTTGGGCCACTGCGTCCAGGTGGGCGCCGAATACTCCATCATGGCCGACTCCCGCTTCTGAAAGTCGATCATGGTGTCCAGACAGGTGCGAAACTGGCCATTGTCGAGCTTCTGCTTGATTTCCACACGTCGCGTCGCAAAGGAGCGAGCGTTTCGCGTCTCCGTGACGGACGCATAGAGCTCGCGGTCCGTCACGGCAGGTCCGTGAAAGTGGCCCAGCATGGAGTAGGGAGCCATGGACTCGGGCACGGTCGCATACACGGCGCTCATGGCGATGGCCAGGGCACACCCACCAAACGCCATGGGCGAGTTGTTGCCCATGAGGACTGGCTTTGCCTTGGAGATGAACTCATTGGGCGCCAGTTGGTCGACAGCGACCTGCTCAGCCAAGGAACACGGCATGTCTGCGGTCGATGAGGATACGGGTGGTGGTAGAGTACTCTGCAAAGTGGGAAGGCCGGCAAGACTCAAGTGTAAGAAACTCGCCTTCGCATGACACACCTACCGAGTACGTGCGTCTCGCACTCGGGTAGAACCTGGGACGGCATTCGGAGTGTGGATCCTACCTAGCCTCGGTCCAGATTGGGGAGGGCCCAGGCGAAAGCTGGCGTACGACGTGGGCAGTCCGTGAGAGCCGCTCCAGTGCAGCATCGTCATTCGACGATACGTACGGAGTATGATGAGCTGGAATCTTTCACGTCCCAATTCCGTGCGCCATGTGCATTTGATTGCCAGATCCCTTGGGTCCCACCAGTTCTCCATTTCGCATGTTGGACACATGCCCATTGGCAGATGGGCACCGCGACCACCGAAAACGTGGCATGGTCAAATTGTGTGTGTGAGCAGCGATTGAAGGACAAGCTCGCTGCTTTTACAACATACGGTTCCTTGCAGCGAGTCACGCTTTTTCTGGGCCCCCTCGTCTCCCCCTGCAGGCAGCATCACTGTGGTGGGGTGCGGATCACAGATTCGAGAGTGAGCGATGGCAGCAAAAGCGACTCAGATCAGAGATAAGGTTTGCCGTTATGCATCCGTAGCGCGGCTGCAAACCTAATTAGCACTTGATCCTACCGCGGCCAACATAAGCATACTTTCGCATGCCTGTGGTCATTACCACTCTCAGCGGCCAGGGACATGAGTGGGCGCCACGCCACCACAATGGTTGCACGCCTCTTCATGGGTAGCTGCTGACGGTAATTAATAAGGTCAAAGAATTAGGTTCGGTCTCGACAGCTGCCTGAATAGGCCAGCGGTTGCTCTACGTGCGCCTGACGTCAGTCATCACGCCTAAATGATAGAAATCGCATAATGAGCCATCAGTAGCAATGGCCTGGAGATGTACACGTTCGATCTCTGGCGACGGTCACCATGGACGGACTACTCGCCAAGCCCGCTGTCCGATCTGTCGACGTCACGACTCGGGCCGCCCTGCATCAACAAGCGCCTCAGAAATCGCGGCACGAGCCATGGGCATCTGAGGGCGAGGTCATCAGTCACACGCGACTGGGAAGGAAGGGCATTGTATTGGGGTTCTGACATAGTCACGAGCGACTGGAAATCAGCAGGACACTTTAGTAATAAAGGGACTGAACTAACATACTTGTAGAGGTGGTCGTGCGGAGTTAGAGCCGACGTTTCCGAAGACCCGGAAGCAACCAGGCAGCGCGTGGATGGGGTGGATCGCGACCCATGATGTTTTACTTAATATTTCCGTCCGTGTCTGCATCAGAGGGAGCGGAGTATGGTCACCGTTGCGTCCGGCCTTTGGAGAAGCAACACAGTATTGACTCCGCATCCCGACCACATCACGTCCGGTAAATTAAGGTTTCCTCCCGTGCTGACTGCACCGGACCCTGACATTGAAATTGACAATCATCCCCCTCTCTGCTTTGTCCTGTGAGACCTCTCTTCCACTCCTGTCCTTCCACTTGCCCTGTCCACCGACGACCAAACCGCGCGCCAGAAACCAAACCCGTCACCTCCAGACCCCACCATGAACAGGGACGCCATCGCCAACCCGGCGCACCCTTCCACCGACCCATCTGCCGTCCAGGCACAGTCCTATCCCAATGGTCACCTGGGTCACTTGACAGAGAGCGAAGAAGCAGCGCTCGCAACGTTCAAAGCCATCCTCGAGGACAAGGGCTACTGGAAACCGGGGCCCCCCGCCTCGCATGACGACCCTACGCTGCTGTACGTGCGCTCCGGTGCGCTGAGCCAGACGATGGACTGACAATATGCAGGCGATATCTTCGCGCCCGTCGATGGATTCCCGAGGATGCCTTGCAGCAGTTCAAGGACACGGAGGACTGGCGCGTCGCCAACGACATTGACGTCCTGTACCGGACGATTGAGATTGACGCATACGAGCACAGCAGACGCCTGGTAAGTTCACGCGACCACCTTTCGCCGCCCGTGTACGCGGACTGACCAAGCCAACCAAAAAAAAGCACCCTCAGTGGACTGGCCGCCGCGATCGCCGTGGCATCCCCGTGTACGTGTACGAAGTCAAGCCGCTCGACGCCAAAACCGTGTCCGAGTACGAGCGTCTCGGGAACGAGCCCTTCTCCGATGCCAAGACGGATGGAACGACGCCCCAGGGCATGCTCCGCCTCTTCTCCCTCTACGAGAATCTGACGCGCTTCAACCTGCCGCTCTGCACGCAACTCAAGGACAGGGAGCACCCGGATGTGCCCATCACAATGTGTAACAACGTGGTGGACATTTCGGGCGTGGGGCTCAAGCAGTTTTGGAACCTAAAGTCCCACATGCAGGCGGCGTCACAGCTCGCGACGTCGCACTACCCCGAGACGCTGGATCGCATCTTCATCATTGGTGCGCCCATGTTCTTCGGCACCGTCTGGGGCTGGATCAAGGGGTGGTTCGACCCCGTCACCGTGTCCAAGATCTTCATCCTGAGCGAGCACGAGGTCAAGCCCACGCTGGAGAGCTTCATCGACATCAAGAACATTCCCAAAAAGTACGGTGGCCAGCTGGACTTTGAGTTTGGCAAGCTGCCCCTGCCGGATCCGCACTTTGAGGGCATCCTCGAGTGGGAGAATGGCTACAGCTCATTCCCCACCGGACCGCTGGTGTGGGAGGAGACCGAGGGCGGCACAAAGATGGTCTGCGTCCTCTACGGCAAGCGAGACGGGAAGCAGATCCACGAACGCGTCTGCACGATTCCCAAGGTGTGGCCGCCGGTCCCCGAGCAGAAGATTCACGGCGTCGTTCCCGACCCCGAGGTTCTTAAAAAGGTGGCGGGCCAACAGTCATCCGAGAGCACGATTGTCAACGGCGATGAGCTGAAGAAGCTCGACTTGAATGAAAAACCGGCCAGCGTGCCTGCTGCGCCTGCTGCGCCCGCCGCGTGAGGTGGAACGGGCCCGACAGTGCCAATTTGTACTTGGCGAGGATGACCATTGCTTTTACGGACATTACCCTGATATATCATTCGGGGAACGGCATAGAGGCAAAAAAGCGCTGGGGACACGATACATGCATCCCGACTATCATCATCACCATTGCCTCTGTCTATAGATCTATACAAGTTCCACCGCTCTTCTCTCTACACTTTGTATCCGCGCCTTCGACGCCACTCGACCACGCCCTTCTCAATCTCGCCCCACGTGACGCCATCTCTGACGAGGTACATGGTGACCCCGAGCGTTTCCGTGTCCCTGTTGCGCGCCTCGTCGTCAAAGAAGAGCATGTCCTCATACTTGAGGCCCGTCCGCTTGTGCAGCGCCTCGAAATGCCGTATCTTGGAGCTGGGGTAGATCTCGAGCCCCGCGTCAAAGACATCGCCCGCCTTCCTGACCTTGTCGCCGTCATTGACGGGGGGCAGGTGCAGCAGCTTGAGCAGGTCCCGGGCCAGGCTGGGCGCCGACGTCCGCGAGGCCACGCCGAGCTTGACGCCGTCGCCGAGGGCGGGGAGCGCCTGCAGGATGCTCGGCACGTCCGCGTAAAAGGCGTAGTCCTCGCCGTACCGGTCCGTGGCGGCCGAGTGCGTGCTGTTGGGTTTCAGTGGGGGCGTGACGTGCGTGTCGACCCAGAAGGGCCAGAGCGTGTAGTCGAGGTCGAAGACGATGAGCTTGGGCAGGGGCCCCTCTGTGAGGGAGGGTGGTGGCTGGCTCGACGAGACGGGGATGGACGGCTGGCGGGATAGTTTTTTGGGCATTGCAAAGGAATGGTGGACTGAATGGATTAGGGGCGGTTTGGGGACGGTATCGAAAGTTCACGCTGTCAATGAGAGTATTGGGCGGTTGAGCGAGATTGAAAGATCGAGGTGGCGGAATCTGAGGCCCCGTACTCGTTCATTGCCTGGCTGTCAGGAGCCTAGCCGCAGAGACATTAGGTGCTGGATATTACTCGCTCAAGATGCTATTCAGATCCGATTTTCACAATGGGGTTTGCCAAATGGAAATCACTGACTGCTGGAAATGTGATCCAACAGTGTAGCAGACGATACATGAAGAAAGCCTGTGAAGTCCCGGGTAAGCTGATCGCGAGTTCACAGACGGCCAGACCGGACGTGAATCTCCATTCTGAGCAAGAGCACGGCCAACCGCAAGACTAGTCTGATACTGCCGTGCGGCCGGTGCATACGCTGGTTAGATCTCTGAGCACGTTTCAAGTGATATCCAAATTAGAGACCGGACCTTCAGCGTACACAAGGCTAGACGCGATGCACAAATTCAACTCCGGTCGCCCACTCCAATATTTAGCGGCGAACTATGACGAAAATGCGCGATCTGAAGCCCCCAAGATGTCATCATAGCTGCAACTGAGGTCAACGACACTAGCTCGGCAACTCCCAAAGTCAATGGCAGCGGAAAAGCATCAAATGCTGGCTTCATCAAGGATCTGACACAAACTGCGGAATCAGGGAGCGTGGCTACCTGATTGTGCACCGGGTGGGCAGCTCAGTTCTCATGTTATGACGCAATAGTGCCCTTGGAGGCTGGACAGCCAGCAGGTCCCTCTGAGCTGGAGGGCGGATTCGAGAATCAAGGAACCACCGTAGCGCATCGCCATGGGCTGGATGATCGTCAGTTACTAGATCTCCAATTGTGCTGGAGCCTGGCAGACCAAAGACGTGCTGTGCGTCACCTTGGCGGCCTTGCGCAGCTAATAATCCGGTCCAGTGCACATGCGTAAGTAGGGTAGTAGTGGGGGCAGGCAGGTCGCGCCCGCCCGCCGCAGCACCTGAAGCACCACCACCTCAAAGTCCAGTGTCCCTCCACAGCTCGTCTGCCTGCGTGCTGACTCTCCTCTTTTCTCACCATCTACCACTTCCCACCAACGCACCGAAAGCCTGATACTTTGCTTAGTCGAAGCCGCTGCCATCGCAGATACACAATCCTACATCCTGCATCTCCCTTCACCATGGCTCCCGCGCCGAACCCCAACCTGCCGCTTCAGGAGCGGGTGCTTGCTCTGGTCCAAACCCTGCAGTGTACGTGGTCTCCGTGGTCGTGTGAGGAGGGGGCCGGCTGCCAGCTGTCCCCTGGCTGACACGAGTCCCTCTGCTTTCACTCAGCAGTCAAATCTTTGTTCATTTCAATTGCTGACCTGCAACAGTCGCTTGGTTCGCTGGGTGAGTGATCTCGACCTCGTAGTGCCCGCACCGAGCTTCCCCGCCATGCGCACATGCCAACGAAGAGCAATCGCATCCCGAGGGGGGACGCCTCCATCTCCGCCAGAGCAGACCAGCCAGCACCACGGCAGGGAAAATTGAATAGAGCTAACACGGACAGGCATGTCACTCTCCTGATCACAACTTTCCGCTACGCACTGTCGTGGATCCGCATGAACTACTACACCCGCATGGCCCAGTTCTGCTACCGAACCTCCTTCATTGCCGCGGCGCTGACCTACGGTATTGTGGTCTACAAGACCCAGCGCGCGCGGGCAAAGACTGGCGCCAAGGCCCCTCCCAGCGCCCTCGGCCTCTTGTCTGACGAGAATGTCCAGTACCTGCGTACGTAGACCAGACGTCTGTCCTAGTAAGCAGAACGACCCCGCTAACACATTGTCAGTGCTCGCCCTTGTCTGGCTCTTCTCTCCCCAGTACCCTCTCGCCCTGCTGCCGTACTGCGTCTACTCCATCTTCCACTTCGCGACGTACACCCGCGCCAACCTGATCCCGACCCTCTCGCCGCCCAAGAACGCCACCGATGGTGCGTCGGCTGCGGCCAAGGTCAAGACGGACAGCCCCCTGGCGGCGCAGATTGGCGCCTTTGTCAAGGAGTACTATGACTCGAGCATGGCCGTGGTGTCGAGCCTGGAGATCCTGCTCTGGTTCCGCGTCCTGCTGTCGGCCATTCTCTTCCAGCGCCGATCGTGGATTCTGATGGTCCTGTACACGGCCTTTTTGCGCGCCCGCTTCTCCCAGAGCACGCACATCAAGAACTCGTTTGCTCAGCTCGGCGCCCGCGTGGACGCCCTGGTTGGTGCACAGGGCACCCCGCCTGCGGCGCGCCAGGTCTGGGACGGCGTCAAGACCGCCTCGAGGCAGTTTGTCGACGTCACCGACGTCAGCAAGTACGTGGGTGGTGCCGCACCCGTCAAGAAGACCTCGTAAGAGGCCGCTTCTCTCGGAAATGCAATGGGGGCGTTGGCAGTTTCACGCGGTGATGTGCGGACGTCCGAAGCACGAGAGGCCGTGTCCCTCCGAGGCTTGCTCCGACATGGTGGACTGAAGGTGCCCATTGGTCAAGGTGGACCTCATGGGGGACATGATGGGGGGCCAGAACGATACTTGTGGTGAGAGTGCGTTGAGCACACGGGGAATAGTCGTGGTCTGCCATAGCGCAACCGCGGCTTTGGGAGTGTGCCAAGTGAGGTGGATGCTCAGGGCGGAACGGTTTTGCTTGCGGTGCATTTGCACCTGGGGTAACATATGGATGCTTGGTGAGGGGTGGCTACGGGTCGGAAAAGGGGTTTGCTGGGGATCAGCAGGTACTGGCTTGTCTGGTAGCGACGCGACATGACAATTTTCCTCGTTACGTTGAACGTGCTGTTGTCTGGACCCTGGACATGATTCACCTCTCCTCAGGGTCTGGCTAACGACCGAATCGATTGATGGTGGGGCACAACCCCGTCGTCTGTGCAAAGTCCGCCATACTGTACGAGCTACCCTGGGCCAGCCTCATTCAGCTAGGACCATGACGTACGGCCTCCAGCTCACAGGCAGCGTCCTCTGGCTGAGGTGGCTTTGCCATTCTCAAACCACACCAACCAGCGGGGCTGCTAATTCCTTCGAACACCTCCTTTGCAGCCCTTGCTATATCCACGTGCTCTGATTCTTGATAGTTGCGCCTTTTCTGGATTCGAAAAAGAAAAGGCCGCCGCGGTGCCCTCGCCACCCCTTGTGCACGTCTCCTGCCATCGACCCATCTACTCTACCTCGCTGGCCACGACCATGACCTCTATCCTACGCCAGATCGTGGCGGGGCCACGAGCACGGCATGCGGACTCTGGCCTCGACCTCTCGTACATTACCGACTTTCTCATCGCGACGTCGGGCCCGTCGCAGAGCTACCCGCAGCGGGCGTACCGAACCCCCCTCGACCACCTCGTGGCGTTCCTCGACGCCAAGCACGGCGACAACTGGGCCATCTGGGAGTTCCGCGCCGAGGGGACGGGGTACCCGGACGAGCTGGTGTACAATCGGATACGACACTATCCGTGGCCGGACCACCACCCGCCGCCGTTTCGGCTGGTGCCGCTGATTATGGGCAGCATGCGCAACTGGCTGCACGGGGGCGACCTGGACGCGCACAGCGACGAGGCGCTCGCGCGGACAACGGATGTGACGACGACGGAGCGCCACAAGGACAGGGTGGTGGTGGTGCACTGCAAGGCGGGCAAGGGGCGGAGCGGGAGCATGAGCTGCAGCTACCTCATCGCCGAGGAGGGCTGGACAGCGGAGGACGCGCTGGCGCGGTTCACGGCGCGGCGGATGAGGCCGCAGTTTGGCGCGGGCGTGTCGATCCCCTCGCAGCTGCGGTGGGTGGCGTACGTGGATCGCTGGACCAAGGGGGGCAAGCGGTACGTGGACCGGCCGGTCGAGATTGTCGAGGTGCACGTTTGGGGCCTGCGGAACGGGGTCAAGGTGGTCATTGAGGGGTTCGAGGACGAGGGCAAGACGATTTCGACGCTGCACACGTTTACACGGGACGAGAGGGTCGTCGTGGAGGGGGACGCGCCGCCGGGACCAGGCCTGAGCGACGTCATGTGGGAGATGGCGGGCTATGCCACGGACAAGACCAAGCAGAACAGGGCGCCCACGCAGGCGGAGCTATCTGAAGCGACGAACCCGGAGGACGGGGAGACGAAGCACAGCAAGGATCACAAGCTGCGGGACAAACGGCCGGCGCAGCTCATCAAGATGGCCTCTTCGACATCGGCACGCCAGGTGGACAAGCTCAAGAGCATGAGCTTGTCAGACCAGAACACTCTGGACGGCGGTGGCGGGCAAGAGGAGGAGGCGGAGCCAGGGGGCATGGCGGTGATCCTCAAGCCCAAGACGCCGGTGCGGGTGCCGACGAGCGACGTCAACATTGCTGTCGAGCGACGCAACAAGACCAACAAGAGCCTGGGGCTGACCATGGTCACGGCGGTAGGTCACGTGTGGTTCAATGCCTTCTTTGAAGGGCAGGGCCCAGAGAGGGACGGCGGCCCGGAGCAGAGCGGCGTCTTCTCGATAGACTGGGACGCCATGGACGGCATCAAGGGCACGAGCCGCAAGGGAGGGCGGGCACTGGACAGGCTTGCCGTGGTGTGGCGGGTCGCCCCGGAGAGCAGCGGGGAGGCTGTGGACGAGCCAGCGCTGGGCACGCCCGTTCCCCAGAGCCGAGCGGCACCATGGGCGGCAAGCGAGGCTGAGGAGAAGAAAGAGAGAACTCTTGGGCTGCGGGTGCAGAGCCCGGACAGCAAGGACGTGAGCGAGGGCAGCAGCGTCAAGAGCGTGGGCGCTGCCGAGCAGGGCCACACCGACGTGTCAAAGGGGCAAGGGCCGCGGCAAGAGGACGAGGATGATGACGTGCAGTCGATTGATAAGGTGAGGACCAGCGGACCTGCGGGGGAGGAGGTCCTTGAGGAGGATGGGGGCGTGATAGAGGGTCCCAAGATCATAGAGGCCGTAGAAAGAGCACCAGAGAAAGACGAGGGCATCACCGACAGGACGGACCTACTACAGAAGACGGGCGTGGGGGCGGGGGCGGGGAATGGGCCTACAAAGTAAAATTGACTGAATGCATGTGCATCATCATTTTCTGATGCAAGCATGTGAGTCTTGACATTCTCGTGCTGCCCTCGTGCAATATATCGTCATGTGGGGGTGAAACCGGGGGACGGACGCGATCGTATCTCGGCTGCCCGGTTGCGGTCGCGCTGTGTAGGGTAGGCCCGGCAGGCACGTTGGGCGCCTCGGCTATGCGAAGACGTAGCCAGCGGCAAAGAGATAATCGAGGTGCATATGCAGCAGCATGCTGGGGCTCCGACGGTCCTCCGGTGGTCGGTCGCAGCCGGGCCGGGGTCAGGGCGCACGCAGTGCACCCAATGCACGTGGAGGACCGCTGTCCACTGCCGGCACTGCGTCAGGGTCGATGATGAGTAGAGTCGCGACGACCGCGTGCGTGCAGCCTAGGCTGGGTGGGCCAAGCGGAGCCATCGTGGCTTACGGGCTAAGGATCAGCCTCGGCTCGGGATGGGCGACGTACGTAGCAGGAACGACGATTAAAACGGCAAGGGCGACTCGATCCTAAGGTTTCGGGTTGTTCCTGCCTTGTCTCCCCAGGTCTTCACTCTCCTTCCGCAGTCCTCGATCCCGTCACGTCACCTCGACATCATCACCAAAACCACCAACCACCACCGCCAGGACCTGCTCTTCCATCTCCTTCACCATGTCGAATAACCCTGGCTGGGTCCAGAAGCTGGCCGTCGCGGCCCCCAAGGGCAGCGACCTGCTCGCCCAGGAGCGCGCCGGCAGCAACCTCAATGCGGACCAGCTCGCCGAGTACCTCTTTGGCCGCGAGGAGCTCGAGACGCGCGACCGCATCCTCAAGCTGCTCACCCGCGAGCCCGTCTTTGACAAGTCGCAAAACTACTTCCAGGGCCGCGAGGCCCGCATCGAGGCCTCGCTCGCCAAGGCCAAGCGCCTGCGCCAGCTCCAGGTCGAGCACAAGTGGTCCGAGAACGAGTACATGATCGCCAACGACCTGCTCAGCGAGCCCACCCCCTACGGCCTGCACGCCTCCATGTTCCTCAAGACCCTGCGCGACCAGGGCACCCCCGAGCAGCACAAGCTCTTCCTCCACCGCGCCGAGCAGTACGAGATCATCGGCTGCTACGCCCAGACCGAGCTCGGCCACGGCTCCAACGTCCGCGGCCTCGAGACCACCGCCACCTGGAACCACGCCGACAAGACCTTTGTCCTCCACTCGCCGCACCTCACCTCGTCCAAGTGGTGGATCGGCTCCCTCGGCAAGGTCGCCAACCACGCCGTCGTCATGGCCCAGCTCGTCATTGACGGCAAGCGCTTCGGCCCCCACCCCTTCGTCGTCCAGATCAGGGACATGCAGACCCACGAGCCCCTCGAGAACGTCCACGTCGGCGACATTGGCCCCAAGTTTGGCTACAACACCATGGACAACGGCTTCCTCCTCCTCAACAAGGTCAAGGTCCCCCACGTCAACATGCTCGCCCGCTTCTCCCGCGTCGACCCCCAGACCGGCAAGTACCAGCGCCCCGCCAACCCCTCCGCCGTCTACGGCACCCTCACCTGGGTCCGCAGCAACATTGTCCTCCAGTCCGGCTCCGTCCTCGCCCGCGGCGTCACCATCGCCACCCGCTACTGCGCCGTCCGCCGCCAGTTCCAGGACCTTGACGCCAAGGGCAACGTCGGCGAGAACCAGGTCCTCAACTACACCATGGTCCAGTACCGCCTGCTGCCCCTGCTCGCCGCCACCTTTGCCCTGCACTTTACCGGCCGCGGCATGATCAACATGTACGAGGAGGCCCAGAAGCGCATGGCCGCCGGCCGCGACGCCGGCCAGCTCAGCGACGCCAACCGCCGTCCCGGCCCCGAGGAGGTCAACCCCGGCACCGACCTGCTCGCCGACCTGCACGCCACCTCGTGCGCCCTCAAGGCCTACGGCAGCACCGTCGCCGGCGAGGGTCTCGAGGTCTGCCGCCGCGCCTGCGGTGGCCACGGCTACAGCAACTTCTCGGGCATCGGCACCTGGTTCGCTGACTACCTGCCCACCCTCACCTGGGAGGGCGACAACTACATGCTGACCCAGCAGGTCTGCCGCTACCTGCTCAAGACGGCGCGCGCCGTCCTCGCGGGCACCGCCGGCGACAACGACACGTCGCGCAGCTTCAAGGCCTTCCTGGCCCGCCGCGACACCGGCGCCGCCTTTGACATCCTCGCCTCGGACAAGGACCTCGTCGACGCCTTTGCGTGGCGCGTGGCCTACCTCACCTTCGAGGCCCTCCAGCACCGCGACGCCGACAAGCAGTCGTGGAACAGCCTGCTCGTCGACTTCCACCGCCTCAGCACCGCCCACGCGCAGTACATGGTGGTCAAGTCCTTCTACGACGCGCTCGCCGAGGACGCGGCCGTCAGCGCCCTCGACCGCCAGACCACGGGCGTCCTCCACACCCTCTTCCGCCTCTTCGCCCTGCACACCCTCGAGCGCGAGGCCTCCGAGTTCTTCTCCAGCGGCGCCACCACCGTCCGCCAGATCCAGCTCACCCGCAAGGCCGTCATGAAGCTGCTCGACGACGTCCGCCCCCACGCCGTCCGCCTCGCCGACGCCTGGAGCTTCCCCGACTGGCAGCTCGACTCGAGCCTCGGCCGCTACGACGGCAACGTCTACGAGGACCTCTTCTACCGCGCCTCCGAGCTCAACCCCCTCAACAAGGTCGTCTTTGACCCCTACCCCAACAGCAGCGTCATTCTCAAGAGGGACAGCCGCAACAAGAGCAAGCTGTGAGCGGTTTATGGTGGGGGCTGGCGGGCTGGCGCAGGGGGGTCTCATTTTGGTTTGGCTATCATGACTGTATAGAGTAGCGCATCGTACTGGAATCTAGACTCAAATTTTTGATTCATTTTTTGGTGTCTGCAGCCGTGACATTTGACGCGTCTCGTCAGTCATGTAGCTGCTTCGATGATGACGAGTATGCGTCTCACCTCACTTACTTCCCTCACCTCACCTAACCACCTCGTTCCTCCAGCTCACGTCGCTCTCGTCCGTCGCCATGCATCCGAGTCCCATTGCCCAGCTGAGCCATGATATCCTCAGGTGCGCTGGCGCTGACCATTTCCACCGCCGTTCAAGGGCGTCCAGGCGGTCCAATCTCCGTTTCACGAGAACGCGACCATCACGTACAAGGAGGCATATGTCACGATTCATTTGGCCCATGACATCCCATTGGCAGAGGACAGCCCGAGATCTGCGAGACGAAGACGGCGTCCAGTCGTAGCGGAGCATGTCCACCTGCCGCCCGGCTTCTCGACGACATGGACGGCGAGCCCCCGCTCAACACCTTCTTGTACTTATTCGACGCACGCGTCTCGCCATCTGGCTCACCGGCGGGCCTCTTTGCCGAGAACGGGCCCTGCCGCATCACCCTCGACTCCAAGGACAGACACCGAGGAGAACCCCTGGACCTGGAGCAGGTTTGTCAACATGCTCTACAAGGACGAGCTCTTCCAGCAGCAGAGAGCAAGACTCAGCAATGGCACCCTTCCGGACCCATGCACCACGACTATCTGTCGCAGGCGCACGTCCCTGAGACCCACGCAAGAAACCTGGGACAGGCACACGCTATGGTCGTGGACTACCCTGTTCTGGACGACGAGAGCGAGCTGGATGAGTTGTCATCGTCAAGGCTTGCCTCTATTGTTGGACACGTTTGCCATGGATCGGGACTTCCACAGACAGCTCTGGTTCATCACCGTCGCCTACAGCGCCTAGGGCGGCTTGCCGGCGCTCCATGCTGAGCTGTGCCTCTCCTCCTCCTGCTGTCGTGATGATGGTGCTCGCGACTGCGCGGATTGTCGCCCTCTCTCTTCTGAATCCTGTTCCCATGTCGACCGCGCCCTCTCCCGCCACGATGTAAAGCTGACCGAGAGCTTGTGGTCAGCGCAGTCTCCCTCCCATGCTCTCGCACACGGCCATTGCCCTCGTCGTGGTCTTCATACGTCTCCGTCAGAATGGATGGATCCTGCTGCTGCTGTCCGACGCCTTGCCCTCCGCCTTGCGTGCCGTTTGGCTCGTACTTGGCAAACATGCCCGCCCTGGCCATGGCAATCACGTCCAATCTGCGCCGATACAGCTCCGCCATCGCAGGGAGGTTGTTAGATTCTGCGATCCGGGCGGCCGTGACGCACGTTTGTTCGACTTGCAGGACCTTGGGGTCGTTGGGCGTGTGGGCCAGAAGCGAGAGGAATTGCAGATTGTACAGCGAGCCGAGGACTTGCTTGATCTCCTGGAGCACGGGAACGACCCCCGAGAACGGATCCAGCCGTGGCCCGTCGCAGGCCGCGTGTTCTGGTGGTCGATGCTCACGGCAATCCGTGGGGCATTCCATGACCATCGTCACTTCTTGGTCGACACATTGGCTGAGAGGCGGCCAGTGTCCCACGTCCACCATCACCACGTCCACGTCTTCGTCGTCGGGAACCCACATGGCCCGAAAGGTGCTAGGCAGCGAACCGAAGCCATGTGCTTGTGCCATGCGGTTCCATTCATCTCCATTGGTATGTGCTGTGATCGCCCATGTGGTCTCTGGGCGGCGAGCGTAAAGGGCACTCTTGTCCATTCGTGGATCATGTTGGCTTTGGTGGCGGCCGACATCACGGCCTCGCTGCTTTCTTTTTTCCCGCTGATTCTTTTTTCTAATGCCCTCCTTGGTTTTTTGTTGTCTGTCATGTGAGTCAGCCTCCTCTCGTCTGCGTCTAGCTCTATGCGTCAGTCGCTCATGGTCCTGATGCTCGACGTGGCGCCCTGCGTGTCTCCCGCGCACTCGACCCATGATGCACAAGTGTCCCGAAAGAGGTCTTGTTGACCCGACTATCGATACTATGGGCGTCGAGTACACGCTTGGGTCGGTGTTGGAACTTACCTCTTGTCTGCAAATGGGTGCTCACAACAGTCCGGTGCCCTGCTGTTATTCGAATCACATCCAACTCATGTTCTGCCTGGAAATTCTTCGCTTTCGGTGAATCGCTCAGTTCCCGTGTGTCATGGCTGCTTCTCCATCGTTCTGCTGTTCCGGCGTTTGTGGTACATCTCATTGTGGCTCACAGACAAGCCAGGCCACACCAAAAGCAATCCTTTGTCACTCACAAATGACGCGTGTTCCTCAACGTTCTATTCATGAAACGACCATATGTACCGGGGAACTCCAATGCAACCGATTGCAGCATGTCGCAAACAACTCCCGAAAATGCCCAATGACGCGTAGCTTGTGCTGCGTCAGCTTTACATTACATGCCGCCTCTCCTCGAGGCCCGCGGGTTTCTTTGATAAGGAGCGGGCGAGATGCTGCTCAGTCCTGTGACTTTTTGGCGTGCTCCTCGTAGAATTCCAACGTGAGCGCTGCTAGAAACCCGGGGATGCAGCCCTTCTCGCGCACCCAGAAACCAATCTGATCGCTGATTCTCCTGGCAAACGCGCTCTTGGGGCCGCCGCCCACCTTCATTGTGCCTCGCTCACCATCAAAGACAATCGAGTTCTCGTGTTCCTCCGTCTGCGATGGGAAAAAGGTGCTTTCCACCCTCATCTTGCCGTTCGGAATGAACGTAACGGTCCACCCCAAGGTGGAGAAGATGGCTTCCTTGAACTCCTGGGACTTGGAGCCCCAGACCTCTTTGAGGCGACGCGCCGACTTTTGCGCTGACGCTGTTTCGGCCTTGGCGGCTTCCACCTCGCGTTCCATGGATCCAAGCACGGACTTTGGGATGTACTTGATGCCTGGGTCCTTAGTGGCATTGCGGGCCTGCAAAGTCGCCAGGAGCTCCTTGTTCTCTTTCTGCAGAGCATGCAGGGTGGCTCGTTTGATGCCTTCGTAGTCGGCTGTCGGGTTGGATCGCAATGACAGAATGCGGGTCGCATTGTGTTCCTTGGCAGCCGCCAGCTGTTCACGGGTGGCGGAGAGGTCTTTCTCCAGAACAGCCACCTGCGTCTGCATGGCTCCAAAGTCCTCCTGCAGCTTGCGGTTCTTCCTAGTGAGCTGCCCGAGCTGTTCGTGAAGCACACTGTCGCCTTCTCGCGGCCTTTTGCTGCCGGCGCTGAGCTGCGGTGAAAGATGGTTGCCCTTTGCAGCCTCGGCTGTCGAGAGTTCATTATGAAGATTCTGCACCTCCACCTTGTACTCGTCAATGATCTTCTCCAGCTCGTTGACACGGTCGACGCGGGCTTGGTCAAAGTTTGCGGATTCCATAGTCTGGTCCTCGACGTCGTACGTCTTGAGCTGTGCGCGGAGGTACTCCACCTCCTTGACAGCCAGTGCCCGCTGTCTTTCCAGTCGCATGCGGCTCTTGTCAGCCGTCAGTGCAGTCGCTGCCGACTTGGCTTCCTCCACCTGGTCCCGCAGCGCAGCGCGGTCCTCCTCGAGAGAGCGCACCGTGTCTTGCAGCGAGCTCAGCTCTGCCTGCAAAGCCCCGATGCGTTCGACGTGGGATGCTGAGGTGAAGCGCTCCTCCATGTAGGCGCGAGCGAGGGATTCGGGCGATTTGAACTCGACGTCGCCTGTCTCGGACTTTAGATACGATGTCCAAGCCAGCCTCTCGTCTTCCAGCCTTTGCCGCTGCATTCGTTCCTCGGACAGCTCCTGCTCGAGAGTCTGGGCGAATTCCACCTTGCGCTGCAGCGATCGCTTCTCTTCCTCCACGACCTCGACCGACTTGGCCATGGCGCGCAAATGCTTCAGCTCTGAGAGTTGGTGCCGGTTCTTAGACTCAAGGTCTCGAATGTATTCCACCTGCTCCGAGAGCTCCTTCCTGATGATCTGCATCGTCTCCACGTCGCCGCTCTGTGCCTTGAATCGGAGTACATCGGCCTCGAGCTCGGAGATGCGGCTGTCCCGAGCATGGAGCTCTGCCTGTACTTCCTGCAGCGCGGTGTCCTTGGCATGGCTGTCTTGCTCGATTTCCTGCAGCGTGTTCTGCAGCGATGCGATGTGCGCCTGCAAGTCATTGGTCTTCTTGTCGGCGATCCTGGCCGCCTCATCCTTGGCGTTTGTGAGGTCGTCCACCTGCTCTTGCAGGAGACGCACGTCGTCCTGCGCCTCGCGCGTCTTCCTCTCCCAAGCCTTTCTGTCGGTGTCGACGGACTCTCGCACGTCCTCCAGCTCCCGCTTCGTTGTCCTGAGTTCGTCCACGACCTTTTCGTGCGCTCTCTCGGAAGCTTCGCGCGCTTGGATTGCGTCCTGCTCCCTCCTCGTCGCCTGCTCGAGTCGTCCCGCCTGGGTCGACTGCTCAATGGCCTGCTCCGATTCGGATGTCTGAATTCGATACTTGAGGGTGCCAATCTCCGCTTTCAAGGACTCGATCTCTTTGCGGTATTTCTCGTACTGGTCTGCATCCGGTGGCGCCATATTCTCCTTGAAACTGGATCGCGACTCGGGTCTGCCAGCGTCGGCCATGCTCGCTCGTGACGAGGGTCGCGAGTCATTCTCGCCGACGGGGGGGAATGCGTTCACAGGTTGCGACGCGCGGAACGATGCGATCTGCACTGCTGTTAGAGTCTTGGATGCGACTTGTTTGTTGTTGCTGTCCCCAACTGTACCCTCGAGCGTTGAAATGGCTGCGGCATGGGCAATGCAGAAGTGCTTTGACGAAACTTGGACGGCCCCGCGCCTTTTCGTTGGCGAGCGCCATCGCCAGGCTGCGGCGTGCGGCTCTGCATCGTAGCGTGGCCGTGGTTGTTGAGGAGAGTTGGTTGTCCGCTTTGTTGACATTCAGGCCCGTTGACCGAGTGCCGCCGCTGTGGGGATCCACGCGCGTTGCATGGCGGGTCGTGCTTGCCGTGTCCGTTGCACACCTGCACGGTCACGTGCCGTGGCAGGTGGTGACTTGGCAGAGACGACTGGATGCCGGGGAGGAGGTGATGTCGAAGGTGACCATAAATGTCAAAGGGAGCCTAGAAAAGTTGCCAACATCGTCACTTTGACTGGGGATTTACCTGGAAGGAAACGAAGTGCACGAAATAGCTTTGACGTGGCTGTTCGCCGACTGGCAAAGGCCAGCACCGGTCGCTCAGGTTTCTGTCGACAGGGCCTCTATTTTCCGAAGGTGGCCTTGTAGACGAGAATCGCAATATTCATGACATCGCTCGCCAGCCAACGGGGTATCACATTACCATGTAACCTAGTCAAAAACTACCACGAATGAGTTACAGGGTAACCAGTCCCACGCACGCCAAGACGCCCAGAGCGGCGAAGAAGCGGGCCTCCCTCCTCCAGTCCGCCGCGTTCCGAAGCGATGGCATCACATCATTGCCGAGCTTGTCCTCTCGTTCCTGAACGCCAATAAATTACCACGCGGACCCTGCAGCAGTATCGTGTTTGCGAGTGCCACCCCAACACGCCGCGCGCGCAATCTGCTTGCTTTGCGCAAACCTCCTCGAATCTTCTCCCGAATTCTCCTTTCCTTTCTCTATGGACAAACCTCAGTGGTGAATTGCTCGTCTACCGAGCCACGCTTGCGGACCCTTATCTGGCTCAGTTTCCCACTCTTCTGGCAGCAACAGGTGCCATTGGACCATCCAAGAACATCCGCATACCCCAAACGGCACCAGTGACACTCACAATGGCGAGCGCGAGGATATGGGTACGTCGTGTCACCCTTGCAGACCATCAGGGACCGCCCGCTAACACAAACAAGGCCACGCCCATCCTAGCTGCGCGCAGCGTCGTCCCTCGCGCAGCGTCAGAACGATCCCCATATGTAACCGGACGATACTATGCGTACCAAAGCCTGTCGACTCCTACGCGCATGCGATATTCCTCTAGTTCCGAGGCCAGCGGGAACAGCGATACTGCCTCCACCTCCTCCCGACCATCGTCGAGCTCAACCACGACCACAACGACGAAACCCAGCAAGCGCGAATCAGCCCAGGGCAAATACAATCTCTATGGCGACAACTGGGAGGACACGGCGGACTTCGCCATCAAGTCCTTCAGCGACCTGCCGCACAAAATGTTCGGCCACAACCAGCACATGCTGATCAACTACGACCTCAAGGAAGCCATGCGCCTCATGCTCCGCCAGTTCAACGCCCCCATTGTCTACTGCTTCGCGTACGGCTCGGGCGTCTTCCCGCAGGAGGATACGGGACGGAGCATCAGCGAGGCAGAGTTCCGAGCAGTCCACCCCAAGCCGTCCAAGGCGCTCGTCGACTCGCAGAAGGGTTCGCCCAAGATGATTGACTTTATCTTTGGCGTCACGCACACGCAGCACTGGCATTCGATCAACATGAAGCAGCATCGCGACCACTACTCGGGCATCGCCTCGTTGGGTTCAGGCCTCGTGTCGCGCGTCCAGGACTGGGGCGCCGGCGTCTACTTTCACCCCTTTGTCGAGGTCAATGGCATGCTGATCAAATACGGCGTCACCAGCATCGAGAACCTCGTCACCGACCTTTCCAGCTGGGATAACCTCTACCTCGCAGGACGCCTGCAGAAACCCGTCAAAATCCTCCGCGACCATCCCCAGGTACGCCTCGCGAACCAGCACAACCTCATCGCGGCCCTGCGGACAGCGCTCCTCCTCCTGCCATCTGACTTCACTGAGGCCCAGCTGTACAGCGCCATATCGGGCATCAGCTACCTTGGTGACCCGCGCATGTCGTTGCCGACGGAGAACAGGTCCAAGGTGAACAACATTGTGTCCAACAACATGGTCCATTTCCGTCGTCTCTACGCGCCCTTGATCAAGGCACTCCCCAACGTCACCTTCCTCGACAATTGCCGCTTAGACGACGAGAACTGGGTGCTCAACCCCAAGGCGAACAGCAGGCTGCAGCAGGACATGGACCCCTCACCACGAGCCAACATGGTGCGCCGGCTCCCGACCAAGTTCCGCTCCAAGCTCTACTTCCAGTACCAGAAGAAGCTGGGCCTGCCCAAAGAAGAGTTCAATGAGATGATCAAGGCCTCGACATCCGACGAGGGCAAGCGGCAGGGCGGAGAATTCGAGAGGCGCATCGCTGAGGACGACCCGGACGCGCTGATCCAGACCGTCCGGCAGGTAATCAAGCAGACGGTCAACTGGCCGAGCACGGTCCAGAGCCTCAAGGGCCCCCTCATGAGCGGCTGGAAGAGGACGGCCCGCTACCTCGGCGAAAAGTACGCAAAGTACAAGAAGGGATCGGCGGCGGAAGCAGCGGCGGCCGCAGCAGCGAAGAAGAATGCGCAGTCGCAGCAGACTGAGCCTACCGAGGGCGGGAAAACCAAGCACGCCGAGCCATCGTCCGAGAAGAAGGACTGAGGCTGTCCTGGAGTCCATTGCACAAATTCACACATGTGGCATCAATCATCACCGTGTCAGATGAACAAAACACAGGGCGAGCGGCAAATAGCGATCTTTTAAATCCAGCGGATACGGAGTACCATAGGCAAAGGTTTAGAATTCGAGCCCACCTCCCCAGGCAGGGTATCACTGGCAGAGCGACCTCTGGTTCGTTAGTTGGGACAGTCATGAGCTATCGCTCACGTCAATGTGTCCTGGTCCCTGTCGGATCTGCAAGCCAGTGTGAAAAAAAGAAATCCATTCTTTATGTACGGCTGTTTTCACATGGATATTGACCTTTCTGATATCCCGCTGATCCGCTTGTGATAATTTCCAATGGCGCTACCCAACCAGCACATCATCATCGTCATCATCATCATGCTGCTACCTGCTCTCATACTTTCCGCTCACAAGCTTCCTGGACAACGGCACATCGACCCAAGAGTGCGTCTGTGACACGCCCTCGTCGGCAAACGGATCGTCGTCCGACCCCGTGTCCTTGCCCTTGCCCTTGTTTTCTTGGAGCCTCGAGACAGAGATGCGGCTCCCGGCCACCTCACCCTCTGGCACCACGTACTCCCACCTGGCCTCGACGTGGCCCGGTGTCGGTTCGGCTCCTTCGGCGCCCACAATGCGACAGACAATCTTCTGCGGCTCAGAGGTAAGCGTCACCTCGCCAAGGCGCCAGTACACTATGTGGCGGTCCTTGAGATGTGTGCCGCTCGGCTTCGTCTGCGCGCCCGAGGCCCTGCCCTCGTATGCGGCGACAATGACGACATTCTGCAGAGTGACGGGACCCTTGAGGGCACACAGAGGGTTGAGCTGATACTGCAAGAGAAGGCCTAACTTGTCGCCCTGGGGCTTCCACGCCGGGTTCAGGAGCAGTGGCGCGTTCTGTGCAAGGGACAAGGGATCCGACTCGGGTGCGAAGACGCGGTACGAGAACGCAGGCGCCATCTTGCCAATATGGGACAGGTCGAGAATGAATTGGTCTGGCTGATCCGGCGTGCTGTTCTGCACAAAGATCCTATTGGGACCAATGCGCTCCAGGTTGGGGTAGTTGTTGATCTTGATGATCTCTTGGGCTGCAGCCATTAGTCAGTATCGTATCCCCATAACTCTTGTCCTGACAAACGTACTCTTGAATGCGCCATCGTCCGCCGCATTGTTCACAAACGCTAGTTCGCCTGCCATGGCCGCGCTCTCCACTTCACCGCCGGGCTTGAACACGACGGAAACATGCTCAATAATGGAGCCCTGGAGCCCAGGACCGACCATTTCGGGGTGCTTCGCGTGGACCAGATTACCAAGCGAATGGCCGGAACGGACAGACTGCGTGTCAGAAGTACCAGCAATGCTTGCCTCTGGGGCGAGCCCAGCAATGCCCGTCCTACCGCCAAAGGAGCTAGCAAACGAAGGCGAGGCTGCGATGCCTGACAGAATGCTGCCCTCTGCTGAGTCGCCTGCCATGGGAGAGGGTGCGTAGATGGTGTTCCGGACATCTCTACGCCCACGCATCGTGCCAGAGCGGCGCACGGCGGGACCGGCGCGGAGGGAGCTTGCCACGTTCGAGAGAGCCGCTCGTTTGGCCTCGGGGTCCTCCTCCTCAATGGGCTTGTTTTGAATGTTGAGCTTGAAAAGCTGATCCGCCTCCTCGGTCGCTGCAGCCTCTTTCTGCGCAGCGGTGATCGGATCATCATTGGCCGCTGGTATCGTGAAGCCTTCCGCGTCTTTTCCGTACGATGAGGCCGCTGCCCCGGCATGGGGTGACTGAGGAACCGATTCGTCTGTGCGGGCTACGCCTTTGTTTTCCCGCGTACCGTTAGCTCCTTCAGGAATTGGCGCATCCATAATGTTCTCATTCGACGCGTAGCCGTTCGCACCTTGATGCCGTGCCTTGGAGGGTCCCTCCTCACGGACTTCAGGGGTCTGTGGAAGCGACGGGTGCTCAGCAAGCGCTCCGAGATGATTCGAATCCCTCAAGTTGCCTGATGACCCACGCGGCGAAACACCAGGCCTCTCTTTACCCCCGATTCGTCCAAACCCTGACGAGCTTGTCTTCTGGGGGGAGAGCCCGATTCCGCCATGGACACTTTGCCTGCGCCCTTTGAGAATGGTCCCCAGGCGACGTAGCTTGGATTCCGGCTTTGGTGGCTCAGGCTTCGGTTCCACTATCGCAGGGGTTGGGGTTTCGGCGGGTGTCTCGGCGGGGATGTGCTCCGAGGACACGGAAGCTCGGCGGGGATTGTTGCTGTACGCAGTGCCCGGGCGTCCCTGCTGGTTCTCGGTCGAGACGGAAGCTGCCGTTGAGGCGCGCGTGGGTGGTGCCCGCGGCGTCTTGCCATGCGTCGTCTTGTTGACAAAGGCCAGGATTTCCGTGTCGGTAGCGACTTCAATGAGTTGCGAGAGAGTGGACACAGATGTATCCTGGGCTCGCTGGGCGCAATCGGCCTCGAGGGTTTGATACTGTGTCAAGACATCGCGGAGCTGATTGATTCGTGACTCGTCGAGCGCTTGGAGCGATTCGAAGATGTATGGCGCCTGCGACTCCCACTGCTGACGTGCCGATTCGAGCCTCGAGGTGGCAGCGTCCACCTTTTGTGCGCTTGCCTTTGCGCCCTTTCTGCCCAGCTTCTCCGTGGCCATCTGGGCCTCATCGAGCGACTTGGCGACGGCGGTGAGGTTGGAGGACATGGTCGTCATCTCGCCGTAGCTGCCTCGTTGGCTGAAGTTGCGCAGCGGCAATTCGACATCTTGTTCAACACGGTCGGCCAGTAGCTGGTGCGACTGCGCGAGAGTATTGACAGCGTCCACAATTGCTTGCCATGGTCCGTTGAAGACGCTGCTCGCGTTAGCTGGCGGGTGTGCGTGCTTGCAGAGGGTGCGACAAACCCTAGCTCGGACGAGGGCCCTGGCACTCTGGATTGACCCAAGCGGCGAAGCCCCAATATATACTGTTCCTCGACTCGACGGCGCTCCTACCATCCTCAAGTCAGTGATCGTGGCCCAGACTCCAGGCCCCATACGACGCGCCAAGATGCCCAAGTGAGCGCACGGCAGACGAGGCCAATGGCGGGGAATAGAGTTCTCGTACTTGAAGCCAGTCGGCGATTTCGGTGTTGACCTTGCTGATCCGCTTCACTCGGTCGTTGAGCACTTGGACGGCTTGGCTCGGCTCGAGCGAGCTCTGCCATATCGGTGGTCAGTACCCGTCGCGTTACCGATACTCGTGGCGGAGCTTACAAGCATGCCCGGATACTCGTTCCTTGCCGTCTCCTCCATTTCGACGGCGCCAAACACCGCGTCGCGGGGGACTGGTACGGTTCCTTGGTAGGAATTGCTAGTTCTGGGTCTCTCTAGGCGAGCAAATTGAGACACATGCGCATGGCTGTGGTGTGGGAGCGGAGGGCGAGCAGAGCGAGGGTAGCAATGCAAGAGATTCGATGCCGATTCCGTATAGCGAAAAAGATCAAGAGAATACTCAAAGTGCAAGAATTGTCGGTATTGCGAGCAGCGCAATCCCTAGCCTAGCGTGGTGTGGCGTGGCGTGAGGACGACGACGATGGGTTAAAGTCCAAAGGCGTCGTCGGGTCGCCCATGAGAAATGACGAAGCCGAAGGCTGGCTGGGTGCATGGCTGGAGCTCCTGCCCTTTGGGTAGCACGGCTGCTGGGTGGCACATGGTTAAGGCAAGGCGCATCGCCTGATTGGGTCACCGTGGAAGATTCTCCACAGAAGCCCGTTCAAATGTGGCTGGAGCCCGCTGCCCGCAGCTTCCGTTGTTGGCGCGAGCTACTCGTGCTGTGCTGTGATTCATCACGACAACTCGTGCATTCATGCCAAGGCAATTGGTCTGGAGCTAACAATGCCAATGTGTGCTCGTCTCTGCGTCATGAACTGTGTCTCAATGCGTCATGAACTGTATGCACGTGATCTGAGGCCTTTGACCAGCAGTTGGCTGAATACAGTAGGTATGGTGGGGACCCCGGTTGTGTGGGACGCTACCTTGAGCTAGGATGGTGCCGAAGATTGGGCTAGCCTAACCTACAGGAGATCCGACATTGCGTTGGTGCAACCACATCCGCACGATAGAAGCTGGGTCTCTCCTCACTCACTCCCTGCACGCTAAGTTAACCCACTTAACACGCCTCCGCAGCTACAAGTTCACTATCGAACCGCCCTAGGTGCATAATGGCAGACTGGAGGTCAACTCTGTCAGCATCGGAGCGCTATGAAATCATACAAAGAATGTGAGCCTCGTTCACCTCCAGCTTCTTGACCCACGTTTGCTGACCACTTCAGCCAGACACAGAAAGGCGTTCCCCTGAACGAAGCGCTGCCCCTCGAGGTCGCTGCTTATAATGAGAGCACGTCCAAGGTACATGAACCATACACAAATGCCATGCTCCAACTGACTTTTTATGTGGAGGAACAATATCTATCAGCATTCCTCGCGCCGTCTGCGCCTTGCCCCGACTCACCACCGTTCACCCACAGTGACCCTCCCTCGCCAGGAGCAGGTACAGAGGGCATCACCATAGGCCCATACGATGACTGCCGCCCAATTGCTGAAGGCGTCACGTCTGAAGTGTATCGAACGCCCAGGAACACAGCTCTCAAGGTCATCACGTTCCACACGCCGCCGCACGACCCGCAACGGGAGATTCTCATACTCAAGTCGCTCCAGGGCCGGCCCTCCATCATACAACTGGAGGCGTCATTCCGCGATCAGGAGCAGCGCCTCGTTCTCGAGTTCCCTTGCTTGCCCTTGACACTGGGACACGTTCTCGAAAAGGGCCCGCTCGACAGTAGGCAGCGGAGTCGAATCTTCCAGGACGTCTTGCAAGGGCTCAGGGAGATACACTATCGAGGCATCATACATCGCGACATCAAGCCCTCTGCCATCTTGCTCTCGTCGCCCTCGGGACCGGCGTACATCTCGGACTTTGGCACAGCCTGGTCCCCGGAACACCACGCGCCAGATGAGCCATCGGGTGGTAAGATTCTCGACATTGGCACAGGCCCCTACCGCGCACCAGAGGTGCTCTTTGGCAACACGGCATATTCGACAGCGGTGGACATGTGGTCTCTTGGTGTGGTGATTTCGGAAGCAATCACCGACCCGCCAACACCAATATTCGAGTCGAGGCCGGCGCACGAGGACGGCAACCAGCTCGGCTTGATCCTCAGCATCTTCAAGACCCTCGGCACGCCGACGGAGGAGACATGGCCCGAGGCAAAGGGGTTCAAAGTAACGCCCTTTGAGATGTGGACTGTCTTTCCTGGGAAAACATGGGAGCAAATTCTTCCTACGATGGACGAGGAGTGGACCAGTTTGGTGGCTGCGCTGGTCCGATACGACGGGAGACGGGCTACTGCTGATCAGGTCTGTTTCCAACGTCTGCCGTTGTAGCGGAAATCGGCAACGCTAACATTCGCAGGCACTCGGCTTTGGTTGTTTCCAAGAGCACTCGTAGCCCCTTCTATCGAACTTTTATTTATCTACAAACGCCTTCGTCATCCCTGACGCCTCTTTTGCGTGTCCGCGCCCAGGTAGTCGATGGGATTCCTGCACAAGGGACATGTGTTCTGGTTACTGGTGCTGAACCACTTGTACAAGCAGACCCGGTGGAACAGGTTCTTGCACGTGGTGCATCGCTTGTCGGGCGTCTTCTTGTCCGACGAGATGATGCTGTAGCAGATGGCGCACTCGCCCTGGCCCTTGAGGGCGCCGACAATGTTGCGGCGGAAGACTTGCAGGCCGTCAATGATATTCCCGTTGGAGAAGGTGATGACACCTCGTGTCGTCCGAACCCAGCTCTGCCATTTCTTGTCGTCGACAGCCACCCGACGCAGCCCCTCCACGGCCACACCGTCAATGGGATAGCTGGTGGGGATCCTGATGACAATGGCCGCTTCGTCTTCGTCAATCTCATAGCTGGCCGTGACCTCGCGGGCTGGGCGCGACACCTTGACGCCGAGTTCCTTCTCGTCCATGGATGGAGGCTCCTGCGAGTCGGCCCACGCCTGGACGTCGTCCAGCACATCATCAATGATGAGAGGCGAGAAGAATCTGGTCGTCCAGTTCTCCACCGCAATTCTGGTCTGCTTCGACCGGCAGTCAATGTACCAAGCGCGGAAGAGGCCGGGTGTGTACCTGAGAGTCAAATAGAACAGATGCACCAGTAACCACTGCATGCTCTTCTCCTCAGCCTCCGCGTCGGCGAGCTTCATGTCAAAGTCTTTGATTTGCTCCGGTCCAAGGTTGGCCCGGTCCAGTTTGAGGGGGTGCGCTGCCGAGTGCCCAAGCACATCGAACATGAAATCGAGCAGAGGCGTGGCGCATTTCTCGGCCTTGAGCTGCTCCGTAAAGTCGTTCCGGACCTTGAAGGATGAAGTCGAGTAGGCATCAAACACCAACTTCCAGGCCAACAGGTAACAGCGGATCGGTGTGGGGAACTGGGTCAGGATCTCGTCGGGATACTGTTCGAGGGTAGGTGCGTCAAGCAGCAGGGACAGCAACTCATCAGGCAGTCGTGCATCTGGTCGAGTCAGTACATTATGCATTCGAAACTTGTCAAAGACCCCACGAACCAGTGTTGTCGAGCAGAACGTCCACCGACTTTTGCTCTTGCTGTGCAGGAATAGCCATGTGCAGGATGTTGAACGCGGCTGTCTGGATGTCCCGGGACTCTGAGGCGACGAGGGGAAATAGGTCCGCCATTTCGGGGACGTGCTGCAGGGAGAGCTTTTCCACCTCGCGGCAAATGATGCCGTCCACGACGCTCACAGGCTGCGAAAATTCGACGCGTGGCGCCCGGAGCAACTCGAGGAGGGCCTTCGCCTTAGCATTGCTAAACTCCTTCGATGCGTCTTGCAAGTCGTCGTTGGGCTCAGTCAGGGTCTCCAATGTCTTGTACAGTCGCAGTGAGGCATGCGTGGCCGCCAGCCAATCGTGGAATCTGGACCCGGCTGCTTGCTGCCACACATGGATGCAGAAAGCGATCGCCTTCTCCCAGTATTGTCCATAGACATCCTTCATGCAGGGAAGCAGTCTGGTCAAGGACCGGCAAATTTCTGCAGACAGGGCAGGCTCCAGCTTCTCAGGCTCATCCAGCCACGACGTGATCTGCCGAGTCGCAAAGACGATTCTGTTATTGGCGACTGGCATCTCCCCAGTCTCGTACGTCTGACCACACAGAGACAAAAGAACCAGAACGGAGAGTGACTTGTCGACCTGGTCACCCTCGACAGAGGCGCCGGCCGCATCACTGACGAGTCGGTTGCAGAAGTTGCTGATGGGCTTGGAAATCTGTCCGGAATCGCCGACGCCAGCGACGATGGCCGCGGCCAACAAGGACGTCTCTGGGGATGCTTTGAGATATTCATTCTTCATAAACTTTTCTTCCAGGGCTGGAGACAATCCTTGACTCTCGATTGTCGCGGCCACCAGGTCCGCCAGAGCTCGTGCACTGTGGAAGCCTTGTGGCGTGAGCTCCCGCGATCGCATGATGAGCACATCAAGCAACGCTGTGAGAGTATTCGACATGTCTTGAGATGCAGCGAGGTTGTTGATAAAGCTCTTGGACGAGGACACGAGGTTCTCGGCTTCGCTGGCAGACTGCCCGTGTTGCATTGACAACCACATACCATCCTTGCTTCCGAGTGTTATCTGGTCTGAGACCAGCTGGACCGTCAGGCTGTAAAGATACAGCATGTCCGCCTGAACCTCCACCGGAAGCGCTGTAAACTCAAGTCGGCTGCCGAGAGCCTTGTCCAGGAACAGGGCCATGCGGGCGGGGACTGAGCGTCCCTTGCGGTCCCTTTGTACGCGAGGAACACTCGCGGCGGACGACTTGGCGAGGGCAGCCGCACCACCAATGTTACTTGTGATGGACAGGGACGAGTCGATTGGCTGCTCCAAGAAAGGGGCAACCTCCTGCGACCAAACTTGAACGTTCGGAAACACATCCTTGACAGGCGCCCCCGAGGACGCCTCGGCCTGGCTGACCACGGTGGCAATCTCGAGGGACTGTGGCCCAGCGCGGTCGAGGTTTGCCTGTATGATACCGACGATGGGGATCTTTCCTTCGGACTGGCTGTCCAACAGGGCCTGAATGGATTGGGCCTGCGTCGATAATTTTGCGTCACTGATTTCCGTCAGACTGAGCAGCCGGGCGAGCAGTGCCGTCTTCAAAGCGTCGTTGGCCGAGAATAGTGAAGGGCGACCTTTCACCAAGATTTCCATTGCCCTCAAGATGCTGCCAGATAATGCCGGATCGCGCCCGAAAAGTCCTAGTAAATCTTGTGCCAACTTTTCGTACCCTTCATCATTCAGAGCTTGGTACGTCACGGCAGTCTCGAGCAGTTCCCAGGCATCAGCAGTGCCGGCAACTGCAGCCAAAGAACGCTGTGAAATGGTTCGCTGCAGCTCAATATCCTGCTGAGAGAGTTTCGCTGCCATGTCATTGGAGACGAGCGAGGTCAGGGTCGAATCTTGTATCTCGCCTTGTGGCAACTCAAGAGCTCGGGTAGCCCAAACTTTCCACAAAGCATTGTATTCGCTGTCTCGTCCCCGAATAGATCCCAGCAAATGGATGCAGGAGAGCAAGTAGGGCGCTGAGGACGAAGAGGCAGCCTGGTGTATATCATCCTTGGCCATGGCCGTCAAAAAGTCTGCTACCAGGGTCCACTTGTCGCCTCTGAAGAGGTGCTGAGAGGTGCTGAGGGCGTACTCCAAGATGCGCGCCGCGCCATATGGCTTCAGGCTGCGGTTCTGCAGAAGCGACAGACTTTTTTCGATAATGTCTGACGAGGGTTGGGTCGTGTAATCGGGAACAGAACCCCCGAGCGTGCCGAGCTTTTCCTCAATCTGTCCGACAAGCCCGAACCAGCGGCGCCCTTCCTCGCCAATTTTCTCTTGCGAAGCGGTGAACTCCTTTGACACCTCTGGCAGGGATGCAGAGATATTGGCGCAGAGTGCAGAGGCGACGCGTTTCCATTCGTCCTCGAAGGCCGTCCTCAATGGCTCCTCGGACGAGGCAATCGCCACGTACGCCTCCACGAAGGTGGACATGGCATTCGGTCCCATCGGGATGGCCGTTTGCTTCTCCGAGACGGAAAGAATGAACTGCTCAAAGAGGGGGAACAGATGAGTTTGTCCAAACGAAAGCTGCTCGGGGGCCGCCAAGCTCTTGAGGAACCGTCGCGCTGCGTCCATGTAGCACTTCCAAGCGTAGGAGGTGTTTGTCCGGGGCTCATCGCGATTTGTGACGCCGGCTTTGAGCGACGTCAAGACACCGTTTGCCGTGTCCAGAGAGGTAGCCTCGAGAGGTATCAAGCTTACCAGTTGGTCCAGGTACTCCCAGAACTTGGGAGGGCTGCCCTGCGATCCCTTGACGATGAAGGCTTGCAGGCGGGCGAGGGGCGACTTCTTCTCCGAGCCTCCTGCCTTCCAGATGTCTGGTTGCGCTTGTGTCAATTTTGTCAGAGCCCGAACATACTCGAGAGCCGATCCAGATTGATCGGTTCTAAGACCACCCGTGACGACAGCCTGCCTGAATGTGGTTTCCTCGACGCATGGTAGCTTGCGGTCGAGACAAGCAAACGCCAGGTGGCATACCGATTTTCGCACGGCGGGGTCGCTGAAAGTGATGGCCTTCCAAACCACGTCTTGCTCAAAGAACATGTCGTACTGTGCCTGTGCCTTGGCCACGTCGTCGTCGCCCAGCTTCTGCAAAAGGCCAAGCACAAGCGACAGGCTTGCCGTGACGACCCTGTAGTATTTCGCCTCGGCATCCTCCTTGGTGGTGGACCGCTCGTCGCTGAGTGTGTCTTGCGTTTCTTGGATGGCCTCGATGGCGAAATCGAGGATCTGGCCCTGGCACTTCCTCCACAAGCCCAGCACCTTTTCAGGTGTGGTGAGGAAGGAGGCGAGACCATCATTCGCCGCGCGTGCGACGGCGCGATCTCGGTCGTAGAGTCCCGCGAGCCATGCCCCGACAATGGTGGGAATGTGCCGTTCCATCCGTTTGCGCGCCGACTTCATGAGCTCGAACTGCAGGTTGTGCGAGAGCTCGCGGACGCGACGAGCATTGTCGATGGACGTCCGGGGATACATCTGGGCCCAGACATCGAGGACAGCCTCTTCGACGCCTCCATCCTTTTCGAATGGATGGTCTTGGACATGGGTTAGGAGTTCCTCCAGGGCCTTTGCCTTTGTGGTGCTGTCCTTCTTGAGGACGTTTTTGAGCGAGACGACGACATGGGGATCGCTGATGCTGCTGAACGATGGCGGCTCGGCTAGGTACGACAGGGAGCTCCCGCTTCCAGAGTCGCCAAAGCCACCGAATCCAGATGCGCTGGCGGGTCCGAAGCCGCTCGTGGCGCGCGAGGCAGGCTTTCCCTTGCCCTTTGCTTTGGCTGTCTTCATGGTCTGGTCTCAGGCGGGGTTATGCTGGCGCCAGTGCGCAATCATGAAATTTGGGCCCCTCCGCCGGGGCAGCGCACAGGATTTCAGAATGCTGTCCTCTTGGCCAGGGATAAGTCGTTAGGCTAGGCCGGCTCGTCCGACGCTCGCGGCTCAGGATGCGCGTTGCGTTGGTGGGATGATGTGAGGCTGTCAAAGTTTCTGTGATGTCACGCAAAACCTGTCGCCTCTTGGGCCAAGTGAAGTGGGGGTCTCACTCAGCTCACTCACTCACTTTTTCGGTCCGTCAACTGAGTGAGGCATGACCACGATGGAAACGCGAACCACTTCTGGGAGGGTTTATAGTTGGCACAGATGGTTCCTTTGATTGTTTCCTCTTCTCTGCATGGCAAAACATTGGTCAAAGGTGCTGTCGCGTAGCTTTGTCGCCGACTGACTCACAGCAACACCCGCAACAGTCATTGATCCAGGGATCGCATGGTGCTGCTCCGCCGTATCTTCTGATTGCTGTTTTGAAAATATACCCGAATAATTATATGCGTGGCGTTCATCGCATATGTGCGTGGATCACTATATCTAATGACTCGTACGGGCCAACGTGATATGGAGGCTCCAGGCTTAGACAGAGGCTGAAACATTGCGAAAGCTCACCCGTCTCTATTGAATACATTCCAGAGCATGCGGTTACAAGAGGTCTTGATCAACCTTGGGTACCATGACCTCACGCGTCAACAAGAATAGGCGAAACATGGTTCGTCTTGTTTCCATTCCTGATGCCCCACAAAGGCGACAGTTTCATGAGTACCAAAGCCTCGACCACCTCACTGCGCCGAAAGTGGAAGCCCCGTTATGGAGGCTTTGAGCCGGACTCGTTCGTAGCGCGGACGAGACCTTTAGGAACGATGCCGCGCCATGTGGGAACCGACAATAAGATCGTTGAACTCAACGGTGACCCACGCTAGGCTTGTCTCAGAAACGTGGTGAGCCGATCGAAGGACGAAGATATACACGACACTTTGAAGAAAATTTCCGGACAATAGACTTGTAATCAAACAGTCGGACGATTCGCAAGTCAATATTTTCTTCGCCCTGTCCAGTAATAAAGGGAGCCTGCGCTGGTGGTCGTCGGAGACTGGTCCCAAGGCTGCCTCCGAAAATGTGATGGAGAAAGAACGTGGTGTTCACTTTGCTGGTCGCAACCACTCTTGAATATCTACGATTTGGTCTCCCCATCGTAACCTCTTTTTGTTGGGTACGCTGTTCATATGCTTAGGGGCCGGGCCTCGGCGGAGCAACATCCAAGGCTACAAAGAAAGCGGAATAATCCCTGTGGGGGAATAGATGAGATGTTGCACAAGATGCTCTTGGTTGTGGATGGTTAGATCAACGCGGCCATGGGGATGACAAGCACCCCTGCGCCAACCACAAGCTCGTCACCCGACTCATCATGAGAGTCCCGGGTTCAAATTCCATGGCACTTTGCTCTGTGACACATCTTCCCTGCTTCTGAGAAATTCTCACAGTTCTTTGTGCCCGTCAGTCTCCAGAGACGCGATGACTTGCCGATCCGACTTCCACACGAGGGGGAGCCAGGACGGGTACTTGAACAGCCAGAGAATCCAAAAGGGCTCTACAATAACATGAAGGTGGAGATGCTGGACCGATACAATGTCTCGCCAATAAGTACCGTTTGGGTGGTATACGGGTCGGCGGCCGCGATGGTAGCCAGCGTGGACTTTGCAGTGGTCGCGAGTGGGACAGTGTTGGCGGAGAAGCATCTCCTTCACCTCGTCGAAACGGAGCACTGCAACACGTGAGCGCGAGTCTAGTTGAATCCGAGTACTCTATGACGAACACAATGACAAGTCCTCTGGGCGCAAGGATTCCACGTCGCGGATGTGCTCAATAGGCGCGATGAGCCAATGCTGCTTGCCATTGGGCCTGATGTCCTCAAAGGCAAAGACCAGTTCATCCTAGCCAGCGTCAATCTCGACAATCTCCAGTCCCGCCTTGCGCTGGCGGCATACTTGGTAGACGGGTTGTAGTTTGCTGTGGTCGCAAAACAGGCATTGGGACTGCACCGGTTCCGTCCATTCGAGGAGTGTGAAGCGAGTCAAGTACGCCCACACGGTGGGCAGTATCATCATGACGGTGAAGGCGCCAGGAAAAGCCATGGCAGATGTTGCAGCACCTGGCTGGCGACTTGACCGCTTCCTCTAATCTCTAATTTGCATGTAGTAACTGAAGGCGCATAAATGCCTCTTGTTGCAGTTGAGCACGTCCCGTCCGCCCGTCTGCACGCCTGGCAGCCAGCGTGCGCGAGGGTCAGCCCCGCCAGATCGGCAGTGTTACCGCGTTAGCCCTGCCGCAGAATCGCGCCCCATTGGCATGTGATTGTCCGTAGCCTGGAGAGGTAGAGTGACAGTAGAAAAGGCCAGAGGGTAACAGAACCTCCTGCCTCGAGCAGAACTCTCGATCAAACAATCAACGAATGGCCACGAACACAGACCGGGAAAAGGCGGGTGCATCGATGCTGCGTGTCCCGTGGGCTGGCTCACTGACACCGGATGATGCCGTTGACGCCCAAGCGATGGTGCGGGGGCTTGACTTACAACTCCAAGCCGTCAGTGGAGCCTGGGCGCCTGTTAGGTGCCCAGTCTCGCCATCATGAGTGGAGGCGCGACCCCAATGCGGAAGCAGGACAGGTGCTAGGCCATGGCCCTGCGCACACTACGTTGACTATTGGCGCGGGCATTGCTGCCTGTGGATCCGCTCCCCCGCAGTCTTGTCCAGCTGATCCGAGGGTCATCGTCCTCGTCCCGCGACAGCTCTACCTAATACCTGCCACGACGCCTCTTCTCCTCAGCTTCCGATCTTCTTTCTCTTTTGTAAACCTCCAAGAACTGCTTGATTTTATGTCTGCCCAATGCTTTTGCCACTGAAATTTCTGCAATTGCATTAGGCGCGGTCTTTTCTGCTCAGCATAGCACGTTCTCGAAGCAGCTCCGCGTTGGTGCCCCTCACGGATCGTGGCAGCACCTCGCCCTTGTCCATCAGCCGGCAGGTGTTTATTCTGCACTGATATCCGCTCTCTCGAATAGGTCTTGCATTTTCTGCTGCCACTCGACCGCGAGGACTCTTGCGAACTATTCACAAGCTGTACTGCTGCTGCACGTGTCCGCAAGCTGACCTCGAGAGTCCCAAGCCACATCGGCTGTCATTGCGTCATCGTCATCCCGCAGCTCGAATCCCCAAGACAAGATGCTGTCCACTGCGTCGCGCAGAGCCACAGGCTCGGGAGCCATCCAGACCCGCCGTGCCAGTCTCTCCTTATGCGAGGTCTGCCACCAGAAGCGCGAGTTCCGCTTCGGGCCATGGGGCTCGCGCAATGGCCAGTGGGAAGCCAGCCGCGAAGCGTTGCGTGAGATGCGAAGACAGAACCGTGAAATGCGCTATCGATACATGGAGTCGCTCCAACGCAGGCTGTGGGAGGACCAGAATCAATCAACGGTCCGAAAGGAGGGCAGCAGCAGTGGTAGGGACTCGGCCGTTGATCAAGGCGCATCTTCGTGGTTTGACTCGCTGCCTCGTCGCACCGGCAAAGGTCAGGGGCACCCACGCAGTGACTGGTGCGCAGCTTCCGCAGAGCAGACGAAATACGAACCTGAGACATGGAAAACGCCCCTGAAGAGCATTCGAAATTTCCTCTCGCCCGATCATGAACAAAGTCCCTCGGAGAGCGTGCTGAACACGAACATCCACTCCGCGAGCGACAATGCTACGGAAATTGACCCCATTACGAATCGCCGCGTGCCAGCCAAGACAAGGAAATCCGCAAAAGCATCCTTCACACCCAAATTCGATGATGTCGACCAGCAGCCCAACTTGCAGGCAAGTGCTGCCGAGTACACAGATAGTCAGCGTTATGGCGCGGCCACGTGGAATGAGCCCGATGGCCTTCCGAGCAAGACGCCCGAGGAGATTTCCAAGCAGTACGGTGACTTGGACCGCTACAGGCCGTCTCGTACCACCAAAGCAAATATCTCGTCGAGCCAGTCAACAGAAGGAAAGAGTCGGCCACATCAAGACCTCAACAAGTACGGGCCTGTTCGATGGAGCGAGCCAGATGGCTTACCAAAGGCTACACCTGAGGAGAGGACGAAACAGTACAGCGACCTGGATCAGTACGGCCCCATCCAATGGAACGAGCCTGACGGTCTGCCACAGCCCACTCTCGAGGAGTTGACCAAGAACTACGAGGATCTCGGCCGTTACGGAGCGAGCAAGTGGAATGAGCCCGATGGTCTGCGCCAGCTCACCCCAGAGGAGGAGTCCAAGAAGTACCAGGACCTGTCTGCTTATGAAAAGTTCCACACGGCCAGCAACTCAGCCCTTGCGGACCACCAGGCGGCGCAGAACAGCACCGCTGTCAAAGGGAATGCACTTGCGCCCAAGGTGGAAGTGGTCTCGGGCAATCCGGGCTCGGAATACAAAGACTTGGATGCCTACAAACCGGTCTACTGGAATGAGCCTGATGGTCTCCGCAAGCTGACGCCCGAAGAAGAGTCGAAGAAGTATGACGACCTGGACTCCTACGGAGCTGTGCGTTGGAACGAGCCGGACGGCCTACCCCAGCCCACACCGGATGAGGCGTCGCGAAAATACGATGACCTGCGCGGGTACGCGGCCAGGGACTTTGACCGCGGCGAGGATGGCCAAGCGTCGCGAAATTACGATGACCTACGTGGGTACGCGGCCAGGGACTTTGACCGCGGCGAGGATGGCCAAGCGTCGCGAGAGTACGATGACCTGCGTGGGTACGCGGCCAGGGACTTTGATCGCGGCGAGGATGGCCCCGTCCAGTTGCATGCACAGGAGGTATCCAAAAGCTACCAAGACTTGGGGTCGTATGGTGCAGCCACGTGGAACGAGCCCGACGGTCTCCCGAAGCGTACTGCAGAGGAAGAGTCCAAGTTCTACTCGGACTTGGAGAAATACGGCTTCGTCGCTGATTCAGCTGAGCAGACCAGCAAGAATGACTCTGCGTCTGTCGCACAATCCGAACTAGACTCGTTGTCTGCCGAGGAGATTCGTGCCAATGTCTTGCGCAGAGCCCGGGAAAGCAGTCAGGAGCACAAGAGTGCAGAGAATGCCGCCACGAAACTCACTGGAAACTACGTGCGCGACTTTCCTGACGAGTTCACAACGTCCTGGAGCACACGCAACTCTAGTTCCAAGAACACCTTGTTCCCAAGCAACAAGAAAGGAGAACAGGACATTGAGGAAGATGTCATCCGGGACGAGGCAGAGGCCAGCTCCATGGATGAAAGCTTCCCCTTGGAAGAACCGCGTCTCGAGCCTGCTCTCAATCGACATGCACGCAGGAGGTCAGTGTCCGGAACGAGCCTGGCCACGCCGGATCCGTACTCGACCGCTCCTCAAGGTCTTGAAACAAGCTATCGGGAGGAGGTTGGCGCTGCTAGCAAGGATCCCAAAGTTAAGCACTACGGACTCGACGAGCCCGTAGCACCTGTTCCTGCATCTCTTATCGCGCCTCAAGTTTGGCACTACAAGATCCTCGCGTACGATCCACATACCGACTCGGTCCGCATGGTGGAGGCCACGTCGGCTGTCGAGGACACGAGCCGCCCACAGACACCTGGAGAGATCATTCCACGCCTCGCCAATCCGGCCCGGTTCCTCTCCTACTTTTCAGGCATGGAGGCGCAGGGATACCAGCTGCTCTCCGGCTCAGACAACACCCTCGTTTTCCGCAAGGAGCGCGAAGCCACACCCGGGCCTGCGCCCACCACCCACGACGAGTCTTTCGCGTCGCGGATCAACCCCATTGATCTCATGGGGCAACCTGTCACAGGCAACTTTGCCAGCCCCACTGGCTTCGTTAACTACGATTCCATTGCAGAGGAGAAGGTCCACAAGCCGGCGCCGCCGTTCCGGTCTCTTGCTGACGTCCACAGGGAAGAGTCGGGTTCTAGCGACGCCAGAGCATCGTCCGCGCAGGCGAACACCAACAACAATAAGTCCAAGAAGAAGACACTGGCGAGGAACCTGGTCATTGGCACGGCCTGGGCTGGGGGCACGGCGTGCGCCCTCGGCGTCGTGGGGGAGTACTTTGCGTCTAGGGGGGCGCCGCCCAGGCCTGGCGTGGCTCCCGATGCGCGCGGCTCGAAGTGAACAAGGGGATTATATACTATACAAGCTGGCTCAAAGGGTCGCTTTTGATGGAGAGGACAAAGAACGCATGTCCTGGCTATAACCACACACATTGCTATTTATTGCTGCTCTGGGAGGCATCGGCGTTGGGGGCTCACGACTCGGATACCATGGATTACTCATTCATTACTTTTGCTCTTGCCTTTGCCTTTGATGTGCCTCGAGTGAATGACCGTTTTCGTCTGACTGCCTACTTGTCTGCGTCCTGCATGCCCGTCATCTGCAGCGCGCGCTTCTGGTCCTCCTTCTTCCAGCTCTGCTTGCGGTCCAGGCTGGGCTTCCAGGAGTTGGTCCGCTCCATGGCCTCGCGCGTCGCCTTGCTCTCGCTGCCCGTGAGCGAGGACGCGTGTTCCGTTTCCGCGGGGTTGGTGCTGTCGGCGGCCACGCCTGAGGACGTGGCGGCCGAGTCGGCGGGTGCGGGGTGAGAGGGGATCGCGCGCGAGGCCGTCTGCGTGGCGGACTGCGGGTCTGTGGTGGGAGCGTTGGATGCGTTGAAAGTGCTCATGGTGTCGGTGGGATGCCAGGCTTGCTCTGTGAGTCGTTTGCGTTGAGGTGAGGCACGAAGGGGTGAAGGGGAAAGGGGTGAGGTGGTGATGATGCCCCGTTTGATAAGAGGGGCTGATGATGGTCGGCGGAGGGTTATGACGATATGTGAGATGTGAGCAAGGCCTGCCATCGCCACCGCGACCGACCATGGGGGAACCTTTGTGACACAATAGTGCACATTCCAGTGGCAGAAAACCAGTCCTGCAGAATTGATAATGATCATGCATAGATAATGATTCGCCAATTGTGAGAATGCCCTTGTGCAAGGAGAATCCGACTCGATTGTCCCAGGACCCTGGGATCATTTCTCTACATGTGCCTCGCTCAACCAGCCTCGCAGCACGTCGTCCTGACACGCGCCGTCCAACGCCACTATACAATGCGCAAATATGTACCAGAAAACTCCGGAGCCTATCCCTTGCTCCTCATGGGAACCCCCAACGCCCGAAACGAAACCAAGACTCCGGTGGGCTATGCAACTGACCATCCTCATACAGTGGAGGACCATTACTCGAATATATACGCAAGAACAACGGAAAAGGGTATCTCGCATCACCCAGGACTGCATCGTGCTTCTTCTTCATGTCCGCCTCACAAGGCAAGGAGCAGACTGCGCCATTCATGGCGTGCGCGGACGTTTCCAGTAGTATTGCTGCTCCTTGTTAGCTTGATTTGACGCAAGTGACCGCACGGCAAAACATACCTTGTGCTGTTTCCGGCACGCGCGCAGGCTGGGCTTTCGCAGACCATCGACGACCATCGCGCGTCGCTCCTCATCCTCGTCGTTCTCCGGCATGTAGTAGTATTCACTCTCCAGGGGCTTGCCGGCTGCGTCCTTGCCGTGGCGGGGGATGATGCCAATAGCGGGCATCGCCTCGATGGAAAGACGCAGCGCCTCCTTCTGCAACCCAACCTGGGCGTCGGCGGGCAGGTTGCGCACAATCGTGGACAAGGGCGTCGATGACAGGCGGGACCACGCGAGCTGGTTCACCACGTGGTTGCAGATGGCAGGGTCCACGGGAGCAAAGACGGGCTTCTTGACAGGCTCAGGCACGGGCACGGGCTTGATCTCGGCAGGCTTCAGCAGCGGCTCAAAGGGAATGATGCCACCGGAGAACGAGCTGCCGAACCGGACAGGCGACCGGCTCACCTTGACGGGCGAACGGGCGGCCTTGGGTGACCGGACCTTGGGGGACGCGGCCGTGATGGCAGCGAAGCGCCCGGCAATGTTGGCTCCAAAGGGGCCAAAGGAATGCACAATGGGGTCGTTCTCCTCGTCCGGATCCTTCTCGCCATCGGACTCGGGCTCGCTCAACTCGCTGGAGAAGCTGACAGTGGCCTCTGTGCGCATGCTCGTGTTCATGTCCACGGCCCCACCTGCGGGAGGCAGCTCATCCTCCGCCTCGTCCTCGTAGATGTGAATGTCCTCTTCGTCATCAGCAGAAGAGTCCCGTTGGGGAAACAAGGCCTGGAGACGCTGAGAGCTAGACAGGTGACGGGGCGTGGGGCTCGCGGGCGAGTGCATGCGCATGGTCCGTCGCAATGGCGACTCGCTCGCTCCTCGGTGGAGGAGGGCCTGCGAGCGTGGCGGCGAGTCGTCCCAAATTGAGCCCTCAGATGGTGCGCTCTGGGCCGTTTCCCGCTTCGGCCATTGAAGCATCACACGTGCCTGCTGCTGCACGTCCAGGAGGATATCGAAGCCCTCGTACTCGCTCGTGTAGCTGTCGCCCTTGAACAGCTCCGTGGTGCGGCCGCGGCAGTTGAGCTTGAGGCCATTCCACCCTTCACAGTGGATCTCGATGCGGGCGGGCTCAGAGCCCGTGGCTGGGATGTAGCGAGCCTTGATGTGCACGCGTGACACGACGCGGTGCGATGACAGCTGGTACGTCGACGAGTTAGATGATCGGCCCATTGTCAACCACTCGCCGTTTTCGGGAATCACCACCGTCGGCAGGTCGGACAGAGGCTCGCGCGCCGAAGCACCCATGGATGTCCGCACAAACGGCGGTCGGGTGGCGCGGGTCTGTTGGTGGCGGGGTGGTGAGCTGGAGAGGATGCCCGTGCTGGAGGTCGGCACGGGTGTGGGGAGCTGCATGCGAGACTGGCCACCGCTCCCCGTGTTCTGACGCTTCGCAGGACGTGGGAGTCCTGGTGATGAGGATAGCGGCTCAAACGCTGGCAGGAGAGACGCGGCAGGACGCTTCTGGCCCGCCACGGGAGAGGACAAGAGAATGCCCGTCGTCATCTTCGAAACCGGGGTCATGGCTCGGGGCGCTGGAAGCGTGGGCTCTGCGAGCAGCGCGTGGGCTCCTCTGCTAGGTGAGGGGCAGGGAGAGTCGTCGGCCATTGTGTGTAGAGTCGAGGGAGGATTGACGAGAAGTCACGTCACGATCGATGCTGAAAACGTCGCTGCCATGCACTCGAAACCAGAATTGGAGTCTTTGGTCGATTTTCCGGAAGTGTTGCGCGTGTAGTCGCGGTATATCAAGACGCGGCGCCGTAGTCGGTTGGACGTTCCCACTTACACGCTCCTGGCGTGATACCGGCGGCGGTATGGCGTTGCGTTGGGAACAACAGAGGGTAATTGTCGATCGTGTCGAATGAATTGACTCTTGCGAGGGAAACCTGGTCGTGGCGAGGTCTGTTTCGGGGAAAAGAAGTCGTTGGCAAAAGTCAAAGGTGGCCGAGGAAGAGGAGACCTGCAGTGGTGAGCAATTGGGACGGGGCGGTATTTTAAGAGGGCAGGAGCGTCCCATCGTGACACGCCTACTCAACGCGCCTGTGGGACGTTTCTCACCGCGTGCGCGCCGCGTTACTTGCGGCACCTTGGCCTCCTTCTCCAGCGCCTGTGCCGCTGTGCACAGCGCTGGCTCCAGGCGGTCTGTGGGGCGGACTGCGCTGAAGCCCGCCGAGGGGGCGCGTTTGATCGCGCTTTTACAGGGAACTAGCCTGCAGTAGCCTGCCACGTTCGGATGACCTCACTGCCTACGCTCGACGTAAGGGAGCTGCGTGCTCTGATACATTTTAGATTGATCTTTTTGCTGAAGAATATGGATCTGAACTTCCTTTCTCATTTTGTGACTTTTCCCGGGTCAACGACCTATGCTCATTGTGCTGCTGCGCGGTGCTACGCAGGACTACACGCGCGCAGGCGGCGCGTTGTGGGCGTTGACTGCAGCAGAGAAATGCAGATGGTGGTTGGGGAACCCACAGCCCTCATCCAGGCCACAACTGCACTGCATTCAAGTGGAAACCACGCACAAGAATGGAGGGCCAAACGATTTCGGAATGCTTCCATGCTATTTGGGTGGCTTGTGAGAGGGTTTTTATACTTTGCAAGCCCCTCCTTGGTGTGAGGCGTCCGCCAAGCTCTTGGACCTCGACCACGAGCCTGGCCTGCAACCCGTCGTCCTCCAAGACGCGTCCGCCTGAGGGTGCGACACCCATGTGTAAGAGTTTGACCTGCTGAACACAGCGAAGACCGATTTTTGATAAATTTAGACGGAACTGGAAACGGGAATTACGGGGTCTTGTCCGTCTTCGAACTTGTGCGGCTTGGGGTTGGCATCGCCATAGCCACTATTGTCGAGCAACGATGATGGTGACTGAGCTCGATGACTTCAACCGTTTGCGGCACTGCAACTTCTCTCGCGCTATCAAATGCTCGAAGCAAGGAAGTAGCATCCAATTCACACCCAAAGTTGTACCTCTTCAGTGTCTTGTCCTAAGGAAAATGCCTGGGACTGAAACCTGACATGGCGTTCAGGGTAGCTCTCGGGCCCGCCCGTAAAGGGGCAATGTAAACAAAGCGACGTAGACCGCAGAGTCACCACGCAGGGGCGCAACGCAGGGAGCCAACATTATTCATTATTAATTTCCTGACGCAGTAACCCTTCCTATCTATCATACAATCATAGTAGCATTCACACATGAGACGCCATGCAAGTAGCCTTGGAGAAACTCCCCTGAGTGTCCCACACAACCCCTTTCATCACCTGCGTGCGACGCAGCACATGATACCCGTCTTACCCAAAAACCATGCAAACCCGATAAATCGCACAATGGAGAGAACAGCCGTGATGTACAGCAGCGCCCGGAAATACTGAGGCGTGCGGCTCTTGGACGCTTCCTGCAGAAAAGGTCAGATACCATTCTTGTGTCATGCACGCAAACTGAAAGAGCACTTACCTCCACACCCAGGAACGCAAAGTCGTTCGTGGTAACGAATACAATCAAGACCAGATTCGACAGAATCCAAGCGACCACCAACCCCGTGCGGAAGGACTTGTACGAGTCTTCCGCGTCCTTCTTCTCCACGGACGGCGCCTCCTCGAACGGAGCAAGAGCCCGGTAGACGGTCTCTTTGAACATGTCGTCAATGTCCTGCTGGTCTCTCTTCACTTCCTCTACTACCGCCTGGCCGCCCTTGCCCTTGGTAACGTGCGCGGCCGGCAAGACGCCCGTGTCGTCGGAACCCTTGGTTCCCCAGGAGACGTCATGCCAGTTGTTAAAGGCGTAGACCATGAGGATGTTGATGTAGGTCGAAGCGAGGATGAGATATTGTGGGAAAGAGTGGAACATGTGCCAGGGGTCGAGGTACATGAACGAGGCGACGTAGTTCAGACCGTAGATGGTGATGAGGGCGAGCAGGATGACGCCCGCCACGCCCGTCCCTCCAAACATGCTCTTGAAGAAGGCTGCCCCCGACGATACGTTGATGGAGTCACCAATGGGCTCGGAAAGCGCCCGGACAACCAGGTAGAAGGCGAGGACGAGGACGTACGCTTGGATGAAGCCAAACACCATGAAGGAGGCGACATAAGTGAAGCGAGAGCCTTTGGGCCGATTGCCGAGCGCCAGGACGAATTGGATGATAAGGAAGATAATGTACACGTAGCGCACAATGATGTTGAAGATCTGCGACGCCGTGTCGCCAAACGGCCACCCGTGGTAGTCGGCCAGGATGGACGGGGTGCCCACGAGATCCATGATGATGACGGTCGTGAGATAGTACGAGGCCAGAGAGAACCAGCTCAGCAACAGCTGCACAATGTTGTACACGAGCTGAATGTGGAGAAGGAAGAGCCGGACAATAGAGTGTCCTGAGCGGTACACTCGCGCAAAGTGCATCAAGGAATAAAGAGACGCTGCAAAGGACCCGTTCATCCACCTCCGCCGTTGGCTGATAAATTCAGCCGCACCCTCGGGGACGTCTGTCTCGCCCTTGGCCGCCTTGACGTACGAGAGGTGCCACTTTTGCCCAGCCTTGGCCACCAATTCGAAGCAGAGAATGCGGTCCTCGGCAAGGAACATGTTCTTTTTGAAAATGTTCATGTTATCGATGCCCTTTTTGCCGAGGATTTTGGAGAGCGTATGATCGCCGTGGAAATATTGCTCGAGCGGTCTGCCCATGATGGCGCGGAATCGGTAGGCCGAAAACGCACCCGGGAGGACCGTCACATATCCAAATGACGACTCAAGGGGCTTGTCTAGCACATTCGAGATCTTGTACTCAAAGTTCTGCACGGCCACGAGCGGGTTGAGCAGCTTGCGGCCGCCGGGACCGAGCATAGCATGGATCTCGCCGCACGCGCCGCCGAGGCTCCTGTCATTGTAAAAGGCCTCCCAGAGCGCCAGCAGAGATCCCCTGCTCGGCTTGGTACCGGCGTCGATCAGGATGGCCACCTCTGGGTTCAGGATGCGGCCGAATGCGTTGAATAGCCATCTGTGCGAGTTGATCTTCTTGCTGTTCTTCTGTTTGAGACAAAAGATCATTTGTACGGGCGGGAAGTTGTCCTTTGCGCGCTTATCCTTGTCGTCGAGAACCGGCCTGATCAGTTGCTGATCGGGTGTGACGGACAGCTGCGTCGTGTATTCAAAGATGTGGGCGACGGTCTCCTTGTCGTCGACAGCTCGCTTCACGACGCCATCTTGGTATACGCCAATCGTCGCCAGCACGTCGAGGACATTTTTGTCAGCCTTTTCGATACCGTCAAAGACGAGACACACGACGATTTTCTGCCACGCTGGGCCACCCTTGTTCCAGAAGCTCGTGTTGCGTACGTTGCATATGTCTCTAATATTCTGCATGACGCCGTGGAGCGTGCGCGCGAGGAGGACCTTGTCTTCGTTGTAGTAGGTGATGGCGATGAGGAGCTCTGTGTGGCGGTTGCACATGCGCGGGCGGAGGTCGTATCCATTGACGAGGGTGAAGTCATTGGGATCACATGTCGCGGCCGTGTAACGCATCGTCATAAACTCCTCGCTGGTACCGCTCTCTGGGTCGAGGTAGGAAGGATGGACGGCGTTGCGGATGGCGCTGGGCACGGGATAGTCGACGCTCAGCACGGAACCCTTGACAAGCTTGATCTTGCGCGTCTCGCGACGGCGGAGCGACGTTCCATTCGTCAGCTTCTGGACGCTTGTCAGGGGCAGCTCTTGCTGTCGCCGTGCCCAGGACTCGTCCACATCGCTCTCTTGGGATGCCGAGTGAGGGCGGCTGTATGCGTGGCCATCACCAAAATCCCCGTACCCTTCGTAGTCGTTGTGAACAGTCGTCGATGAGCCAGGCAAGTGATACATGCCGGGCGCTGCCGGCGCTGCGAGGTCCTGGGAATAGTAGGACGTTGGTGAGGTCGGTGAAGGCGGCCCTGGCTGGTCGCTGTAAGTCGGCCCATTATCGGTCAACGAATATCGTCGTGCAATGTCATGTTCATCGACAGGCGCCGCATCGTACTGCCATGCTTGTCAGGAGATAGGTCCTGCTTGGGTCTCTTCCAGTGAAATCTGCTTACATCTGCCACTGCTGGGATATCCTCGAGTTGGTATCCTCGAGCGTAGCCTTGTTCACGATCCATGATGGTAGGCTCCAGTGAAAACAGCGAGTGTGAGGGTGTCGTCGACAGGATTGCGGAGTTCCGAGAAAGTGCACTCCTTCTCCCCAAGAGATGATACCACTTCTAAAAATGGAATGCTTGGGACTAGGTCACCCAAAGCTGGCTTTGCTGGGCACGGCGGGCAGCAGCAGGCTACTGACGCAGTCTGCCGTCACACAAATAGCTACACAAACGAAGGTGATACAGGTGGGTGATGAAGATGCTCAGTGAAGGTAGTGAGGAGGGCCAGGGGGAGTTTTGAATCCAAGGCCAAAGCCCGTCTGGACTATTTTCGAAGACCACAAGATCGACCCATCGGCACCGCATTGCGCGCCCATCGACCTTGAAACGGGCCGCGAGCAGGACTTCTGTCATAGTTGAGCGAGATCGACCGAGAGTGAGGGCTTCCGGCTCCACAGGCTGCGCTACGTGGACCCTCCACCACACTGGTGCAGCCAAACGACGCCAAAGCTTGTTTGGCGATTTCGTAAGAGTCCTTTGCTGCCCATGTTTGATGCTGATGTGACGCTGCTCCCTTCCCGATATGTCGTGTGGACGGCCCCACACCATGGGACGCTGCGGCATCGCTGTTCTATATTCAGAACATGTCCGCGTGTCATGGCCTATGGCGATGGCTGTGCGTTGTCCGCCCTTGGGCACTGCCATGCGGTGGATGACTGATCATCATGGACGTCGTGTGTTTGCATCTTTTTTTGTTTTTTCTTATGCCAGGTGACTGACTGTCAAGTGAGGGCGGGCATATGGGCGCAGCCACCCAGTCTTGCGACGATGCGTTTTCCCCCTCGCCAAGGGCCTCGTCAAGAGCAGTGCCCTCTCCTGCGAGCGAGTCTGCTCATCGAGCCGTGATCGGATGCTGGGTCTGTTGCGTGCTTTTTTCGGTGTTGAGGATCTGCAAGTGCTCCAGCTGTTCGGTGTGGTTCTGTGTGGTTCGTTGGCTGGCGGTGCGCGGATGTGGCTCAATTACCATGTGGCTGAAAGCTGGTGAAACGGGTGAAAGATTTTCAATGGGGGACCCAGGTTTGGCTGCTCGTTCCCCATTCACATGCAGAAGCGTCTCCCCTCTTCCCTGCCAAGTCGTCGTGATTTGGCGACAATGACGTTTCCATGATTCAGAAGGGATGTGGGCGCCTCCAAAGTCAAACACAACCCCAGCAACTGCCAACGCCATTTGGCCAAGTTGCTCGCACGTCTCGTCGTTGCTGGCACAATATATCAGTGGACCGCGTCTGGCTATCGCTGTCCTATCATCCATGGCGCGTCTCAATCGCCAGTGTCGACTTGCTGACGTTCGGCAGGAGCCGAGGCCTCCCCTGCCGGGAATAAGTGGGGGAACGTCATCGCGCATTCCAGTCTCCTGTCCTCTGTGCGAGAACCTTCATCCAACTCCAACCAACAGACGCACGACGTTCAGGGATGCCGGCGCGCCAATTTAGTACAGTAGCACACAAGCAAAGTAAGTTTCCAATCTCTCCAGTCCCCAGATTCCGACTTGCTGGAGACGCGCGCAGCGCCAGGCAGTCATGGGTCCTAGTGAAGAAGCGTTGAGCGGTGTCACGCTAGGCACCGTCAGACCACCTCAGGTGCGCCTTGTGGTTGTTCTACGTCCTCGGTTGGGTCGAACGAAAGGAAGAGCGTTGACATGTGCCATTAATGATGCTATTCGTGCAATACATGAAGAGTACTTGGCTGTCTACGATGACTTGGCACCCTCCAAAAATGCCTTGGCCAACTCCTCGAATCGACTGTTGCTCTGCGGATCAAAGTACGGCTTCTCGCCCAGACTCACGGCCCTGGAGCCTGATCGCTCACCAAAGTCGCCAATCAAATAGTCGGGCGTCGCCGCGTGATACACGGACCGGTTGTCCCAGATGGCCAGATCATTCACATTCTCCCATCGATGCCTGACCTGCAGGTCGTGATTCTCCGTGATGAGCTGGTAAAACCAGGAGAGAAAGTGGTTCGATTCGGCCTCGCTCAGCCCATTGATCTTCTGGACGTGGTGTCCGACAGCAAAGACAGACTTCCATCCCGTCACGGGGTTAGTGCGGATCACGGGATGGATGGCTTCGAGAACCTCGCCAACATTCTCCGGTGATCCACGCTCCGCACTGTAGATCTTGAAATTGTTGCGCTCGGCGGCCTCGTTGAAACCTGGCTGCGCATAGGTGGCCGTGAGCGACTCGAGGAAAGACTGAAGAGGCTTCGAGATGCGATCATAGACCTCATACCCAGAGGCCCACAATGTGTCTGGCAATGTTAGTGTGCTGGACCACTCATCACACCATGGTCACAGAAACGTACCGCCACCGGTGCTGGGAAGTTGTGTCAGCCTGAGCAACGCGTAGTCGCTTGGCACAGGCTCAAAGGTAATATCCGAGTGCCACTGGTTCTTCTGCGATTGCTTCCTAGCCCCAAATCTCTCCGTGTAGAGTTTCTTGGCTTGAACTGAGGAGATGACACTGATCTTGTCGTCGCGATCTTCCTCACGTCCAGCATTCAGAATAGGGTGGATGTGCAGGCCTGAAGAGGCCGGCTTCCCGGAGAGCTTGCCGAGGCGGTCGACCAGCTCCTTCTGCAGCTCGTTGGTAATGCCATCCTGCTTGCGGAAGAAAACCACACCACGCTGCGAAACTGGGCATGTCAGTCAGGATTCAGGGGGGCAGAAATCCCCATGGAGAGAGGACTTACTTGTAATGGCCAAGTCGCGGATCAGCTCATCCGAGTTGGGGGCTCGTAGAATGTCGACCAGGTTGGCATCGACGTACTTGCGCCCGATGACAGGAGTGCTCTCGACGTACTTGAGGTGATCCAAAGCACCGGAGAGCTTCAGGGGCTCGCGATGGTCCGTTCGGACCTCTGGGAGGGACTCGCCTTCCGGCACGAAGGATCCAAAGACGCCCAAGTGCTTTAGGGCCTTGCTGGTGCCCTTTGTAGCGGGCAATGGTTGAATCTCAGCTTGGCTGCTGGTCTCGGTAGCTGACGGGGCCATGGCTGCGTTTATTCAATGAAGCTCAGGAAGTCTACTTGAATGTCTGGGAAGATGAACATTCAACTCTTGATGTTGACTGAGTTTCCTCACTGACAGCCTTCAAGAGTTACCCCATGTTTTATACTTGTCTTGAAGTCATCGGCTTGATTATCATTTCAAATCAACGTGCCATCACCACTTTGGCTCATGCGATAACGGCATGTCGCAATACGAAACTGCGATTCTGCCATCTACATCGGCCCAGAGCCGCGCAGCGATAGGTGGTCACCAGTCAGTTGCTGTACCTATCGACGAAGCTAACGCACACTCATGCCTATCACTCGTTGGTGGTGACGCCCCAAGTCGACGCCATCGCCTTGGCAATCTGCGTAGGGAAGGACGAACGGACGCAGACCCCTGAGCATTTCTCATCTCCCCCGCCGATGGCATCACCGACCAGGTGTGGGTGCCATGGCCCAGGGGCAAATGCTCTACACCTCATTGGCCGCCTGCGTGTGGATGGAGTTCTGATAACAATAGAGCTCGGGATGCGGAAGTCGGTCTTGATTGCCGGTGAACAGGTTTATTCCCGTTGAAATCGACACGTGGTTGGCACGCGATGGAGCTCCGAGTGCTACGTAGCCATGTTCTGGGGTCAGGATGGTCGGATGTCGGGTTTTAGAGGGACAATAAGTCAATTCATTGTTAGCAGAGCATTATCTAAAATCTTGGTGAAAAGTCTCTAATTTTTTTTTTCATGTATGATCACCGTTTGGCATTGAAGAGACTTATTTATCGTTGAGGGGAGCTATGACGGACTGCTCTCCAATCACCACAAGCTACATAGGATGTACCACTTTGACCTTCCTACCACTTCACACCCTCTCTCGAATCAGTGAGCGAACCTGAAATCCAGCCTCTTCATGCCCTCATCACTCGTGTGGAGCACGTAATTCTCCTGCTCCTCCGCGGTCATCGCATTCCACTTCCTGTCACGGATCTTGTTGCGCCAGATGTAGAACGCCTTGACAAAGTAGAAGAGGAAAACGTTCCAGATGCAGATACCGAGGAGGATGCGGTTTCCACGGCGGTACAGGGGCTTGTCGTCCTCGCGGTAAATGTTGGACGCGATAATGTTGCCCGACTGCACCGTCATGTTGTACAAGGCGGCACTCACGGCGCGCGTGCGCACCGAGTTGCTGTTCTTGGCATTCCAAGCGACCAGGATGGCATGGCAGTACGGGTAGCTCACGAGGCCCGTCAGGACGGCATAGCGCGCCCAGGGGTTGGCGTCGCCCGGCATGGCGATGAGCGCGACCAACCAGGGAAAGATCCAAATGTTCGAGCTCGACGACACGATGGATCGCTCGTTGAACTTTCTCGAGACCCAGGTGACGAGGAGAAGCTGGAACGCGAACAGGACCTGCGAAGGCATGACCAAGAGGTTCGCTTGGAACGTCGAGAAGCCCAGCTGGCGGAGGACGAAGGCCAGGTAGGTGTTGGGCGGGGCGGGCGGAATGTAGTTCATGAAGCCAACGAGGTAGAGAGGCCACTGCTCCCAGTCCTTGAGCGTCTTCCACAAGAGCTTGAAGCCGACGCCCTCTCTGTTGTTCATGTCGCCCTTGCTGGGATCATCGCGCAGCAGGCGGTTGACCAGAATCTTCTCCTCGTGGTCGCTGAACCAACCATCCTTGCCGCGGAACCAATTCTTGGTCTGGCAGGGGCCTGGTGGCATCAAACCCCACGATAGGACGCCCACGACCATGGTGATGAGACCCTCGATCATGAAAAGCCACTGCCAACCGGCCCAACCGGCGATTCCGGCCATTTGTAGCACGCCGGCGGCAATGAGGGAGCCGATGATGTTGACAATCATGAGCGCTGTCCAGAACCAGCTGAGGCGGATCGGAAGCTCGTTCGACTTGTAAAAGTAGGTCAGGTATAGAACCGTGTCTCTGGAGGCCGTGTTAGCGTCAATGCCGTAGGTGGTGATCATGAGATCAACGTACGGGATGAAGCCGCCCATGAGGAGACCAAGGATGGCCCGAATGGCGAAAAACGCTGCCTTTGTGGTGATAAAAGCTTGACAAGCCGAGGCGATGGACCATGCCGTGATGAGGAATGGAATCCACACATCCGCACCAAGCTTCTTGCTGACCAGGCCGCTGGGGAGCTCGGCTGCGAGAAAGGAGATCAGGAAGATCTGATTAGTTAGTCGAAGAGTCCGGCTGGGCAAGAATGTAGGACACGACGTACCGTCTGACCGTAGTTGAAATCATTGGTGTCCATTGAGAGATCTTCCAACAGAGTATCACTGATGGCGCGGTTCACGTTCCTGCGATTCAGGTCGAGAGCGCAGAACATAAGCCATGCCCAGGTCATGATTCTCTTGTCCACCTAGTCCACGTCAGCCTACAGCATCCACGTATCCGATCAACTGGGTCACGTACTTTGCGGACCAACTTCTTCTCCTCCTGGGCGTCCCAGTGAAAGTCAGGATCGAACCTGTGGCGGTTCTCATATCCAGCCTTTTCGTACTTGATGCGCCAGTACTCGGCCACAGAAGGGTCGGAAAAGGCATGGTCTCTCGTCGAACCGAAATGACCCTCCTGGCTAGACGTTTCGGATGACGTCCGCTCAGAAGATGGTACGCCTTTGTCCGTAGACGAGCCATGACTCGCAAACCTTGAGTCTGGATGAATCTCCTGGGTCACGGCTTTTTCTGGCATGTTGAAGTGTTTCCAATAAGAAGAGAGTGAAAGTGTGCCTTTCAGTCACGATAGAGACAGAGCTGTTCAGACATGATCTGTGCAACCGTTGCCGGCCCCGTCACTTTATAAGTTCCTCCAAGCCTCCGAGCGTTGTCTTTGAGAGCGACCTGTTCGACTCTGCGATCCGATCAGCCAACTCGAGAGGAGCCTGCATAGCGATGGGGCTTATCGGTGGTGCAATGGTATGGCGTGATGGCGATTGCCTCCTCAGGAGCCAGGAGTACAGTCACTATATGCGTGTAGGGGCTGCCGTACGTAGACCATTTGGCTACCATTATTGTCGAGGCTGCATAGAAAGAGTGGAGGTTCGTCCTTGGCTTAAAGCTGGCCAGTGTCGGCAATAACATAGCCGTCCGGGTTATCGGGGCTGGAGAGTGCCATGGCGGGGTTTCGGGCCAAGTACATCATTGTCAAGGATAGATTCGCCATCCGATACAAGAGTGGCTGCCACCAGTTTATCCCAGGGGAAGCTGTGCTGACCAGTCTGGGTGCAGACAGCATCGCCTGTCCAACAACTGTTCAAATACGCATGTGCACATGTAGTTAGAAACATGAATCCAGCCGCTTTTACAAGGAATCATTTCCTGGAACCTCACCACTGCAACCTTGTGCTTGATTCCAGGTGTCTGCGAGGACTACATGCATGAGCGCGATCACCTCGGAATGCGCCAGCATTGCGTGACCGCCATGTCTCGCCCGGAAGAATAGCGTGGCGACTGGGGCCCTGCATCGGGCTTACAATTCCCTGTAGGCCCCAGAAAGCCATACATAATTGGTCGCCACGCCCAATGCAACTTATCCCCCACGAATTGCACCATCATGTCGCACATATCTGGGCGTGGTCCCCCATGCTACCCCGACTCAGAGCTGCCGAGCCCGGCGTCATGTGGGGCAACGTGAGGCCGGACCCGGGCCCGGACCCCCGCAGCTCCGGCCGCCGAGTGCCCCACCGAGCGGACGCTCACCGCTCTCCAATCTCAGCGCGGCAGAAAAAAAATCTGGATGGATTTTCTGGTGCCAGCCACCCCACACATCAGATACTGTGTTTCCCATTGAATCGCTGTCTGCCACAGTCCATCCACGACTACCATGGCACCCTCAAAGGAACTTGTCGCCGTCGGCGAGCAGTCGGTCGTCAAGATTGACCTCGACCAGGTTTGTGGCTCCCCTCCCGCGGCTTGATGCCATGGCTCCCAGATAAACTGACAATGCTCCTCCTCAAGACCCTGAAAGCGTCAAAGGCGCTGCTCTCGCACATCAAGAAGGCCTCGCAGCAAAAGGCGGCCGAATCCACCAAGCGCAACCTGCTCGACGACGAAGCTGGCGATGCGGAGGCCCAAGAGTCCCCCATCTGGCTCACCCTGACCACCAAGCGCCATGTTGTCGACAAGCCGCGCCTGCAGCCTGGCAAGATCACGCTGCCTCATCCGCTCCACACGGACGAGACGACCACCATCTGCCTCATCACCGCGGATCCCCAGCGTGCGTACAAGGACATTGTCGACAGCGACGATTTCCCCCAGGACCTGCGCAAGAGGATCACGCGGGTCATCGACGTCACCAAGCTCAAGGCAAAGTTCAGCCAGTACGAGGCCCAGAGGAAGCTCTACTCGGAGCACGACATTTTCCTCGCGGACGACCGCATCATCACCCGCATCCCCAAGGTGCTCGGCAAGACCTTTTTCAAGACCCAGCTGAAGCGCCCCATCCCCGTCATCCTGCAGCCCAAGGGCGCCAAGGTCGCCGGCAAGCGCAAGCGTCCCAGCAAGGAGGAGGGCCAGGTCAACGCGGCCTCGCCGGCGCTGATTGCCAAGGAGATTACCCGCGCCATCGGCTCGGCCCTCGTGAGCCTGTCGCCCAGCACCAACACGGCCGTTAAGATTGGCTACTCGGGCATGACGGCGGAGCAAATCGCCGACAATGTCGACGCCGTCGCGACGGCGCTGGTGGAGAAGTGGGTGCCGCAGAAGTGGCGCAACGTCCGCAGCATATACATCAAGGGCCCCGAGTCGGCGGCCCTGCCCATCTGGATGACGGACGAGCTGTGGCTCGACGAGAAGGACGTCGTCGCCAACGGGCCTGAGCAGGTGGAGGGCGGCACGGAGAAGGCGAATGTCGGCAAGAAGAGGAAGACCCTCAAGGACGAGCCCGAGGCACCCGCAGCCAAGAAGACCAAAAAGGCCAAGCAGGACGTCACGGTTGCGGGCGACGACGACAAGCTGGACGCGCAGATTGCGGAGCGCAAGTCGTCATTAAGGAAGCAGAAGGCCGCCGCGAAAAAGTCCGTCGATTAAACTGGACACGTTGGGCAGCGAATCAAGAGTCATCAAGACGGCGTTCAAGGCGTTTGGCAGATATGGGAGCATTACAGTAGATGATCACCCCATGTGTTGAATTGAATGTTGGTTCTTCTATGCAAAATCCAACCAGTTGTCTATTACAACTCGTCCAGCAGAGTCTCGCGCGTCTCCGCCTTGAAGGTGCGGCCGTATGGACCATAAAAGTCCAACATGGTCTCGTTGAGGGCCTCTTCTGTGATTTGCATGTGATCGCCATCAATCGTCCTGAAGCGCAGGCCACCCTTCTCGTCCAGCTTCTTCAAGCCGAGCCAGTCCTCCTTGTACATCTGGCGCTTCCGCAGGGGGATGACCTCGGTGCCGTTGACCTCGTCGAACCAGCCCGTCTCCTTGGGCACCACAGTCGTATCTTCACTAAAGAGGTACATGACAAAGTTGCTGAGGTTGGCAATCCGCTCGGCGTACTTGTCGTTCTTCTCCGCCCGCTCATTGTTGATGTCAGCCAGGTAGTTGGACCCGTCCAGGTAGGTCTGGTAGTCGGCCGGGTCGCGAAAGTACTGCGCGGGCACCAGACGGCTCTGGACAAAGGCGCCAAACGTGTTGAAGCGGAGCAGGGCCATGGCCCCTTTGCACAGCCAGTCCGTGCTTCCGCAGGCCTTGAACTCTACGATGCCATTGTGCTGGCTGCCGTACGTGACGAGGCTGCGCACCGGCGGGTTGTTGCACCGCTCGACGTAGCCTCGGAGGAACTGGCCTCCCTGTGAGAAGCCGAGCGCGTCAATGGCGGGCGCGGTCGAGAGGATCGGATGGCTGGCGAGGGCCTCGCAGACCGTCTCGAGCTGGCTCGTCACGTTGCCGAAGAAGGTCGCGGAGCGGTCGGAATTCGCGTCGTCGCCGAGGGACACAATGTGGACAAATGTGCCCGGGTTGATGGTCTCGGCCAGCGCAGCCACTTGCTGGATGCCTTCGCCGTCAAAGCTGTCGCCCAGGCCATGCCAGATGACGAGCGGGAGCGGGGTGTCGTCCAGATCATCTGAGGCTCGCGACAGGCCAGCGGCCAAGAGCAGCGATGAAATGATGGCCTTTGGGTGCATTGCTGGTGTACTGAAGGCAGTGCAGGTTGCGGGAGCTATGTTGACGTTGGGGCCGCTGACGTGGGAAGGCGCGTAGTGCTGGATGGGCTTGGGCTACCCTAGAGAGCAGATGCACCTCACAGAGGACATGATCGTCTTTCCACTCTATCTGGGAGACCACTAAAAACCTTCTATAATGGTGTGCAGATTTCAGGATACAGTCATACATGGTACCCTAACATTCGACTTGAAGACGTTGAGCAAACTTCACGGTGTTGACCCAATTCCTGTCACCAGTCAAGAGGTTTTTCAACACCAGTGTGGATTCGAAGCATAAGGCACTCTTCCAAGCCATGATCCGAGTAAAAACTCCGTGGGCTTTTTGATTGTTTTCATATCAGGTCCTCATTTATACTTCCGAAAGATCTCTTCCATCTTATTGTCCGACTCATGGAATTACACGCACCTTATGGGGCAACACAGCGGAGGATGGAAGACGCCTATCACGTGACGCAATCAGACCAGGCCGACCCACAAGATAAGATACCCTGCCAAGCATCGCGACTGCCAACAGCGCTGATCCATATCACCAAGCCAAACACAACGCCTTTTTCACACATCAACCGCAGCCATGGCCGAAGCCGCAGGGGGAATCGACCGCAAGGCGGACGAGCGCATGGAATTCTCCACGTCCAAGGAGGTTACGGTCCACCCGACGTTTGAGTCCATGTCGCTGAAGGGTACGTCACTGCGAAAAAAAAAAAAATCATCGAGCCTCGACAAGCACATGGATTGACCCTTGCCCAGAGAACCTCCTTCGCGGGATCTACGCCTATGGCTACGAATCACCCTCGGCCGTTCAGTCGCGCGCCATTGTCCAAGTCTGCAAGGGCCGCGACACCATTGCCCAGGCGCAGTCTGGTACCGGCAAGACGGCGACCTTCTCGATCAGCATGCTTCAGGTCATCGATACGGCCGTCCGCGAAACCCAAGCGCTCGTCCTCTCCCCGACGCGCGAGCTGGCGACGCAGATCCAGTCCGTCGTGATGGCGCTGGGCGACTACATGAACGTGCAGTGCCACGCTTGCATCGGCGGCACCAACGTGGGCGAAGACATCAGGAAACTCGACTACGGCCAGCACATTGTGTCAGGGACGCCTGGACGCGTGGCGGACATGATTAGGAGGCGCCATCTGCGCACGAGGCATATCAAGATGCTGGTGCTGGACGAGGCCGACGAGCTGCTCAACAAGGGTTTCCGAGAGCAGATTTACGATGTGTACCGCTATCTGCCGCCCGCAACGCAGGTGGTCGTGGTCAGCGCCACGCTGCCGTACGATGTGCTCGACATGACGACCAAGTTCATGACGGACCCCGTGCGCATCCTCGTCAAGCGTGACGAGCTGACCCTCGAGGGTCTCAAGCAGTACTTTATCGCCGTCGAGAAGGAGGACTGGAAGTTTGACACGCTCTGCGACCTCTACGACACCCTGACCATCACGCAGGCCGTCATCTTCTGCAACACGCGGCGCAAGGTCGACTGGCTCACCGACAAGATGCGCGAGGCCAACTTTACCGTCAGCAGCATGCACGGCGACATGCCCCAGAAGGAGCGCGACAGCATCATGCAGGACTTTCGCCAGGGCAACAGCCGCGTGCTCATCTCGACGGACGTGTGGGCGCGTGGCATCGACGTGCAGCAGGTCAGCCTCGTCATCAACTATGACCTGCCGAGCAACCGTGAGAACTACATCCACCGTATCGGCCGAAGCGGCCGTTTCGGGCGCAAAGGTGTCGCGATCAACTTTGTCACCACGGAGGACGTGCGTATCCTGCGCGATATTGAGTGTAAGTTGGACACATGTGGCGTGGGCTGACCGGGGCACGACTGACGCGCTACCCTAGTGTACTACTCGACACAGATTGATGAGATGCCCATGAACGTGGCCGATCTGATTTCATAATGAACAAGCGAGCCGGCTCAGCCACACGGGGCCTTTAGCAGAGAACAGGACAAGCGACGGCGTCGCGAGACGAGCACGCCGAGGCAGGGAAACACAGAGTGGAGGAAAGGGGCCGTGAACCTGCACCGGTGAGTCCATGCTCTACGCTGGCGGTCGTCGATGCCGTGACTGACGCGAATTGTGACGACAGGACAAGTCAAGTACAGACGTTGTGGTTCACGGTGTATCTTGCCGCAAAGAAGACAAGACAGACTGTTTTCTACCAATATGATGAATTACCAAGGACACGTGTCTGGCCATCGACTGCTTTGCATTGAATGACGTGACTGCATCTTCCCGTCCATCAACATGGACTCTTGAACGACGGCCGTGACGAATACTCAAAAGACAGTCTGCGACACAACTGAAAGCGCCGCGGCACGTTTTGCACAAGTGCTTATTCTACAGGACACGAATTGCCCGAAAAGGTGACATCGGACAAATTCTAACCTTCAAGACTAGCGTGATCCTTCTCCTGCTAGCTTGCATCATTAGCCGGCCACCTCACGCCACCTCGCACAGCTACGACGCTCGTCATCTGCAGCAACGCCGCAGCGGAATCCATTCCAGGCTGCCAACGGGAAAAGGCGATCAGCAGAGATATTAGGCCGCGGGCGGCATGTAACGCCGATCGCTCCCCTCACCATCAAGGTTCTTGGCCTCAAGTTGGGGGCGAACTCAGCTCTCGCCCTACAAGCCGCATGTGGTGTGCGCTGCGCGAGCCCCCATGCTGGCATTGCCTGGTTTTGTCTGTCTTCATCAAGCTGCATGCGCGCCAGCCTGCGTGCATCGTGAGTGCGGAAGCGGCATAGGCAGCGGCAGGGGCCCCTACCTACTACGCTCTGTGTCCGGTCCTTTTGGGTGCTCATCCAAGGCAGAAAACGGTCGCAAACCGGTTGACGTAGCATTCGTCCACGCACACGCCCCCCCAGTGCCTACGTACGTGGTATTGCACCCTGCCAGACGTGCAGCATGTTGTCGTCCAGCAACAAGGGGGCGTATGCGTCCAGATGCGTGACGCACGCGCGGCTGGGAAAGAAGGCCTCGCAGCGGCCAGATAGGTACGTCAAGGGCGCGCACATGAAACGAGGCAGAGTAGATCAGTGGCAAGGAAGAAGGGCGGAGGCTCCTCCCACGCGTGCCCAATTGCCGCAGCCGACTGCCTCTTTGGCCCTCAGCTTCCTGTTCAGGTCCATGTTCGCACGCTGTTCGACGGGCCGACGACTAGGCCAAGGGTCTGCTCTTCACCCGTGGCCAAGCTCATCTGCATGCATGGGAAACTCATGGCGTAGTATTAACAAACGAGACATTACAGTCTATGTATCAACAAGCAGATGCAGAGGAGAGTGGCTCATCCTCATGGATATCAAGTAGTACACCATACAAAACAAGCAAGTCAACCAGTACGCTCGCTCTTCATCCCATCCCAGCGCCCGCAAAGGGCCTGCCAAGAGTGTTCTTCACATTCCAAAGACGGCCTTTCTGATGGCGGGCCAGTCGAGACGACCCCAGACACCACGCTGCTGCGCTCGCCTCTTCTCGGCCGCGTCCGCTTCCAGTGCATACCCCTCCTCGCGGACATTGTGCTCGCCCACAATGGCGAGGAAGACGTCCTCTAGCGTCGTTGGGCTGACCGCGTGGTGCTCGATGCCGAGGACGTCCTTGTGCTCCTCCAGGAGCACGACCAGCTGCCCAATGGCGCTGGCAGAAGTCTGCTGCGCCGTGTTGGTAGATCGCTCGAGGACGGCCCGCGCGGGCACGCGGAACCGCAACTGGCCATGGTACGTTTCGGGCTCGATCTGCGCTGCGGGGAGCAGGTGCTGCACCCATGCGCGCATGCGGTCCATCTCCTCCGCGGTGGAGTACGGGGCGGTGCGGGCGACGAGGTGGGCGTAGAGACTGTCGCCGAAGCGCTGGCGCAGGGTGTCGACCTCGCCTACGGCGAGCATGCGCTGGGCGAGGATGCCCGCGCGGCTGGCCAGGGCGTCAGCCTCCTCCATGCTGTGCGTGGTGAGGAGGATCGAGCGGCCGGGGACGATCGACTCGAGGGTGCGCCACATGATGCGCTTGGCGGCGGCATCCAAGCCCGAGGAGGGCTCGTCAAGGAGGATGACGGAGGGGTTGCCCGTCAGGGCGATGCCCAGGCTGAGCTTGCGCTTGTTGCCGCCCGAGAGATGGGGCGCCATGGTGTGCTGGAAGGCCTCGAGGCCCACGGCGCGGACGACGGCCTGCACCTGGCGCTCGACATCCTGGATGCCGCGGAGGCGCGCGTAGTGGCGCAGGTGCGCGAGCACCGTCATGTTGTCGAGGGCGTCGAACTGGGGGCAGACGCCCAGGTTGGACCGGGCCAGGGCGCGCTGCTGGGTCACCGAGATCTTCTCCACAAAGACGTCGCCGCCTCCGGTGCTCGGTGCCATGTCGCCGCGGATCAGGGAGATGGTGGTGGACTTGCCGGCGCCGTTGGGGCCCAGGAGCGCAAACACCTCGCCGTGCTGGACGCCAAAGGTGACATTGTCCACGGCCGTGTGCTTTCCAAACACCTTGACGAGGTTCTTGACCTGTAGGCCGTCTTGGTTGTCGTCGGCGTAGACGCGGTTGGCCTCGCCCGCGACCTCGGCGTCGTCCAAGTCTGGGCGGTACGACGGCTGTGTCGTGTTTCTTTTGTTGCTCTTCATGAAGCTAGGGAGCTTGTTGCCTGAGTCGTTCCATAGAATGAATCCAAATAGGAGGAGGACCTGAACGACGAGGTACAAGATCGGGGCGCCGTAGGCGTTCATGTCCGCGGGGAAGCTGTAGAGCTGGTCGCCGTCGCAGGTGGTGGCGAGCAGGTTCAGGCCGACCATGAGGGCGCGGAAGAGCGAGCCGTTGGGGAAGACGGCAGCGATGGTGTAGTGGGCGATGAGAATGTTGCGCTCTGTCTGCTGGACGGGGCTGAAGGAGATGATGAAGAGGTAGGCGATGAGGTAGATGCCAAAGCCGAGCGTGTTGTGCACGAGGATGGCGGAGAAGGTGGCGAGCTGGCTCGCCATGAACAGGGACCACACGTAGGCGAGCAGGATGGCAGCGAGCCCGTAGAGGAGGAAGATGGGGAAGAGGATGCCGCCGTGGTACCACACGTCCGACGAGGCCACGAAGATGATGGCCGCGGCGATAAAGGCCACCGCGAAGATGGAGTAGTCGAAGAGCACGTGCGAGAGCCAGAGGGCGAGCGAGCGGACGCCGCTCGAGTACTGCAGGCTGCGGACGTTTGTTCTGCGCTCGACGTTGGGGTAGAAGCCGAAGAAGGCGGGCGCGATGCCGCAGGCAATGGTGAAGATGGCGGCGGCGATGAGGAGGTCAGTGGTGACCCCTGGCACGCTGCTGTCGAAGGGCCTGTATTCTGTGGCGATGCGGACGTTGGACTGGAGGGTGTTGAGCAGGTTCTGGACAAGGACGGCCGTGTACACGGACGTGCCGCCGTCCGCACGGTAGGCAATGGTCGGCTCCTGGTCGGGGGACCCGAGCCAGAGACCACCGGGATTTACCCTCTGGCGGTTGTCTTCGATGTAGCGTTGCAGATCGGCAAAGGAGTCGCGCAGCGTAATGTCCACGCTGCTGCCAGCGGGGGCACCCGTGGTGTTGAGCAGACCGTCCGCGCTCCCGCCGGATGGAAAGTCGTCTCGTGGGCCGGCGGCGAGGAGGACACTGTCCAAGATGTCTTGCCATTGCTGGCCACTGTTGGCGTTGGACTGCTCCGTGGGCGAGCAGCCAACCTGCGCCTCGCCACGGAGGAAGACTTGGACGACGGCCGCCGTGATGAGGGGGATGAGGAGTGCCGCGACGTAGGGGATCCAGTTTGTCTGGAGCAGCGTGAAGCGCTTCCTGACTAAGACACTGGTCTGCTTCATGACGCCCGTCTGCGTGCCGGCCATGAGCCCGAGGCCAGGACGAGGGGCTTTTTCGCGTGCGTGGTCGTCGCCCGAGATGTCCGAGGAGGCCCTTGGGGAGCGACCGTGCCTTGGCCTTCGGCAGTCGCCTGTCTCGTGCCGCACCTCGTCGGCCACCGCCAGGAAGACATCCTCTATGGTCGGGCTGGACATGCGGTACTCCAAGCCGGCGCCGTCGAGTGCGCGGATCACATCGGCCGCGACCCTGGACGAGGGCGCTGTGTAGACAATGTTGGTGGGCGTGATGTGGCAGGGGACGCCTGGCATAGAAGGTGGGTTGCGGACGTTCTTGGCGTGGAGGACGTGTACGCGGTAGCCGGCGCCGAGACGATGCTTGAGCTCGACGGGCGAGCCGTGGGCGCGCAGGGAACCCCTGGAGAGGATGGCAATGTCGTCGGAGAGGAGGTCGGCCTCGTCAAGGAAGTGGGTGGTGAGGATGATGGTCCTTCGGCCGCGCTCGGCGAGGAGAATGTCCCAGATTTTGCGGCGCGACAGGGGGTCGATGCCCGAGGAGACCTCGTCGACGCAGCAGAGGCCGCTGTCGCCCGTGAGCATCATGCCGAGCTGGAGCTTGCGCTTCTGGCCACCCGAGAGGGTGTGCACCTGCGCCTTGGTCTTCTGCCGCAGGCCAATGGTCGTCGCGAGCTGGAGCAGCTCGTCGGCCGAGGCGACCTTGTCGGCAGGCGACTTGAGGCGGTTGAAGAGGCGCAGGTGCTCGAGAACCGTGAGCTCGTCCCAGAGAACGTTCTTTTGGGGGGCGACGCCAATGCCCCGCGAGGCGTCAATGGACACGCTGCCCTGGTTGAAGCGGTGCAGGCCAGCGACGGCGTCGAGGGTGGTGGACTTGCCGCTGCCGTTGGCGCCCAGCAAGGCCACAATCTGGCCGCGCGGGACGGTCAGGGTGAGGTTGTCGACGGCCACCGTCGGGGCGCGCGGCTTGACGATGAAGGACAGGAGGCGGCGCAGGAGGCTGGGCCGGTACACCTTTGTCAGACCCGAGATGACCACGGCGTCCTGCATGGGCGTCTCGTCTGGTCCGCCCTTGTAGACGTGGCGGCTGTCGGCTGCGACGCCGTGGATGGCGCGCTCCAGAAAGGCAGCAAGGACGGGGTACACGAAAAAGTGGACGCCGGCCAGGACAAAGTGCGCCACGCCAGGGAGGGACGAGTTGGTGCCGGGGGGCGTCTGGACGAGGTTGGTGGCCAGGCCGTCACGCTCAAACTTGGCCACCTGGATGAACATGAAGATGATGTTGCACGGGGCGAACAGGGCGCTCAAGACGGCCACGGCGGCCGTGGGCGGATCGGGGAGCGCCTGGGCCAGGACAGACAGGAGGAGAAAGACGATGCTGTTGAAGGCGCCCGACAGCTGGGCCTTTTTGAAGAAGGTTCCGCCCATGATGCTGAGGCTGGTGACGGACAGGCCGGCGAGGAGGAAGAAGACCATGACGATGCCAATGTTAGTCTGCCGCCAGATCATCATGCGGATGATGACGCCGGCGGCGACCCAGCCAGGGAGGTAGGCAAAGGTGTACGAGTAGAGGAAGGACAGCATGCGTGCGAGCTGGGCCTCGGAGGCGTAGTTTGTGGGCATCATGGCGTCGATGAGCTGCGAGAGGCCCTTTTCGCGCTCGGTAGCGATGGAGCCGGGCAGGCGGTACACGAGGCCGTAGAAGGTGAGGATGAGGGCGACGCTGAGGTACTGGGTGAAGCTGTTCTGGTACCGTCTGCGGACGCCCTCCTCGCGCTCCTCCTCCGTCTCGTCGGTAAAGGCGTACTCGGCGGCGCGTCCCAGCTCGCGGGCTTCTGCGTCTGTGGTGCGGACAATGGCCGCGTCGACAGCGCGCTGCAGGGGCAGCATGTAGATCTGGGCGTCATTGTCGTCGCGGTTGACTTGGACTTGGCGTCCCAGAGCAAGATCGCCGCGGAGCGTGTAGTTCCAGGTCCCACCCTCGCCCTGGTCGGGCGACGAGTGGAAGATGACGGCACCGAAGCAGTTGGACGCGCCCTGGAAGGAAGACTTGCATATCTCGTTGACGGCGTCGGGCGACGCGCGACGCTCGGCCGTCTTGCCCGCGGCCTCGACGTCGCGGACGAGGTCGTTGATGACCGCGTCAACGTCGCCGCCGGTCAGGTTATTGTCGATGAAGAGGACCGTGTTGCGCGAGCCGTCAGCCGCGCCCAGCGCGTCGCCCAGGGCCATGATGGGGCGCGGCGCGGCAATGCCATAGTCGTCCTGGGGGTTGTTGACATTGCGCATCACACCGAGGTAGACGGCGAGGATGACGGGCAGGATGACGGCCGTGTACAGGGTCGCCACGGCGTGTCGCTGGTACAGGATGATGGCGTTCTTGGTAGAGAGCGTGCTCACCTTGCTCCAGAGGGAGCCCCGGGAGCGTGGCGCCATGGTGCCTCGATGCGGCGGCCCACGGCCTGGATTTTGATGTTTTTTCTTCGTATCAGCAGTCTCGATGGCCGTGTGCCAGGGGCGAAGCGCGTTCGCGAGGTATGTCTGCGTGTCTGAGATGGTCTGTCTGCTGGCGGGATGCGGAGAGTAAGGAGAGAAGGAGAGTGCCAGGCATTCAATCAAGCCAGCCACGTCGAGAGCGAGGCTGTCACCCGACTTTGAGGAATGCTGTACGTGTACGTCAACGCATCTCATCTCATCCCCTGGCGAGGACCTGTCTGCCTCACAGGCCCATGAAACCAAAATCGTCCCCAGGGCGTTGGTTCGTTCGTTCCCTGACGTGTCGCCGCCTGCTTCAGTGCTCTTGCCGTGGGGGCGATGACGATGGCGGCAGCCTAGGCTGCAGCCAGAGGGAAGGCACGATTGGCTGCGCCGTACGAATTCGACTGCAACAGGCAAGGTCACTGCGGATCCCGGCGCCCAACGGTGCTTCTTTTTGCGTGTCGCAGCACTAATCTAGCCCACTGCACTGGCTGTAGGCCCCCCCAGCGGCAATGGCTGGCTGTCAAGCAATCTCGCCCACAGCGCCACAACCTTAATTCTTCAAGCGGCTATAAATCCCCTATGCCCCGCAAACCGCGCTCTTCTAGCGGCAAGCTTGCACATGTTCCAACACTGTCGCTCACGCTGTCATCAGCGAGCACGAGGTGGGATAAGTGTACAAAATGGGCTTGTCGCACACTTTTACGAAAGCAAACGCCCTCCACCAGGTCATCACTCAACCTGATGTGCAATTTCGCTCATGGCTGTGCAGTGGAGCAGATGAGATGGGGGGGGGGGCTGGTGTGGCCAAACCGTGCCACCAACACGCATCTTGTGTGACGACGCAGCGGCTCATCAGTCGTCAGGCCGTACATGCATGCACAGAGCCTCCTCAGCCCTGGCCCCCAAGGTGAGATTGCGAGGATACGAGGCTCCGAGGTAGGCAATGATGCGGGCAATCGACATGCCCTTCGCAGTGCGAGGGCGGTGCTCTTATACGACTGGCAGCCTGGCTTCATGTCAGCTGTGGATCCATATCTCGCACGGTCAGGCCACCGGCTGCTTCATTACTGCAGGTGGACATTGTGTGGTCCATTCTGCTCCGGTCCGTCGGTCCTGGCCACTCATCAGTGAATCTGCTCACCCTAGAGACGGGGACGATATCGTCCGGACGTGATGTCCGGTCCTGTCGTGGCTAAGGTATGACTGGAGCCCAGCCGTACGAATGGCTACCCTACACCACCATTCTTCCTTTTGACTACCGACCTCGTGCTTCCATCTTGTCCGCGAGACAGACAGAGCGCGGCACATGGAGACATCCGGCACGTTCATTTCCCGACATGGCAACACTTGCTACCGCCCGACGGTCTGCGGTCGTTGGTTGTTAGGTCACGCTGACGTCTTGCGAGTTGAGTGCTCTCAACCTGGATACGCGGGAGCCGTCTCGCTCTGCTACAAGCACATCCCAACTCCTCCCAACCAGCAAACCCAACACGAGGGCCAATGCTATCGCCAGTTGGGCGTAAACCATGCCGGACACAGTTCGAAGGATCACATATGCCACACATATACGGCCCTAGACCAGGGGACCTTGGATCGCTCCTGTTGATCATGCAATCGATCGGCGATGAAAGGGGTCCGACCCGACGCTGTTGAGGCGAAATGGCTGCCGGTGCCACGTGCAGCGGCAGATCTAGGAAAACAACTCGACAAGCGCGATCCTTTGTTGTGGGGACGACGAGCGTCTGGATAGCCTCGCGCGACTGCACACGCAGAGAAGAGTCCATCGCTGCTGGGCGCTCCGCCTCACGACGCGCTCCAAGCGACTGACGTGCATCACGAGGGCAGCGCGCCTTTCTCGCGCCGTGTACGGAGGACTGTCATCACCTGACCACCAGTCGCCGGTGCATTCGGCGCCCGCAACGGAGCAGCCTGCGTTGCAGCGAAGCTGGACGGGGGCGCGCTGTCTTGCGAACTGGTGCTAGCGTGTTCCTTCAGGGGGTGGCCTCGCAGGAGCGCCAAGAGGGCCGCCGGTAGTGAGTGGCACAGCTGTGGAGCGCAGATCGTCGTCGTCGTCATTCTTGGCGGCACCAACTCGCCCCCATCAGGCGTCTCAGCAGCCATGACGGACGCAATCAGGAGCCAGGAGCCAGGACTCGGGACGCACGGGAACGATCGTCGAGAACAATGCCAAACTCCAAAAGTCCCTGTGATTTTGGGGACACGGCTAGTACTAACTTAGTGTTGCCCTACGAGGCTGCTCTGCGCCTCTGGCCACTGGTGAGACCGCCATCGACCACATGCAGTCCGATCCCTCGGCTCCTGCCCTACATGCTGCACATGTGTGTCTCAGTGCATTGATGACCCTAGCTTCGATGAGGCGTTGGCTAGTCAGTCACGACAATAGCAAAGATGAGCGACAGGCGGCAGATGCAAATCGTTCCTACAGTACTACGTACGTAGTCAGGGTCCTCTGTCTGTCCGGCAAGCCTGGCAAGTGGGGGACGGGCAGGATCCCAGGAGATGGGTCGAACATCTCCTGCAACGACAGCGATAGTTGCTTGGTAGATCTCTACGGATGCGTGTTGGGACGCGCCAACAGGGCGTACGCCCCCAGAAAAGCATCTGGACAGAGGACTGGAGGCTGGATGGACTCTGGTACGGGCAGACAAAGCACGCCCAGCCCAGCTCAGCACGGAGCCGTTTTCTCACGGGCCTATCAAGTACACCAGCACTGGGAGACACATGTGAGAGCACGCAGCCCATGTTCGCTCGCACGTCACAGACGTTGTCGTCTGGATAGGTCCCTCCCCTGGTGCAGGGGGCTGCCAACGTTGAGACAGACAGACAGACGCGGCAGCGAGATGCTTCATGCTGGCGCAGCCCTTTTTCCTCGCCACGCAAAATTCTGAGACGGCGCCTCGGGTCGTCCGGGGTCAACATCGCGTCGAGTCGAGCACAAGGGGCGCCGTGCCAGTCCGTCGGTTGCTGACCATGGTGGTGGCATGGTCTTGGCCTTGGTCTGTGCGTGTGGACAGTCGCAGTGGACGCGCCAGATACTGTACCTGCCCGTACGTACAGCAGGACATTGACCGCGATGCCGCCGACAGACGCAACGACAGGGCGTCCTTGGCCCTTTCCTCTTGCCAGCGCAGTCTTGGATAAATGCGCGACGACATGGCGGGACGCCCAGGGCAGGCCGCTCGCTCCGTAGCTTCCGCTCCACTCCGCTCGCTCGCCTGCGTACTGTACGTATGTATGTACAGTAGTATTCCGCAATCTGCATGGATCAGCAGCATCCCATCTCATACATACGTACAGCATCTGGCCGTCGAAGAATGGACCAACCACGGGGACACGCCAAGGCGGCGAGAGCCCCAGGTCATCAAAGGGACCTGAGGCCCTTGCCAACGCGCAGCTGCCTGGCGCGCGCACGGGCACTGGCGGAGTCGACAGGCGGCACTTGCATGTCCGAGGATGCTGACGGGTCACGGGTGTCCGTCGTCTTCGTACGAGTACGGAAGTCTGCGGTCTGTGCGCCGTGAGCACGCAACACCCGTTCAGGGACGCGCCAGGGATGCCGGATGCTCCTGCGTCCGAAACGATCCCAGAGGCATCTGCAGCAATTCATTATTTAGCGGCGTGCGTATGCAGAGAGGGAGCACCAGCTCGACGGCGAGGAAAAGAGGACCCTGAGTCCCTGACATTGCGCACGTGGACGGCCCTGAGGACGCTACCCAAGGGCGTTGCGTTCCGTTGGTGGGCGGACGTCTCTGGTGGTCGGGAGCGCTGTCGGGCAGAATGCGCGGAACGGTCTAGATTATTGCCAGAACCGTGCATGGAAGCCAATGTACCCATGGAAGACGAAAAAGAAATCTTCAAGAAGCAAGGATGGAAGTGATCATCCCCCCGTGCTGAGTGCCGAGCAGCCCGCTGTCGGTATTTGGTTCCACGACGACAACCTATGATGGAACGACGCCCCATTATCGCCTGGGTTGGCTGTTGCATCCTCGCTTTCGTTGGAAAAGACCCTTCCTGTGCTGGTTAACGGCTGTGCTTCCAAGCTCGTGTCAAAGAAAAGTTCCTTGACCCCTGACTGCGATGGACTGAAGGCCTGTTCCATGCAGAATCATGTCACCGAGTTGGTGCGTTTGGACATCCGTCTTCCGTATGAAGCGTCCCTCCCCCGTCAACAAGATTCGTAGCACGCATACAGTATATCCCTGGTGGCGCCTGGCGTCAGCATCTGAGACGGAGGAGCGAACCCCGACCTTATTGAAATGAATTGTACCGCCATGATAGGTAGCCCTCTGTGCAGGACGCATGTCGGTAAGCAGCCAACCCCACGTCGACTGGCCATCGTCATAAGGAATCCCCTGCGTGTGGCTGTGTACGTGGCAGCCGGCCTGGCTCATGAACAGCTCAGCCTAGTGCGGTCGCGAGTCATTTTGTCCCCTGGCCCGCGCCTCGCTCCACAGGCAAAACAGACGCTATCGCGTTTCGTAACAGGCCAAGGAATGCGCGCCATGCTGGAAAGTCGAGAGAGGAATTCGAAAAGTGTCTGTTTCGGGACGACGGTCCCTCCACCGGCACTTGGTGGAGGGGGAGTATCCGCAATCCATCTTCATCCGACGTCCGTTCGCCGACGATGGCACAACGCGTGTGGGGGATCGCGCTCCTTGCCCCCAAGCGCGTGGCTGCATGCTGTCACAGCAGTGCCGTGGCGTACAGAGCGCCATATACGTACTCATCATGCGGGCTCTGTCTGCTGACGTACGAGCTGCCTAGTCGGTCTGTCTGGCGATGCAAGTCAGCCCAGATCGAACGGCCAGTGCCGAGCGCTTGACGTGGAGGGGGCGGCGAGGCGACGGAGCCACTGCGCACCTACGTACGGACCGTACGACTGCACACTGGCAGAGCATCCATGTTTAATTGTGCGTACAATCAGGAGACCACTGGGATCCTCCGTTGTCTCCGGGCGCCTTTCCAATGGCACCAGTCTGCGTCTGGAGACGGACTCCCTCGCAGAGCATGTCCACACGAGCGATATGCGTCGAAATGCAAAGCGTGGACAGGGATATACGTATTCCAGCGCCGACCGCGGCAGGGATACCGTGGCGGGAGACAAATCGTAGCCCAGCAACAGCCACACGCGCAGCACCTTGGACAATCTTCGCGCCGATCATGCAGGCATGGCGCATGGAAGATTTCGCTTCCATTCGAATTGCTGATTGGCCAGGTCGGCGGCCCGGTGCTGGCGGTTACAGCCTCATTCATTCATTACGAGCGCCCTTGCGACCGTGGACAGCGTTGACACTTGGCAGTCGCTAACACAAAACAGGCAGTGCGCCAGGCCAAGCAATTGCAAATTTGCAACCAGTCCAACCGTGAGCAGGCTGCTGGCCCACTTCGAGGCCTGACAGCTGCGACACCCGGATCACCGTGGTGAGGTGGATCGTGAGCAGACGGTTTGGTTCATCAATCTGCAATGCTGTCCCACTTGACTGCGCCGACCCGACATGGCCACCGCCCCGTTCGTGCGAGCCGAGGCGCTCAATTAGGCCGTGGCGACGGGCTCCCTTTGGGGACATGATGTTGGCCGCTTTCCCTTGTGGTGAAGATTCACGGATCGGCAAAGGCCACGCGGGGAGACCATCGGCCCAACCTTTGGGAATTGGGGGCCCGCCAGCTGTCATCCTCATCCATGCCTGGACCCCAACGATCAGGGGGAGCTTGCCGACCCGGTTGTCACAGGAGTTTCTGGCCCGCCCCCCAAGCTCACAGACAGCAAGCGCCTGGGCGGCAGCCAACGCTGGTACGTACTGTACGTGGATCTGTGATCTTGTCTTGTCTTGCTGGCGCCAGCTCCTGCAGGAACGGGGGTCCGCACACTGGCTGGGGGTCGGGCCAAAATTTTGGAGGGGGGGCGTGGGTGTGGGCAAAATGATTTCCCCAGACAGAATGGCGGCCGGGCGGAAACTAGAAGGGAGGGCAGGATGGGCTGAGGGTAGTTAAGTACGTCGTTCACCTCTTCGTGTAGGGCCGTTGTACTCGTAGACGCGCAGTCGCGCAGCGAGGACGGGACTTTTGCGCTGCCTGTCTAGAGTGAAGGCTGTTGATTTCCTTGGACGATGCGATGCCATGTCGGGCCAACTCGAGTTGCCGGCCCGGGGAATGTGATCATCGCAAAGTTCGCCCTGCACGTCTTTGTACTGTGCTGCCGGCCGCAAATGTCGTGACTTGTGCCTTGCTTTCGAGAACAGTCGTACTGTCGACGGACCGTCGTGGCAAACTGATGGTTTCCCCAGATTCGCCTTGATTAGAGCCAGACTCCACACGACATAGCATCTTGCTCCTCTTTCGTGCTCTGCTCATCAACGTTGGGAAACGCTGGTGCAGGTCTGCGGACATCGTGGCGGGTCAAGATCAAGCCTATTTATCCACGGCGTGCTGCAGAGCTGGCTCTGAGTCTTGCTAATCATACGAGAGGTCCCTCACGTCCTCCACGAGGCAGACACGACATAGGGAATGTGCGCTCTATAATCATGTCATCTCTGCGAGTCTCACCCATGGCAGGAGTCTGCAGGTGTATTGCGCTGCTGTGGGCTGGTTCTCTCTCGCTCTCGCTCTCTCTCTCTCTCTCTCTCTGTGCGTGCGTGCGTGTGTGTGTGTGGCAGCGGCAACGTGACCTCATGCGTGTTGACGCTTTGGCTTGACTTGGCACTTCCAATGCGGCTTGATGCCAGCGATGCATGGTTTGTGCAGCGTGCTGGGTGAGCGAGGCGGCATGCGCCAGGCTCAGATTTGTGCCGGGGCTTCTCATTCGTTACAGAAGATCAAGCCATTCCACTTTCTCCTGAGGATTTGCGGCCTATGCATCCTTCAGCGTCCAGCGCCACCATTCGAGTGCCGGTCGAGATCGTCACTTGCGTTGGCCATGCTATGTCGAGCATGGAGCGAAACACATCCGCAACGAGGGCCACGTGAGGCCGTCTGGAATGGCCATGGTCCCTGGGCCCCGCCAAAGGTGCGTGTGTGTGCCGCTGGACGGTGATCCTTCTCGAGCACAGCATGAACACGTCCCTAGCACGTACGTGCTCTGCTGATTGCGCAAGGATGTCTTGCCGGCACGACTGCTGAGCGAAACAAGTGCGAAACTTGGCCTTCCGGGCGTGCCGTGCCGCATGTCCTCAAACCGTTCGACTGCGTTGATTGTGTGCGCTGCGCTATATCACCAAGGCGCAGGGCAATGGTTCTCTTGGGAACGAAAACCGACATTCGTGTAAATCAGTCTGAGCCATTGCGTTTGGAGAAGGTAGGAGCGCTGATCGGTGGAAATGGACAGGACGCGTCCGTCCTGTAGATCTGCAAGGGTGCCTCTCTCCCAGGCGAATTGAGCATCGGCATATGTACGTGGAGATCCTTCCCTGTTATTCGCACACCGTTGCTCCACCTGCCCTCGACCCCTGCTCGCACTTGCAGAAACCCCCTCACCCCCCCCAAAACTCGTCGGACCAGGCCACGCGAGCCCTACCTGCCCTCTGCTCGCCTGGCTGGCCGCCTGCCTGCCTGCCCGCCTGGCTGCCAGCAGGTAGGGCATGGTGCTACCGTAGCATACCCCTGCAGCATGGAATACGTACGCGCCCAGGAACATTCGGAACCGATGAATGGCATTGCACGTTCATCTGCGACAAGCGCCCAAAGCGTGGGGATGGCTGCACAGTGATACACGTGCGGGAACCGCTCGCTTGGTGATAAAGTACCCATCGCGGCCTGGGGGCTGCCTGTAGCGGACGAGGCAGCAGCTGGCTGGCCGAGCATTGAGCAGGCAGGCATGCGATGCACGCTGGCGGTCTCGCAAAGGATCGTGCCGACAAGCAGACACCATGTCCAGTGAGCGACCAGTCTCCAGTCAGCATGGTGCGGGCGGGCGACGAGTGGCTGAGGCTCAGGCAAGGCAAGAGCGACCACCTACCCACCCCTCCAGGCACTAACTAAGGCTGCTGCACGTCGCTGGATCTCGATCCACACCGCGAGCAGCGGCCCCGATATGCACAATTCAATTCACAAACGCCTTGATCCTTCCCGTCGTCTGCCTGACTGGCATGTGTGGTCGCCGTGAACCCTTTAATGATACCCCGATCCCGCCCTCCCCCATGATACGCACGCACGCAGACTGACTGACCGACCGACCGACGGACAGAAAGACAGACAGACAAACAGACCTGTTGCTCCTACAGTCCACCCTAGCCTTGTCGTCGTGTTCATGCCAGCATGTCATTCACGACTGAGATCTGGACGCCAGATACGACCACGACAAGAATCTCAGGCATGGCAGGGGTCAAGAGGTCCACGTCACCCACGCCGACGCCGCCCTCACGGCAGTCCTCAGGCTCCCGCAAGAGAACGTCGTCTCAGTCAACGACGACGGCAGCATCAACATCCTCCACCAAGACCACCACCTCTTCCTCATCCACCACAAGCATGCCAAGCTCAGCCCTGCCTCCCACCCGTGAGCTGCGGGCCGAGGATGACTGGACAAAAGTGAAAGATCCCAAGGAGAAGAAGAGGATACAGAACCGAGTGGCACAGCGAACTTACCGTGAGTACACAGGCACACGCAGGCGGGGCCGTATGAGGCGCTGCCTGTGCGAGAGAGCTCAGTAAGAATCGTAAAAGGCTGACATGCTTTGCGCACGAAAAAGGTCACCGTATGAAGGCACGTCTGGGCGAGCTCCAAGCTCGTCTCGAAAGCCATGAGGCTCGACGCTCGCAGAGCGCCGATGCCACGGACACCTCCGCAGGGATGGCCATACCCACGTCCGCCGCCCTCACCAACGAGGGCTCCGTGTCCCCGACAGTCGTGGGATCGCTGGCCGATGCAGGCATCGACCAGATCCCGCCCCAGTTTCTCTCTCACCAGCAGCCACAGCCCAACCTGTATGAGCAGCCGGTGGACGACCCCGAGAACTCCCTGTTTCCGCGCGTGGCCGTACCGCAGTCCATGCTCATGTCGAGCCCAACGCAGCAGCACGCTTCTCCCACGACGCATGGGCTGCTCTCGCCCCCCACCAACGCCGACCCGAATGCTCACCCGGCCCAGGGCCCCCCGATGAAGTCGCAGGAGTTTATGATAGACTGTCTGCGGTTTCAGTCCCAACTCATGAGCCGCCTCAACACGTTGCAGCAGGATGCCAGCTTCTCCTCGTTCCCCCAGCAGACCCAAGCCGCCGTGCAGAACGCCGTCACACAACACGAGCAATTACACACACTCGCCAACTATGCCAGCCACGATGGGACGATGCGCTTCGACTCTGCTGCGGCCACGCCCAGAACATCGCCATTTGGCCAGGCAACAGACATATGGAAGAACGAGGGCATCAAGTTACAGTCGCCAGACAGCACGTACTATCACGCTGCGACCCCGACCGGGTCATCCATCGCAAGCAGCATGGCTCTACCTACCGCAGCGGCCAACGTGGCGGCCGCCAACGCCGCGGCCTCCGCCGTCTCCTCGTCTTCCGCGCCTGACATGAGGACGCGCAAGCCAGCACCCAACGCCTCCCTGGACGAGCGCTTCGAGTGCATCATGGAGCAGATGGAGGCTGCCGGATTCGAAAACTTTGACGCCATGGTGACGGCTTACTACACGCAGAGCTTCAGCCCCTCGTCGGCGCTGGCCGACGAGCAGCGTCTCTCCCGCAACAGACGACTGCCGCAGGTCATTGCGGACATTCAAGCGGCCGCGACCACGTCGTGGTCGGACTGGGAGCGCAAGGGATTCCAGGATGAGATCCTCCGCACCGCCGAGGGGATGCTGACGAGCGAGGGCTGCGACGCCCGGCAGTCGCTCGGCAGCAAGGTCGCGCAGCTCGTCGAGGCGCAGGATCTTGGCGACACGAACAAGGCGGCGGAGACCATGATGGAGATGAAGCGGACGGTGCAGGAGCAGTTCCCCAACGCATGGTCCGTGACCATGGCGCTCGCGGCGGACACGCGGCACGCGTGGCAGCGAGACCGGTCCAACACGGCGCTGGCGACGACCCTGCTCCTCAATTTTGCGGGCCGCATCTCCAACGAGCAGCTCCTCCGACTCTTGGGTACATGTCTATGAGTGAGGACTGCCATGATTGAAAAATGTGACCAGAAAAAGAGAAAGTTCAGAGAGGGTATCGGTTCCGAGTCGTGCTGCCTGTCAGCGAGCCAAGACTCGGGTGATGCAGCTGAGTATGCAATGCTACTTCGGACATGCAACCCGTCAGCCATGATCGCCCTTGGGGCGAGAAGGTGCCGCGCCGACACAACACGATGCCCGAGGGACAAATGAGGACACGAGGTGTCCCAGCCCTAGCATCGGGCCCCAAACACCCTGGCCCTCCCAATGGACGGCGAGAAGCAGGCACGAGACGACATGGGTGGTCCGGATGACCCTGAACATCCAACCCCCCTGCGCGCAGCCGCCGTGCACGATGCAAGGCGTCTAAATCACGTCCTCGGCCGCACACCACCACTACTACCAAGACCACCACCAAGCTCACCCATGCAGCGTGGCGCGGCAGTTGACGCCGCGGCGACGTCTAGTGCCACGCACAGTCGTGGGATGAATCTGAGTGTATGGTAGAAGAAGGGAAGGTTCAGCAACCCTCCCGGACTAGGAAGTCCGTGGAGGCATCAGAGCCGTTGACCTGCAGACAAACCTCTGCTGATGGGGATGGTGATGGTGATGGTGATGCTGACCATGATAAAGAAAAAAAAAGAAAACATGATCAAGGTGGTGACAAGAAAAGACGAGGGGGACATGGTGGTTAGTTTGGTAGCGTAGATTTTCTGAAACCACTAGTAAGACGAAGCGCGCAGTCTTTATGAAGCTATATCCTCACGCCTGTGATGCCTGTGATGACCAGCCTTGGATGAAGCATGATGGGGCGATGTCATTGTCTGACTAACGTTAGAGAGGACAGTCATTATCTCGATGTCCATGCGTGACGACAGATGGGGGGGGATGATGCTGGGGAAAACTACTGAGTATCGTGTGCTGGGTACTGTATCGTCATTGTCGTCATCATCAGCAGCAGCGGTATCCCACTCTGGCAGGTGAGCGCAGCCGCGCGTCAGGACGGCTCCGTCACGATACCGTGTACATGTCTAAGCTGACCCCTGCCTGATCATACGCATAGAGTAGCATCGAGATTACTGCAGCAGAAGTCTATCACGTACCTCGATGGTCATCTGGCTAGACATGCCCTGGTGTTTTTTTTTGTGGGCGAGCGAGTACGGTTGCCATTGCGATCTCTGCTTGCATGATGGCGAGCTCGCTGCAGACTCGAGTGGCCTCAACGGGGTTTCACCCACTTTTTTTTTTTCTTATGATACTTGGGTGCCTTTACATTTACCAATTCTGCTGCAAATTCTGTAGTCTGCCGCACTCACGTAGCAGAGCTTTAGGGGGGAGCATGATGTTCTCGTTCCGACAGACCTCATCATCAATGCCCATGCACAATGCTTCACCAGCCCCTGACGCTCAGATCGACGAGTCCACACCCCCTTTTTCTTTCGCCATGTGTCAGAGCAGCCATTCCCCATGAGCATTGGGTACGGTAATCACCGTGGAACAGTCACCCATGGCAATCTGACCTTGTTGCGTGCGTGGCGGCAACAGTTGCGGTCATGCAACAGCGCGCGCGAGACGCAGACACAGACCATCCGGTGGCCGATCTTGGTGGGCCCGACGACGCGGCCATGACCGTTCCAACGTAAGTCTATAAATGAGCAGGTAGTAATATTCGTCCGGCATGGACGGACCGAGGACCACATGCCCGACGTCGGCCACCTGCGGACGTGGACAGAAGGGGGAGGCGGCGAGCGGGTGGGTAGAGTCCGGCGGTTGGCCACGCTTGGCACGGGGCGCCGTGCGTCTTGGCTGGCGAGGAGACCCGTACGCCTCTGGTTATGGAAAGCAGGCCGAAGGGAAAACTTCTCTTGCATACGCGATTCTTCTCCCGCCCCTGCACGTGCGCGCTGCTGCAGTCGGACGTTGCTCTGCACATATGTACTCTATGGACGTACGTCTGTCGTTGCCGCGCCTTGCGGTTGGGCGTATGAGCGAGGCCGAAGAGAGCCCGTGGGCCTGCAGGTCTCGGATCCGCTGGCAGACTGGGTGAATCGCACGGAGAAGGCCGTCTTACCTTTGTTTTGTCACGTCCCTATGCCCGTAACGGACGAGGCTGCAGGTTGGGGCAAGCCCTGGCTGCATGGGTGAGCCTTGCGGACGGACATACGGACATGTTGTGGACAGTGGACGAGTGCGGCCGACCAGGCTGCCAGCAGGCCAGCGGATCTGCATGTCATGGGCCAAGAAAGCGAGCCCTGAAAATCTCGCGAGGGTGGCAAAAGTGCGCTGGGTCTGCTCACGTCTGTTTCAGATGCATCTGAGACGACACGTGTTGGCCACTGTTCTTTTCTCTCCGTGGCAGTGCGGCGGAGCAACAGAAAGGGGCAAGTACCGAAAAGGAGAAATATCGATATGTATGTCCTTGCTTGCGCCAAGCAAAGCGAGCGAATGAATGCGTGTTGGGGAAAGTGTTCGCTGCAACGTGACCACGACGGTGCGTGGTGGCGGGCAGCGCATCGAGCGCCCCTCCCGCCAGTGTCCCCACCGTGAGCCTGTTTTCGCGGTCCAAAATGGCATCATGATGATGGTTCAGGGTCCTTTGCAGCAGCTCGTAATACATGTGGTGTGCGTGTGTGGTGCATCAATCCTGGCTGGAGTCAGTGCGCAGGGGGCATTTCATGGTGGTGATTTAGGTAATACCATGGGCAAAAGACCCATGCGGTTCAAAATGATCTGCGTGGCTGACTGTACGGTCAGCAGCGCAGGGCCCTGAATCTGGGCCGCCTGGCCAATCACGGCGCGGCCGCAGCGCCATCGGCCGTCACAGTCGCCGCGGGCCCCAGGCAAGTGCCGCCCGAAAACGCAGCGACGCCTTTTCAGGGTCCCACCCCTCACAGGGGCTGCCTGGTCGCTAGCGTGGTTGGGAGCTTCCAAGTTGGTAAGGTGCGACTGCGTGTACGTGCCCGCCGACTGCAACGTCGTGCTTCCATGCATGTTCGGTCATCACTTCCATGAAATTGCATAGACATCGCGATTGCCCCTTCTCGTCGTTCCCCATCTCCAGTTCACATGAAAAGCGGACATCTTTCACACTTTTGGACTTCTCTCCTCCATCCGTCCAGGTCCACAGTGACACGTTTTTCTTTCCCCATACCCAAGCAAGTGCCACCTAGACAGAAGCAGCACCATGTTTCCCGGCGGCCCCAACCCATCAAAGCTGCAGAGCGCGCCCGGCTCGACCAACCTGCCCCTCGTGCTCATCCACGACGGCGGCGGCACGTCGTTTGCCTACTTCTTCCTGGGCAACCTCAAGCGCGATGTCTGGGCCCTCCACAACCCCAACTACTGGGAGGGCAAGGCCTGGCCCGGCGGCATGGACGAGATGGCCAAGCACTACATTGTCCTCATGCGCAACGCCGGCATCCGCGGCAAGGTCCTCCTCGGCGGCTGGTCGCTGGGCGGCCTGCTCGCCGTGACCATTGCGCGCCTCCTCGCCGGTGACCCGACCGCCCTCTTCAGCGTCGCCGGCACCGTCCTCATTGACAGCCCCTACCACGTGCCCAACGCCGAGACAGGCGTGCACGACCCGGACCTGAGCCACCTCCCCAAGCTCATCCAGGAGTCCTTCAAGAACTGCGACCTCTACCTCGAGCACTGGCAGCTGCCCACCTTCACCGGCCCCGCCAACAACGGCAAGGCCGTGACGCTGCGCAGCCTGCCTGGCAGGCCGGTGCTCAAGAGGGGCCAGTACCTCCACAAGACGGCCAAGGGCGACGTCGCGGTCAAGGACGGCCCCGCGCACGAGTTCACAGAGGCGCCCGCCAAGGCCGTCGCGCCGCCGCCCGGTGTGTTGCTGCGTTGCCTCCGCCGGGCGGACAGGAAGCCCGGCCAGACGGAGGACTGCACCGTCGACATGTACCGCGACGAGGAGCTCCTCGGCTGGGGCGGGCGGTATCCCGACTTCATCAAGGCGTCGTACGACATTGACGCGTCACATTACGATCTCTTTGACAAGCTCAATGAGAAGAGGGTGAGTGCTCCCGCGTTTCCTGCGTGTTGTTGAACCATGACTGACATGAACCAGTTGGAGGTCGTCACCGACAGGATCAGGCAGGGCGTGGAGCTGCTCGACATGCTGTGCAAGTCGGGTCAGTAATCTGAATAAATGGCCGTTGTGTTTTGAGCGATTTTTTGTTACTTTGGCCCGGAAAAAGAAGTTCACTTCTGTACGGAGTTTGGGATATAGATTTCCATTTTGAATATCATTTTGCATCGTCGGCCGACGTATGCCTTCCTTGAATTCCGGTCACGTCTTGTCCCGTCCCGTTGGTACCGCGTTTGCTCGCCTACCCTAGACAAATGCGGCTGGCTGCCAACTCCGCTCAGGATCGGGGTGCAGCTTTTTGTTTCCTCTTTGGGCAAGTATGATGTCGGTCGCGGCTCCCTCGGACTGACTGACGGGCAGTGACTGGTTTGCCGCGGGGCATTTCCAAGAAAGCTCTCGAGTCTCGCCTTGACAATCTGGGGAATCAGAAGAAGCAAGGTCCGCCTTTTGTCACTGCCATGATCGATTTCCATGGAGTCTTGGGTACGCCGCGGCGAACACATAGAGGCGTGATCTTGAAGAGGGGCTGCAACCCGTGTGCGCCATCTGCTCCTCCGCGACTGGCAATTACGTGAGAGAGAGGGGGAGCAAGTGAAGCCTGCCAACTACATAACCCGCCTCATCTTGCTCCTCACCTTTCAATCGCCTTCATCTTTCACCACCATCGACGAAAAGCTCTGCTCTGCTCCCCCACAGGACCCCAGCGACAACACCGCGACCATGGCCTCCCGCCCCATCACCGACTATGGCGCCCTGACGTTCGACTGCTTCGGCACGCTCGTCGACTGGGAGACGGGCATCTACAACATGCTCCAGCCGCTGGAGAAGCGGCTGCCCGAGGCGCACCCGCACCGCAACGACCGCATGGGCATGCTCGAGCTCTTCATCAAGAACGAGGGCGTCGTGCAGCGCGCGGACCCCGAGGGCCTGTACCCGGACATTCTGGCCAACACGTACCGCGCCATCGCCAAGGAGCTGGGCGTGGCGTGGACCGACGACGAGGCCGTGGCCTTTGGCAACGCCGTGGGCGACTGGCCCGTCTTCCCGGACACGCAGGAGGCGCTCAAGCGGCTGCAGAAGCGCTTCAAGCTCGTCATCCTCTCCAACGTCGACAGGGCCTCCTTTGGCCGCGCCCTCACCAACCAGCTCCCCGAGATCCAGTTTGACGCCATCTACACCGCCCAGGACATTGGCACCTACAAGCCCGACCCGCGCAACTTTGCCTACCTGATTGAGCACTGCGAAAAGGACCTCGGCGTCCCCAAGGACAAGATCATCCACACGGCCTACGCGCTGCCCCACGACCTCGTCCCCGCCCACAAGGCTGGCCTCGCCACCTGCTGGATCGAGAGGGGCGTCGAGGTGCCCGCCGCCTGCGGTGGTGGACAGCCCGACCAGTACCCGCCCGGCGCGCTCGGCTTTGCGTGGCAGTTTAAGACGATGAAGGACATGGCCGACTATGTGGACTCTTTGTGAGGGGGGGGTGTGCCACTGTCGTAAAGAGCGATTCTGTACTGTACATAGAAAAAAAGAAAAATTCAATGACTGACAACCTGCTCTCTTGGCCTTGTGGAGAATACCAGCGTGTGATGCGACATGTGTGGAGGCCAGGACAGACGCACTCTGCCCTTCCAGCAAGGAAAAATCACCTCCTCCTCTATGCGTGAACAGCCTCCGTCATGCATGGCCCATGTGCGTGGCATGTCCCCCCATGAAGCCACGGTCCATCCTCTCGTCTACGGCGTGCGTGATCGGCATGCATCGGTGATCAACACGCATCCTACCACGTGAAACATCCGCCGAGCGCAAGAGTGCGCAGAATGCGCACGAATGCATCGTGATCTCCGACGTCATGAATGCGCTGAATCCTGTGATCCTACCCACGTGGCCTTGCTTCATGCGCAACATCGTCTTCCCACTATCCGCCAGGGGGGGGGGCCATCTCTGATCTCTCGCAGGCGAAGGATTGCGTGGAGGCCCGCACTGCCACCGCAGAGATTCAGGTGGGACGATCAGGTGGGACTGAATCCTTCCCAAAAAGAGGGGCGTCTCTGGAGGTGCCATGCGCCACAGGGGGGGAGGAGCCAAAAGAAAGGGGGGGCCGTCGGTAAGGCTGACCTGACAGTTCTCAGATGGCGCGGGTGGCTAAACTAAATCGAGAGCGCAAAAAGTGCGCCATCGCGCACATGTGCCGCGCACACCACCATTGGTCGTGGGATGGATGGCCGAATGGATGGGGACACTCTCCATGTTTCTGTACTAGTATCTTGGCACTGCGGTTGATCAAGGTCGCACTCGCCTTGTGAAGAAGGCAGTTCGCTCTTGCCCCGACACTATCCGTCCCTCCGCTTTCCACTAGCCGCGGAAGGATCGGCGCGCGGACACTAGGGGGCTGACGGACAGTGACGCCATGGCGCGTCGTTTCAGCACTAGCGCCAGCGCGCTGCTCGCTGGGCCTCGGTGTGAGATGATTGGCCAGCACAGAAGGCCGTACGATGCGTGCGAGCGACTTGGAGAGACACATGAGATGGAGACAGATGGAGACAGACGGCGAACGGGCAAGTACTGTAATATGAGTTGATGCATATTCAGGCGTCGCTATCATGAGAGAACCGAACTCTATCCAGCAGGGACTGCACGCCCTGAAGACCAGGACTCCCATCCTTCTATATACATGGAGCCGATGCGATGGAAAAGAAAAAGGAAAACAAAGACAACTTTTCGCGTAGAAGAAAAAGAAAAGAAAAAAAAAAAGGGCCCAGTGCTGACTTCTATTGGGTCTTGGGAATGAACAGGGGAATCTCCATCTTCTTCACCTTGTGCGGGTTTTTGGAGTCAATCTTGCTCGAAATGTGGCCGTCGACGACGGGCTTGCGGGTGAAGAAGACGAGCATGTCGCGGGTGGCGTCCTTTGTGGGGTCCTCCTGGTACACGGGGCTGAGCGAGTGCTTGTTCTCGTGGTCGAGGATGAGCAGCGTGTCGAGCAGCTTGGTGTGCTGGACGCGGGCGCGAATGTGCTCGGGCTTGGCGCTGTTGAGCGGGATGCCCGTCTGCTCCTCCATGGCGTGCATAAACGTCGCGGCCGAGTCGGCGCGCATGTTGTTGTGCCCGAGCAGCACCGTCATGGTGTGGTCCACGCCGTCCGAGTGGATGCCCTCGAGCGCCGGCTCGCCCAGAATCTCCTCGTTTGTCGTCGTGCGCAGGTGGAACAGCGTCAGGATGTTCTTGTTGGACTCGTAGTCCAGCAAGGGCCGGTGCGCCATCTCGACGCCGTGCACCACCATGCCCTTGAACACGAGCAGCGCCTGCAGCACCGTGTTGAGCTGCAGCTCGTCCTCAATCTCGTCGAAGCGGCGGATCTGCCCCGAGTCGTACCGCTTAAAGTCCTCCTCGGCCGACAGCGCAAACGGCTGGAACTCGAGGCGACGCACGCTCTGCGTGTCGTAGTCGAAGCAGAAGCGTCCGTTGCGCGTCTTGCGGAACGGCAGCGTAGGGTCAAAGTGGAGGCTCTCCGCCGTCTGGGGCAGCGCCTCGAGGTCCTCCCGCGTCGCACCCAGGCCCAGGCAGATGTCGACCATCTCCTCGGCCGGCACCCACGCGAAGCGGTTCTCCACGTACTCTTGGCGGATGGCCATAATCTTGGACACGGCCTGGTAGAACTCGGGCTTGCGCGACTGCTCCAAGACGTTGAGCTGGCCGGCAGGCACGGGGGGGAGGGTGGTGTTGGTGGGAGCCGCGGACGGGGTGGGCGCGGCGGGAGCCGGCGCCATGCCGGTCATGAACTCGGGGAGGCCGGCGCCGAGGCCGGTAGGCTGCGTCGCCGCATGGGCGGCCTTGTCCTTGCTCGAGGCGTGGATCTTGCTCACGCGCTGCTGCCCTGCGAGGGTGTTGCTAGCACCGGCCGCGGCCCGGGTGGCCGAGCGCAGCAGGTTGGAAGAGGCGCGGACGGCCCTCTTGCTGGATGCGAGGTATGACATGTTTGATTAGTCTTGTACGCTCACACTGGTGCAGAAAACAGTGGCTCAGGATAGCCTTCAGGAAGAAGAAGAAAAACAAGATAGATTGCTTCTTGCTCTGTTCAGGGAAAAAGAAGAATAGTTTTCAGGAGAAGAAGGCTCAGGATAGCCTGTGAGATCAGGATGAGAGATGTAGTTCAGGAACGTTGGCTCAGGATAGCCCTCTCGTTTTGTCAGGAGTTGGCTCAGGATAGCCGCCAGATGCTGTTCAGGAGCTGGCTTTGCAGGTAGTGATGGGCAGGAGGGAGAGACCAGTCGGTTCTTCCAATCAGATGGTAGTCGAGATGCTTCTTGTTTGTGATGAGGATGGAGAGTGGAGGGATGGATGAAGGGTCCGGTCGGGGTGCATCCCTCTTTGTATTCGTTCCTCCTGGCTGGCGCTGCCACGGGTCCCTGTCCAGGGAGGGAGGGAGCCGCAGCCAGACGAGCGTGTATCCGCGCACGCTCGCCGTCTAGCAACGCATTGTGTGCCCGGCAAGACGGCGTATCCCAGCGTGACTGCTCAACTGTGCGGTGGAACCGGGCACGGACAGGGGTCGTAAATCTCCTTGATCGCCGTAAGCCAGCAGCCCCCACAGGACGCAGGGACTTACGAAGGAATTACCGAGCGGACTATCCTAGAGCGAGAACATGCTCTGCTCCGTGTACTTGGTACGTCCATTCGCACGAAGAGCCACTGTACTGCCCATACGCAGCAGCATCATGGCATCGTCTGTTGTGGTCCGTGAAGTGCGTGGCTGTTGGCGGCAAAGCAGGCATGGTTTTTGCCAGCCCAGAGCATGCAGCATGGACTGCCCCCCCTCACGTTGCTTGCTGTGCCTATTACGATGGCAAACACGATAGGCCGACTGTAGGCGGCCTCATTGCGACACTGCGATATTGCGACATTGCGACATTGCGACATTGTGCGCCAGGGTGCTGCAACTGATGTCAGCCCACTCCGTCTTCTGACTTGGTGTATTAGTCGAAGAGGAGGAAAACAGGCCAACCAGGCCCAGGGCTGGGGCCTCGGACCCCTGCATGCCAGGATCATGGATGTGTGGGGTTGCGTCAGGCTGGGCTGGGCTCAACCGGTTCTGCATCGAAACATGTCAAGCCTTGTGCTCCCTGTCGAACGTGTGGAAAGAACTGTAACTCGGTGGTTGTTGGTCCGACAGAGAGTTTGGCCCAGGGTCCGGGGATCGCCGCGAAGATCGTCTCCTGGGTGCCAGTGTCTACAGCACAAGCCCTGTCTCCGCGCCTGCAGTAAGAACGGACAGTAATTTTCGCCGTCCCTCTGCTGCTTCGCCCAGGCCGCTACTTTTCCGTCTTTTCGTGACGGTCATGTATCCCACGATGTACGTGGTGCTCTGGCTGGCGCGCCATGCGTCTGTCCGCACGCCGACAGACGTGCGCCATCTACATCGGCTCTTGATCATTTGATGTCTGGGAAGCCACATGTGCCCGGACCACGGTTCCTGCCGAGTTTTCCTGCGTATTGAGCCTGTGACGAGCACGCGAAGGATTGCCACTGGTAAGTCCAGGGATAGCCGAAGTGTTCGTGCAAAGGCACGCACTCATGGTGACACAAGGTGCATGTACCCCCATTGCCCGACGATGCCAAAGCACCAATTCATGCAGACTCGCATCGCCTCAAGCCCCAATGGCAAGCTTCTTCATGCGTTTTTTGCTCAAACCGCGGCGCAAGCTGTCCGCCCCATGCACCCCCATGTAGGCTCTCCCCTTCGGCCGCTTCCTGCACAGGGGGGCCAGCAACGAAGATTTTGCTCGATCTGTTACTGAAACGCAAAGTGCCGCGCTGATGATGATTCATGTGAGAGCGATGCTGGGGGAGTGGCCAGCCTTTTTGGACATGTCGGCTCGCAGCCAGTCCTCGGGTGCTCCTCGCTCGAATCACGTACTTTGGTAGTAACAGTGAGTGTCCTGTCCGGTGCGTTCGCCATGATGAGAGCAAAGCCAGAGAGGAAATGCTGACTGAGGCGCTGCCTGGTAACCATCACCCTCCCGCAATGCCACTCCGTCCAAGAAGTCACCCGTGTTCTGTAGTACGTAGAAGCAGCACTGCAATGGCCGAGCGTAGCCGCATCATGAGACCAAGGCCGATCTGCGTATATACGAGCTCGACAAGATGAATCGCCGACATGTATAGGCTGTTGCGATCATGTACACCAAGAGGCTGCAGCAGTGCGGGTTCCCATCGGCCCGTTCAGGCCACCTCGCCGCGGTCACAAACTTGCTCACCAGCGCATCTCCCCTGAACGGCGAATTTTTTTTTTTTTTTTTTTTTCTTTTTTTTTCTCTTTGCTTTCTTTTTCGAGATGCTCCCTTTTCTCCGACGCTTCATCAAGCCACTCCTGTGGCCAGAGACGATTCCGGAGCTCTGAGTAAGACAGTCAGCCTGGCGGGGCCCATGTTCGAGAAAGGTTCCCCATCTCTACTGCAAAGCGTAATGATCGGCCGCGCTCGGAGGCTGATGGGTGCCCCGCCGCGGGGCCTTTCGTGGACGGAAGTTAATGCTTGGCGAGCATCATCAGGCATGACGCCTTGCCAATCGATGAGCGTCGTTCGTGCTCTTTGCCAAGCCCAATGCGTTGCGAAACGGAGCCTCAAAGAAGCTTGAGGATAGGACAGCTGACCATTGGCAGGCAGGCCAGTGCAACGTCGCCATTGCCAGTCTTTGGGGACCCAGGACGTACTTTCCACGTCAAGTTTGCCGCGGGAAGCGGAGAGCGAGGGGCGGCCTTGATGGCGACTGCCGTGGCCCTAATTGGCCGGCCATTACTTCCCCACGCGGGCAAGTGCGAGCTGATCAGCGATTACCTTGCCTTGTGCCCCAGCGACATCGCACCGCTCAGCTGTATGTAATGGGGTGACAAAAAGAAAAAGAAATCAAGTCGGATGCTCCCTTTGTCGCCCTCCCCTGTTTTTCGCCCCCCAGCCACGGTCATCTACTGGAAGTGTGCGCTGGACCATCTCCTAGACTGTCGCAAGACCTCAGGTCCACATCTGACAGGGATTCTGACCAACCATACTTATTCATTTTTAAGGTATATCTAATCTCTCAATAATTAGCAGACGTTCCTTGTACTAGCGATATTAACTAATATATAGCTCAATATCGCACATTAAGCGGCGCGTCTGGCCTCTAAGTGCCTTAGTTAGTAGCTTGAGCGTGGTCGCGCTGGTATATTCAAGGATAAGAACGCACTACTACCGGCCACAGATAAATCAGGTATTAAAGCTTTAAGCCTTTTAATAAAGCTTTAAAAAAATCGATTATGTAAGGAATTAGCTATAACGCGTTTTGTTCGCGTTGATGTTAGCGAAGATGTGCCTTCTTAGCAGTCCGGGGGGCTGTGGGGCTGTGGCAACGCTGAGGTCTTACGACAGTCTAGGAGATGGATAGCAGAGACCGAAGTGGGTGAGTTGACCGGGATGGCCGTCGTTTCGTGAGTATGACTGGTTCAAGGCCACACTTGTTAGCCTTTCGTTATACCCTGATAGGCTCAGCCAGGCTGTGACTGGGCGGGGCGAAAAACAGGAGAGGTCGAAAATGGGGGCATCCGACTTCATGCCACCGCTATCAATAGCAGGGCGGTGTCGGCACTGCCGGCGCCCTGTCCGTACGTTGTCGGTACACGACCGGCAAGTCGAATCCTTAATTACGTCCCCTCGGACTCGACGGCCAAACGGTGTGCGCAACTGGATTCCAGAAAATTAAATTAGGTCCTACCTTTGCCGTGGTTGCGATTTCCATTTCAGGGTCGTTCTCCTCTTCATCAATCTGCCTAACCTCCAAAATCGACATCCATCTATTTCTCCTCAGTTTCTGGGCATTGGGTTCCCAGACATTGCGTCATCAAACAAAACTACAAGAATAGGCTCAGGGCGCAAGAGCAAGTACCTCTCCTGAAAGAGTGAAACTATCCTGATACCATCGGCTTCCTGAGCACGATACATCCTGTCATCTTTTTCTTTCAGCGCTTTCAATACAAAACAGAGTTTTCCTGACACGTTCACAATGGCCCCATCTGCCACCACCACCACAGCTACTGAGCAGCAGCAGGAGCAGCAGCTGCCCGTCCTCAAGCTCAGGTCGGACGCGCCGGCCTACGAGCACGATCCGAGCATCTTCCCAGAGGGCACGGCACTCGCTGACCTGAGCCGTGGACCCAACCCCCTGCGAGGTGAGTTGCTCTCTCGCCGACTCAAGGCACGGCCGCTCACTGGCAAAAGGTATTCCCACATTCGACAACCATGATGAGCACCGCAGACACATTGCGCTGCACATGGCCGCCGTCTTCCGCAACTGGGCGCGCGTGGGCTTCACGGAGGGTATCTCTGGCCACATCAGTGTCAAGGACCCCGAGTACGACAATCTCATCTGGATGAACCCCATTGGAAAGCACTTTGCCCTCATGAACGCAGGCGACATGATCTGCCTCGACATCAACACGGGAAGGATTGTCGGCGGCAACAGGGTAGGTTTCCAATCCCCATGCGTGCCCATATGTGAGTTGTGCATCCACTGACGCGAGCCCGGCAGACACGCCCAGCCAACAATCCAGGCTTCTACATTCACTCGGAGATCCACAAGGCCCGCCACGACATCAAGTCCATCTGCCATGCGCACAGCATTGCCGGTCGCGCCTGGTGCGCTTTTGGCAAGCCCCTGGACATGATCCAGCAGGACATCTGCGACGTCTACGGCACCCTCGCCGTGGACAACGAGTACGGCGGCATCGTCACTGCCGAGCAGGAGGGCAGGAATATTGCCAAGGCCCTCGGTCCCAAGGGCAAGGCCGCCCTCCTCATGAACCACGGCCTCGTCAGCGTCGGTCACACCGTCGATGAGGCCAGCTTCCTCTTTGGTCTCGTCGACAGGAGCTGCGAGATCCAGCTCAAGGTCGAGGCCGCCTGCGCTGGCAACCCGGAGCTCAAAAAGCAGATCATCAGCCATGAGCTTGCACAGGCCAACGCCAAGATGGCCGGCGAGAAGCACTGGCTGTACGAGGAGGCGCAGCCAGACATCCAGCTCGAGATTGAGCTCGGCGGGGACAAGATTATGAGTGGCATGGAAAACATCAAAATCTGGCCCGAGTACCTGCCCTAGAAACGAGTCGCGGTCGTTTTCCAGGTGAGATTTGAGCGTTTGGCCTTACTGTCTGCATGTAGGATGAAAATATTGAAGCTGAGCTTATGATATCCAAAACACCTTTTTGGCCATGCGTTCGGACATTGTCCTTGTGAACCTCCTGCCAATGACAGATTGCACAACAAGGCCTTGGTACGCCACGAGTGTTGTGATTTGAAGGTTTTCCGACCGTACGGATGACTCGGGCTGACAAAAATGTCACCTCGGCACGCTGGAGGTTAGTTCTTCTCGTTCAACCCATCACCAACATCAAGTGTCATGACACCTCGTCCAAGTCTGAAGAGAAGCTGGTAGCACTCCCACAACTTTCCGGGAAGGGCACACATGCTACAGCAACTTGGCTGGCCGGGCCGTAAGACGGGATACGCTTCTTTCTATGAACGCCAGGTGACCTCAGAACACCACCCAAGCTCAGAAATATTTCGTAGTTGCTTTCCATGCCTTCTTCGAAACAAAGATTATAGCCCCACTGATACAACCGCATGCATGGTTGGGAAGCTAGCACGGCCCAAGGCTTGTTAACCTTGCCAACACAAGTCACATGGCAATTGATCTGGAGGATTTGGGTTCCGACTGTCTCGGATGAATCTGGTTTCTCCCCAGCTTAGCTGAGGCAGCATTATTGGCCCATTGCAGTCGCTTCAAATGCAACCGGCGCTCTCACATTGGCATCACCAGATCCAAGCTAGCTCATGTGAAGGTGGAGATGAATCATTCCTGGCATCAAGATGAAGTCTGTTTCGAGGGAAGGGATTCGTGTCAAATGGCCTGTCGAGGATGTGAAATACGATGCTTGGACTGCAAGGTGGTCAACCTGCCGGGTCACCAGGCTCCGGAGAAGTGGCTGAGGGTGTTGGCGTGATTGAGTCACAGAGTATTAGCATGGCAACTTCCGGTGGAGCTTCTTTTTCAGTACCACTAGTGGATTGCACGAGAGTAACGGTGCTCTCCATGATTAATTCTTGAGAGACTTGGTATCCGGGCTGGCTCGTGGCCCTGTCCCATGACCTGTCAGTCTCTCATCGCGCCGTAGGTCGTGAGCAAAGTTCCACCATGAAGAGATTCCAAGTTCGTAGGAACGATGACATCCAAATCACTCTCGGTATCATGTGTAGATGGTCCGTACCTCAACACTGCCGGATATTGAGGCAGATGCTGCGCAAGGGGCAATAAGCCACCCGTGGGCATGGTGTGAACTTGTTTGAACCTGCTTAAGTATATCCCCGATCTTGAGATGACCTCTATATGCAACCATTTCAGACAGTACATCGAGTGCCTTTGGCCGCATCAGTGGAACCCGGCGTCCATGGGGTGATGTCGAAAATGGGAAGCTTGGCCCCAGTGCGATGTGAGAGCTCTCGCAAAGCAATATCGGCACCTCCATTGTCAATGTAGACAACTTGAGTTCCGGCGTGTTTCATCGCAAGCCTTCAGGCATAGATTATGCTCTCCGTATCCTAGCCTGAACGGGAATGAGCACTGGTGCGAGGCAGAGCTGGGGTACCGGATAATCAGCGACAACCTGGGTTATTTTCGAGTGAGATACTTGATTCGCAGGCCACTGAGACCTGGAAAATTATTCGTGTCCAAGTCCAGGCGGCAACGACCATGAACCAGACTGGCTGAGAGTCTATAGACTGATTGGTGATGACCCAGGCCTTATCACTCGGATGAAAGGGCGCAACAGACTGCTCAACGTCCTGATGGCCATCGAGGGCAAGGTCGTGAGGCCAAAGTCAGGAATCAAATGAAGCGGCCACCTACGATCCTGCTAAACAGAGACACAAAGAAGATCCTCTTTCAAATTCTCAAGAAAATTGCCAATTCAGCATTTTTGAAATTGTGCACAGTTTGCCGCTTCGACTGGCTTGTGAAGTTGCCCATCGCGAAGTGATCACGTGATCGCAAAAGCCAAGGACGACGCGCCTTGAACTTTTCGGTACGTGGGCGACATCCATCTCTACACCCCGTTAGAGGCGCGCAACGACACTAGAAAATACTACGCGCCTATTTTTCTTTCATACTTACGTGGAGATGCTTATTCTCGAGGAGCAGCGCTACATCCATGAGGATCTCGAGCGGTTAGAGCAAGGAATCGCCGACCGCATCCACGATGACCCGAAACACGTAGGCTCAACCAAATGTCGTGCGCATAACACAGAAGCTAACACAGGCAGATCCGGGATCGTCTGAATCGCGATCACGAAGTATCCCAACTACTCGACCAGATTCAAAGCCAGTCCAGGAATCTCCTAGACATCTACAGAGACGCCACGGGCTCGCGCGCGTCCGAGATCCAGCAAATAGGGACAGGTGATTCCTTCGGGGAGTTCTACAAGCAGCTCAAGGACGTACGAGATCATCATGCGCGATATCCGAACGAGCAGGCCGAGAATTCGGAGCAGAGGTACAAGGTGCGACGACCTGGCGAAGGGGAGCCGCTGCCGTCTATTGTCGACTCGCTGTTCTCAGGCGAGGAGGCATACGGGCGATTCTTTGACCTGACGATGATTCACGAGCAATTTCTCAATCTGCCAAACGTCAGGCGGTTGACATATCTACAATATCTCGAGGTCTTTGACAACTTCGCACCCGGCTACGGCGGCGTGAAGAAGGCAGACAAGCTTAACGATCAATACTTCAAGTACATTGGCGAGCTGGCGGCCTACCTCGAATCATTCATGCAGCGCACGCGACCGTTGGAAGATCTGGACAAGGTCATGGAGACATTTGGCCAGGAGTTCGAAGCAGCGTGGGAGAAGGATGAAATTGAAGGTTGGCAGTCGCAGAAGCCAGCCGGGGGCGAGGCGGCAAAGGACCTCAGTACAGCGGAAGCAGTCTGGTGCGCCGACTGCGAGAAGGAGTTCAAGAACGACAACGTCTACAAGAGTCATCTGACAGGGAGGAAACACATCAAAGCAGCCGAGCAACGAAAACAAAGGTCGGAGGAAGCCGACGGACCCGTCAACGGACACAAAGGTCCCAAGACCTCGGCCGCGAGGCTGAAAGAGAGGGCTGTGGCCGAACGAGAATACCGAGTGAAACGTCTAGCGAGCGCGATGAGCACAGAGCGCAGCGATACCAGGGTCAACGTGGAGCGGAAACAGGGCATGACGGAGCGGGAACGGCAGCAGGAACTTGACAACCTCCTGAATGCGTCGGAGCAATCCCAGGAACAATCGCGGGAGGGCGACGGGGACGGCGAGGATGGCGAAGAGAAGATCTACAACCCGCTCAAGCTCCCGCTGGCCTGGGACGGCAAGCCCATTCCGTTCTGGCTCTACCGCCTCCACGGTCTCGGTGTCGAGTTTCCGTGTGAAATCTGCGGCAATTTTGTGTACATGGGCCGTCGTGCGTTCGACAAGCACTTCAATGAGGCTCGCCACGTGTACGGCTTGAAGTGCCTGGGAATCACCAATGCCAACCTCTTCCGTGACATCACGAGGATTGACGAGGCTATGAAGTTGTGGGAAAAGATTCAGCGCGAGAAGAAGAAGTCAAAGGTCGATGAGGGCAGCGTGGTACAGATGGAGGACGCGGAGGGTAACGTGATGCCTGAAAAGGTGTACTATGATCTGCAGAAGCAGGGTCTGTTGTAAGATGGTGTACATGTAGTAATGCGTGGGGGATCTAGCACTGTAGAGCTGCGGAGGATCATATCAACAATGGCGTTGATTCTACACTTTGCCAAACAAATAACACAACGTGTTACTTGTTATCTGAATGGCGTTTAGGATGATGGAGCGTAAGCACTTGCCCTACGTGGACCGCCTGGCGATATCGGCTTGTTGATGGCATTCTGTGCTTAGTCATTATGAGCGTTGCTTTCAAACAAACAAAGCATCAGCCGTTCGCGTCGTCTCAACGATTTCCGCCGAATTTCCACATGAGCAGCTCTGTGATGACAACCGCCCTTCCCAAGCCGATTCCTGCTCTGTACACCGTTTACGTCCTTCGCTCAACCGTGCGCCATGCGTCGCTGTACATTGGCTCAACGCCCAATCCACCGCGGCGTCTGAAGCAGCACAATGGTGAGACCAAGGGCGGTGCTGCGCGCACGAGTCGAGACAAGCTGAGACCATGGGAGATGATCGCAATCGTCTCTGGCTTCCCGAGCTCCATCGCAGCGCTTAAGTTCGAGTGAGTCGGGGGCTGAGCATACACCACGCCAAGTCAACTAATGGGCGTAGATGGGCATTGACGAATCCACATTTGTCGCTACACATCCCCGACGACGCCCGCGTGGTGGTATCTTCTCAAACGAAGAGGAATGGCCGGCCTCGCAGGCCCCTTCATACACTGAAATCTATCTTCTCCAATGTTTTCATACTCACCAGCGTCCCTAGCTTCGTGCGCTGGCCGCTCAGCATCCATTTCTTCTCACGTGATGCCAAGCACGCTTGGGACAACTGGTTGCGTCGGACGAACAAGGAGCCCAGAAACGGGCTGAGAATCTTCGAGGACTACGTGACCACAGAAGACGACAAGCAGGGGGGCGTGCACGCCTTGCCCCTGGACTATGCTGCACTGAAGCCACACGCGTTGAAAGCACAAGAGGTGGTCACGTTTGAGCGTCAAGGCGACTGTGTGCACTGCGACGAGCCATTGGTGCCAGGAAAAGGGCTCTATCCAATTTGCCCGAACGAGAAGTGCGAGGCCATGGGTCATCTGGATTGCTGGGGAAAGAACGCGAAGGATATTACTGCGGATGGGAACATTCTGCCATCCACGTGCACCTGTCCTTCTTGCGGTGGTGAAATAAGGTGGCTGGATCTTGTCAAGGAGCTCAGCCTGAGAGTCAGAGGACCCAAGGACGTTGAAAAGCTCCTGAAGGCGAAAAGGCGTGGGAAAAATTCTGTAGCTGTTGTAGGTGACGAGTGATGGACAGCCGCCTACGTACTTATGGACGGCTCGCGGCCCAATCGCATCAGGGTACCCTACAACACCATGAATTGATCCATTTGCCTGGCACGTTAAGTTGAGCTGCAGTAACTTTTTCGGACAGTATGGTTTCTAAGGTGGGTTTGTAAGTTGCTGCTCAGTGACATAAGATATTGCCGGCTTAGGTTTGAGTAGACTGCCTCTCCGCCTTGGTGGTGTGTGAAAAGCTTGTCGCGACATGAAATCTCACGCTGGGCCGTGAATGAAATATATCCACTCGGGAGAAATCTTGCGCAAGCCCCAAGAGCTGTAATCAAAGATATCTTATGATCTGAGAGTGCACCAGGATGTGGCAGACTACTTTACCTACTTGATATCCGGGGCACGTGCCTTGACATGGAACAGCTGGAATTGGTGGGCATTTCGGATGAGGTCTGAAAGCGGTCGGGAGTCGTTGCTAGTGGGTCCCAAAATCTTGCAGATGCGCCGGGGGCCTGCTCCGCTCAAGCCGCCCAGTATGTGAGATAGCTGACCAGGCAATGCAGCGTGTGGAAGAGAGAGACAAACCTCGTGCGCGAACTGCGGCTCAAAGAACATTGATCTCTAAACTGAATATGGTCCGACCATGTATTGTCATGGCAATTTCCCTCGATGTGGTTTCGCTGGTTAGGACTGTAAAGAAAAAAGAAGCGCCCCGGACGTTGCCCACCGAACCTCCCGCTTGGATCGGGATCAGCAAGTGGGTACCGCTACAAAGGGGATGCCGAGGTGCGTGGGCATTCAGAAGTAGCGGTACTCCTCCCATCCACGCACCGCTTGCACGATTCACCCGCCGCACCTGCACTGTAGCCCGGCCGTTCGCCCGCTGGTTGCACTTGTCATGTCCCCCAAGCGGCCCAAACCCAAGCTGCGATCATTCCCACACTCGGAACATCTACATCTGCTTTTTCTCCCTCTTTTCACCCACGCGCTCTCTCCGCACAACGACGAGCTGGCTACTCCGGTCCCGAAATCAGCCAGTCCTTGACTGTGGTAAGGCACAACGTTTTTTCCACTGTCGGAAATTAGGCAGTGACGCGCTGTCCCGTCTCGGCATATCGTACACCTGGATTCGTGGATTCGTATGTTAATAATTAGTGCTTCTTGACCAAAGCGCGCGCAATCGACCCATCGCCCACTTGCCACACGCCTCCCGTGGCGGCTTCCCACGACGAGCGATTGCCGACGGTGTGCAGGCCAGAGCAACACGACATCGTCAGGTAGAGAGCAATCATCGAGCGCATACGATACCCGACGCCCTGGTCTAGATTCCACGCGGAGATGCGACCACCGCAGCAAAGGTAGACCTGCTAGACAAGCATGACCTGCGGATTGTCGATCAATTCACCAGCCGCTCCTTCTCCATCAGCCTCGACTTTCGCCAATCTTCTCGAACACAGGGCGTCCGAGTCGTCGTACAGCACAGGCCGTCATGGGTCCAGCACCGGCTGCGAGCAATAGCGCGGTGCCATCTACGATGAGCGCACGAAGCTCTCCAGCAAGTAATACGCCCTCCCGGATGGGCGGCGCAACGCGCTCAAAGGACAAAATTAGTGCCAATGGGTACCATCCTACGAACCCGCAGAAGCCATTGAGTGCACTCGTCAGCCCACCACTGGATCTCACCTCAGTGGAGAGGAGAGGACAGCCCAATGCTGCCCGCGAGCCGGCGAAACCAAAGAAAAGGCCATTTGGCATCGAGGAAGCACCGTCATACACGCCGACAGAGGAGGAATGGCGCGATCCCCTCTTATACATGAAGAAAATCGCCCCTGAAGCATCAAAATATGGCATTTGCAAAATCATTCCGCCCGACTCTTGGAATCCTGAATTCGCGATAGATACAGAGGTTTGTAGGACGACTCTCGGCAGATTCCAGCAGAGCTGATGTCCCGCAGAGATTTCATTTTCGCACCCGAAAGCAAGAGCTGAACTCTGTGGAAGGAAGTGAGTTGCGGGCCTCCATCCACTTCGTGTGCCCTCGCTGATATTTCCAGGTACTAGAGCTAATCTCACGTACCTTGACGGGCTGTCAAAGTACCACAAGCAACACGGCAATGCAAACCTGCACAGGCTGCCCTATGTGGACAAGAAGCCCCTCGACCTTTACAAGCTCAAAAAAGCTGTCGAGTCAAGGGGGGGCTTTGAAAATGTGTGCAAGTTGAAGAAATGGGCGGAGATAGGGCGGGATCTTGGCTACAGTGGCAAGATCATGTCGTCGCTTTCGACATCCCTCAAAAACTCCTATCAGAAATGGCTGTGCCCTTACGAGGACTATCTGCGGCTGGCGAAACCAGGCGTTCACCAACAGCTTGAAGCTGAGTATGGAGGGCCGCTGACGCCCAGCCCTGCTGTTACCCCCGCTCAGAAGTCCCTGGCCGACACACCTGCGAGGACCGCCATTGCCTCAACGGTGCGACAGGCAACGGACGCTCTGCAAGCTGGCCTGAATGGATTAAAAGAAGAATCACAGGATACCCCCATGCTTGACGCACCGCCTGCGTCAAACCCCCGCACCTCATCAAGCGGGTTTGCTGCCGTGAACTCCGGCTTCACTAGCATAAATCGACCGAGTCCAGCTGAGAAGCACTCGACAACACCAGAGAGGCGCAATGGCAGCCCTCTGCCAACGGACGGAGCGACATCAAGCACGGGCCTTGCCGGTCTCGATACGCCCGCAACCTTGCTCAAACGCCAGGGGCCAAGCGGCGAGTCAACACCCGGAGTGGCAGCTGCGTCTGGAGAAGAAGAGAACGATGGCAATGACAGCTGCAACCGGCGGAGCAAGCGCTTGAAAAAGGATGTTGCCCCCACAGTCGCTGGCTCATACATGTCACAGTTTCGTCCTTCAGTGCCAAAAGTACCGCGCGACGAAGATGTCGGTAACAGCGACGAGAAGTGCATCAACTGCGGTCGCAATGGTAATGCAGCAAGTCTCCTCGTATGCGATTCCTGCGACGGGGCTTACCACAGTCAATGTTTGGACCCGCCTCTGAAACGGAAACCTGACGCTGAATGGAATTGCGCTCGGTGCCTCGTCGGTGACGGACAGTTCGGCTTTGAAGAGGGCGGGTTGTACTCTCTGCGGCAATTCCAACAGAAAGCAAACGACTTCAAGCAGGGTTACTTCGAGAACAAGATGCCTTTCGATCACGCTCTTAACTGCCACCGGCCGGTTACCGAGGAAGATGTCGAAAAGGAGTTTTGGCGACTCGTCACCGACCTTGAGGAGACAACAGAGGTCGAGTATGGCGCAGATATCCATTGCACAACGCACGGGTCTGGGTTTCCGACGTTGGAGAAGCATCCAAGGAACCCCTATTCCGCTGACACGTGGAATTTGAATGTTTTGCCGTTTCACCCTGAGAGTCTGTTTCGTCACATAAAGACAGACATCTCCGGAATGACCGTACCTTGGGTATACGTTGGCATGATATTCTCGACTTTTTGTTGGCACAATGAAGACCACTACGCTTACTCGGCCAACTATCAGCACTTTGGTGCCACTAAAACCTGGTACGGCATCCCTGGAGAAGATGCCGAGAAGTTTGAGACGGCCATGAGAAACACCGTGCCTGAACTGTTTGAGACACAGCCGGATCTCCTGTTTCAACTGGTCACGTTGCTCACACCAGAACAACTGAAAAAAGCAGGTGTGAATGTGTATGCAATCGATCAACGCGCCGGGCAGTTTGTCATTACTTTCCCCCAAGCCTATCACGCGGGCTTCAACCATGGATTCAACTTTAACGAGGCAGTCAACTTTGCGCCAAGTGATTGGGAGCCCTACGGACTAGCTGGTGTTGAGCGACTTCAAAACTTTCGTCGCCAGCCGTGCTTCTCCCACGACGAGCTATTATGGACAGCAGCTGAGGGCACCGCTTCCTCGGGACTGTCCATACAAACAGCCAAATGGCTAGCGCCTGCCCTTGATCGGGTGATTCAGCGCGAGATATCACAGCGACAAGACTTCATCAAGAAACACGCCGAGGCGGCTGGCCACAAGTGCCCACACTTCACCGAGAGCACCGACAAATGCGCTCTACCATTTACAGTCTCGAGCGATGATGTTCAGGACGAGGATGAGCAGTGCTGCTCACAGTGCAAGGCATTCGCCTTCTTCTCGCGGTTCAAATGTGCCCAAACAGGCAAGGTTCTTTGCATCTTGCATGCTGGCTCGGTCCCGTGCTGCGAACAACCAGAGAATGAGAGATTCATCGGCCAGGGCCACACCTTGATCTATCGACAGACCGACGCGATGCTCCGCGAAGTGGGAGAACGAGTGGCTGAGAAGGCGCGGGTTCCCGATGTTTGGGAACAAAAGTACAACGACCTTCTAGACGAAGAAGCGCGACCATCTCTCAAGTCGCTACGTACCCTTCTGAATGAGGGCGAGCGCATTGCCTATGATATCGGTGCAATCCCGGATCTCAAAGAGTTCGTCGACCGCTGCAATGATTGGGTTGAAGAGGCAACCACTTACCTAGTGCGGAAGCAGCAGAACCGCCGAAAAAGCGAAAAGGCTTCCCAAAGCAGTAGCCGCAAATCAACGGGTGCTTCGTCCCAGGACGCTAAAGAATCGCGAAGCGTGTCGAACATCTTCAGGCTGCTGAAAGAAGCCGAGCACATTGGCTTTGACTGTCCCGAGATTGGTCAGCTGAAGGAACGATCGGCTGCTATCAAAGCGTACCAAGAGACAGCGGCCAAGGCCCTGGCGAACAAGAACGCCATCTCCGTCGATACCTGCACAGAGCTCCTCGAGGAAGGTCGCAGTTTCAACGTGGACATTCCCGAAGTGGATCGTCTCAGCCGCGTGCTAGAACAGATTCAGTGGGACGAGAGGGCTGCGTCAAGTCGCAAGGTGCTCATGAGCCTGCAAGAAGTGCACGAACTCATAGCCGAAGGCGAGCGCTTGGAAGTCCCGGCGTACAATGACCACTTGCAATACTGGCGCGAGCAACTGCGGGCTGGTCAAGCCTGGGAGAGCAAGGCGCTCGAGCTGATTTCGGCCGAGTTCATCCACTTTCCGCAACTTGAAGCATTTGCGGCCCAAGTGCAGGCCAATGCTCTTCCAGTGTCAGCCGAAACGTTACGCATCATTGACCGTATTTTGTCAAAGCAGCGGGAGGCCCATCGGCAGGCTCTGGACACCCTCGAGCGGTCGAAGAGAGAGAATCCTGCCGAGAGGCCCAGGTACTCTGAAGTCGTCGAGATGATGAAGGAGTTTGAGGAGCTGGCTGCGAAACCGAACGGCACGATTGAGATCGAAAACGAGCGCAAGCGGCACGAGGATTGGATGCGCAAGGGCAAAAAGCTCTTTGGCAAGTCGAATGCTCCGCTGCATATTCTCAAAAGCCACCTGGAGTACGTTCTAGAGCGCAACAAGGATTGCTTCGACCTGCAGTACGACACACCACGAAACCCAGGCGAACCAGTGTCTCGCGAGGCGAGCCCAGACGGTGGCCCCACTCGATCGAGGCAAGTCTTCTGCATCTGTCGCAGACCGGAGGCGGGCATGATGATTGAGTGCGAACTCTGCCACGAGTGGTGAGTGATTGGACAACTGATCATGATGTGTCCTGATGTGCTTACAATTCACAGGTACCACTACAAGTGCCTTAAGATTGCGCGTGGCAAGGTCAAGGAGGATGAGAAGTATACGTGCCCCATATGCGACTGGCGCATGAAGATACCCCGCGACGCGTCCAGACCCAAGCTTGAAGACCTGCACGCATTGGTTGATGAGATTGCTGGCCTTCCTTTCCAACCAGAGGAGGAGGAGGTGCTACGCCAGATCATTGACAATGCACAACAGTTCAGAGACCACATTGCTCGATATTGCAACCCGATGCTGTCTACCGAGGCCGAAGTCGAGATACAGAGGTTCTACCTGCGCAAGATTGAGGGCGCAGAAGTTCTGCTATCGTACGAAACGAACTTGTTCCGCCAGGAGCTTCACAAGTGGTGCCCCGTGGCCCCCGAGGCACCTCCGATACTCGAGGTCTCGCTGTCCACGCGAAAGCCCCGACCGACTAAATTGCAGAAAATGCTGGCGGAGTACGGTGTCGACAACCCAGACGATCTTCCCGACCACGCCAAGGGCAAGGCTAACAGCCTTCGCCGCAAAGCAGCGAATGCAGAGGCCGCCGCCGCCGCCCATGCCAGTCAAGCGAGTGCTTCCGCGTCCAGTGGGTCGGCGCGGCATTCATTCGGGAGCCCCGGCAGTTTCTTCCCTCGCACATCGCACGCAAGTGTTTCTAGCATTTCTGCACCGTCGCATCCGTCGACGTCGCAAGCTGAGGCCAGCATTTTCCACCCGGGCGACCCTATGGAGGTCGACAGTGGGGTGCATCCTGCGCTCCTTGGGGCGGGGGGTCCTCATCTTCACGTTGCTGACACACCCAAGTCACTCGAGGAGCGATTGCTGCAAGGCGAAGTCGACGGCGTCGAGCTCCAGACCGAAGAGGGCAAGAGTAAGGCCCTCGAGATCTTGGGGCGGACCGATGAGGGCCGTCGGGAGGCTGAGCGAATATGGGGTCCCGACGTTTGGGGGACACCGCATCGATCCATCAGCGACCAGGGCCGGTCCATGACGCCGAGGGACATTGATCCGATGATGAAGCACGATGACGGCAATGTAGACCAAATGTTCAAGGAAATGACAAACCAGGATGACGAGGATGACCAGCAGAAAAGGCGAGACGCTGCGGCGGACAGCCAAAACGTCACGGCCGAGTCACTTGAGAAGGAGCGTAATGGACTGGACGCCATGTTTGACATGGACTAAGCTGGGATCGGGAGATGACGAGGAGCATGGGCGTTTTGAAGGTCGGTTGCGGGCATACTGGGGCGCTATGGACGGCGCATATTGTCAACATGCAGTGGGACCTGCGGCGTTTGGGCATATCGTATGGGCCGTGTGAATGACTACGGTGTTCTGGTGCAGAAACTTGATGGCACGATACGGCGTTTTTCCTGCCACAGACGTGTACGAAAAGGTTGCTGCTTGTTCCTTTTTTTTTTGGTGTGTTGAGCCCAGAGGCAATGCATCTATGTCTTGACAGGACCGCTCAGAGATATGTTAAAAAGTCATCCATCCAGAACCCATATGTGGAAGAGCCCCCCCGGTATGTTGAAACAAATGCATACGTGTGCCACACCCATCCCATCCCGGAACGCCGTGAAATGCAGGACCGACATCCAGTCCGTCGTCGATCATAGTCTTCTGCCGCCGCTGACGCCAATCAGGCTCAAGAACTCGTTTCTCGTCTTGCTCTTCCTCTCAAAGGCGCCCAGCACACACGAGGTGATGGTCGAGGTGCCAGTCTTCTCGACGCCGCGCATGACCATGCACTGGTGGGACGCTTCCATGACGACGGCGACGCCCTGCGGCCGGCAAATCTCCATGATGGCGTGGGCGACCTCCTTTGTGAGGCGCTCCTGGACCTGCAGTCGGCGGGCGAACATTTCTGCTATCCGGGGCAGCTTGGAGAGGCCAATGACCGTCTTGGAGGGGATGTAGCCAATGTGCATCTTGCCAAAGAAGGGCACGAGGTGGTGCTCGCAGAGGGAGTGGATCTCAATGTCCTTGACAATGACCATTTCGTTGTGGTTCTCGTTGAAGAGCGCATTGTTGACAATGTCCTGGATGTTCTCCTGGTATCCCTTTGTGAAGAAGAGCATGGCCTTGGCGTAGCGCTCCGGGGTGTCGAGGATGCCCTCTCGGTCGGGATCCTCGCCGACGCATTCGAGGAGGGTGCGCACGGCGCCGCGCATGCGGTCGAGGCGGGCCGCGGCTTGCTCTGGGGTTTCCTCGAGACGGGCCCTGGTGCCGGCGCCTGATGGACGCAGTGTCAGCGCACGACAAGTCGCAGACGGGAATATGACGACGCGGCGAGCAATCGCAGGAGACACTTACTGGGGCGGCTGAGTCCGTCAAAGTCAATGACGGGTGTAGGCCTCCGGGTCACCACGGTGCCATTCAAAGGCTCGTCCTCCTTGGTTGCCGTGGGGAGAACCACCTTCTTCTTGGGCGGGTGGTCCCTGGGATCGCGCGCTGTGCGTGTTGCGCTCTCACGTCGGCGATCAAAGGCGCCGGCGGGATGTTCTCCGTTGGGAAGGTCGTCATCTTGCACGGCATGTTCGCTGTTCTTGTTCTTGCTCGCGGCAGCGCGCTTTGATGACTTGCGCCGCTTCGACGAGGCGTCACTCGAGCTCGTGCTGGAGGAGCGTTTTCTTTGGGGGACTGCGTCGGACATGATCACGACTCCCTGGGCCTGGAGGCTTGATTCCTGAGGAAGATGCAGAGAAGGTGACAGGAATCAACGAGGACCAGCTTAGAACCAGTGGAGGAGGCGACGCTGGGGAGGTGGATGTCGGCTCCTGTCGGATTTGGTCCGTTCGCGGGGCACAGTTCGCACTCCGGGTAATGAGGGACAAAAAAAAGGTTCTGCGCACGGCTGGCGACTCGACTCGATGCAGGGTTCTGGATCCACCAGTCGCCAAGATGGGTCCACCGGACAGGAAGCCCGAGTCAGGTCCAGCGTTGTCTCAATGGATTACATGCAGGCCTGCCTGCTGGAGCTGCTGACGGGCAGCAAGAGCATACCATGTGCAAAGATGTTGTCTAGGTCTCGGTAGATGTTTGACGATCAAAGCCGCGACACCACATGTACTGTGGGTACTACAGAGCCGATGGCGGACTGGTCTTGGCTTATCTTATCGCGATTTTGCAGATGTGCTGTGCCTGACGTCAAATTGCAGAAGAGTCTTCGACCCAGAAGCAGCAGCTCGTGTACTTGGTAGAGCGATTGGAGCTAAAATCGCATGCATGATAAGGCGTTTGCTGGACTGTGTTTCTGTCGGCCCCTCATGCATCAGTCTTGCTGAACGCACGCAATGTGAGAAGCTACCACGACACTTGCCGTTTGATAGTGACCGCAGAGGCAGCGTACATCTTGAAAACAACCTAATTAAGACAGCAAACATATTACTGGGGAACGGGAGGAGTTGCAGATTTCTCCAAAGGACAATCCCAGTCTGTTGGTCTCAAAACAGGGTGGGACGGGCAGGCGCGCGGTGAAGCACTCTGCAATGCAGTTTAGTCACGTGCCATCGCATCCTCAACGCGCGCCTGCGGACGCAGGGATGCACGTCCCCTCCTGCACAACTTGCGCCCCAGCTCATGCCGCCTGGACAATCAGGCATCCGACATTGAATTCAACAGTTATCTTCCAATCGATCGCTGTCGAGGAGCGCAGACTGTCGAAATGGCCTCCCCTCCGAATCCGGGCTCGCCTTTGGCCATGTCGCCGCCCAACCCTGCGTCCGCGCAGCTGCCCAACAAGAAGCGTTCATCATCTACTCTTGACATCTCCACAAACGCCGCGAAACGTCGCAAACCCTCACAACCCGGCACGCCAGCTCACCCGCTGCGGCAGACCTCTTTCCCGCCGCCCGAAGCCGTCGCTTCGCCCCGTATCGGGGCACGCTCCCCCAGTGTCGATGCGGCATCCGTCGTGAGCGGCAGCCAGGTCAGCGCCAGCCAAGCAAACGGCAAGAAGAAGCGAGGCCGCAAGCCCAAGCATGCGAAGGCTGATGAAAGAGAGGGTAGCGTCGCCGGCGAAGGGAGCGTGGTGGGGGGCAGCAAGGCGCCCACGTCCGTAGCCAACGGCGCTGGGAAAGAGGGCGAAGAGGAGGAAGAGGAGGACAAGCCCGAGATGGCGCTCGAAGACGTGGTCGCGAGAACGCAGGAGCAGAAACAGGAGGAGGTGCGCTTGCGGGCTATGCTGGTGGAGAGTATGGACAAGGAGCAGATGGCGCGTTACGAAAACTGGCGAGCCAGTAAGCTCCAGGATTCCGTGGTCAAGAGGGTATGTTTTGCTATTCTGCGCGGCGCCCCCGCCATGTCGTACAAGGCAGCTAACCAGGCCAGGTGGTCAACGCGACAGTCTCGCAGTCCGTGCCTCCCACGGTCAGCATGGCGGTTCGCTCTGTCACCAAGTTGTTTGCGGGCGAGCTGGTCGAACTGGCACGCCAAGTGCAAGCAGAGATGATCACAGCGGGCGAGGTGCAATCAGAGGCACCGCGGCCACCCTCGCTCACCGCGCTCCCCGAGGAAACCAACGAGGATCTCGACCTGCGACGCGCCCCTTTGCGCCCCGAGCATCTGCGCGAAGCATGGAGAAGATACAAACTGTCCGGAGAGAGCGGGGGCGTCGGTGTGCAACAGCTTTGGCATACACAGCAGAACAGTGGAGTGGAGCGCTTTTCTACCAGGACGGGCAAACGCATTTTCAGATAACCTCATAGTGCCCTTATAGATACAGCATGGCGAGGCGTTAGGTGCTACCAGCGTGATTTGGAATTTGATCTTCATTGTCTTGAGTCTCCGTGTAGTGTCTCCCAATGCACCCTTGGACTTGGGGTTTGGTGTCCATGTAGTAGTGCCCTCTTCTGTTGTGACGGACCTACTCCGAGGCAGCGCCTGTGATAGCGTGATTTCGCTCATGCAGATGTTGAAATGCAAACGCGTGGCACCAGAGAAAGGACCAGTGGTTTGACACTGGCTGGGGACAAGCGCGTTAGGCTGGGATGACTAATTTTGTCATGACGCCAATTGAAGCCTTCAAGTACTGCGCAAGAGCAGCCGTGCTCAGTCCGGGCGTAACCCACAACCACCATGGATATGTCAACGCCTGCAAAGTCTTCTAAGCGCTGTGCTTTGCGGGTGAGGGAGAACCAACGGCGCGCAAGGGAGCGGCACAAGGAATACGTCAAGGATCTCGAGCATCGCGTGGCTCGGTATGAGGAGCAAGGCGTACGAGCAACCGTGGAGATGCAAAAGGCCGCGCGAGCTGTCGCGATCGAAAACGAAAGACTGCGGATCCTGCTGGAGCGCAAGGGCGTTGGCAAGGACGAGGTGGCAGCCTTCTTGGAGAGCTTCGACGAGCAACAGCCACGGAGCGCGACAGCGCCTGCAGAAAGCCGTACGCCACAAGGAGAACGCCAGACAGATCGGCCTGAGAGCCGCGAGCACTCGGCGCAGAGACCCGAGACTGGCATGGGCAGGCTTGAAGCGCTGGCGGACGCGAGTGCGTGCTGCGGCGGCGTGACGACTTGCGCCATGCCAGCCACAATAAATTTGCAGGGCGTGAGCGCCGCAGCATCGTCTGTCGCGGTTAGGAATGAGGGTTCGCCGTGCCCAGAGCCGAAAGATGCCCAGCTACAGTCGTCAACGACAATGTCTTGCGAATCAGCAGCCGAGCTGATTGCGCAGATGCACGGCCATGGTGACAAACACCTCACAAAAGCATACTTTGGTTGTAACCCGCAAGAGGAATGCATGGTCAAGAATACGGCTCTATTCCAATACCTTGATCAGAGCCATGATTAAGGCATCGATAGTCAATCTACACTACGCCTTCCAATGCCACCTCCTGCCCAGCCACCGGACCAGGTACACCAACCCGATGAGGACGGGCACTTCAATCAATGGGCCCACCGTCGCAGCCAATGCCTCCTCGCTGCTGCTGCCAAAGGTCGCGACAGCGACCGCAATGGCCAGCTCGAAATTGTTGCTTGCTGCGGTGAAGCTCTGGGTGCACCCGAGCTTGTATCCGAACCCCAGTCTCCGGGTGATCCACAGCGTGATGAGGAAGATGGCGGTGAAGTAGACCAGCAGAGGCGCGGAGACGCGGACGACGGACACGATTTGGCGAACGACGGCGCGCCCCTGCGATGCAAACAGGATGATGATGGTGTACAGCAGACCGATCAGAGACCAGGGGGAGAGGTACTTGAGGAACACGTCCTGGTACCACTCTTTGCCGACGAGACCGCGCAGAGCGAAGCGCGTGACGATAGCCGCGGCGAGCGGGATGCCGAGGAAGACGCCCACGCTGGTGGCGACAACCTCGTACGAGAGCCCTCTGATGCTGGCGTCGTCGTTGCCGCTGATGACGCTGATGAAGAAGATGGCCAAAGGCGCGAAGAGGACCATTTGCAAGACCGAGTTCACCGCGACCAAGATGGCGCAGTATTCCGAGTCACCGCCGGCAAGCTTGTTCCAAATCAGCACCATGGCGATGCACCGACCCAGACCGACCAGGATGAGACCTGTTCGGAGGCCGGGCTCGTCCGGGAGGAAAGCCCACGCAAGGCCAAGCTGTTGTCCGGGTCAGAGATATGGTGTGTACAAGCAACGGATGGGTCTTACCATGAGGAAGGGGGCGACGATCCAGTTGACGACCACGCTGAAGAGCAGCTGCACCCACACTTCCCTTTCACGGAAGATGTGGTGGATGATCTCGTAGCGGACCTTGCAGAGGATCGGGTACATCATGACCAACAGTCCAATGGCTGCTGTGGTTAGCAACGGCGGAAAACTCATCGTGAGCTGAGGTAGTACGAACCAATTGGCACCGAGACACCGACAAACTTGCCCTTTTCGAGGTTGGACGTGGCGTCGGGGGCAAAGTTGCCAATGAGAATACCAATCGCCATGGCGAGGAAGATCCATAGGGCCAGAAAGCGATCGAGCCAGCCGAGGGCTTTGAAAGTCGGTACATTCTGGGCGTCTTGGTCGGGTGTTGACTGTTCAGGTGGGCAGGTCTCCTGCTTCTCGCTGTCGGGCATGGGGTGCGTGGCGGGTGCCGCCTGCTGGCCCGGATGATTGGGAGTTTCGAGGTCTGGCATTCTGCAATATGATTTGTGAGAACAGACACGAATTGTGTAGTTGCTGAACCCGTGTGTGCAGCTTTACAGTTTGCGCTGGCCGATGACTTGAACTTTATACACACAGTAGCCTGGGGAGCAGTCGCGGCAAAATTAAAGTGGGTACAGAAGGGTCTTGATGGACTGGCCAATCAGCTGCCGCCGGTGACGGAATCATCGACATGGCACGATGCGCTTCTCTGCGTCTGGTCGTTTTTCGCGTTCATTTTCTCAAGGGGTGCTCAATTGACTAATAATTAATCGATTAATCATTCCCACCGAAGCGAGAACACCTCGTCGCCAGACCTCGAGATGCCCACTTCCAAACCCTCGCCCTGCACGCTCGGGGGGATCTTCTCGCTCTTTCTCTCCAGCACTATCTTGGGACCGCTGCTGTTGTCCGCCAGCTTGTAGAAGGCACGACCAAACTTGTTGAAGAATCCTTCCAATTTCTCTGGCGTGACGTCCGACTCGCCAATGATGCCCTTTTCCGTGGCGTCCTCGAACGCACGCAGAACCAGCTGCGTGGCGTAGGGCTGCGTAAAGACACCGGCTGGGGGCGCCTTGCCCTGCGCGTTCTTGGAGGCGAGCGGATGAGGCGCGCTGTCGGTGCCGCTAGTTTGGGTGTCAATTCCCGCCTTGGTTGAAGATGCACGCTGTCACACTCACAAGAAGAACTTGCTGTCGCCGCTGGTCGCTGCCTTGAGCAGCGCGTCTCGGTCCTCGGGCGTCTTGGGGATGGGCTTGCAAAATGCGTGCGGGTCCACCTGGCTCATGTCGCCTGTGAGATACAGGTGGTGCGCTGTGATCGTAGCTATGATTCGCACCCACGTTAGTCTCTGACATGGGCGCACTAGGTTTGATTGTCGTACCTCCGACCGAGGGACCGCAGCTCCTCACGGCCTCAATGGCGGCAGCGGTCGAGCAGTGCTCAAGAACGATTCGCAGCTGGGGGAACTTGGCGTGGATCGACTTGAGCGTGGGCAGGAAGGCCTCCTCGTGGGTGAGCCCTTGGGCAGGTGTGCCAACGACTTCGCCATGGAGATTAAGGACCAAATCGTGCTTCTGCATGGCCTCAAAGATGGCATCGAATCCATCGAGCGAGGCGACACCGGCCTCCGAGTTGGTCGTCACGCCTGTCTGCCATGTCAGATGCCAACAAGTCCACTGGCCGAGTGATGATGCAACGGACCCTGCGGGTAGACCTTGATGCCCGCGATGCCAGCCTTGGCTGCGTCGGCAACGATTTCCGGAGTGAGCTCTGCATGAAACTATATCGCTTTGAGTACGGGGCCACGGCATCGTGCCTGTTGGGGTGTCTCACGTAGAGTGACATCAGGTAGTTGACGTTAGGCTCGATGGCCTGGAGCTCCGACTTGTACTCCAGCGCACGCGCAACGGTGGTGATCGGAGGCTGCAGGTTTGGCTGGACTGCATCAGCGTAATAGTCCTCGAGGGATATATGGTGTCCCAACCATGACAAAAACGGTGTCGACGCCTCCTCGTCTGATCGTTGGGGTGACGAGCTTCATCATGTCTCCCTGGCGAAGGTGGACGTGCATGTCCGCCGTTGGCGGCAGCACAATTTTCTGGGTCGTGCTCAGCTGCATGGTGTTGATTGCTGGGCTGTAAGATTGGTGGGTGGAGGATCGAGATATAAATGTGTGTCTGTGTGCGTACAGGAAGCGTTTTGCAAGCTCAAGACTTGAGAGGCTCAGGCTGATCGCCGTGTGGGGAATGTTGGAGGAAAGTGGAGGGCTCGGATAAGGTTGGATGGAGAGGGGTCCTCGTCTGCGGCTGTCACTCTCGCGTGGCCATGGACCGAGGACACAATGTTATAATACATTTGGCGCACCGATATCTCTCAACTAAGTTTACTGTTACTTTGTGCCCCAATGTTTGAATCGTCGAGCGTCGGAAGGTCTTGATTCTCTTGATGAGTGGTTGCTGAGAGCAGTTGGCTCTACAATGGAAACGACACTCTAAAGAGCTGGGACAAATGCCGTGCCGAAAAAGCTTTGATGAGATCCCAAGTTAGGGTATATTGGACTTGGGTCTGTTGATCGGAGGGTACCATTCGCCCACCTCAGCCGTGACAACTTCACGTGGCCTACTACTACATGTACTTTGAGAAACTTGTTCAAAGGTCTGCTTCACATTCCATTAGATGTGCCCGTGTTACGAGTCAAGGTCGAGAGCAAAGGCACTGCATGCCAATAGTCAAATAAATCATCCACCTGCGATGTTGCCTTGCACTAAGCTGTGGAATATGTCATCGCGAAATAGGTTGCAAGCAGTCTAAAGAGTCTGAGAATCCTGACCTCGTACTTCATATAAACAGCATTGACATTTGTCCTGCACAGCAGCAAGCATGGCGAGCGAAGGTAAGCTGTTTCCATCTAGAGCCACCAGACTCTGTCGCCGGAAGGCGCGAAGGCCACCTACCTTGTGTTGCCGTTCACTTCGCATTTTGGAGGTTGTGCCAAGGGCGGAAACCACTGCCCTGGTAAACTGCTTCCCAAGTTCATGGGAGATCACCCTGTGCCTGAAGGTAAGAACACAGAGTTGGTTGAAGAGGCATGCTCCGTCTTTCAGTCATTCTCTTCTTCTGCCTCCAGTCCCGCAGATGAGTGTTGAATGTGATTCGATTCTACCTTACACCACATCAGCATATCAGTTCTCACATCATTCGACAAGCATATTGTACAAACCACACAAGACAACAACATCCTTTCCAACTATCCACCGCCATGGATCGCCTAGCGGGCAGGAGGCATCGCGTTTGCCAAAACTGGGCCCAGGCCTGTCGCCAAACGCAATGCGACTGGACTGCTCCGGCCCAAATCATCCCAATTATCCGCTTCATTTTGACCTTGGTCACTCTCACGGTGGCTGTTCCTTGTTGGTCGCGGTCAGACGCACATCTTGGCTTCCGGATATGGTTTGCCATCGCCATGATGTTGGTGGGTGACCATGAACCTGCCGTAGAACGTCGCCCGACTAACAGCAGCAGTACTTTGTCTTGGTAACCCGTGCCCTATTTTTGGACTTGGGAGACGGTGTTTCCACGGTCCCCATGACGAACGCATTGCTGATCGCCGTCGTCTCGATATTTGTCAACTGGGCCTGGATCTACGTGGCTGAAGCGTATACTGATGGCTGCTTGGGCAAAGACATCACCGGCATATTGTCAAGCATTGCCACGTACGTTCCCCGGAGCGCAGGACATGACCTGGTGCTGACTCGAAGAATGTGCAGGATCTTCTGTCTCGCGCACGTCTTTTTTCTGGGTTTGATTGCGAACCGAAGGTCTCGTCACCTTGACGCTACTCGAGAGCAAGACCTGGAGCTCCACACCCAATCATGATGGTTGTGATTCGGTTCGAAGAGCTGCTTGTGCAAGACATTCCCATAGGAGCGGGAGCTGGCATGGAATAGACAGAGGGGTCTCACATGTCCTACATTGAGGACAGCAGCGGTCTGTGGTCTCCCGTCCCGTCATCTGGACAGCCATAGCCATTGATATTAATCAGCGTTCGTTTGTTCATCTCGGTAACCAGTGACTGATGATGTAAATGAGGGTCGTCTGTGCACGTGCACAGCTGGCGGAAGCGAGCAACTGACAGTGGCAGGCGGAATGGGGCTGCCTGGTGAAACCCCTCATTTTACCGGTCCGACGAACGCGGCTAGTCGAGTAGTGTCCTGGGCAAGCTGCAAGGTCGGCCTTGGCCTTGTGTCGTCTCACTGACCTGCTTGCGCAGAAAGTGCGTCTGGGATTGGAGACATCGTATTATGACGGAGCCTCATGATACAGTTCTGGGTCTCATTGCATATCCGTGTGGCGACGCCACTGCAGGTATAAATTCGATGCCCTGTCGGTTGAGTCAAGCGCGGCACTCTCAGCAATAGACACCCAGTCATGATATCCCCATCCTGTGCCATGGAGAAGTACAACTTTCCTACGGATCCCGTTGCCGATGACGCAGCCATTGTCAAGGGTGACACGTACCGTTTCACACTCATCAATGACTCTGTGATCCGGTACGAATGGGCCCATGACGGTGTCTTCGAGGACCGACCCTCGACGTTTGCCATCAATCGTCGTTTCACCCCCACGCCAGAGTACCGGGTCGTCGACAAGGACGGCCGTCTGGAGATCATCACAAAAAAGTACCACCTGGCGTATGACAAGAAGCGCTTCAGCACCCACGGCTTGACCGTCAGTTTCAATGGCAAGACGACACTCTGGGGCGCTGACTGGCGCTACGGGGAAGAGACAGAGCACAACCTGGGCGGCACGGCGAGAACGCTCGACAATGTCAATGGGCGCTGCGACATGGGCAAGGGCGTCCTCTCGAAAGACGGACATTGCGCCATTGACGACAGCGATTCGATGCTGTTTGAGAAAAATGGCTTCGTGGGCCCTCGCAGAGAGGGCGACCGCGTCGATGGCTACCTCTTCGTCTACGACCACGACTACAAAGGTGCCATGAAGTCCTTCTATGCCATCTCTGGGCACCAGCCCCTATTACCGCGATGGGCGCTTGGCAACTGGTGGAGTCGCTACCACGCGTACACGGCGGACGAGTATCTTGCTCTCATGGACAAGTTTGGCGAGCAGAATGTCCCCTTGTCTGTTGCCGTCATTGACATGGACTGGCACCCTGTCGCCGGTGACCATGTGCCTCACGCCGGATGGACGGGGTACACGTGGAACAAGGATCTGTTTCCTAAGCCCAAGGAGTTCTGCGAGGCCCTGCACCAGAGACGGCTCCGGATCACGCTCAACGACCATCCCCATGCGGGCGTCCACTCCCACGAGGACCTGTACGAGGAGTTTGCGGCCGCAGTGGGCCATGATACCTCGGAGAAGGCGCCCATTCTCTTCGACCCAACCTCGGAAAAGTTTATGGATGCCTACCTCAACGTGCTGCATCGGCGTATCGAGGAGGAGGGCTGCGATTTCTGGTGGATTGACTGGCAGCAGGGTCCATATTCGCGCGTCCCAGGCCTGGACCCCTTGTGGCTGCTCAACCACTTCCACTTCCTCGACAACGCGTATGCGCGCCCAGATACCCGGCCCATCATCTTCTCACGCTACGGCGGACCTGGCAGCCATCGCTACCCCGTGGGCTTCTCGGGTGACTCGATCGTCACGTGGGAATCGCTCCAGTTCCAGCCTGAGTTCACGGCCACGGCTTCCAACATTGGCTACGGCTGGTGGAGCCACGACATTGGCGGCCACATGAGCGGCTACCGTGATGACGAGCTCGAGACTCGATGGGTGCAGCTCGGCGTGTTCTCGCCTCTCATGCGGCTGCATTCCTCAAACAGCCGCTGGTCGTCCAAGGAGCCGTGGAACTTCCAGGCCGAGCATGAGAAAGTCATGTCCGACGTCATGCGCTTCCGTCACCGACTGGTGCCCTATGTGCACAGCATGAACAAGAACGCGGCCGCCAACGACGAGCCTCTGGTCCAGCCACTGTACTGGGGGTACCCCGACCGCGAAGAAGCGTACCAGAAGCCAAATGAATACTTTTTTGGATCAGAGCTCCTGGTCGCGCCGATTGTCCATCCCCGAAACAGCGTGACGAGGCAGGCTGCCGTCGATGTGTGGGTTCCTCCGGGTCGTTACGTGGACATCTTCAAGGGCCTGGTGTATGACGGCGACAGGCAGATCAGGATGTACCGTCCCCTGGACAGCATCCCCGTGCTCGCTGCTGAGGGTTCCGTCCTCGCTCTCGATGCGGAGCAGTCGCCTGAAAACGGGTGCCGCAATCCTTCGATGCTCGAGGTCATCGTTGTGGTGGGCCAGGACGGCTTCTTCCACCTCTACGAAGACCTAGCCGACGACGACTTGGACGTGAAGCTGGAGCAGCCACATAAGTCCCGCCGCGTCCTCATCGAGTACAAGCAAAGCGCTGGCCGTGTCGATGTGACCTCCTCTAACAAGAGCTGGACCTTCCGCTTCCTGGGCGTGAGGGCGGTTCCTGAGGCTATCTCCGTGGAGAGGAGTGGTTCCAAGGTGGAGGATGCCGAGTTCAGCATCGATACATCCAGCGTGCCGTCGCTGATCGTCCAGGTTCCCAACTCTGCCGGAGATGACGCGACAGTGTCGGTGACCATTGGCTCCAATCCGCAAATGGGCATCGTGGATCACTCCAAGCGCATTGAAGAGCTCATAATGGGTTACCAGATCGAGTATGCCGCCAAGGACAGGCTATTTGACATCTGCGGCACTTCTCACTCTGTAGCTGTCAAGGTAGCCGAGCTGACGAGCCTTGGGCTGGACAGGGAGGTGACTGGGCCCATCATCGAGTTGTTGACTGCTGATAGCCGCACTCTGTAGTTTACATACTTGGTAGCATAGAGTAAAATAAAGAATAGAAGATCTCCATTGATCCAGATGTGACCTTTCCAGAAAGTGAGATGATGCCGACGTGTGGTGCACGTTAAAGCTCTTATCGATAACAAATCTTCCCCTGCGCGCCTCGAATCCCAGGCACGCTTGGAATTTGCGCCCCATCTCGAACTTCGTAGCGACAGCAGCACATCCTCCACAGACGTCGTCTGCCAGCGCACCATGGCTCCGATCGACCGCTGCGTAGCCTCCCTGGCTAAGCTGTCCCTCGCGCAGTCAGCCCGTCCATCCGTCAACTCGACGATTCCCCGATTCCTGGCGCCCTCGCTTGTACAGACCCGTCACGCGTCCGTTGTCCGCCTCGGGCGCAAGAAGCAAGCGAAAAAGACAAAGCCACTGTCAAAGGACTTCAAAAGACACAAGCTTGACAAGACAGACTTTCCTCAGTTCACACTATGCGAGGCATTGAGGTACCTTGTGCTGCCCACCTGGGAGCGCACGTAGCAGCGCGACTAACGGGACGGCAGGATCCTCCGCGCCTGTGAGGTCGGCAAGCCTCCGAGCAGCGTCAAATACGAGATGCACGTCCACCTCAAGACGGCGCGCAACGGCCCGGTCATCAAATCGTCGATCCGCCTCCCGAACCCGGTGCAGAGCGACTGGCAGATTGCCGTCATCTGCCCCGAAGGCAGCGACATTGCCAACGCGGCAGTCGCAGCGGGCGCCAAGGTCGTGGGCGAGGAGACCCTCTTCCAGGCGATCAGGGACGGCAACATTACCTTTGACCGCCTCATCTGCCACGAGCTGAGCGAAAAGAAGCTGCAGAAGGCGCAGCTGGGCAAGATCCTCGGCCCCAAGGGGCTGATGCCCAGCGTCAGGATGAAGACCGTGGTCAAGGACGTCGCCAAGGCCATTCGTGACAGTGCGGGCTCTTCAGAGTACAGGGAGAGAGAGGGCGCCGTCAGGATGGCCATTGGCCAGCTCGCACACTCGCCCGAGCAGATCAAGGCCAACATCGAGGCGGTCCTGAAGAAGTTGAAGGCGCAGTGCGCCGAGATCTCAGAGGAGAACCCCAAAGAGGTGCACGAGGTTATCCTGAGCACCACCCACGGACCAGGTATCAGCCTGAACGGCAAGTTCAGGAATCTGACGGATGAGGTTACGCCAGAGCAACTGTCAGGGCCCATGTGAGATGGAGTCGGGGGGCGGGGGCCAGTTTTGTACATTGTACCATATTTGTCACAGTAGCATGAAGCATCAAGATGGGTGGTCCTACATTGGGTATCATTGTTTCTTTTTTTTTCTGACCCGGGGTCTTACCCCGTTCACTTTTTTTGTAACACCTTGACGGCTTCGTCCATGGCGTCAATCGTCCGATACGTGGCCAGACATTGCATCAAGCGTCCGTGACCCTTGGTCCCTGCGGCCTTGGCCTCTTTTAATGCCGTTCCCAAGTCGAGCAGAAGGGTGTTTCGACACCTCTCCAGTCGCTCCTCTTGCTTCATGACAAAGGGGTGGTTTCGGTCCATACTATTGATCATGGTCGATATCAATTGACACTCTCGTGCAGACGTGGACAGCTTCGCCGGCGAACTCCCGACCACGTCATTGTCTGTTTCATCCGCCTCGTCGTCGCTGCTCTCGCTGTCGTCGGACCACCCAGACGTGCTATTACCCGCAGGAAGACTAGTTACTGCCAATCTCTCCTCCAGCGACAAAAGGCGATCAGACAGCTCCAGCATCTTCCGTCCTTGGTCGATGCCCCGCCTGACTTGGCTGAGCTCGTCGCTCAACTTGGCCGTCTCGTCTCGCTTGACTGTGACCTTGCCCTTCACGTCCTCGACAGCTCTCCGAAATCCAATCAGGGCCATTTTGACATTCTCAACCTTGTCGTCTCCGCCTTTCAGCTCGGAGCCTAGGGACAGGAACGCCGTGTAGTTGGAATTGACGAGCTCGAGGAGCTCTGCACTAATCGCCGCGCTTCGCTCGCGCAGATCGCCGCGGAGATCTTCCAGCGTCTGGTGGCGGTTCGGTAACGCCGACAGATACGCAGCAGGTTGAAAGTCTGGGCGCAGAAAGTCGGATCGGGGGAGGGCTTCGGGGAACGGTAGCGGGACGTCATTGTCTTCGTCCTCATGCGAGGACGCTGTGGATGGAGCGGTGGACGTTTCGGCTGAAGGAGCTAACTTGAAGGACGCATTGCGCGATGGTATTGGCCCCGCTAGATTTGCCATGGTCGACATGGGGCGCTTTTCGAATGTTCTTATGAGGATTGCACCGCGCTCTGCGCCCAGCGACGGACAGCATCTGGTTACTGGCTGGTCCTTTGGCTCTGAGGTGCGTACTGTGGTGGTAGGCAGGTGAGGACCCCACCAAGACCACGCACTCCTTTACCGCATTACCCCGGTACAGGCATACCTTACAACAACACTCACAGCAAAGCATCTGATGCTGTCTGCTGGCTGAATGAATGGGAGTTAAGTCCAGTGAGATTCACGCGACATGTTGCTGGCTATGCTGTGTCCGGCAACAACTGCGACATCGGAGGTTATCGCCAGACGATGGGCGATTGGTGCTCTGGAGGCACTGGACGTACGTAAGAATGCAGGGGCATGGACCCGGCGTTCAAGGCTTCATCGGCATACGTGCGTATCGGGTGTGAAGAGTGATTTCTAGCCTGCCTCGGAAGTTCAGAAAGTGGGGGCGCTCCGTGAGAGGGGACGTGACGAGAACATGAAGTTAGCGACGCACTTAGTAGTGCCAGGATGATATATGATTCCTGGTATCTTCATTGTAAGAACGACGAATCAGTGGGATGTCTTTTGATTCACAGCCTATTATGTGAATTTGATGCGATCTTGTGGTGCACAGGCCTGGGGCTGGTGGTTGACACAGGGGTCTGGTGTTGCAAGGCGTCTGCTTGACTGAAGATCGTGAGAATTTTATCAATCACATCTTATCAATCGCATCTGACCCACTTGGCGCATGTCTGACACAGCCGACTGCCTGTCAATCGGTCGGTGGAAAAACAGGTGGTCTCGGCTCAACTCGGAATGTCTTCTGAAGCGCAAAAAAGACGCATGATCTGAGGGGCTCAAGGATTCTTTGACTCACGGGCTCACGGTACCTTTTCTCCATCTCACGTTTAATGTTGTTGTACACGAGTTCTGAAGGACCAGTTGGGGGGAGGGAACTGGCGAGGGCCAATATTGGACGGTATCCAGCTCAAACCTGCTCAAAAGGCAGCATAGCAATGGCACCACTCAACACCAGAAAGATCTTTCGATTCAAGACGAACTTCATCCTTACATACTCATCGATCTATATGCACATTTAACTAATGGTTTTTCCATCTCTATTGGTGTGCCAGACCGTATTCATTCACTGCGCCTGTCGCACGAGGTACTTTCGCAATACCGGCTAGCCGGAGGATCCACACCGTTCCGACCACGGCCGCACACACCTCGATCCAGGGCCATTTATCCCCCACAATGCTGGCCTCGACTTCTGGTCCAGTATCCTTTTCCTCCTCGTCACCTCCCCTCCACGACCACAAAGCCTTTCATCTCGGCTACACCGCCCGCCCATTTCTCCCTTCTCGGTCGTTCTCGTTCTCCTCGGGCGTGGCCTCGTCACCTGAGCTCAGCGACAGCGCCCCGCATAACTCCCCTCCACCGCAGCGTCACGACTACCTGCATCATCCTCGGCCAGACACACACGATTGGCACCACCATCGTCGACAGAGCTCGACGGTACGCTCACACGCGCATTCTATAACGGGGCCGCTGCCGCTGCCGCACAGTCTCACGTTGCCGCCTATCGATGTGTTGACCATGTCGCATGTCATCAGCCCACATCCAGGTGTGGATGCCACGACGCCTCGAGTATCCATGACATCCCGGGAATGGGTCATCCCGCCTCGTCCAAAGCCCGGCCGCAAGCCAGCGACCGATACGCCTCCCACGAAACGCAAGGCGCAAAACCGTGCTGCCCAGCGGGCCTTCCGCGAGCGTCGTGCGGCCCGGGTCGGCGAGCTCGAGGAATTGCTTCAGCAGCAGAAAGAGGAACATGACAAGGAGAGAGACGAGGCCAAAGCGAAGCTCCGAGAGCTCGAGATGGAAGTGCAGACACATCGCTCGCGATGCGCTCTGCTCGAAACCATGTTGGAGAGGGAGCGCAAGGAGCGCATCCGCGCAGAGACCGAAGCCGAAAGCTTGCGGCATCGTCTGCCACAGGCCAACATGTACTCCCCGGGCCAGTCGTCGCAAATGTCAAGACGTAGCCTTTCCACGACCCAGCACACAGGCCGCCATGGTAGCCTCCCACACATCATTCCGACGCTTGAGACCGACGACGTTTCCAGCCCCACTCTAACGTGCGGCAACTGCGCACCAGGCTCGTGCGCCTGCGTCACGGAAGCCTTGGCGACGGTCAGCAACGCGTTTGGACAGAGCGAGCTGAAGCGACCTGTGTCGCCGTCAGGAAATATGTCGCACGGCAAGCGGCAGCGACCCAATGTCGTCCCTCCGGAACATCACGAGGAGCAGCAACCCCCTTCTGGAGACTCGTCGTTCAAGGACGATTGTGGTTTCTGCAAGGATGGCACATATTGCGTCTGCGCTGACGCTGCTGTCATGGCGACACCGGCCATGACACCGACCGTCGACATCCTACCCCCGATACTGTCACAAACCCAAACCCCGCCCCCATCCGAGGCTGATTCAAATATTGGTATGGCCATGGAGATCACGTCTGATGGAGCCGTCAAACTGCCTCGCCGATCCACAGCAGCTCGCCCAGCGCCTGCGCGGAACAACTCCCGTGGCTGTGGACCCAATGGCCCGGGTACATGCGCCCAGTGCCAGGCTGATCCCAAGTCTGGCCTCTTTTGCCGCCTCATGGCTTCCAAGCTTGGCAAGGAGCGAGGCGGCAGTGGCGGCTGCTGCGGCGGTAAGGGTGCGGGCGGTGGTTGTTGCAAGTCGAAGGCTCCCGAACCTGAAAAGATTACTTTGCCTTCGCTGCCCAGTCTGGGCTTGACATGCGCAGAGGCATATCAGACCCTGTCGAGCCACCGAAACTTTGACAAGGCTTCTGACGATATTGGTTCTTGGCTGCCGAAGCTAAGGGCAACTCCCATCGGGGACTCTCTAGGTCCCAAGAGGATGATGCCGATGGAAGTGGAGGCCGCCAGTATCATGAGCGTGCTCAAGGACTTTGATGTGCGATTTGGTAGCGCCTGCTGAACATGTAGGGAAATGAAGTTTGCCTCATGACAGAGAATTGAGAAACAGTACATATAATACAAGTTATAGAACCGCGGTATGTACCCGGTCTCCGATACAACGCTGGGCGCACTCATAGTGGGCACTACACTGGACTCGTAGGTGTCTGGAATACTTACGTAACTTGCGACAAGGAAATGTTCGAGCGCTGCTTGCGCGAGAGCAAAACCCAAAGTCTTAAAAGAATTAGAGAGGTGGCAAGATAGCAATGACAACGGCGGATGCTGTCAAGAATAGCTCGTCGGCGGTCGATTCTACCATGATTGCAGGGTTTGGTGTTGTAGGGTATTCTCCTCTTCATGCCCACCCGGCGCCTAACATGCTCCGATCGCCCTGAGGCTGGATGACAATTACATGAGGCCAGCGACTGATGAAGTCAATAATCATATTTTAACAAGAGTGCCAAAAATGCCCACCACCCCCACCAATCTGGCCAAGTCACGGCGTGAAGGAGTTGGTCGGTGACGGATCAACGCACAACGCGTTCGGTGTACTCACCGAAACCAGAATAGGGTCATGGTGAACCATGCTCTCAGCAGAGCCAATGGCGTTGATTACCAGAGTTCTCAAAATGCATCGTATATTTGTGGGCGCTTGGGAGCTGCTGCGTTGGCATGCATAAGTACATACAGATACGTATATCATGTGGGCAACACGGATTGGTTGGTGGTTGATGGAGAGGGGGGTCGCATAAAGGCCACGAGGGTTTGGTCACGGATCGCCGCTTGGCCTCGAGGCAGTCAAGGGAGAGCTGCATTGCCAACTCAGCGCATCTGCCACCGAGCCGATTGTCGGACCAGGAACGCTGCGTGCACGGTTGCCGTCTTTCAAGTCGCACTGCCGTCCAGAAGCATGGCTGGCCAGCCACCTAGCAAGCGGGATCGAGGGTAATTTGTTGAGTTCATGCTGTACGCAGCATGGTGCTGCCCATTATCCATCGCCCGCCGCTAGCTCCAGTACGAGTACAGCAGTGCATCATGTTTCTCAGGGCCAGCATAGTCGTGGCCAGGTAGAGGACACCGCCATCGCCGTGCCACGAACTATGCTACATGGCCCAACCTTGGCGGACATAGCACGGTACAGGCATGACCGGTTGCCAACACCCCTGCATTAGTGTTCAGGACATAATCGAAGGAGACCGCGCCAGCTGAGGTATTGGCGACGTCTTCGGAGGGAAGCATATGGTTTTGGCGCCCCGTGTGCAGGTAACATTGAATAGTGGCAAGTATTTTAATTGCCCTCGCGGCCAGCAAACAGCGGCTGGGCACAACCGTGACAGGCTGCTTGATGGTGGCGCTGGCGTAAGTCGGAGTCAGGGTGCCAACGCATCGCGCAGCAGAGACAGACAAGGAGAAAGGGACGACCAGCGAGACCGCATGACTGGTTTGGCTTAGCGCATGGGCGAGGTGCCTGCCTACACTACGTACCCGCACAGAGGCGCCTTTCCCCTTTGCTTCCCGTCTGCAGCTCCCGACCAGCTTGCCGCTACGTAGTCTTCTTGTGCTCCCGTACCCTTCGCCGCCTTTCGCATGACCCCTACCCCACGCCTGGTATTGATATGTCCCATGGCTCGACCTGGACTCTGATCTGTTTCCGACTTCCTCCACCGCGTCATTGTATTTCCTATTGTTATTTTCATTTCCGTAACGACGTAACGACTTCGATCTAGCGCCTCGTTTTTTCCTGTCGTGACTGTTGATACCCCCGACGTAACCCCCCCTCCCAACGCGACAGCGATTGTCCAAGCTTGCACGACTCCTCGTTTCTTCGACGACGAAACATTCGAAGCTCTCAAGAACCGATCTCAACCAACAAGACCTGGGATTTTTGCTTTCACGCGCCGGGCAGATTCTGAGTGCTTCCTTGGCGTTCATGGGCACATGATGATACCAATGAAACGATCGCTTTCTTCGCCTGTTCGAGTAAATCCGACTTCTGACTGTAGGCCAAGTCACACATCGCACCATGTCGCTGCTGCCAGTCGCTAACAAGTCACTCTTTACAAAAGCCATTCTCCCTGGCCGAGAGCAGAACAGTACGAGGGCTCGATCCCCTACACCAACATCGTCCCACAGCCCAACTCGCCCCAGGCGCCCGCGCTCACGTACCCTGACACCTCCCGAGGATGCGGCACAGGCCCTCCCTCTCCGAACGCGAGACGATGGCTCTCGACAAGGCCGGCAGTCATCCACCATGAGTACCTCACGAAGGCCCATCGTGGCCCAAGCAGCACCACCAAAGCCCACCCACTCGCGACACAACTCAAACGATCGCATTGCTCGTCCACTGACACCTACCCAGTCGGGCCACGAGAAGAAAACCGCGACTCATTATGCGAAATCGCTGTTGCAAGATCTGTCCCAGTATACAAATCCTCACTTGACACGTGACTCTGAGAACACCACTTTGGAGGAGCTCGCGCACATTGTCCGGCTTTCCAAGTACCAGGAGCGCAAGCGCGCCAACACTCGAACCCGGCTCCAGCGAAGTCTGATTTCCACAGCCTTGAGTGCCAGACTAACAAGATGCGGTGATGTCGCCCATCGGAATCTCTTCGACACTTTCCGCAAGGACGAGAAGGACAATTTCACAATCTTGTATAACGCCATCCACGACGTGAGACGGAGTTGCGATGAACTCAGGCGCTATGCGCTGGTCGAGCCCGACCTGGAATCCCTTTCCTCTGCCGCCCTTGGATCTTCCGAGAGTTTGGACACGCCTACTAACGCAGCATCTGGCAATGCTGGCCTGTCACGATCCGGCGTGCCGTTTCTTCATGAGGTTTCGGTTGACACCAGAAACGTCTTTTTGGATTTTTTGAATAACATTCGAACCAACCCGGAATACCTGGCTACCCGATTAACTGCCTTGACAAGCTCCGAACTCCAGTCGTTGCTGAGCTACCACAAAGGACTAGAGCCCGTCGAATCTGTCTTGCCGTACCATGGCCGCTCCGGAGGCCGGTCGCATGCTACGACATCCGCAAGGTCCGGTGCCAACATGGACGTCGAGCGTCTGCTCTCCTTCCAGCGCCATGATCCACTGTCCATCTTGATTCATACGTGCTTCGCCAACTCGGCTGGTCCAGACAGTTTGGAGGATCAAAGGCGCACGGATATCTGGGCGACCGCCCTGGCGAGGTTGATCTCGGAGCCCAAATCGACCGGAGAACAATTTTTGGTGTCTGTGCTGAATATTTGGACTACCATGCGGGACTGGTCTGGAAAATCCAACATGGAATTCTACCTAATGAAGATTCTCAAGGACGGCGCCTTTCTCCTCGAGAGGGCCGAGGATCAGCATGGCACCCGCTTCAATCTTGCTGACTGGGACCAGTCCGATCAAATTGCTGCCAACGAATTCTATGACGCTGCAGTCCATGACCTGTTTGAACTCGTCGACGACGAGGATGCCACAGGTATTCCCGAAGGACTCCTAGAGCTCGGCAATGCTATTCTGAGCAAGCTTGAGAACAAGTACGTGGAGAACTCTTCTCGATGGTTGGTCTGGAGATGCCTGTTCTTTGTCTTCCTTCTCGGCGTCATCAGTTATCCTGAGGCCCATGGTATGCTGTCTGAGCATCACATCACACCATATGCCAGGGAAAAGATCCTGAAAAAGGTTGCAATGAAAGCGCATGAGTACGTGTCGATTCTGTGGACAGGAAAACCCTCCGCCACCTGCGCTCCTGTCGACATTCCTGCCCGCATCAAGGCACACGTTGACAGCATCATGTCCCGATTTCGCGGCGCACGATCCAAGATGCCCACCACAAAGCTCCTACCTGCCCGCTCGATCACATCCCTCCGTGAAACCGCAGAGGTTCATCCCTACTTGATCATCAGTCCCGCGGACATGGAGACCCTGGTCAACGCCTTGTTCCCAGAGAGGAAACCCATGTCAGGAGCCAGTAGTTTCCGGTCCGGTCCCGCATCCATTTCCGGCATGTCTGCCATTTCGCAACCCATCACAATGGCGCACAATCGGACGAACACTGAGACCGCATCAATCATCAGCACCAGTGCTGGGTCTGATGCGACTGCCTCGGGAGAAGGCTTCTTTGCCGATCCGACCGTTACCATGGCCGCCCAGCGGTATTCGCCCCCGGTCATGGATACAGAAGCACTGCGACGGCAATCGAAATACGAAGAGGATGGGTACCGCCTTCGCCTAGGCTTACATGAATTGAAGAACGCCCTTGGGGCGGACGCGACTCGCGGAACCTGCCATCCCTGCGCGGAGAGGTGGATGGTTCTCTTCGTTTCCCCGGACGGCAAAACTCTCTCAACCCAGATGAACTACGACCCTGACGATGAGGACGACCCTGACGAGTCTTCTTCGACCACTGATACCGATGACGACGGCGCAGCGGATGGCCCTCACCTAGACAAGGACTACCACCAACTCCGGGACTCTATTCTGAAGCTAGTGCAGGACTATGAGATACCGAGGAACCTGGAGCCCGAGACTGGTCCCCTCAGCAATCGCGCATCGGGACTCAAGAAGTACAAATCCAAGAACAGGATTGTCACCCCGGGAAAGACCATGGCAAGCCGCAATCCTTATAGGAACCAAGTGAAGATCGACATCGAATCCTCGCCTGAAGCTGCCTCGACCCATGGCACGCGTGGAACGGAAAGGGCCGAAGCTCCTGAAGCTGTCCTCATCACCATGCTCAAATCGGCATCTGCTCAATCCAAGTCCCAAGCAGACTTTGTGGCGTCACACATGTACTGGAAGACGCTGAATCAACTCGAACGCTTGGACGCGGGATCTTCCCTCAGGCAGAATGGGTTCACTGCTCTCATCAATATCTTCTCCCGCGGTCCCAGAGACTCTATCCGGCGATCCGCTGCTGCGATCGAGGAATACGACGCATGGCTGATATGGCTCAAGCAGAGCCAGGAGCGACACGAAGGAAACATTGACCGGATGATGCGTCGTGTACGGGCGATACGAGATAAAATGTGGTTCATTGCCGATGTGCGCAACAGCCGCGAATACACTCACAGTAGGGACATTTGCCAAGCGCTCAGAACCATGGCGCAACCTCGACGCTGGAGCTCCATCCAGCGGACTAAAACAAATGCGCCACGAGGTACAGCCAACTCCTACCTCATCCAGACAGAGTCCCAGATCATGGACCTCCTGGCGGCATCCGATGACCAGGGGGGTCCGAACAAGCTGAGCGATGACCAGTCAGATCTGGTCTTAAAGTGGCTTCGACAGTTTGGGATTGAGAACTTTTGCCGAGGCGAGGAGCGTATTCATCGATTCTGTTGCGAGGTCGACAAATGCGTAAAGAAGTTGGTTGGCGAGACTCTTCGGGATGCTCCTGTGCTGTGGTCAAGCGAACTGTACAGGAGGGACAAGGCCGCATTCGAGCGTATGAAGGCTCGCGAGCGCGATCAGCATACGTGGGCAGGAGATGACTCTTCAAGCATCTTGAGCGACGGAGCCCAGCGATTCAGCTCTTCCAGTCGACCGGGCTCACTGCACCGCGATCCGCGGACACACTCGTCCCACGGTGGAAGTCAACATTCCCTAGACGCAAGATTCGGGATGGCACGATCAACGGCACCGCTCTCAGAGACTCTTGAAGGGCATGACTATTTCGAGAAGCACTCGCCTCACAACACTATTGACACAGCAAGCACATTCTGGACACCCTTCCAGCCGGCTTTATCACTCAGCTCAGCGAACTCGAGGGCATATTCACCGACAACAAGTTTGACCAACCTCTCCACGACATTTTCTGGATCCAATCCGTACGCCAACGTCCCATCCAGCTCCAGCATGTCAATGGGAAGACCATGTACCTCTGCGTCTTCAACCGAAACAGTTCAGCAGCAGCGTGTGGACGACGAGAAGACCCGTTTCCTCACTGAGCTACGTCAAACTTTGACAAGCCTGCTACTCTCCGACCTTGGAAGCCTAGTCGTCTCTAGGGGGTCGGAGACGGACGCTTGGTTCGCCAAATTCGGGCAATCTTGTCTTGACCGGAAGGAGGCGTTGGATAGACGGGCACGCCAAAAGTCGGACAGGGAGAAGCAGAAGGACAAGGAAAAGGAGAGGGAGAAAGAGAAAGAGAAAGAAAAGGAGCCCGCACAGCCACGAAGCGCAGCTCGGCCACGGGTGCTCGAGAAGAAGAAGAGTTTTGGGAACCTGCGAGGCTTAGGCGACCAGACGTCCGAACGAGGCTCCGACATCACCGAAGTAGCGGTGCCTCCTTCGACGTACAGCAAAGAGAATGTCCGACCTCAGGACAAGGCCGACCGAGAAAGCCACAAGTTTCCTTTCAGAAAAGCCTATCAACGTTTGCTGAACACATTGTCCGTTCATCCGAATCCGCATGCAAAGTTGAACGCACTGAAAGAGTTGGAGAACTTGATCTCGGCATCTCTCTCCGCCAAGAAGTCCAGGAAGTCCCGGTGGAATCGTTCCGATGCAGGTTCGAACGTGACGGATGAGTTTGGAGTGCGTTCGCAAGGATCACAAGTCAGCATGGCCCAAGGGGGTCGAGAGGGCGCACCGCCAGGCCCGGGGATCTCTGACGTTATCGTCAACGAGCTTTTGGCGCTGTTCCGCGATGCATCCCTGCGCCCCGCGACATTGTTTCGCGACCTGCAGCTGATCGCGGCGTTCGTGCCTCCTTCCATCGTCGACCAGTCTGAGAAAGGGACTGCGTTCTGGAACACGGGCATGGCCGCTCTGAAGCTGAAAGGCGAAGTTTGTCGAACCATGATGAGCATGGCAGACGACATTGTGGCGGCACACGCCATTGCTCGCAAGGCAGTCGAAACTTCTCCAGACGAACCACATTCGGCTACCAGCACTCCACCTCCACCCTCGATGTCGTACTCACTCGAAGACGCGGGCAAGATGTGGGCTATCACAGCCAAGGAGGGTTACTCGACAGCTCAGCGTGAACTAGCATTGTTCTACTTGGCCAATCCAGAAGCAGTCGAGCGTACCACGCTGCCATTGTCTAAGCCTAGAGAGGTATTCAAGCCTGCCGTAATGGAAAAGTATGGCCGGAACGAGAAAGGGAGGACCATGGGTGGTGTGGGCGGCACTGGCATGACGGCTCCGCCAGGGTCAGCGAATCGTCTTGGCGGTTCAATGGGCAGTGCCTTCGAGAAGTATGGAACCGAAGAGGCTGATCCTCGCAACGACCCTGGACTGATGTGCGTTGCCGTTCACTGGATGGAGGCAGCGGAGCAAGGCGGCGATGAGCTTGCGAAGAATTTCTTGCGCGAGAATGAGTTTGTGGGTTTCAAATAAAGGGAACCCAACAGCGGGCGCACGATCAATTCTAGAGTGCATACTTAGGGCAGGCGGCAGACCTGCGGGTTAGAGGCGTTGGATACTGACAATATACCCTTGGCATGATTCTATACCGGTCTGGCCATCATTGGTTCTAGACAGTGCTCTCTGGCTTCACACTCTATCCTGGCATCCACTTTCTGGCGGCAGCATCGAAACCTCCCAGCTGGTAGTCCGTACTGATTAGGACATGGGTGGCCGACGAGGAACGAGCCATTTGGGAACGGAGGCGTGATATATGTAATCCGAGGATGACGACGGCAACAGTGTCAAGAAACTAGGGAGGAAAGCACCCCAACGCCTCGCAATTCGCTACAGGGGTACCATGCATTGGTGTTTAAATTATTCGTTGTCATCGGCGCCGTCGCCATCTTGATCGATCTCATCAGCGTCTTCGTCCATACTCTCTGTTGTTTGTCAGCCTTGAAGACCAAGGGCGGGTGTGGAGAACAAACCATCCGATTCATCCTCACTGGCAGATCCGTACTCGTAGTCTCTGATACGTTCTGGGACTTCTGAGGGACCTATCAAGGGGATCACCTTCTTCTCAATAAAGGATTTCCAGTCGGTGCCCTTGTAGTGTTTCGTGGTTTGCGTGTCGGTGAACCGAACCTGTGTTGGCCAGACGTGCCTCGTGATGTCCCTCTCTTGCATGCAGCCAATCATGACCTCTCCCAATTGCAGATTTGGAATGGCTACTAATTTCTCAATGAACGGTTTCCACGCAGAGGTCTTGGGATCGTCAGGCGACGGGTCGTCCGAGCGCGGCAGTGCCGGCAGAGAAACCTTCCACAACTCCAGTCTTCGAAGCTGGGGGGCAAATTTGGCGACAACGGAGAGCAAGGATTCGGAATGGGCGGCGATGAAGCCTAGACTAAGCTCTTCCAGCTTTTCAAGGCTGATTGGGCTTGGGAGGTCTGGGGGAAGACCATTCCAGCTGGCACGATCCCGCATGCCATTTTCCAGCACCGGCTGCGACAGCCACTCCAAAAGACCCGATACTTCCCCGGAAGCTCTGTTATGCGAATTGATGCGAAGATCTCGGAGGTTGGGCATCTGTGAAAGAAAAGACATGAAGTGGCGGTAATGGTACGCCCCATCGTGTATAATGTCTGAATTCTTCAGATGCGATATTGCCCAGGGATTTGAAATATTGCCACGCAGGGTGAGGCAGACGTGAAATTTTTGGAATCCCTGCAGAACAGGAAGAATCTCCGGTGACAGGTCGAGGTCAATGGCGAAACTGTCGTCGAACATGCTCCCGCCACGCGACATGTGCTCGAACGACTTGACGTGCACCCCGGCCTCACCCATGGCAGACAAGACGCTGTTGAAAACGACGCCGGCGAAGTTGTCTGAGCTGCCAGGGCCCATGGTGACTGATGCGCCAGTCATGGCAGCCGAAGTAGCACCGTAGCTTCTCCATTGCGCGGTGTGGCCAATATCCCGCTGTCTCCTCAAGGAATTGAAGTCTCGGACTACGACTTTCTCGAGGTTGGGTAGGTTGCGCATGGCCTGCGCCAGGAGCTTGACTTGTTTCCCGGTGCTGAGCATCATGGCCTGCGCAGCATATGCATTGGTGGCTTCGAGGTAGCTGTCGAGGTTGACTGACCCAGCACGCAAATGGCCCATTGCCATGGACTGGATGTAGTCGGTCCCAATCTGGAGGCATCGGACCTTGTCTGACAGTCTGCTCTTGGAAATGTCGATGAGGGCGCGGAGACTGAAGGGACTGAGCATGAACTGCTTGCGTGAAAAGAATTCCTCCGTGAAGAAATGCCAGAGCTTGTCTTCAATGGTTTTGCAGCTCAGGCGGAAGCGACCTAGCTCTGGGGTTGTGAGATACTGAGTGATGAGAAGGAGAACCTCCACAGGGGTCTCCTTGATCGGAGAGGAGCTGGATGAGGTGACAATCATGCTGTCACTTGACGTGGTGGATCGCGAGGCTGAAAGTGGTAAAGAAAAGTCGACAGCCCTCAAAGCTCGTGGCCGTCATGTAGTGATAAGTACCATCCCGGTAGCTGAGCAGCATGTCAAGGCAACAGGGCCCCACACGCTTGGTTTCCGAGCCAGTTTGGCGGTTGCTCTAGTGGTACTTGTAGGAATTAGGAGCGCCGCTAGCGAATGGAGGATCGACCGCTGAGAATGGATCGACACTTGCATATAGCGCATACAAGCATACATAGTTGCAAAAAGGGAGGTCGAATCATCCCGGCTACTTGAATTGGCTTTGTGCTTGGGACTATTTCTTCTGAGTAATATCACAATTGGAGGGGGGGTTGATCTGCAGCCTGCGCTCTTAATGAGTATCACACCACACAGTCCTTGGAGACTGGGTTCCACGGCTAGACGCTGAAACCGAATTGCTGGACAACATCAGAGCTTGCGCTGCCCGGTGCGCTCCGGCCCCAGAATGAGTGAGACTCCAACCAGACCTGCCATTGATAACTCAACTGGAAGCGCTGCTGCCTGCTCACGATATAATGGATCATGTGATTTCGCGTCACTGACGCGCTGCGGAGGAAGCACGGTGTCTCCCACAGGCGCGTGCTGGTGCCTGGCGGATGTGGAGCTGCCCCGATCGCTCTTCCCCACCGAAATCAGGCTGAGATGTGCCAAGACTTGCTAGCCTCCGTAGCTGAGATTCAACAATAAAACGACTGCTGCTTGCGCCAACGTCAATCCTCTCTCTCTGTGAGGCAGCTTTCCCTCTGCGCGCTTCTGAAAAGGTCTCTTACTTGACTTCACTCCACCTGAGTTGACTTTTGGTTTGCCAGCCTTGAATCCTCTTCTCTTCTTTGGTACTCGCTCAGACGTGACCCCTGGCATGAGAATCCGCCTGGCACAATCGACTCACTTCGTTTCGAACGCGCCCTATCAAACCATTGAGAAGAGTTGATGCTGCGAGGCGTCAACCCAAAGTCCGTCCATCCATCGTCACCTGCACTAGGTGCATTTGCTTTGAGGTAGCTGACTGTCTGACGCTCGCAGCTTGCTGCAGAGGATGGCGACTCGTAGATCTGCTCGCGGCGCTGCAGCACAAGCGTCCCAGCCAAGCAACCCACTGGAATTGCTCGTCATTTACTTGGAAGGCAAATTCGACCCCTTTGGTGAGACAAAGGCGAGTCTTGAGAAGATTGTCACTTCAAATGGTGGCAAGGTGAGCCGGTCAACAACGAAATCAACAACGCATGTCGTCTGCTCGGAAGATGCATACATTGCGCAAGGCAAGAATCTCAAGCTGGCCGCAGATGCTTCGCTGCCGATTGTCAGCCCACAATGGATCATTGACATCAACGCGCAAGACGCGAAACTCGACCATGATGCCTATCTGTGGTCCAAGCTCGCCGCAGCCAACAACGCAAACAGCAATGGCGCGAAAGCTACCAAGAAGCGGCCCGCACCGAATAAAGCGGATGAAGAGCCTGATCAAAAGAAAACCAAGGCGGTACTTGCAGACGAGGCAAAAAAGACCTCGGGACCTCCAGAGAACACGAAGAAAGTTGCAGAGGGACAATTCGCAACCAAAGACGATATCGTCGTGGAACTGGATCAATATTGCCCATTGAAAAGCTGGGTCGTCTACGTCGAACCGAAGACTGGTATGATCTGGGACGCTTCACTCAATCAATCCAATTCCGGCAAGAATGCGAACAAGTTTTACAAAATCCAGGCATGTTAGCCTAGCTCGTCAACCCCAGGGATTGCGCTGACACCACGAAGATTGTCCATGATTCAGCTGCAGTTCAATTCAAGACCTGGACTCGATGGGGCCGCGTTGGCGAAATGGGCCAGAACGCCCTGTTGGGTGATGGTACTGAGGCTGATGCGATCAAAAATTTCAACAAGAAGTTCAAAGACAAGTCTGGACTCGCGTGGGACAACCGTGGCGCTGATCCGAAGCCGGGGAAGTATGCTTTCGTTGAGAGGAGCTACAACCCCGACTCGGAGGACGAGGCTGACGATGAGAAACCCGCCAAGGGAGTCAAAAAGGAGGATGCCGAGGAGGATCAACCTGTCCCCGAATGCACGCTCGTGAAGCCCGTACGTGAACTGATGGAGCTCATCTTCAACCAGAAGTTTTTCGACGCCAACATGAGCGCGTTGAATTACGACGCCAACAAGATGCCACTCGGAAAGCTGAGCAGGGCAACCATTACGCGTGGTTTCCAGCAGCTGAAGAATCTGGCCGCACTCTTGGACGACCCGACTCTGGCGACCTCAGAGTGGAACATGTCGTTTTCTGCGGCCAAGGAGCACCTGTCCAATACATACTACTCGGTGATTCCGCACGCTTTTGGTCGCAACCGCCCTCCTGTCATCAGCGAAAACACTTTGCTGAAGAAAGAGGTTGAGTTACTCGAGAGCTTGTCGGACATGAAAGATGCCGCAGAGATCATGAAGATCGACAGGAAGACGCAGCACACCGTCCATCCATTGGATCGCCAGTTCCAGGGCCTTGGCATGGAGGAGATGACACCACTTGACCAGGAGAGCAACGAGTTTCAAGTCCTTTCGCGCTACCTCAATGACTCCCGAGGTTCCACGCATAACGTCAGCTACGCAGTCCAGGAGATATTCCGTATTGAGCGACAAGGAGAGACGGCGCGTTTTGACGAGTCCCCGTACTCCAAAATCAAGTCAGATCGCCGTCTCCTGTGGCACGGTTCCCGCGCGACCAATTTTGGAGGTATTCTTAGTCAGGGCCTTCGTATTGCTCCGCCGGAAGCGCCCGTTTCGGGCTACATGTTTGGCAAAGGTATTTACCTGGCCGACATGTCCTCCAAATCCGCCAACTACTGCTGCTCCTACATCACTGGAGGCGAAGCACTTCTCCTCCTTTGCGAGGCCGAGCTGGGTGATCCCATTCAGAAGCTCACCAGCGCCAGCTACAATGCCGGGGAAACAGCCAAAGCAGGAGGCATGTACAGCACCTGGGGGATGGGCAACACTGGCCCTAGCAGCTGGGTCGATGCGAGCATCGCTCATCCAAGCCTCAAGGGGATCAAGATTGTGAGTGCAGATGCCAAGCTGAGGAGTTCCATTGCTGACGCGGCCCAAGCCCGACCTCCAGAAAGCCCCCGGACCGACCAACGTCAAGGGCGCTGGTCTCTACTACAACGAATTCATCGTGTATGATGTTGCCCAAGTTAAGTTGCGTTATCTCTTCCGCGTGAAGATGTAAACCGACAACCAGCACCGTCGAATCGCGAGCAGTGCGGAATGAAATGACTTTTTGCTGGTGTTGAGTGTCCAACGTAGCAGGCCTATGCCTCATCAAGTGGCGCAATGGTAAGGTATGAACCAGGAGATAAGTTAGCGATTTGCAGATTAATCACGATGTTTAGTGGCTGCTCGATTGTGCCCCATTCCATGCCAAATGTGAAATCACTGTTCAGTGCGTCGTGTAGCGAAATCGTATGGGTATCATTTTTCCACTCGCACATATCTCAGCATGCTCTAGTATGGTATCCAACTGACGTGATTCACATCCCGCGTCTTCGTTCACGCGCTCATGTCTTTCAGGTTGTTCTGAACCCCAGGGGGATTTATGTCCCGACACCCGCGCCACCCATGTTGAGGTCGCCGCTTTGGGACTGCCACTCATTGTTCTGACCAGGTGTCCACATGTTCACATCGATGCCCATGGCGTAGTCCAACCCATTATCCAGCCCGAGGCCGTCCATGGCGCCTTCGAAAGCGTTGTTGAGCTCCGACGGAGGTCCTTCTTGATGCTGGACATCGGGCATGGAATCTTGGTGCGCGTCCGGGGGTGCGTTGCCAGCTGGCGAGCCCCAATTCTGGGGTGAGACCATCATATTGGTCTGCATGGACATCATTTGGGCCTGCGGTACACCGAATGCATCCTGACCCGCCGAGTTGCCAGGTCCGGGTCCTTGCGCAGGAGTCATCATCGCATCATGCGAGATGCTGTTGGAATTGGTGTTGTTGTTTCTGTGGCCACCGCCCCTGCTACTGTTGCTTTTACGATTGTTCGGCGGGGTTTGTTGTAACATTTGCTTGGCTGTCCCGGGCTCGGACATGCCGGAAGAGTCTCTGTTCCGATTCGGATCGGGGGGCGGGCTCGCTCTGGATGGTGTGATCCTAGGCCCTAGGCCTTGGCTGATGAGCTTCTCCAAGTCTGCGCGGATGCCAGCGGCGGCAATGCCTGTGCAGCAGTCCTTTACGCATTGGAGGCAGACGTTGAACTGCTCCATGACCGATTCGGGCGATAGGTTCAGGTTGCCCGAGTTGGCGTGGTAGGCGTATTTGAGCATGCGTGCGCACTGATAAGCACAGATCGCGAGGTCAAGGTCCGCTACGGGTTTGGCGCCAAGCTTCTGCATAGACTGAAAGATGCTCGCCATGGCCATGGCATGATCGACGCATTGACGCTGGCAATGCTCAATGAAGCTCGAGTCGAATTTCTCGAGGGCCGACTGAGGCAGGGCTTCTCTCAAACCAATGAGCCCCAGCCGGTACAGATCGCAGTGGCACTGCCGCCACCAAACGTGGATCATGACAAACACACATATCCTCGGCGAATATGCGCGTAACCTCAGGGAGCTTTCGGAGAACTGGAATGAGGTGGGGAGATGGGCGGCGAAATCTTCCAGCTCGCGATGGAGGGAGAGGACCTTGGTCTGCAAATCACTTGGGTGTATCGTCTGGCTGTTGACAGCTTCTTTGGTGAACTCGGCAATCTTGTGGCGAATGTGCTGTATGCGAATGTGCAAGGCCAACGATCCAACATCTTCGCCATGCGGCAGCTGTGGCTGTCCGGGTTCGGGGATAAGCTTCTCGGTCTCCTGGGGCAGGTCGAATTCGAAATTCCGCTCAGTGCAGGGCAGACCAACAAATATTCGCTCGACCCTCCAAAGCGAGAAGTCACGGTGGCCGCCTGAGAGGCCCGAGTCGATGCAGTATATGGACCACATGAGTCGTCGCCTTGACTCCTGGGCGAGGAAACAAAGGCTTGGGGCGTCGTAGTTTAGTCGCAGGGCTGCGCAGCACCGCCCCGCAATCCCAAGCAGCATGAAAGCGCTCTGGAAGCGATTGGAGAGGATGCGATGTTTGATCATGAATACCAGGGCTTGCACCTTGATCGTGGAAGGCCGGGCATAATCCATCAGAATCAGCGACTCGGCCTCATCGATACATCGGGCGCCGTATGCTCTCATGCCAGGACCCATGTCCGTCAGGCAAGAGGTGATCCCAATGAGGGCGAGGAGCAGAGGCCGTTCTACGTTTCCCGCATGGTACTGCTCCATGAGAGATGCGCGATGCAGGAATGAGTACATGGGTATGTGGTGGACATGTCGAAAGAACTTGTCAAAGGTCCGGCCTACCAAAGCGTCGAATGAATCGTCTGGTGCGGTCCCATTCTGGGGAGCTTCGCCGGCGCCAAAGTTGGGTGTTGACACAGCGAGACCGGCCGGATCTCCGAAGCTTGGATCGCTATCGTGCATGTCGTCCCGATCCTCGTCATGGCTCTGCGGGCTGTTGCGTCCTCCGCTGAAGCTCTTGTTGGTGATCCTGGCCCGCTTGGTGGGCCGGTACACGCACTCGATGCCTTGGGCCCTGCACCTCTCGCAGGCCGGCATGTGCCCCGAGCAGCGCGCCTTTCGCGAGTGGCAGCTCAGGCAAGCCTGCTTGACCCTACGCTTAGGCAGCGCGGCACTCCACGCCGCAGCCGCTGCGGCCGGATCAGCAGCGTCGTCGTCGTACGAGCATGGAAAGCCGAGGCGCTGGCAATTGAAGCAGATGGGGCGCACTCCGTTGCAGCGAACTTTCCTTGCCCGGCACGTGGTGCATGTCGTCGAGGACTTTTTTTGGACTCGGCCTGGCGACGAGTAGCCGGACTGATGCACGCTTTGATCGTGATCAGCGGTGTTGGGGGCGGTGTTTACGGGTGTGAGCGACCGTTCCTCGCTGGTCGGGGGGGCAGAGTCCATAGCGAGTCTCGCATGAGTGGGCGAGACTCACGCAAGTGGTCAACAGCGCTATGTCGGGAATGGGTTGATGATCTGATCGTTGGCCAATGTTGTCGGTCAGAGAAGTGGCGGTCGCGTGGTCGTCGTAAGGTCGCCGAAGATACGTCCGGGTTTCGATGCGGAGAGAGGAGTGGAGGAGGGATCGAAGACAGAGATTGACATTGCTGGGAAACTGTCGGGCTTGGCGCCAAAGTTGTGGGCTGTAGAGATGGAGGTGCGTGGTATTATCTCGTCACCTCCGACTGGGGCCGACGACCCGGGCTGGGCTGCGGGGTGGAGCCCGACCGACCGATGCCAAAAAGTTGTCCCCTTGTTCGGGCTTCAGGTGAAGGGGCCTAGGCCATTGATCAATCTCGGGATGCTCAGTCTCATCTCGTATGGTGTGCGTTTGGCTATCCTGCGGCGGGTGGCATTGTCTGATCAAGTTTGCAACTATGTCATGTGACCCTTTGCGCCCGCACTGCCTTCCCTTAATTGGTCATTCGGACGTTGCCATACTCTCTGGGTTGGTTTGTGGCGGCAAGCGCGACTACCATCCCCAGCGAACACAGCGCATAGCCGTTGACGTCGTGCAACAGTCGCCTTTGATTGGAGTCACTGCAGTTGCACAACTCCTAGTAGTATCTTAGGTAGTAAAGTTGGAATTCAAGAATTCGGCGTTGATGACCAGCAGGACTTGCGTTGCTACGCAGGAGCCCCCTACAGAAAAACCAAACTGGCTGGGACATGCCCGTCGGCACGGCACGCGACACATGGACTTGTGATCCGCAGTCAACGTGTCTCAAATACAACAGTCAAGGCTCGAGGAAACTCGTGAGCAAGGAGCCCACCCCCACGATTTCCCCGGACATTTTTATTTAGAATGCCTCCACTATCTCGGCAGTGTCCGCAATGTTTCTGCGCAGCGGATGATGCCATATCCGACCCATGTGAAGCTCACCGTGAGGCCTAGAGTCCCGGCTGTCGGGCGGGTCGGCGAGTCGCATGGACGCCAGCGACTGGGAAGTGGCGCCTTGTACATGTCAACATGCATTTATGACGGATCGCCAAGCAACAGTCTTTTGGTGTGCTCATGGACAGAATGTTCTCAATCATCACGCGAGGTCACAGCTGCTTGGTGCGTTGCAAGCTGGTCGTTGCAGCCGTGTGTCCATCCTGGTATCGGTGATAATCCCCAACCTCGAACTGCTGATCCAATCAATGTGCCCGCCTCCCGCACCTCCATCGCCTTGGACTTGTTACACGAAATGTCAGAAACATATCTGACAGATGCCCATCCCGCGGCCAGGGGTCCATTTCTCCCTCCTGCACCGAGGGACGGATCGCTCCCGATGGTTGATCATCATGGGGCTGTTGGCGCAGTGGAGCTCCGTGCCCCAGCCCTGCCGGCTCACATCGCCAGCTGACATCCTCTTCACCGTACGCGTGGAATATGAGCACAATTGTGGCTTCTCCCTGACTCATGTACATCGTACAGATCTAGGGACCGGTGTCTTTCAACGGCCCTCACGTACAATAATGACGATCAATGATCCACGACATCCCTGGGACTTGAGACTAGCGGGAACAACATTGCGTTTCCCCTCATGACAGAAGGGAGTCTGGTCGGAATCCAGTGGGGAAATTGTCCTGGGTGTTCAAGACCACATTCAAGACCACACGGTACACCAAAACATTTGGCCTCAAAACTCGGGCGCGATCCCCTCGCAAACAACCTATTTGGCCGGCATCCAATCTACGTCGATCATCTGTTGTGGGGAGCGCACGACGTTTTCCTCCTCGATGCTGACGGCATGGACATCAAGCAGGATCAGGACGAGAACGGCGACCAGTACATGATCCCACTCGAGTATGTGCCTCCCTCGTTGCTGACCCGTAACAGACCTTGCTGACTTGTTGTGAGGACAATGTGGACTGACAGCAACTACGTGGACCACTGCCGGATTTTCAGTCTCGGTCCCAGCAACTTTGAACCGATTGAGCGCATCCAAGATGTCACTCGGTACTTTCACGAGCGCGACTAGCACTATATTCTCTTGGTCGAACCTGCCGTGGCCGAATTTGACTGTCCTGCCTACAACCCCCGCCTGGACATGGATGTCTTCGTCAAGAGAAAGGATGGGCTCAAGCTTGTCTGAGGTATCGCCTGGCCTGTTAGTACTTCTTCGAGGGAAGCAGCGAGCCCGTCGTTGGCAACGGTTGGACCACTGTCACAGAAGTCGTGTTCGATCGCATTCCACTCCACGTCCGTGGAGGCTGCATTGTGCCTCTTCGAAACGAAAGCGATTACACGACGACAAAGCTCAGGGAAAATTCGTTCGAAATCGGGATCGCATTGGGTGCCAATGGCGCTACGTCGGGACGACTCTATGTCGACGACGGGATGAGTCTCGATGGTGGCAAGGGCCGCGCCGATATCGTCCACCACGTCGGCACAAACTCAACATCAGGGCGACAAGATCCTCCGGTGATTAGGTGGAATTAAAGGACATTGGCATCGCCATTGCCATCATGGTGGTGCTGCAGAAGGGCGACGAGCTGGGCACTCTGAGTTTGGGCCGGGACTACTCAGCACCGTACATGTCCGTTGAACATAAAGTTTGGTGAAGGCACTGCATAACGCAAGAAAATGAAATCGGCAAGCCCAGATCCGGGTCCTTCCCACTTCCAGACCGGAGCGCAACAGGCCATGATGGCTTGGAGTCGTCATGGGTACATCATCAGATTCATCACAGCTTGGTTGCCTTCTCCACATTTCTTTGTCGTCACTGTCGCGTAGTGTACCTGCATGTGTATAAGCCATACCAAACGGCCCCCCAGCAGACATAGAGCGTACCAAGCTTTCTTCACACAACTCCCTCAGAGACAGTCTTGAAAACGGACACTGTTCAACGCATACACAAACTCAACATGTCCCTCCCGAAAACCGCCAACATGCTGCGCACCTCTCTGCGCCCCCTCGCTGCGCGGCCCATGCGCTCAGGCGCCAGCATCCTCCAGACGCGCACCAAGATCCGGGGGCCCGACGACCTCGGTGGTCCCGGGGGCCAGGAGCAGCCGCCCCAGAAGGCAGGCGGCCCCGACGACGTGCTGAAGCGCAACTGGCCCGCCATGGCCGGCGTGGCCCTCGCCCTGCTGGGCCTCTACGCCTACACCACCTCGGGCTCGCCCAAGCAGGACCTGGAGCGGGCCGACCAGCAGGCCATCCGCCTCAAGGCCCAGGGCGAGCAGAGGTGGGAGGAGATGAAGCGCAAGGGCGAGCATGGCTGGGAGGAGGCCAAGAAGCGCGCCGAGGAGCTGAGCAGGCAGGGCGAGCGGAATTGGCAGGACATGAAGGCCCGGGGCGAGAAGGGCTGGGAGGACGTCAAGGCCCGTGTGGAGAGTGAGGAGTCGAAAGGCTTGAGTGAGTTCAGCGGCCGCAAGGGAGGCATGGGCGGCTTCCGGAGCGACTAACTTAGACGAGCATGAGCTGGGGCCCCGATACAGGAGAGTGTATTAGCCCGATGAAGTAGTCTATGAAACGATGGGTGGTATCCAAAATACACAAGTGGTCTGCAATGCGCCTCTGCCTCCTTCTCCGGCCGACTGACTCTGTCTCCCCTGGATAAGATCTCAGGCTTTGACCTCGGTGGGCTGGGTGGGCACAGGGGGCATGCCCTGGCTCAGCTGGGCCGCCCTGCTGGGGTCTTCAACGAATGCCGTCGAGATGGGCCTCACGCGCGCCGGCTCGTCAAGTTGCGGTGGCTCCGCGGATACGGCTGTGCCGGGTTTTATGGGATCCTCTTCTGGGGCTGGCTGCTTCGCCTGCCTCTTCGCCGCCGCGTTCTCCTCCTTCCTCTTGGACAGCAGGTAGTCGTTGCCGGTCCACGCGTGGTACACGCCGTAGAGACCCCGCAGCGGCCAGATCTTCCAGGCAATCCTCTTGAGGGGCCTCTTGGCCAAGGCCTCCTCCTCCTTCTCCCAGGCGACGTGGGTCTTGTCGTAGACGCTGGGCAGGTGGCTGGCGCCGTAGCGCTCCCGGACGGCGTCGTAGGCACCACGGTCGTAGTGTGCCCAAAACTCCGACTCGGTGTAGTAGGCGTGCGAGTAGAGCCACTTTTTGCCGCCGCATTGCTGCACCTTGTGCTCCAGGAGCCTGTTGAGGCGGACGACCTCCTTCCTGTCCCCTGGCACGGGACCCCAGACGCCGTAGTTGAGGAGGTGGGACTCGGTCTCGGGGTCGGCAAACTCGGCGTGCAGACCGTGGCCCGAGTCGGGCTCGTCGCGGCGGATGCGCAGCGGGCACAGCCAAATGGGGTACATCTTGTACGTGTCGTCGAGAAAGTTATGGAACTCGGCGGCGCGCGAGTACGGCACGCCCACGTCCTGGATGACGTAAAAGTCGTGCAGGCCCGACTTGTGCATGGCGTGGTACATGACACTTGTCTGCATGAACCTGTCGAGGACCCTGCGCGTGATCTTGTTGAATGGCATGGCAAAGTACTGAAAGGCGTAGCGGGCCGTCCAGAACCCAGCGCGGTTGTAGCGGAAGAGGTAGTCTGTGATGGGGATGTAATCCACCAGCTCGTCCTCGGTGTGCGAGCCGGCCTTGAGCTTGCGCTCGCGGTCCTGGGCGTGGAGGTAGAACCACGGGTCATTCGGCTTGGTGAACCCGACCGTCTGCTTGCCTTGGGGGACGGCATCGATGAATTCGCCGGAGCAGATGACTGTCGAGTCGCGGGCGTAGACGATGCCGTCGATGAATTCCACATGGGGCTTGGCGCTCTCCGCCTCGATGACCTGCACATAGTCCTCTGGCTTCTTGCAGTGAATGTACCGCAGCTTGACAAAGTGCTTGGCCGGCCGGAGGCGGACCTCGACGAGGGTGACGACGCCCAGGGTGCCAAAGGCCGAGGCGGCGCCCCAGAGGAGGTCGGGCTTGACGGTGCGCGAGGCGTGCTCAATGGTGCCGTTGGGCAGGACAATCTCGATGCTCTCCACGTTGGCCTCGAACGCGCCGTACTTGAAGCTCGAGCTCTCGCCCGACGAGCCGCTGAACCCGCCGCCCACGGTGATGGTGGGGAACTCCATCACGACGGGCGGCAGCAGGCCATGCTTGAGCGTCGCCGCGACGAGGTCACCGAGCGGCACATTGGGCTCGACCGTGGCCGTCAGCTTGACGGGGTCGACATGCAGCACCTTGTTCAGCTTGGAGGTGTCCACCGTGTTGTCCACGGAGCGGTGGGACGGGCGCGTGGAGTTGGTCGAGCCGTGGTAGATGCGAAACGGCTTGTTGATGCTGTGAAAGTGCTGCACACGCTCGGCGACCTTGGCGACAATGGCATTGTGGGCGTCCATGATGAAACCGGAGTCTTTGCAAACGAGTGCCCGTGAAAGAGCGACGGATGGTGAGACGAATCCGGGGTTGACGCGTCGTCTTCTAGGATGGCTATGTCGTAGGGCAGGATCCGATGCTCCATGCAGCTAAACGTCAGTTCATGCTGGGCGTATCCATGTGCGGCCTAGCGCCGCATCACCTGCGCATGCCTGCGCCCTGATGTGTTCTCGCATGCTGTCCTAAAATGCCTAATTGTGTTTCATGTGGTGGTTCGTTTCTGACGGATCGATGAGGCTTTCTTGCCACGACCTGACAGCCTCCCAGTATCCGTCGGTGCTGCCGCATCCCGTCGGTCACCGGCGACCATCACTGGATCAATCAAAGTGCCTACCCGGTAGCCACTTGAACTTTGCGGCTTCACCTCACTCAACTCAGAGTGCACAGCGTCGAGAAATGAGATCATCTCTGGTGTAATGGCATGCAAGTCATGTCTATGCCTACAAATATCTTTCAAAAACTCCAACCAACGCCGAGCCCCCGCTGCCTCAGCCGCTCCCTCAGGCTCTCCGTCTCCCTTGGTAGTTGCCCCTGGCCTGCTTCGGTTGGCTGCCGTAGGCCCTGCGCCCCTGTGTCTTGTTCCTCGCCATGCTCTGCCCCAGCTGGATGTCGACCCGGGGGGGCACCTTGAACCCGAAGCTCTTGGCGACCTTGGCCAGGTCCAGCTTGTTCACGTCATACACGGAGCGCAGGCTGTGCGCGGCGTACGCGTGCAGGTACGAGCGGAAGGCATCCTTGGCGCTCGCGTGCAGGTGGTAGTTGTCGCCCACGAGCTTCTCGAGCTGCGACTGCACGTTCAGAATCTTCTTGGCCGGGAACTCGTACTCGAACACGGGCACGCGCGCGGCCTTGAGATGCGACAGGAATCCAACCTCGCTGGGCTGGAGGAACATGAGACTGCGCCCCTTGGTGTTGGCACGGGCTGTCCGGCCGACACGGTGGATGTAGTCTGTGGCGTTGTCGGGCGGGTCGAACTGGACAATGTAGTCGACGGCCGGAATCTGCAAAGACACGGTTTTAGCCTGGCTCGGGTGCAGCCATTCGGGACAGCAGGGCAGGGTAACTTACGTCGAGACCACGCGCGGCGACGTCTGTGCAGATGAGGATGCCGTGCGACGCGTTGCTGAACTCGAAGAATGTCCTGGTGCGCTTCTCCTGTTTCTGCTTGCCGTGCAGGTCCAGGACAGGCAGGTCAATGTAGTTGAGCAGCTCCGAGTAGTACTTGACCGAGTTGCAGCTGCTGAAGAAGACAATGACCTTTTTCCTCTTCTTCATGCGCGCCTCCTTTTCCTCCTCGGTCTCGTCCGGCTTCGCCGCAGGCACCTTCATCATGGCCTTGAGGAACGAGAAGAGCAAGACGAAGCGCTTGTCGGCATCGCAGAGCACGTAGCCCTGCTCCAGTCCCTCCACCGTGCTAAACTGCTTCTCCTGGTCAACGTTGATGTACAGCGGGTTGGGGCGCAGGGAGATGCGGGCGAGGTCCTCGACCTTTGTCGTCTGCGTGGCCGAGAAGAGCATCGTCTGTCGGTCGTTGACCTGGTCCTTGGGCTTGAGGATCTTGACAATCTGCCGCATCTCGTCCTCGAATCCGACCTCGAGGATGCGGTCCGCCTCGTCGATGATGAGCGACCGCATATTCTTATAGACAAACGGCGTGTTCATGAGGTGGTCCAGCAGCCGTCCGGGTGTCGCGATGAGCAGGTTGACGCCCTTTTGCAGCTTCTCGGCCTCGGCCTTGCGGTTCGCGCCACCAATGACAATGCCGTACGTCTGGGAGTGGTTCTTCATGAGCTCGCGTGCCACGCCGAAGATCTGCAGCGCCAGCTCGCGGGTGGGCGAGACGACAATGGCGCCGGTGCCGTTGCGGGGCTTGAAGCGCACGGACGAGAGCATCTCGACGACGGGGATGAGGAAGGCGAGCGTCTTGCCGGAACCAGTCTTGGCGGCACCGAGGACGTCTTTGCCAGCCAGAAGAGGTGGGATTGCCTTTTGCATGTTAGCTTATGGAGCGTCCCCTTGGAGCGACAAAGTGGGCACATACGCTACGCTGAATGTTGGTCATCTTGGTGAAGCCCATGTCCTTGATGGCAGACATGGTCTTTTCGGAGAGGTTGAGGTCCTCGAACTGGTCGGAGACTGTGGTCGGGGGAAGCAGCGGTTGGCTTTGCGCGGGCAATTCGTCGTTGTCGTCGCCATTCTCGGCCGGCTCGCCGTCCTGGTCCTCCTCATCTTCCTCCTCCTGCTCCTTTTCGACCTCGTCCTCTGAGCCCTCGGACTCGACATCCTCCTGGTCTTGCTCCTCCTCGCTTTCGCTGGGCGACTCGACTGGGGGCGCGGGGCTCTTGGTCTTCTTCGTCTTCTTGGTCACGGACACAGCCTCGGATGTCTCCGCGTCGCGCGCCTTGCGCTTCTTTGTCATTGTGGCGGCGCCCATGGTAGGTGCTCGTTTGTGTGGTTCGTGGGATGAAGATCAAAATGCTCGTGCCAGCGACGTGCGAATGGCGGGCAGCCTCATGGACTTTCTGGCAGTGCTGGGAAAAAAAAGTTGGGAAGGATCCACTCTGGCGGAAGCAAGCCTTATCGATAAAGACTCCTTGGAGATCCACTGGGGGATCTTCCGTCTGGCCTTGGCGGTTGCTTCAGGTCACAATGCACAGCGAGGCGCTGCTGTGTTGTCTTCTCATTTCATTCGTTTAATCTATCCCTCCACCATGGCCAAAGCACGAAAGGCGGCGGTCAATGAGCCCCCCAAGCCGCCCAAGACACCAGTGGACGTCAAGACGCCGCAGAAGCGCAGGACGAGACCGATCAACTGGACACTTCGCCTCGTGGCCGCCTCAGCACTCGCCCCGATAGCCGTGGTGGCGCGCTCTGCTCTTCGCGTGCCGAAAGCCAGTCTCAACTCCTTTGCCGGGCGTCATCCCCTCAAGACGACATACACCGGGCTCAGGTCGGTGGACGGCTTGCTGGCCAAGCTCGTCTCGGCCTTCTCCTACATCCTAGCCGGCGACGAACCCAATGCAAAGGCGCAGTTGATGTACTTTGCCCCGCTCCTCGGTGTGACCCTTATGCTGTGGACAATAGAGGGCTGGCGTCGTGGCAATCGGTAAGTGACCTCGCCCTCGCTTGCACCGGGGGGTGGGCTGCTCACCAGCAACAGGACAAGTCTGTATGGCCTGGCCGTGCAGATATTCGGCGTGGGCCTTGTCGCGCCCATCTATTTCATACTCTCCATCCTGTCGGATCGAGGTGACGCTCTTGAGATTGCCGTACCGCCGCATATTGCCAAGAGTGTGCTTCCCGCCACCATGATCGGCTACGCGATCCCGACCATCCTCATGCTCGTGCCTACGGTTGACATCGAGCTACAGCAGAACGTCATTGCTGTGTGGCAGCCTAGTCCCGTGATATTGGCCGTGGTGACGACATTTCTCGGTGCTGTGATCAAGCAGGCCGCAAATGGGACGGCGCCCAAGAATCCCCTGGCCAGGGAGCAAGAACCTGCCGGACCTGTCAAGACGGTCCATCCTCTGCGCACATTGAAGCATGTCTATGGCCTGGCCTTTGCGGTGGCCTTTGCCTGCCATGTTGCTATCCTCGGCTACATTGTCACGCAGCCTGAGCTTTCCCTTGGCGGTGTATTCGGCAACCTGCCATCGCCATTCGCCGAGTGGGATCTCGGCGACCCTGTGGGAGCGATGGCGCTCTTTATGAGATTTGATCTGCTATGTCTCGTCGCATCCATCTTGGTGTACCTGGCCTACAGCGCATACGACCTCGTCAGCTTGGGTTGTGTGGCGCCGAGCGAGGCTCGAGCCGCCTGGGCATATGTTGCCATCGGGCAATTTCTCGTGGGACCTGCTGCATCGTACGTCGCATTCTGGAGCTGGAGGGAGAGTGCCATGGCAAAAAGGAGCCTGTCCAAGGACCTCTAGAAGCTTGATCAAAGAATACGCGCTGAATGCACAACAGATGGGCAATGAAGCACGCATTGGGCATAAAGGAAGGGCTCTGTTGACCCTGTCATAGGCCAGTTGCATCGTTTATTACTAGATTAGGCTTGTACGAGACTGCGCTTCGCTTCCAACGGCCTGCCAAACATCACCCACGGCCAGCCCTCTGATGAAGCGCTTAGGGCAGCTTCTGAACAGGGTAGGACTGGTTGGGGGTAACAACCTTTCCGCCCTGGAGCTGCTTGTCGGTGTAAGCGGGCCATGCAATGGTGCGGTCCTTGTTGTTGACGACGCTGAGGGTGGTGAAGCCGTTGCCAGGGCCAAACTGGCCGGACCAGCCGCTCGTGACGGTGTAGACACCGCAGTTGACGCCGGTCTGGGGGCTCCGGGAGGCGGGCGTCTGGCTGTTCTGGCGCTTGACGGTGTAGTTGCAGCCCTGCCTGCTGCCGGCGTTGTTGTTGATGGTGAAGGACCAGGCGCAGCTGTTGTCGTGCGCGTCGCAGGTGCGCTTCATGCTCTCAATGGTCCAGACGGCGGCGGCGGTCATGGAGATGGTGGGGACGGCGCGAGCGTCGACCTCGGCGGGAGCGGCCATGGCCGAGGAGGCCAAGAGGCTGGTGAGGGCGGCGGCGACGGAGAACTTCATGGTGGCGGATGTGGTGGACTGATGAGTCGGAGTGTGTGCGTGTGAGTGAGTGTGTGCAAGAGTGAGAAGGATGCTGGATGCTGGAGGATATTATCCAAGGGAGCGAGACATGCCGACCTTTTGTACTCGCGACGGTCTCTCCCTGACCAGACATCTGCCGCGGGTGCCCTTCCCACATCAGATCGTGCTCGTCGGCCAGAGACATGATCGTGGCCAGGGACCAGACGGGTGGCCCCAGGACCGACGTCGAGTTGCGATGCTGTCAGCCAGGCCACCTTTCCCCAGGGCCCATCTCGTATCGCCCCGGCATTGCAGACCGGGCTATGAATCATCAGAGGACTCACTCAGCTGACCTGCGAGTGCCTGCTGACGCCCATCGGAGAATACATGTCGGCGTCGGCCCCAGACCGCCAGCGACGCCCTGGGGATCAGCCCTCGTATTGCTGCAGCAGAATAATTCTACGAGAACCCCACCTCGCCAAAGAGGGTAATCCTCATCGGCATGCAATGGCCGACGCGGGCGAGACAGAGCCGTCCCTGATTTCGTTGATTTGTCTTAATCCAGTACGCACGTACGTACATGTACCTCCTCGTACTGTATCTTGACACCCCACAGTTCCACGGGATGGGCTGAGACAGGGAGAGGCACGGTGGGCTGGAGGGTGTCGACGACAGTGGCATGCTTTTTTCCATCATCAAGCGTCCATAGTTGTCGAGAGAGGCGTCGGAAAAAGAAAACATCAGACATCTGTGCATAGTGTTGCCACGTCACGTCCCCCAACGGCGAAGCCATTCGTGAACCAGCGCTGAATCCGTCATTGCCAGGGTGCTTGGTCAGGTCAGCCCTCGGTCAGGCCCGGACGTGATTTTATTTTAGAACACGAACTGCCAATCTGCTCTGCTGCCAGGAGAATGTAGATCTTGGGGGGGAGCCTCCCGGAAAGATGCTCCGCATCTCGGGCCCTTTTGGACACGATGCTGCCGCCCCGTCCAGGCGGGGGAGCCTCGGGCGATCTGGGGGCCTCAATACGAACTACTGCTACGTCTGTACGTAATGAATGTAGGCCTACCGCAAAGTAGCTTGCTCGCACTAGAAACAATACGGCCTTTGCGAAGCCCATTCGCAAGGGTCTGTCTGTCCATGCATGACGCAGCCAGTCGTGTCGCTCCCTTTGAGACCACAAGATGCCAACGCCTGCGCTACGTCAGATCGCCAGCAGACTCCGTGGAGAGGCCCATGACGGGATCGAGAACGACTTGGGTCCCTGCAGTTGTCAATATTGACAAGTTTACATTTCACGCACGCAGGAAACTCTGAGGTCCTTTTTTATGTTCTCATCCGTCCTCCTTTGGTGCGTGCTATGGGTCGCAGGACGATTCGATACGGCAAACGGCAGCCATTTCTTTGTGTCTCAGTACGTAGTATTACATGCATATGGTATTGAGCTGACTATGCAGCCCAGGCATGGTAGCCATAGTTACACCGCTTTGCCGAAAACTCATAGTCTCGGCTCGACTCGTCGTAGCGCCAATGCAAAGACATGAACCGCCAAACGCAGCTCACAGCCTGCTCCTCGAGTTGAGATACGTGCCACCCAGCTTCAGCATCTCGACCGCCTCGTTGACCATCTCCTCGACAATCTCGCCGGCCGGTTGAATCTTGGTGATGGAGCCCGCGACCTGGCCCATGAGGTGCGGGAGGTCCACGTCCTTGCCCTCGTCAATGTCGTGCTCAATGGGCGTGATGCCCTTGTCGCACAGCGCCTGGATCTCCTGGGGCCGTGAGTGCCAGTCTCGAATGTAGTCGTTGACCTTCATCCGCAGCGGGCGCCCGCTGAGCACGAGCGTCCGGTCCGTGTCGTCAAAGCCGCAGCTGACCACCTCGCGCTTGTGCTCCTCGCTGCACCCTGCCTCGACCGACGCGACGAAGCGCGTGCCAACCCAGACACCCACCGCTCCTTGCATGAGCGAGCTGGCCAACCCACGGCCGTTGGAGATGCCGCCGGCCGCCACCACGAGAGCCGTCGAGCCCTTGAGCATGGGAGGCTTGTACTGGCGCGCAACGTCGACAACAGCGGGGATGAGCACCGAGTTCGCAATATTGCCCGTGTGGCCGCCACCCTCGCCGCCCTGGGGGCAAACCATGTCGACGCCCAGTTCAAATGCCTTGACCGCGTGCTTAGGATGCCCCACCATGTTCATGATCAAGATCCCGGCCTTGTGCAACCTGTCGATGACGTGCTTGGGAGGCACGCCCACCGCGCTGACAAACAGCACGGCGCCGCTCTCAATAGTGATGTCGATGAGCTCATCCAGCTTGCCATTCGTGTAGTCGTGGTTCGTCTTGCGCGCGTTGCCGCCCACCTGGGGCAGCGCCAAGTCCACACCGAACGGCAGGTTTGGGTGCTTGAAAGCCGCCTTCATCTCGGCAATGATCTCCCGCAGCTGATCCGGCGTGTACATGAAGCCACCAATGACTCCAAGTCCGCCGGCGTTGGACACGGCAGCCGCCAGAGCACCCCCCGATGTGCGCGCCATGCCGGCGAGCACCACCGGGTGCTTGATGCCCAGCAGGGTCGTCAAGGGCGTCGTGATAGGACCTTGGGCCGCCATGATGTCAAATGCTTCCTAGGTGTGCTTCGTCCTTGCGATGTCTGATATCGATGCCAGCGATCGTCGGAGTGAGTACGCAAAAGACCGTGATGAGCCTGTGCGAAGGAATGCAGTAGATAAAATAGAGAAGAAGCTGGCCTGCATGCTTCGCGCGCGTCTCGGATTGGGTGGGCCAGGGAAATGCGGGGGAGCTGGGTATCGTGGGGAAATTTCCCCATCTGACAACTTCTCGCCGAGGCACTTCCCGTACGGGGTACCAGCTCGCCGGAGTTTCGCACCTCATCGCGCTTCACCGTCATGACCCTGAATCACGGGGCAATGCAGCTCGCAAGACTGACCGAGGCTTCTCGCGCAAGCGCCTTTTCCTGGGGCGGATGTTGGAGCACAGCAGTGCTCCCCTTTTTCGCCAGTATGGTTTCTCCTTCTGCCGGCTGATTTGATGTAATTGTGCACACCCACGACGGTTGTCATGGATCAGGTTATAGGCATCCGTTCTTTTTCAGCCAAACCGCGGTAGCCTTGCTGGCACAAAATTCTCGGCTTCTTTGGTTTCCACTGGGTCGTTTGCACGAGACCCAGGTTGCGCCTGAGCTTCAGAGGCTGGACTCGACTCCTGCGGCGGTTCGTACATCTCGTCGGTGGCCACGTCCATCTTTGTCTCCAACGTGGGTTGCAGATCAGGGCTGTCTGTCTTGAGACCTTTGGCTTTCGCCAGTTTGGCTGCGGCTTCCCTGCTCCTGACAATCTTCTCATCCTCCGCCATACGGAGGTTCTCTTCTTCCATGTGGAGGTCTTCAAGTGACGGCATGCTTTCAGCTTCCGGTGTGTATGTCGATAATCCGGAAGGCACACGTGCCAGCCGCTGCGAGTCATAGGATGCGTCCGACCCAATTGTTGTTCGTGAGACTGTCCGAGAACCACTCAGGGCTGGTCGTTTGCCCTTGCTCTTGCGTCTCCTGCCGTTGATGCGATCATCTTTGCGCACCATGTCGTACGTAACCTCATCGTCCAGGGGCACTGCATCTTCTTCGCCTTCCCCATCACTGGGGAACAGATCGCCCCGTGAACGATACGAGTCCGATGTGTCGCCTGAGCCCGCAGTGCCACTGCGCTTTCGCGAAGTGACAACCTGGCCGGCGTCCGACGACGAGTCAGAGCCCAGCAAGGGCTCCGCTTCTGCTCCGCCGGCCTTGCCTGGGTGCTCCTGCAGATTCGCTGCACTCGGTTTGTACCGCAGAGTTCCGCCCATCTTGAATGGCAATTTGCTGAGGAACCCAATGGGCTGGGTGCTGGGGATGACCGTCGGGTCCTCCCCTCGCGATGACCTCCTGCCGCCCTTGGTCCCGTAGCTCATTCCTCGCTTTCGTTTCGGTTGCTCGGACGTTGCGCCCGCAGTGTGATGATGTTTCCTTTGGCTGCCCGTGCCAGCGAGCAGACGGTCCCAGTCCTCGCCGCCCCAGCCTCCTAGGATCCCCCCTGCCTGCTCCTCTTCCTCGTACCAGTCGTCGTAAAAGTCGAAGCTGTACTCGGCGCGCTCGCGTTCACGCTCGCGTCGCCTCCGCAACCGGTCCTCGGGGTCGCCCATGCAGACCGACGTGCATGACTGCAGCGCGGCTGCAATGGATCCAAAGCAAGGATTCACATAATGCTGCTGAAACGACCAGATTCCGGCCGCCGCATTCTCCGTGGCAGCTTCGGCGTCGTGAGTAATTTGGTTCCAGCGCTGACGCAGTCGGGGATCCTCGAGAAACGCCATGGTCGGTCATCGACCGGGACGTTCAGGTGTTCACTGTCGCAATCGGGGGCTCGGTCGAATGACGTCGCACACACATTGGAAGGCAGCGACAGGAAGGGGTCGATCACAGCGTAGCCAAAGAAACAAATCTCATCAAGAGCCCATGGCACCGTCTTGGCGCTGGCAACGGAGCGCAGGTCTTTGCGAGTGCAAGAGGAAGGGCAAAGGTCGACAAGGAGGCTGGTGGCTGGATGGACAGCCTTCAGCCCAGCCAGTGGATCTCGCTCGCAATGACATGGGCACTTGCCGCAGCTCAACGCATCAGCCGCTGCAGGTGGTCTTACAGGCACTTGCCAGTATTGGCCTACCCTAGGCCAGAGATGGACTGCGCATATTATATCAAATGGCTTTGTCCTCACTTTTTGAGGAGGAAAAGATGATCGCATGTCGTACTTGTTATGTATTCCGAAAATGAATATGGTATGTATTCGCACTTTGCGCATTCCGCAATGTGACAATGTCGACCTGGGACAGGGCCTGACCAGAGTCGCTCATACCCCAACAAGAACCGCCAACTCCGATAGTTCCCACGAACAAATCAATTGATTGAAGCCAATCTCAAGGTACCCCATCATTGTCTTGGGATCCTCATGTTGGCCAGGACCCTAGCAAGCAACTCCTCCCTCGTGGCAGTGTCCCCCGGGTACAGATTCCGCTAGTGCAGCTTGTCAGTCAGCAGCTCTCTGCCCAACCCAAGGGAAACCCACAGCAGCAAGCCACCGGCGCATGTCCTCGCGAGACCAGCCTTCAGGATCCCCTGTTGGATCTTGCTCGGGAGGGAACATGTCGCTGCCCCAGATAGACCAAAGCGCAGCAGCTGTGACAGCGCCGCCGAAAGCTTGTCGATGTCAGAGAATGTCCCATATTCCATTAGCACTTCATCGTACCGAGAACCATGTTCTTCCCCGCATTAGCATTTGATCCGGAAGTTTACCGAAAGAGATTCTCACCTTGGATTTCAATATATCGTCGAGTCGCGTAGGCATTTTGGCGTCTACCAGTCGGACTATCCTGGAACTGTGGTAATTGATTGAGAACTTAGATGAAAGCTACTTGAAAGAAAGACAATAGCTTTCAATTTAGAAGCAGTAAATATACTTGTAACATCTGGAAATCGAAAGGTGTCCTGTATAAGATGGATGTCTGCCTGGACTCTGTCGCTTAAACGCCACATGAGGCGACGTCACCGTCAGCTGTGCTATTGTGGCTTGACGGAGCGCTCCAGGCACAAAGTACCCTCCAGCCACAGTGTACCCACTCGCCGTTCCGCCCGTACCTGGTTGGCTGATTCTCAATGGCCCCGCGAACGCACAAAATTGTCAAAACCAAAATCACCATAGCAAATTACGCCTGAAGCAGAAGCAGGACAGTTCTTCATCCCCAATCACCACCCCAATCACCGCCAAAATGCCTCGTGAGGTCGCTGATATCAAGAAGGTAAACAAAGATTCCTGTTCGGCGCATGTTTTTAGCATCATTTTCTAACGCACCGCACAGTTCATCGAGATCTGCCGTCGGAAGGACGCCTCCTGTACGTTCACACGCCGCCGAACCAGCGAATCCAACCGCATCGGCGCATTGGAGGACAATCACTAACCAGTCACTAGCCGCGCGCATCAAGAAGAACAAGAAGGTCGGCAACGTCAAGTTCAAGGTCCGCTGCCAGAAGCACCTCTACACCCTGGTGCTCAAGGACGCCGAGAAGGCCGAGAAGCTGAAGCAGAGCCTCCCTCCCAGTGCGTTTTCCTACGTCCTACCGGGCGGCCCGCCGATGCTAACAGCCCTAGACCTGTCGATTGCGGAGGTGTCCAAGAAGAACTAAACGAGCCACGACGGCGGCGGGAACGGATATCATGATGAATGGGCGTCTCGGGGTACCCTTTGCAATAGGCCACGACTCGAAATAAAAAAGTCCACCTTTCAAAGAAACAATCACGGAACATGGTCAGTGCAAGCGACAACTGAGCTTGTGTTCAACCGACAATGTGTTCAAAAACCAAGACCTGCTTTTTGTGAGATACGTCCAGCCTCTCGACTGTGCGGCTCAGGGGCGACTTGGACTGAGAGTAGAAAACCACGAGCTCGTCGACCTCGGGCGATTCCTTCTCGATGCGCCATCCCGCCCACATGGAATCTTCCACCTGGAGACTCAATAATGCTCCCTCGAGCTTCCGGTACTTGGCCTGCACAGCCTCCCTCTCCTCTGCCTGAATGAAGATCCTCTCGACCTCAAAGCTCTTGTGTGCCATGAAGGTGGGCGGCGCGCCCTTTTGCCGCAAACCGGCTGGCGTCACATGGAACAGCACCACGCTGTCCTCGCCCTCTGCCAAGAACCGTTGTATTCCCCCAAAAGCCCGTTGATTCTCCTCGCTGGCAATCCACTGTTGATGTGCCTCTGGTGAGGCCCATTGTGCGGTGATAAGCAAACGGTGTGGTGTACTGGTCCGGTCGATGTAGACACTGCTGAAATTGGCATTGCCCTGTGGCTTGACAAGATTCGGCTGATGCTTGTGAATCCATGTATCCTGGATTTCGAAGCAGTCCATGAGCAACTCGGACAGCTCTAGCGGCTCGTACGCCTCTTTCAGCTTCAAGAGGGCGACCTCAGTGACAGACATGGCGGCTGAGGCGATGTTGTAGTGACACGTGGGCGTCAAGTGCTGGAGGAGTAATATTGATCAGAGGGACGGAGTAGCCACGGGCCAGCTGCTCAACTAGCACAAGGAACCGTCAACCCTTTGTACCGTGAACCAACAAGGCTACCAGAAGCTTCGTAACATGTCCACGACGAACCCATAGCAGGGTTGGCCAAGCCGTGGGTCTGTCCATGTTACGTAGGCAAAGGTGCCTGTGTCTGCTTCCCAACCGCCCATGGCCCACAATGACGGCCTTGGGGCGATTGCCTGGGATACCCGGAGCAGCCAACAGCCCATCACTTGCTGCTCGTTATGGAGGTCAGGCGTCCGTCCATGCTCTCCTCTTTCTGGGAGCATGCCGCGTGGCACACGAATTGGGACACTGTGCCACATCGGGCATAGTCTGCGGATAATCCTGGTCGTCATGCAGGGCGCATGCACTCGGCCATCATCCCAAGCCATCAAGCAATCGACTGGTATTGTGCTCCGTCACACGGGCAGGTAGGTGGTGAGACGGACGGGATGAGCCTGGCCAGCGTCCATCATTGTTTGTCCCTGCGGCGGCAATGCGTGCCTGAGAAGGCCCTATGCACGCTAGCAGCGATGCCATCGCTCCTCTATCCTCGCGGGCATCCGCTCCGTGTCGCACTGGCATTCAAGGGTTACCTTATGGAGCCGCAAAGCATGGCCGGTCGGAAAGACACCGAATGCAGAAACGCGCTTTTTGGTACGGCTCCGGTCGGCGTATTTCTACCCCACTACCCAAATCGTCGAGCCCAGCCTTTTAGTCTTAGTCGAGATTGCATCAAAGCCTCCATACACGCATCATCGTACGATATGATGGGGCTGTGATAGCACGCTGTCTCACACAGTTGCCAGGCACATTTTCCCTCCTCTTCATTCCCAAGCAAGCCATAGCGTCCAGACGAGTCCCGGCGCGGGATACTTCCCCAGATCAAACGGAGACACGAGTCGCGCGACCCGCACCCTCAGTAGCGGCAATCCCACCACCGAATCAAACTTCCCCTTAAACCAAATCTTGGAGATCTGCGAATCACCCTCCTGTCCACCCGAGCAAGCCAGGAATATCGACCGCTACCTTTCCGTATTTATTCAACAGTCACAAATGGGCGCGCCTGTCAAAATGACGGCCACGACCAACGGCAACTCGAGCCTCAATGGCGACGGGCCATCGCTGTCGCATCGCATCAGGATGGAGCGCAAGCAGTCCAGCCCGATGGCGCCCGCGTTCATGGTCTCTGCTCCCGGCAAGGTCATTGTCTTGGGAGAGCACTCGGTGGTGCACGGCAAGGCGAGTCACACGGCTTCAGAAACAGGGCCCCGACTAACTTGGAAAAAAAGGCTGCGATTGCGGCGGCGATCTCCCTTCGCTCCTACCTCCATGTCACGACCCTTTCAAAGTCCAAGCGAACCATTTCTCTGCGATTTCCCGATATCGACCTCGTGCACACCTGGAATATCGATGAGTTGCCCTGGAAGGAGTTTCACCACCCAGACAAGAAAAAGACCTACTACTCGTTGGTGACGGAACTCGACCCCGACCTCGTCGCCGCCCTCCAACCACACATTGACGTTGTGTCACCAGACCGACCAGAAGATATCCGCAAAATCCACCGGAGTTCCGTGCTAGCGTTCCTATACCTCTTCTTGTCGCTCGGCTCGCCGTCGTTCCCAGGATGCCTGTACACGTTGCGCTCGACAATCCCGATTGGTGCCGGCCTGGGCAGCAGTGCCTCGATATCCGTGTGCATGTCGGCGGCTCTCCTCCTCCAGCTGCGCACGCTGGCTGGGCCCCATCCAGAACAGCCCCACGACGAGGCCAGGTTACAGGTGGAGCGCATCAACAGGTGGGCGTTTGTGTCGGAGATGTGCATTCACGGCAACCCTTCGGGCCTCGACAACACCGTCTCGACGCAGGGCAAAGCGGTCCTGTTCCAGCGCACACTGGCGGCAGCCCCCTCCGTCCAGCCCCTGTGGGACTTTCCCGAGCTGCCGCTGCTGTTGGTGGATACGAAGCAGGCCAAGTCGACAAACCACGAGGTGCAGAAAGTGGCCAACCTCAAGAAGCGCCATCTCAAGGTCGTCAGCACCATCTTTGACGCCATGGACGGCATCACGCGTGAAGCCGCGGAGCTGCTCGAGGACGACGAGTTTGACGAAGAGGACGAGGGCTGCCTGCAAAAGGTGGGCGAGCTCTTCTCCATCAACCACGGCCTGCTCAGCGCGCTGGGCGTGTCCCACCCGCGACTGGAGCGCGTCAGGGAGCTCGTTGACCACGAGGGCATCGGGTGGACGAAACTCACGGGCGCGGGAGGCGGTGGCTGCTCCATCACGCTGCTCCGGCCGGACGTGGCGCCGGAGAAGATGGCGAAGCTCGAGGCGCAGCTGCGCGAAGAGGGATACGAGCAGTTCGAGACGACTCTCGGTGGCGACGGCGTCGGTGTGCTGTGGCCTGCCGTCTTGAAGAACGGCATGGACGAGGATGAGGAGGGTGGCATGGAGATTGACCTAGACAAGTTCCTCAACGCAGAAGGGACGGAAGGCGTCGAGCGCCTGGTGGGCGTCCATGGGCAGACCGGCGAGCGGGAGGGCTGGAAGTTCTGGAGGGTCGAGAGTCGATAAAGCAAACCTAGACAAGGGCCATGGAAATGGAAATGCAATTGGGAATAGAGGACTTTGGCGGGCAAGACCCGCGTGGGCGACGTTTGGAACATTTACCCGTGGGGAATCACGGTACAATGATAATGTAGTCTTCTTCTTCATCCAAGATTCTGGTTCAAACTGGGAATAAATACCATTGGCTCACTTTGTGTGCTATGTGCGAAATGCATTTCCCCCCTTTTCTACAGAGACGCCTTCTGATGCCGATTGATTGTAGTAAACCCATGGTACGCGACAACCCCCCTTATTCAGGTTTCTGCCCATAGACCATGTAGCTATCTTTCTGTTAGTCTTGTTGCCGTACGTAGAATCCGACTGCACCCACATTGTCCAGTATGCATGTATTCTTCTGTCCCTCAGCTGCTTGCGAACCTGTGTCAGGAAGACGTCGAGTTCGGCCTTTTTCCAACCCAGGTGTCTCGTGAACAGCGCCGTGCTGATCGCCTCCAGCCCGCATGTGATAGCGGCATCCGTCCAGCGGCCCAGCATGCGATGGTACTCGTCGTCCGGCCACGGGCACTGCGGCCATATGAATATCTCCTCCCTGACGTTGACGAAGCCGGCCTCCTCCATCTGGCGCTTGTACAGCTTCGCCCCGTCGATGCTCCGACCAGCACGCTGCGTTGCCAGCAACAGATCCCGGCTCCACCGTGCGAGCGCTGAGTCGGGATCCAACGAGCCATCCGAGCACTGTATGGGCGCGACAAAGTCCTCGACCTCACACCAGCCGCCTGGCTGCAGGTTGGCCAGGGACTGACGGAAGAAGCGCGGCCAATCCGCTATGGCACCGGTGAGCTGGCGGCAGAAGATAAAGTCAAAGGGTTCGTCATAGTTCCAGTCGTCCTCCACGTCGTCGATCTGGAAGCACACGTTTGGTGGCACGTACAGGGGCTGTATCGGGGAAATGTCGATGCCGATGACCTAGAAGGTGTTAGAGCAGCGGTCTCTGCGCCCACGCACGAATCTCGTCTACCTCTGCGTCTGGGTGTTCTTCGGCTTTGCTCAGCGTTAGTCACGCAAGGGGCATGCCTGAGATTGGTGGTATGGCTGACCAAATTCGAGCGCCCAGGACCCTGTGCCCGTACCGGCGTCTAGACACGTTCGTATGGGCCGATCTCGTCCTGCCGGGGAGATGTACAATCTGCCCTCGAGCGTCAAGTATGTGAGGTAATGCTGCACATCTGAATTGTCAGGTGTGGGAGAATGCACTGCTTCGTAGGGATGGATCACCATACCTAGCCGCCTCCTTTCACACTGAGAGACAATGGTGAGTGATTGATCTTGGCCAGCTGGGTATTCAAAAGACTCACCTCGTCGTTGGGCAGGATGTAACCCACTATGCAGTAGGTAAGCCATAGTGTTGCCCGGCGCATGGCCGAGGAACGTACGGTGCGCTTTGAAGCCGTGATAGGTACGCCCATTCTCGACTCTGTACTTCATCACATCGGCTGTGAGTTCCTCCGTTTCTCGCAGGTGCTTCTCCTGTTTTGGTTTAGCCCTGCTTCCCCGGACGACCGTCAAGAGGGAGGCCACTCACGCCAATCGACTCTTTGTCCGGGTCGCTTTCCATGGAAGGGCGGCTATTGGAAGCCTATTCCGCTGCTCAGCATGGAATCGCCAACTGTGAGAGAACATGAAGAGCACACTGACTTCTGGTACTGTTACTGGCACTTCTTCGGTCTGCTCCTCAGCCCTTGTCCGTACTGGCAACGTGCTGGATGTGCCCACAGAGTTGTCTCTTGTGCTGACCCCCAGTTCCGGGCTGGTGCTCAAAGGCCCGGTCCCCGTGTCGCCATCAGCCTTCCCTGTCGCATTGTCCATCGCCCCGGCCAAGGGCAATGCCACCACAGGACAGAAGGCCGGATGTTTGTCTGTTATTCCAGCCCTCAGGCTTAGAATCAAGGAAGATTCACGAGCCTAGGTCGAATTTCCACCTCCCGAGCTTGATGGGGCCAGCCGGGGGTCTCGAAAGCGCTGGCGGAATCTCCAGTCGGGCACTAAGATCTTGGCTCCGATTTCACAAAGCAGGCGAATGGGTATGGTCAAGGTCCACCGGTTGCTGTTCCTCGGGCGAGAGTGATGTGTGTCTGATCCAAGTGGCGCTGGTGCTCGGGCGGGCCCGTCTCAGCGGATGCGCCTTTGTTCTTGCACGCGCGATGGTCCGTGGGTATATGACAGTGCTATTGAGGCAGAGAGACAGTGCGTCCCACTTCCAGTTTTATGATATCTTTGTTGCGGGGCTACTTGTATGCAGCGCAGCGTTGGTTCGGTCGCAAAGCATACCTTGCGACTCGCCGAATACGTTTTGGGCATATGCTGGTCTGGGCATGGGAGAAGGATGCACGAGCTGGCTGAAGCTGTAGGTCAGAGCGGGCCTCGTCACCAACGAGCTCAGGAGAGAACTGGGTCCAGATACGGCAAAGATGAGGGGACAGACAGGAGAACAAAGAGAAGGAAGAGAAGCTTGCGGCGTAGTTGGCAAGACGGGCGGATGTTGGATGAGCCGTGCGTGAAAGTGCCCGTTTTAACTGATCGTGGAGTCTAACGTTAGTCCCCCCCTCAGCTTCAAACCTGTCGGAACCGATCAGCTGGAGCCAGAGGGACGGGTGGCCCACTGCAGATAGATACATTGGGAAGGCAGCAGAGTCCTCGTTCCCGGCATATGCGGATGGATGAGCTGGTGTGTGCAGACAGCATTGCTGCTGGCAGCAATGGAGACGCGCGTGCAACCTAACTAGTGCAGTGCCTGACGCGGCGTGGCCGACCTCTGCCTGCGCAAGGCCAATGCCCGATCCAGCAGCCCGGTCACCGGTTGATGGTGAGTGCATGGGAGGGGCGGTACTTTGTGTGTCGCTCCCAGGCTGGCGAGGATACCGATCATGGTGTGCTCGTCTGGCACTGGTTGAGGTGGTGATACAGTACATCAAAAAGTTAACAACATGCGCCTGGCTCTGTCCAGCTGGGCGCGAGCTGCCTGCGCTGTGTTGGGTCAGTAGCAGACGTGCTGCTGGCTGTGCATTGGATGGTGCACTGGTTAGAAGAGTTCCACGTCCACCCTATCCTGAGTACAGCAATAGTAATCGGGTTGTTCAGGTTCGCATGACGGATGCTGCCGCGCCCCCACTGCTTATCTGCAGCAGCTGGCCGTAATTACGACGTGATGCTCCTTTCAGCCGTGCGAGGTGGTATTCGCCTAAAACTCCATGCATGCTCAGCTCACCGTACATCGATAGTCCCTCCCTGTACTGTAACCATGCCACCTCCACGCCGTTGGTCCCAGTGTTCTGGTACCAAGCTGGCCCTATTGTCTGTATTGGGCAATCGCTACCACTCGTGCAGCGGGCCCCTCCTCTGGCACACGTAAGACGTATTCCTGCCGTACAGGAGCAGGAGTCGGAGTCACAGCCCGTGTGATCCCAAGGTACAAGTAGTCATGTGTCGTTGTCTGTCCAGGGTAAGCCTTTCCCTTTCACTCAGGGACGAACAGAGTGACGGAGCTGATTGAAGCATGTGTATATTTTTTTTGGTGGCCCTCGAGGCTTCAGTACTGTTTTATGATTAATAACATTCATCATTACTGATTGATGTTACATCAAGTTGAGTTGGGCACAGGCACAGCAACGGGCGTTCGTCATCTAACGTAGCACCTGAGCAGCCGTGGGAAAGCGTGTCACAGACCGGACCTACAAGATGCACCCCAGACGCCACTGTGGCATGCGCTGTTGCGCTCTATGATGCTTCCATATCCTTTCACTGATGACTAGTGTCAACCGTTCTTGCATCACACGGCTCTCCCAGGAGACTGGGCGCTGATGCTCAGATGGGTAAGGAAGCAATATTTGCAGTCTGCGCCGCAGAGAGTCGCGTCAGGTTCGACTCGAGGGAGGCCCCAGCTCCTGTGCGGGATGCCGTCCCCTCGGCTTCGAGTGCAGTTTCGACGACTCGCTGGTCGACACGGCAGGAAACGCACTTTCCAAGCGCCGTCGCTCACAGGCCTGCTTGGAATACCGGGGCCATCAAAACAAACTGCTCGGGTCGCCATCCGACGAGCGAGGCCTGTCATAAGGGCAACAGGACCTGCCTGTACCTAAGGAGCTGAGAGAATCCTACTGTTTCTAGGAGGTAGGCACTCAGCTGCGTTCGATGCCTCACCCCATGAATGAACACATGCGATTCGGACGCGGGCTTGCCTTCATACGGGCGCATCGGTGATGGCGCTGTTGGGAAGTTGTAAGCCCAGCACACCAAGCAGTATCAGGAGTATGTCAGCGGAGATGACGTTGACAACTCTTTCAGGTAGAGACATTGCGATGTGATAACTTGATACTCGTGCCAGAAATGCCACTGATACGCTTTCCATGGAAACATCGACAGCTTTGCTCTGCAGCTACGGCCCGGACATGTGCTTGATTAAGTACGATCAATATGAACGGCATGTTATCCTGCCACTGAGTCGTTCGCCCCGGACTCGTCGTATGAGCGGTTCTGATCTGCTCTATTCATGCCGCAAGACATCACTTCTTTTGGAGTTGGCTGATGCGGTACCGCCAGTAGCCCTCTCTGATAGGATCCCATTTCTCGGCCAGTCTCGTGAAGCAGAGCGTCGCTTTCTCTAGGTCGCCCTTCTCCGCAGAGGCCTCCGCCAACAAGTCGAGGGCGTGCGAGCTGCTGACCTTCTCCCCATCCTCGCCGAGACCTTGCACAAATTGAGACGCAAAGTCCTCTTCGGTGCTCGTCCCTCTTCCTGCTTTTCGGAGGACGCCCCTGAGATAGTTCCATGACGACTGGTTCTGAGGGGAAAGCAGGATCTTGTCTCTCGTGTACTTGAGCTCCCGCTCAATGATCGACTCTGGGATTTTGGGATCGTGCTCCATGGGTGACGCACCCTTTGTCGAGTGGCTCGGGTCAGAGAACACAATGTAGAAGCGATGAGACCACGCCGAGTTGTTGCGTACATCATCTTCAATCAGATTCTGCGTAGATGCCAGCTCGGCCATGGAGAAGAGCCCAAGTTTAGCCACCAGGTCCTGCCTGTAGGACCACACGTGGTAGTTCTTGGTGTCCTCTTCGAGAATCTGGTTGATAAAGGCAATCTCACTCTTGCCGAGTTTCTTCACTGCCTCCTCGTCGTCGGCAATCTTGGGGTAGTAGTGGTCGATCAGGAGCTGGCGATGATGCCAGATTTGGTAGTTCTTCAGGTTGCTCAGGGCGACCTCGTTCAGCCACTCAATCTCGTCGGGGATGGGAATGTCCAGAACCTGGATGATCTTGAACCTGTAAAGCCATACGGTGTAGTGCGCCGGATTCATAGAAATGACGTGCTCGGTGAGGCGGAGACATCGTGCCGTATGTTCTTCAGCTACCATTACCGCGCGCAGGTACGAAATGGCTGGGGGTGTCAGTGAACGATGAATGGAAGAATCGACACATTCTACCTGCCTTCAGCGTAAAAGTCTGGATACGCGATCCTCGCCAGTGCGTTCTCGGGTTCCTCGACGGGAATAGGAATGATATCATCGTAGACTGGATCTTGGGCCAGCTTCCCCGTGAGCTCCCCGTACAGATCTTTTTTCATGGCTGCCATTTGTTTCCTTCTTTCCCTCTCTTCCTCAAATTGCGCTTCCGTCAGCTCAGTCCCGTCCCTTCTCGCCTGGTCCCTCAGATGGACGAATTGCCTCGAGAACAAGGATAGCGCACGATATCGTGCTTGTTTGAGTTTGCGCTCGTTGTGCTCGGCGATAGTATAGGATGCAATCTCCCTTCCGTTCTTGTCTGTACCCCAGTCGTAGCCGTCTCGCACGTGGCGGTTAGGTAGCTTTTCCTTGTTCACAAACTTCCAAAACTCGCGCTCGGCTTTGACAGATAGGCTGATCTTTCCTTGACTGACAGGCTTGATCAGATTCGTGTGCGAGTAGAACTTCAATTCGTCTGGCGTGAGGTCATTGATGTTCTTTCCGTGGTACGGATTCGTTAGGTTGATGCGCTGGCGGGTGCGCTCGCCGACAGTCTCGGGTTCTGCAAAAGCTTAGCTGAGCCAGGCAGCGTAACAGGAAAAAGATATATACGTACCCTTCAGATCCTCAGGAGTCGCCCAGACTGGATCGAGCTTTCCGGTCTTCTGGGGACCCTTTTTAGGCGGCATGGTACATGGTTCAGAGATGTTGGCACGGATGTAGCCACGCCGCAGTTACAAGGTGTCGTTGCATGCTGCTCGATTGTTGTCAACCCCACCTTGATATTGTTCGGACAGCACAATAGACCAGTATCTTCGGCAACAGCGCATTTGACTTTCAAAATGCATGCAAGTGGTAGCAGGATGGGTTTTTGGAGTCATCATGGTGTTGCACTGGGTGTGTGGACACGCGAAACTGGGGGTTTGGTCTGTCTGCGCATTAATCTAGCCTCTGATGACAGCTACTTGTCTCCTTCGCACCACGCTGTAGCTTTGTACAGACGAACTCCCAATTTCTTTAGGTCGAGCGCAATGCCTACCTATCAAAAGGTGCCGCTCGCGTAGTGGCAGAACGTCAGTGGGTGGACCACATGACGATCACCAACGGCGAAAGCAGAAGGCATGCATCTAAGCCTCGCTGCTCGGGGGTATCACTTGTTTGTTTCATGAATCGGGTACGGACACGCAGTGTCGGCCCTCCAATACAGAGCTCACTATAATGCCCTGTAGTTTTGGAATGCGATCAGCCACTGCCTGATGCCCTTGGGCGGATTCTTTTGCATTGCTTCCCAGTTCGGCCAGAGCACAAATGACTCGTTGAACATCTTTTTCGGGGCCTCCCTCCCTTTTCCATACTGAACTCGACCCATGACAGACACCGAGATGCTCATCATGTCCCCTTTGCTCTCTGCCCTCTCCTTGTTTGGCAGGCCTTCGGGCATTTCGTACGCAAAGGACGGGTTTGTGACGTGCGCATCGAAAGACTCGACTTCGTAGGTGACTGGGTGTCCATTAGACTGTTCTACCAGTTGATTGAAGTAGTCTGCCGGCGTAGGCACCACCGCACCGTTGATGGATATGTCGGCCGTTTTGGTGTAGCGAGTGGTGGAGTTGACGTAGAACGGGAGAAGAGGTGCCTTGCGGCTTATGGCGTCATAGTAGCGGTTCACAAAGGTCTCGGCAGCTGTCATCCATGGTCAACGTTGGTTTGCGTGCATTGTCGTGCAAGTGTCGTACCATCACTGGACACCTTGATTTGGGTGTCTAGGTCCGGCGGCGCCATGGTGAAAGTCGAGATGTCTTCGTTGACGGTTCGGGATAATTCTTCTTCTTCAGAGAACGATAAGATAGCACAAGATGCGGCGGGCTGTGGACGGAAGAGGGTTGAACAAACGAAGTATACCAAACTTGGCCCTAGAAGACGAGATGCGCAAGGTGCCAACGGGAACAGTTTCCTTCAGCTATGACGATTCATACCGTTATCGGCCATGCGATATGCACTGTACATTATCAGGCATTGTATCTAGCATCAGGCGTTTCGCTCGCACACAGCATGTCAGTCTTGTTTTATCACACGAGAATATCCTGATTAGATTGAATGAAACAGAATGGACACGATTGATCGATTTATTCCGACAAAAGACGCTGTTTGGGCAGGCTGGGCAAAACAAGGGACTGAGGACTGTGCGTGCATGCACTGTATGTCCTGTCAATCAATACCACGCTTGGCGAGCAGCTGCTTGTCTCCCGTCCGATTCGCATACAGCTTCACGCAACCACAGTATAAAGCAGCATGTTACTTCGCGGCTCGCGCTGCCTTCCTGGGCCGCGCGCAAGCCGTTCCGTGGTGAGGAGCTTTGTTTGTCAACATCGGACCATATGGCCTTCACAGCGCAGCTTTGCCACGGCTGGGCGGGACGTGTCCCCGGTTGCCGACACACCTGGCGCAAAGCCGTTTTATGTCACAACGCCAATCTTTTACGTCAATGGAGGTACGGTTGTCATACAAGTATCGCGTGGGCAGTACTAACGTCCCGCAGCGCCACACATCGGCCATCTTTACACCATGATCCTCGCCGACGTCCTCAAACGATGGCACAAGCTCAGAGGGGAGGAGGCTTTCCTCAGCACAGGGACGGACGAACATGGCATGAAGATCCAGCAAGCAGCTCTTCGCCATGAGATCGAACCGAAGCAGCTCTGCGATCAAAATGCCGCGGAGTTTAAGAGATTGGCGGCCAGCGGCGGAATCAGCCAAGACGTGTTCATTCGCACCACCGAGGCAGAGCACTACGCGGCTGTAGAAACATTCTGGCGGAAGATGAAGACGGAGATCCCTTCGCATCTTGGTCTGTACAAAGGAAAGCACTCGGGCTGGTACAGCGTGGAAGACGAGTGCTTCTACCCTGAGAAGCTGGTGGAGCCGACAATCGTGCCTCAGACAGGGCAGAAGATTGCCGTCAGCTCCGAGACGGGCAGTAAAGTCGATTGGGTAGAGGAAGAGACCTGGTTCTTCCCCCTGACCAAATATCGGGAACTATTACTCGAGTTCTTCGACGAGAACCCGACCTGGATTGAGCCAGCGAGCAAGATGAGCGAGGTGCGATCTTGGGTCGAGAACAACCTGGAAGACTTGTCGGTGACACGACCATACCAGCGCCTGAACTGGGGCATCCAAGATCCAGACGAACCCAGCCAGACCATCTATGTCTGGGTCGACGCATTGGTGAACTACCTGACGATTGCTGGTTACGGCAAGAGCTGGGATTCGCCAGACGCATCTGATAAGGGAATATGGCCAGCGGACGTCCACGTTGTCGGCAAGGATATCATTCGTTTCCACGCTGTGTACTGGCCCGCAATGCTTTTGGCGCTTGGGCTTCCCATGCCGAAAAAGATACTATGCCACAACCATTGGACAATGTCTGGTCGCAAAATGTCCAAATCCGTAGGCAACGTTGTCGATCCCTTTGACGCCGTGCAACGCTGGGGCGAGGACCCCTTGCGCTACTTCCTCATGCGAAACGGGTCTTTGCACCGAGACACTGACTACTCCAACGAGCTCGTGCACACCGTCTACACAAAGGAGCTTCAGGCGAATCTGGGCAATGCATACTACCGCGTGGCACGCCCCAAGGGCAAGACCGCATGGAGTACGCGGGCTGCGGTTGAAGCGTACTGCGACGGCGTCTTTGAGGCGCATCGACACCTGAGTGACAGTGCGCGGCCAGAGCTAGATTTCACGGCGCTCGACGAGCCCCTTAGCCGTGTCGGGCCAGCTTTTGCGGAACACATGGACAGGCATGACATTCCTTCAGCTATCCGCGAGGTCACTGACCTACTCACAGAAGTAAGGCCCAATGGCTGTTGTTACCGACCTTCGTACTGACTCATACGCTGTAGCTCAACCGTTTCCTCACTGACACAGAGCCCTGGCACATCTCGAGGAGATCCATAAGTGGCGACGAGAACGCTGCGATCATGTTGAACTGGGTCATTTACAAGGCTTGCGAAGCGCTCCGCATTGCTAGCATCCTGCTGCAGCCCATAATGCCATCGAAGACTGCCCAAATCCTCGACGAGCTGAAGGTGCCTGCTGGGCACCGTACCATGGAATGGGCCATTCCAGGTGTCGAGAGAGATTATGGATTGACACTCAAAGAGGTTTCGGCCTTACGCAGGCCTGACCAGTATGAGACGATTTTCCCGCCCGTCGCAGCGACTGAGGGCAAGAAGCAACCGAATTCACGGGAAGCCACTCTGAAGCACTTTGCCAAAAAATCAAGCTGAGAAGCCCCTTTGGGGGTCAGGCTCCCTGGATGAAGGCATGCTGGTGCGGTATGTCTCTTGTCGCAGCAGTGGCCTATGTAAGTTCCAGTGTACTTTATAGAAGACGAGGGCCGCTGCCTCGCATTGTAGCATTTGGAGTAGGAATCTGGGTGTTGGGACTTTGAACCGGTCCCCAATAAATGTGCATACAGTAACATGTAATGATCTTGGAGTCGAGCGTAATACCTTACTTATTCAGTAAGGTTTGGCCAAGCCTTAATCCTTACCCCACCACTGTCCTGGCAGAGGATGGTGGTGTGCCCCTCTATATAGGCTCACAGCCTCAACCCAATCTCCACCTCAGTTATTCTCAGCTCAAGTCGTTCTTCCAGGTTGCCGATCATGAGGCTGAACTCAAAGACAGGTTCGTTGCGTAGGCTCTTGACTTGGTCCGCCGCTGACGAATCAGCCGTTGCCAGCAGTAGGGTCCTCCTCGTGCCTTACGAGGGGCACCATGTGAGCAAGTACCATTCTTGGATGACCGACCCGGTATGTTTGCGGCCATGCTGCGCGGTCGTTTTGATTTCTGACGGCATCAGGAACTCCGGGCAGCTACGGCCTCGGAGCCAATGTCTCTCGAGGAAGAGTACAAGAACCAGCGCACATGGCGCAACTCTGCCGACAAGATGACCTTCATCGTGTGTCAACCCATTGACCGTTCTTTCGACGGACCGGGCGATATTTCCTTTATCAGGATGAACACGTTGGATATCGACAGCATGTCGCGCATGGTCGGCGACGTCAACTTCTTCCTGCACCCGTGGGATGCGGAGGGTGGCCAGGAGGGCTGGCTGGTGGGCGAGATTGACATTATGATCGCAGACCCGGATTTCCGCAAACAAGGCATGGGCAAGGCGGCTGTGATGGCACTCCTGGTCTATGTTCAGGTTCAACTGGGGTTCATTTTGGAGGAGTATGTGATGAGCAAGCAGGCAGAGGGTCTCTCGAGCGCAAGCCTCAAGGCGTTCTTTGTCAAGATCAAGGAGGGGAACGTCGCCAGCCGAAAGCTCTTTGAGAGACTTGGTTTCCGCCAGGAAGGCGAGAAGAATTACTTTGGGGAGTATAAGCTGGTTATGCCGCTGCAGGACCTGCAGAAGCAGACATGGTGGAACGCCGCATTGGGCGATTGGACTCAGATTCCCTATGGCAGTCTCAGGGATGAGATCAAATTTACGACCTGAATACAAGTTCAAGAATTCTAATAAGGCATGAGATTGTGCATCACGCAAGAGATCCTGCAAGTCGTCACGCAACTACTCCATGCTGTGTGTACGGATGTGTGTAACCCGCCGATAATTCGGTGAAGCAAGCCTCATACAGAAGAGGGTGACAAAAGTTCAGGCTTAGAATCTCTAACATTTCTCCAAGAGAATGTTTTTGGGACATAAGCACCTGAGGTAAGGCCCGGCAATGATATAGGGTAGGCAAACTCCGTGACGGCTCCCCAACAGACACAGCCAATCATTTGCTGACTGATCTAAATTTCGAACGACTGCCCGAAGCCATGGCATGTCGATGCGACGACCTGCAAAAGCTACTCTAGCACAGCAGGACGCGAACAATTGGATCGTCACATCATAATGAACGTGCTACGCAGCCTACCGCGCGTGGCGGCGCGCCCAATATCTGCCAGCTCCTTCGCTAGCCCACGGTGCGTTATCGAGATGTCCTCTCTACCAGTGGCAGCCGACTAACGATTCAAGGACGTTTACCACTCTTATCCCACGCCGTCCGACAGTTCTTGTTCCTCGAGCTACCATCCCCTCATTCACCCCTTCGATCGCCTCCGAGGTCGACCTTGTCCCCAAGACAGCAATCACCTCCCACCCTGCACTAGGCACCATCCGCTGCGGCCCTCGAAACACCATGCACAATCACACGCGACTCGTACAGAAGAGGCGGTTTGGGTTCTTGAAGAGGACAAGAAGCAAGAGTGGGAGGCGAATTCTACTGAGGAGGAGGATGAAAGGGAGGAGAGAGCTTGCTCAGGGATGATCGCTTCCCATCCAAAAAGCAGACAGCATGTGTACGATTGAGAGCTAAGGACGATAGATGGACAGGCGATGTACATGTCCATGTACTTGTATATGAACAGCATTCACTGCACGGACCCTTTCACGACATTTTCGCACTCATACTCTCCGGGATTTAGGACTCTTTGTGCGTGATCGGGTACGCACAGCGCGCTGCATCGCCAAAAGCGGACTGATGTGATTATGGGCTATTGCCGAATCACAGCTACCCGCCATAAGAGGGAAAACCAGTCGCGTGAACTCCTCTTTTGTCTCCTTGAAGGATTCTACCACAGCATCCGAGTTAACGTGAGCGGAAGGGATGTGGTTGAAGAGTGAACGTAAATGCCTAGATGATTGCCAGATGTGAGTTGGTGCCACCGCGAGTTGGTCAGATAGCACAAAGTCAGACCAAATATTTCTTTCCACAAGCCATAATGTATTCAAGGGTATCGTCTCGTTATGAATTATCTGTGGAAGCCATTGATGTGCCATTCGTACAAGCCGCATGCCGCATCGCACTTGATTCGCACTGTCTTTGCGCCCTTTCAGAGCCCTTCCCACACCAGACTCAGGCCAGACGTCCCTCAGCAAGTTCAGTCCTTGCCTTCTATAATCATCCCCTGTGCATTCGGCACACCCACCAAAATGATGCCTCGAGGCACACGGACGTCTCGGACCTTCATGCAACCAAAAACATTGACCTCTTTGATGTTCGGGCATGACCTGAATATGCATCCCAGTACGTAGTCTGTGACTTCTTCGCAAAAGCTGATCTTGAGACGCCTGAGTTCGGGATATATCATCTCGCTGTTGAATGCTTCTTCAAACGCTTCGCGGGAAATGTGGCGGCAAGAGTGGACGTTGAGATATCGGAGCCGTGACCCAGAGTGTGCCATCAGAGCCTTGAACCCCATGCTGCACAAACCCACATTATCATCGTTTCGCCTTGGGTCCATTGCGTCCACGTGACGACACTTCTCCAGGTCAATGAAAGTGAGAGGAGGGTTCTCCCAATGCGTAAATAATGAGGCAAACCCTTCGTCTGTCATCGTATGGCTTTGCGTAATCCGTAATTTGGAGAGCGACCGACATGTACCATGTATGTAACCCAACACACTGTCATCGGCTTCTGGCACGTTGTTGAGCGAAAGCGTCTTGAGATGAGGCCCGGATCCAGATATCGCTTCTCGGAGAGCGGAAGATCCTGGGCTGTTCTGCAAGTCAAGACCCAAATGTTCGAGGGAGGTGATATTTGCGAGGGCCTTGACACCTTCACACGTCATCTTCTGGTTATGCTCGATTTTCAACCTTTTGAGATTCGGACAATGTTGCCGAATGACTTCTATAGTCTCATCACCCACGTGCTTGTCGGTGTAGTAAATCTGCAAGTTGTGGAGATACAATCCCTGGGCTCGGAGGAACTCGTGTAGCTTGTCCTCGCTTAGAAGATTCGCTCCATGCAAGTAGAAGGTCTCTAACTTGGTGTTTCTGGACAGGACGTAGTCCATCACCTCATCTTTGAACTGTACCACGCATCTCGCTTTGAAGTGTTTCAAGCCAGGCGCCACTTGAAAGATGCGGATCAACTCTTGCTCGCCGAGTTTGGCACCATCGTAAATATGCATCCTTTGCGTCGATGGTTGAAGAAATAATGGCAGAGTGTCGGGGTTCAGTAGCCGTCGTTTTGAGAAGATGCGTGCGATCTTGTCGACTAAATGTTCTGGCAGGTCACCTAAGCTCTCGGCAAGCTCGACGTTTTTGGCCAAGGTCTGCACACATAGGGTGGCGAGGCTCTGAGTCCCGAGGCTGCCATCCAGGAGACGGCTTTGAGCTACTCTTCGAGAGCCGATACCGCCGGTTTGTCGTCTCGGTGCCTTTTTCTTGGGCTTGTCGCCTTGTCTTTCCTTGGCAACCTGTCGGCCGCAAGGTGCGCAGAGCAGACCACCCTTCGGCCCTTGGACCGAGTAGGGCGTCACAGTGAATCGTTTGCCACAAAGCTCACAATTCTCCATCTGCCCAGGCAGCGGAGTGTGGCGCTCATTAAAGATTGCTCGGGCAATTTCATCCTCGTCAACATCAGAGTCTCCATCCGCTTCCTTCTTGCGCTTCTGGAAGGCTTTCGAGGCCTTGATCTTAGCAAGAGCCTTCTCTTTCTGTGCTGTCTTCTCAGCACTTTCCTGTTCAGCTCCATTTCGAGTAGTTTGTCGAAGAGAAACACGGGCTGGGGGAAGGGATGCGGAGCTAGGACCATTATTCACGTCCAGGCTGTTGTTATTCAGACTTGAGTTTTGTTGTGCAGCGGCTTGTCGTCTGCGGTCAGCATCGTCACGAATTTGACGGGCTGAGATGTTGTGAGACTAGAGCGGTCAGCGACACCGCAAACATGAGCGCATGTGAACGCACAGCAAGAAAGTCCGTAAGAGCAGATTGCGGTCCCGTAATGTTGCGGGTCGGACGAGAATCGCGAGTCCCGTTGGTTCCGTTGTTCCCATTCAAGTTCTGAGTGTCTCCATTGGAATCGTTGCTGCCACTGGCGGTCTGATTCCGGCGAGGTCGTGCCCTGTATGAAAGTGAGAAGCTGCATTTCTACTGTCGTATGCGGATACTCACATCGCTAGCTGCTGAGTGATGACGATCGACTAGAAGCACGAAGAAAGGAGATGAATATGCGCTTGTTCAAAGGGAATCAGTCCGACTCCTGCATAGAATACTGGTCGCAGACGCTAAATGCAGGTTGATCCGAGTCCATCCAACACAATCTCCTCAGCGTGAGGGAAAGGCCGCCGCTAGTCGTTTCCTTTCTTCACGGTGGCGATGGAAGGAACGCTGCATGCGCACCGTGCAAACACTGTACATTCGCGATTCTGCCGCGACGTCATGTGACTACATGATGAAGCCTCTGTACGTCTAGACTATTTTGCACTGTGTTCTTCACATTCGCTCGGCAATAACTGCCTAGCGCTGCATGCAGGCACAGTGTGAGCGTGCCGGTCATCTCCAAGTCATGCACGTGCCTTCGAGACCGTTGAAGTTAGAGGTATCGCAGGCACTGTGTGTCCATTGACCCCTGGTACCTTGCGGAAAAAGGGAGAGTGTGTGGCGACTCGAGCCTTCCATCTGATCCAAGTCGCGTCAGTCACAGTGCTCACTCTTGCTTCAGCTCAAGCCAGTGTGACATTTTCTCCCCTCTTCCAAGGCCAGGTCTTGCTGAGGTTCGCATCCCGCGGCATCTTGAACTCGGAACTCCTGCGCCTGCTTCTCGATTGCGCTTTACGAGCGGGACTCATTTATACCCCTGTCGCATCGTCATCGTTGAAGTTCACATCTGAGACTCGCTTCACTTGGCTCATCTAATTCCCTCAAAGGAACGATTTTCGATCGTCTTAATCTTGCTTCATCACTCTTCAGATCACGAGTTGGAATCAAATTTTGTGCCCCCGTGGCCAAACGATAGCAACCATGCCTCCGGGGCGACCCAAGCGCAACAGCACCGCAGCCAATACAACTGGGCCCGTCAATGAACGTAAGTGGACAGTCGACTTGATTTAACAGAATTCTAACCTCTGGAGCGATCGCGCCTACTGAGCCCAAGCGAGGTCGAGGCAGGCCTCCCAAGTCTGTGACCTCAAATATCTCGTCCACCACTCAAGCTGGTCCCACTCAATCACGCAGATCAAGTCGTGTATCTAACACCACCACCGCGCTCAGCGAGACAAGCTTGTCAGCACCAGTCACTGGAGACGGAACACCTAACAGTGATCCTTCCACCCCAGCTACAAGCAAACTACCGACTCCAGTTGCCGCTGATATCCCAGGGATTTCCAAGTCTCACATCGAAGTCAGAATCCCATCTGCTGGTTTTGCACGGCAGCGCAATGGCCGCAACAGCGAGTACTCCTTGAAGTCACGAGGAAAGATCATCGCAGACAGTGAGGAAGAAGAAGATGATGGAGAGGACGAGTCGTTCGGCAGCTCTCTGGATGCTGAAGTTACCCGAAAGTCACAAAAGCAGAAAGACAAAAAATCCCAAGAAGACCTGGACGACTTCTTGTCGAACCCATTCCTCTCCACGAAACGAGGCAGGGCATCGACTTGGTCGTCTACTAGAAACAGCCGCCCCGCGAAGAAGGCGAAGCTGTTGAACAGCGGCGGCAGTATCGCCGATGACGCTGCGGTGGCTCTCCAGTTGCAGAACGAAGAGTACATCAAGGATTCTGAAGCCGACTCAGACGTCCCAACTGAAGACAGTACGATATCGTCCATTGGCTCTGGGCTGAGCTCCCTCCCGACTAGTGATTCGGAATCGGTAGCCAGTGCTGCTGTGCCACGAATTACGGAGATGAGACGTGGTTATACGCGCTCACGCAATGTCGGAAGGGTTCGGAGAGAGCGCGACAGACTCGAAAAACATCACCCTGAAATCCTGACCATGTGGGATGTCCTACGAGCCAAGCCTGTCATTGATGCTGGCAAAGCTGAGCAGCCGCCAAACATCTCTCGACAATTGAAACCATTCCAACTAGAAGGCCTTGCATGGATGAAGGAGATGGAAAAGCAGGAATGGAAAGGCGGGCTGCTTGGTGATGAGATGGGTCTAGGAAAGACCATCCAGGCAGTGTCGCTAATCATGTCTGACTATCCGGCCAAGCAGCCATCCCTCGTGCTTGTTCCTCCAGTTGCACTGATGCAGTGGCAGTCTGAGATCAAGTCTTACACCGATGGTACCCTCAAGACGTTTGTCTTCCACCAGACCAACCAACAGGTCAAAGGCATTACCTTGAAAGAACTCAAGAAGTACGACGTTATCATGATGTCCTACAACAGTCTCGAGTCCATGTACCGCAAGCAGGAGAAGGGTTTCACGCGCAAGAATGGCATCCACAAAGAACAAAGTGTCATTCACTCACTGCACTTCCATCGAATCATTCTTGATGAAGCACACAGCATCAAGACTCGCAGTACTATGACTGCCAAAGCCTGTTTCGCCTTGAAGACAGATTACAGATGGTGCTTGACTGGCACACCTTTGCAAAATCGCATTGGCGAGTTCTTCTCACTCATACGCTTCCTCAATGTCAAGCCATTTTCATCGTATCTCTGCAAGCAATGCCCTTGTTCAACGATGGAATGGTCTATGGACGAGGAAAGAAGATGCTCGCAATGCAATCATTCGGGTATGCAGCACGTGTCAGTCTTCAATCAAGAGCTGCTCAACCCTATTCAGAAGTATGGCAACTTGGGACCAGGCCGGGAGGCATTCAAAAAACTTCGCCTCATGACTGACCGTATCATGCTCCGACGCCTCAAGAAAGACCACACCAACTCGATGGAGCTGCCTGTGAAAGAGATCCAGATTGACAGGCAATTCTTCGGTGAGGAAGAGAACGACTTTGCGAATAGCATTATGACGAGCGGCCAACGCAAGTTTGACACCTATGTCGCCCAAGGTGTTCTGCTCAATAATTACGCCAATATCTTCGGTCTCATCATGCAGATGAGGCAGGTGGCGGATCACCCAGACTTGATTCTGAAGAAGAATGCCGATGGCGGACAGAACATCCTTGTTTGTTGCATTTGTGATGAACCAGCCGAAGACACAGTGAGAAGCCGCTGCAAGCATGATTTCTGTCGTGCTTGCGTCGCAGGATATGTCAAATCCACTGATACTCCCGACTGCCCCCGCTGCCACATTGCTCTTACCATCGATTTGGAGCAGCCCGAGATTGAGCAGGATGAGAATTTCGTTAAGAAGTCGTCGATTATCAATCGCATCAAAATGGAAAATTGGACCTCCTCATCAAAGATCGAGCTGCTGGTCCACGACCTACATCAGCTCCGCTCGGACAATGCCACTCACAAGTCCATCATTTTCTCGCAGTTCACCACCATGCTGCAGTTAATTGAGTGGCGCCTCCGTCGGGCCGGAATCACTACCGTCATGCTCGATGGTAGCATGACTCCAGCGCAGCGTCAGGCGTCTATCGACCACTTTATGAACAATGTGGACGTTGAGTGCTTCTTGGTTTCGCTGAAAGCTGGCGGAGTTGCACTCAATTTGACTGAGGCTTCACGCGTCTTCATTGTTGATCCGTGAGTCACTCACCTACCGCCGTCCGACCTGTTGACTTGAACTAACCTGATTGTAGATGGTGGAATCCTGCTGCGGAGTGGCAATCGGCCGACCGCTGCCATCGCATCGGCCAGACCCGTCCCTGTACTATCACTCGACTCTGTATTGAGGATTCAGTGGAGAGTCGAATGGTCCTCATCCAAGAAAAGAAGACGAACATGATTCACTCAACAGTGAATGGTGATTCGAAAGCCATGGAATCTTTGACGCCCGAAGACATGCAATTCTTATTCCGCGGCACTTGAAGGCAGGCAGGGCTTCTGTTTGTTTTGGGGGCTGAAGGGAGGAATGAGGTCGCATCTATTAACCTGGTGAAAATGGCTAATCAGTTCTATCCGTCGAGAGAACCTTCTTCCTTCCTTGAGGGGACTATCGACACTTCTAGAGGCAATATTGGTATGGCGATACGGCTGGCTGCAGCACGCAGGGACGTACTGTGAAGCCAAATCACGGGACGCAAAAAGTATACTGGCATTCTATATCAGATCAATGAATTCATTCACTCCAGCCTTCGTTTGTGCTCTGATATGTCCCTCCCACATACGGCTAAGCCTTCCACCTCTTGGAGTATTCAGGACTGTGAAGTCCACCCCGTGCTTGGAGGTGCTCTTGAGCTGTATCGAGAAGCGCAACGCTCAACTCGGGGAGATCAAACACAAAAGCACCATCATCCCCCGCCTCGACCGTTGTGACAGTGCTACCGACAATGTTGTTGCCTGTGTGGGGGTCATTGTATGCATACGGGTCGCCCTCGGTGTTGGTGAGGACCGTCAGTGTGGCTTTTGTGCCTGGCTTCACGCCTTCAAAGGACAGGGACACTGGCACGTCGGCGTGGTTGGTGGTGTTGTACACAGCCGCCTTCCAGATCAAGGACTGCTTGTCCTTGTTGGTACCCGCCACGTAGAAAAGGGGGTTGAGATCCCCCTTTGCCGGCAGAGTGTGCGTGATGGGGTGGGCAGCGAAAAGCTCCCAAATGTACCAGCTCGTGGAGCGGGTGGTCAGCTTGGGGTCAGCGGCGAACTGGAGCAGCGTGACAGCCCACTGCCACCTGTCCAGGGAACGCAGGACAGGGGCGTAGTATGTCCCTGGAATGCGGTCTGCGTTGCGCTCGTAGCCGATCAGGCTCACGGCCTCGCCAACGCTGCCGATCCACCAGGGAAGCGGCATCAGGTTACCAGCCCATTGGATGCCGCCGTTGGGATGAACAGCAGCCACCTCGCCAATGATATGGGTGACGGGCTCGTTGTCAAACTTGTCAAACTCTTCCACGAGAACATCTGGCTCGCGATATGGGTGGTAGTCGCCGATGCCAGGAGTTGGGATGTCATATCCGTCGCTCACGGCGCCGGATGAGATGACGTTGATGTCGGGATACGCTTCACGGATGGCCTCCATGAACATGGGGAAGCGGTATTCTTTGTAGGTGTTCCAGCCCTCAGCGCCGCCAGCGAGCCAGTCCTCATTGCCCACCTCGACGTAATGGAGAGGCCATGGGTCGGGATGGCCAAGGCTCGCGCGAACCGAGCCCCAAGTTGAATCGGCTGGGCCGCGGATGAACTCAATCTGGTTCAGAGCGTCATCGATGAAAGGCTGGAGCTCTTCCTTGGGAGTAATGTCTCCATTCAAGGCAAGGCCAGCCCACACGCCGATGACTGTTCACGTTAGAAGACGGTCTGCCAAAGGCAGCTGACAGTTTTCTTACCAATATCGAGGTTCATGTCTTCAGCCCACTCGAGGTACTCGACCAGTCCCAGGCCGTGTGTCTGCTGGTAGGACCAGACGCCCGGGAAGCCGGGGCGGTCCTTGAGGGGACCCAAAGTATCTTTCCAGTCCCAGTATGACCTGTTGTTGTTGCCCTCGAGCATATTGCCGCCAGGGAATCGCAGCATAGACTATTCTTGTTAATCGTGGTCGGTAACCCGAAACAGTGAAACCAACCGGGTGTAGCTCAGCGAGAGCTTCGGCAATGTCGATGCGTAGGCCATTCTTCCTGTTCTTGTACGTAGGTGGGAACAGGCTGATTAAGTTGAAATCGAGAGAACCATCCGAGAGGCCCTGAGAGGGGTCAGGAGGTGCGACACCAAGCGCTCAGTGGGACTAGACTTACAGCAGGGTCAAATGTGATCGCAAAAGTATTGTTGCTGTTGGGCGCATTGCTTGTGGGCACAAGCTCAAAGGTGTGCTCGACCCATTTGCCTTCCTGGGCCTTGCTCTCGACCTCGACGCGGCCAAAGACGACGTCCTCCTCGAGGTCGCTCCGCAGCTCAGCAGTGAAGACACCTTCGTAGCCACCGTGGACCCAGAAGCTACCCGTGTATTTCTTCTCCTCGACGGCCATTCCCCACCAACCCTCGTTGAGAAGACCAATGGAGCCACCGCCGGGCGTGTTCTTCCTGGCTGTGCAGTTGCTCTTGCGCGGGGAGACATTGACACTAACGGGAAGAGCATCGCTCAGGGGCTTGTTCACTCTGTTGGTCTCGAGCTTTGCGTTGCCCACCGGACGCCAGCCATCCAGGGTCAATGGGTACTGGTCGGAGTATTGAAAGGCCCGGTTGCGGATAAGCTCAGCGTAGATGCCTCCATCACCAGAGTTGTTTATGTCCTCGTGAAGGAAGCCATACTGCCTACCGGACGTGGCGTTACCACCAGACGAGGCGACGTTGATGGCGACAGCGCTGACGAGTGGCAGCGCCAGGGAAAACATGAAGGGCCTCATCTTGAGAAACACGTAGCGATTTCGGTAACCCAGAGGGACGACCACAGACAGCGTCTTCACCAGAGCCCATTGTCGTCCGCCTGGTTTATATGCCTTGTCATGTCCAAGCTGGTAATGACTGGGAAATGGCCGCCCCGTAAATATCCTTTATCCCATTCTACCCAACCATTCAGCAAACGGCGCTTCTTGCATGCATGACAGCCCTTTTATCCATCATTGAGATCCCTGATACTTCGTGCGTTGGGAGCCCGGAACGTTGAGGTAACGAATTATTCTGCACAATGGCTTGATTCCCACGTACGTGTTAAGTTAGTTGTATCTGCCGATCCCTGCAGTCCGGAGAGAGAATGGGGTGAAGACATTTGATTCGCGCGGCAGAGGCACATCTGCAGAATCATAAGGTTGCAACCGGTTAATTTCATGTGTGAGCAATTAGTGGCAACGACTGCCGTCGAGGTTCGTTACCTTGCCAAGGCGGTCCCGGTTCGTTTGACCCCTACTGTTTCGCACCAAAGTTGCACCGAGTTGCACCGAGTTGCACAAGTCTATCATAGCCGTGCTCGCCAAGGAAATGTAGTGTCTATATTTGATGACCGGTTAAGACGTTGAAGGAGCTACATATCCAATACCTGTCTTTATCATGTCCTCCCCCAGATTGCTTTACCAATTGACGTGGAACGACGAAATCGTGCCAGATGGCGGCGCCTACAGTCGGATAAGGGCCTCGGCACCAGGCTCGCTGCAAACGTAGATGACATCGTGAGAGTTGCTGAAGCCATTGAATTGAGTGGCGGAGCACTTGGTGTAAGCACCCATGTCCTCAAAGTAGAGCCAATCGCCGACGTCAAGAACGGTGTCAAAACGGACGCTCTCTGCAATCCGATCGATGCCGTCGCATGTGGGGCCCCAGATCGAGTACTCAATACCTTGCCCAACAGGCACAGGGTTGGCCATGGGCGTGTTGTAGAGAGTTTGACGTCCAGCGCGAAGGATCTTAGCAACAGGGTTCTGGTGGTCAAACATGATCGAAGAGAAGTTGCCGTAGACACCGTCGTTGACATACACCATGTAGCCTTTGCCATCGAGCGTCGGGTCTTCGACGGTGCGGCGTGCAATGACATTGCAGGCAATGGTGAAAGCAGAGGAAACGTAGTAGCGGCCGGGCTCAGCGATGATATCAACGCCGCAGCCAGCGGGGAAGAACTCAGACAGGGCTCCGTCCAGGACAGCGGCCATGTCCTCAAACGTGTCTCCAGTGAAGCCACCTCCCACATCGAGGGTACGCATGACGAAGCCGTACTCCCGACCCTGCTGGAAGACAGTGTGGGCATCGCGGACGGCCTGGAAGAAGGCCATGGGATCAGAGGCGCCGGAGCCGACATGGAAGCTGACACCAACGACATTGAGGCCCAGATCCTTGGCCAAGTGGAGAAGACTGTCGGTGGTATCCATGGCAGCGCCGAACTTCATGCTAAGGCGGCACAGGCTGGAGGTGTCGTCCGTCATGATGCGGAGGAATAGTTCAGCGCCAGGGTAGAGCTTTGCGATCTTGTACAGCTCATCCGCGTTGTCAAAGGTCATTTGCTTGACGCCAACAGACTTGACAAAGCGCACGTAGGAGTTGGTCTTGCATGGCTGAGCGTAGATGATGCGTTCGGGGTTCGTGCCCATGGACAAGACCTGTTCAATTTCCGTCTTGGAGGCGCAGTCAAAGCCAGTGCCGAGCTCAGCGAGGAGCTTCAGGACCTTGGGATCCGGGTTGCACTTGACCGCATAAAAGGGCTTCACGCGAGGGAGGTTCCTCTTCCAGCGGAGATGCTGGCGGTACACATCGCCGAGGTCGGCAACGTAAAAGGTGTCCTCCTCGCCAGCATCGCAGAGCTCGTGGTCGATGGCCTCAACACGCTGGTGGAGGGCTTCGCCGATAAGCTTCTTGGGGTTGACCGGATGGGGGATAGGTTCATCAGTGGGATGAATCAGAGTCTCCGTGACGGAGGGTCTCTTCATCATCAGAGCATGATGATCAGGGATGACATGGTGCTCGATTGCAGCAGCTGCCATGACCATATCCGAGGTTGCGGTGAGTGGCGTTCTTGAATGGAAGCTTGTTGAAGCTTGAAGCGGTCTTAGGGCGGTCGAAAGCGGTAGCAGACTGAACCCTCAACGGACTGGCGAGGCCTCCTCGACTCTCCCTCTACGAGAGGAAGAGACACAAGATTCCTCCTATGCGGCAGCTGATGGGTGTTTAAAAACGGATCCTGGTCGGACTGGCGGCCTGAGCCTGGGATAAAGAACAGGTTGTCGAAGACTTTACGGTCGCTCAGCGGCAGCCGGTGGAGGAGGAATTGCGTTGATAATGTGGCTGGCCTTGCGCAGGCTGAAATCGCGGTCACTAACAAAGGTCACGGCCGAGAAAGCCGTGTTGGCGACGTTGCCTTTGAAGCGACCAAAGGCTGTCGGATCGGCGGTAGGTAGCTCTGTAGCAAGACATTGTCAGCACGACGACGTCCGTACTTCGAACCGAGGCCTCCGGCGTCCCAGGCCTCCAACAGTGCCCCAATGACCGTCATCATCGGGGGTTGAGGTGGCAGCAGTGGTGCAGGAGGGGTTGCGAGGGAAAAAAAAAAAGAACTCACCTAGAACGGGCTTCTAGAGCGGAAATTCGGTGCAGTTCGCCAGGGTTTAATGAGGCGAGATTGACAATCGATGATTCTAGCTGAGAAGACGACGAAAGATTGAGTTCCTTGCCAGGAGTGCGGAGGGTCAAGGAACGTGAGCATGGACGGGGCTGGGCTAGAATTTATTGATCGCCAGTGTGCATGCAGTGAAAGCTCCTGCCTTGGCGGTTGGTGCACAGATCGAGGCTGCTGGGCGGATCAACGTTTGTGTGGCGCCCCTGTTCATTGCCGAGTCCCAGCGTCAGCCACACAAAATTTTCCCTTTGCCCCCTACGTCCACCAAATGCTTCAGCGCCCGAGCCGCATATGCCCTAGCCCAGACCGCTCACTCTTGGGCACTACGTACAGGTATTATCGTTGGATTGGGTCCGACATGGGTTGATTTGCGCGCATTCCGCGCTTCCACGGTGCTCCATCTCTTCGTCTCAGACTGCAACCGTGACATGCGCCTGAGACCTGCAGGTTGCATGGGCCTCCAACCGGCTGGGCTCTTGCTCAGATCTTGTGCTGGAATACAGGGAGAACGCGGGCAGGCGTCGTCAGAGGCTCAGAACCCATTATTTCTAGAACCAGCAAACCTGTCTCTACCGAATCACAACCGGCAGGGATTCCAATATCCTGGTCCCGACTTTTGACAATCACCCCTTCATGGGCTACTGGACTCTTGAAACTTTTCAGACCCTGGACCTCCGCCATCCTCGAGAAGTTTGAAAGCACTGATGCCAGGCTACACCCTGAAGTCGTTCGACAGGTTCATTCCATTCGTACCAATCACAATATTAAACCCCGTAGAATAGTGGCTACGGTGACGTATGCGGGGCAAGAGTTTCCGTCAGCCAATTAAGTCGCAAAAGTTTCGACAGCATCGACAGCATCGACTCGAGGTTCCGGGCGTGGTGATCAGCATTCTAAAGGGATCCCACAGTCCGAACGTACAGTAGCGAGGCAATGAATTAGCCTTTGCAGAAGTACCAGGCACGGAGGCCCCGAGTTTGCCACCCGGCTGCTTCTCGAAGCCTTTCCGATTGCACACGTGCTACGAAGGGTGGACGGTCGCATAGTGTGGCTTGACACGTGACATCATCAAGAAAGAACGGCGTGTAACACACACCTAACGTTGGTGGTGAAAAGTGTTCGTCTATATCCCTAACCCAATAGCGGTACAAAGTGTGTTCTCTGCCATTTAGTCCGGCAATCCAATGCTTGAGGAGTCCGGCTCTGAGAAAAGCGAGTGTCCCCCAACGTCTCTGAGCCTGCATCGACCCAGCAGCCTTGTCCAGCTTGATACCGCAGCACCGCAGCCAGGACAGGCGGCAGAGCGGCGCAGGAAGACGTTGGGGGATGGCTGTTTTTTCTTGCGTTGCTCTGTGGCCTTGCTACCATTGAACTGGCAGGAAGGCGTATCGTATCTGAACGCGTGATGGTTGCACGCCAATGGCCAGCGGGGAGGTCTAGAACGGTGAGTAGCGTCATGTCTATGTACAGCATCTACATTTATATACGTGCCATGATTGTTACAATTATTCCCCCGTCTTGATGTTCATATCCTGTACAGCCCAGGAGTCGTCAACCCACGAGGGCCTTTCTCCCAGGAAAGCCGTCCTCTCCTTGCCTGCCTCGACAGCGTCAACGAGGTACCTTTGGGCAACGTCGCGGATCTGCTCCTTGCTCACGTCGAGAAGCTCCAACCTCTTCGTGTGGCGCATCTTTTCAGTGATACCAGAGAGGAATTTGGCCATGCCCTCTTGATTCACAGCCTTGGGCGCATCGACGCTTTGGAATACGGAAATTTTCGCTTCCTCGAGGTCGCGGTCCGACCACTCGCGGTCCCGGGCCCAGCGCCCCGCATTGCGCATGATTCCCAAAGTGTTCTGGGGGTTGGGGTCTCGGTACGAGTAGAAGCCAAACAGGCCATCAAGGGCTCGAGAATAGGCCCCGCCACCATAGGCCCCGCCTTTCTCGCGGATCTCGTGGTGAAGGTGCTTGTGAGTCAGAAGCTGTGCCAGAATCTGCAGGGGTGCAGTGTCCTCAGACGTGTACGATGCCGTCGAGACCGACATGCCTCCATAGTAGACCTGATAAGGGAGAGGGAAGAAAGTTTTGCTGTCCTTGGGCAGGGAGGTTGGTGCTGATGCTTTGGGCGCAGCTCCAACAGCAGGCAGGTTGCCCATAAAGGCTTGCAATGCAGAAGCGTTGGCCGCAGCGGTCTCGGAGCCGCAAGTCAAGGCGGTCCGCATATTCTCAGTCGCCAGGGCAAATTTCTGAATCTTCTTGAGCTTGTTGATTACATCTTCCAACGAGTCGTTTTCAGGTCGGCTTGCCAACTTCGTTGTAAGCTTGACCTGTGACAGCCCGCCGACTTGTTGGCGCAACCATGCACTCCGTGTCAAAGTCGATTCAGCGTAGCCCATGGCAAACCGATGACCCGATGATGCAATGTCATTGACAATGCCATCAGATGATGCTTGCAAAAGTTGACGGATGCGCAGAGAGGCTTCGGGACTGTCGAAATCTGTCTCCAGAACCAGCTTGGACAGCAAATCATACATCGCAGGCACATTGCGGTCCAAGGCCATACCCGTAAAAATGATGCCCTCGCTGGCCTGTTGAAAGTCTAGGGGAGAAGGCGTTGAATGGTAGCCTACAGACACTCCACCGGTCTTGAGCTTGATCAGGTCCTCGAGCTGCTCCATACTCATGTCCTTGGTGCCCAGGCGCATGATACTGTCGGTGAATAAGGGAATGAGCTCGCGCAGGTCGTCCGGGAGGTTATCAAGAGTATTGATGGCCCGGAAGTAAGTGAGGCCATTTGTCGGAGCTTCGTGCCACTGCACGGGCGTAGTGCCCACCTTCTCATCGCGGATAAAACCAGACTCCTTGACGCGAGGGATGTCCTTTACGTACACCGTGGGCAAGCAGCTGAGATCCTCTGTATTGGTCTTGTTCTGCTCAACCAAGAGGTCTTGTTCTTGCTTCTCGAAAATTTCGCGAGCCTTTTCGGCGCTACCGGCTTTGTTCTCGGCCGCCTTGATCATCGATGACAGGCGCTCTTGCTCCTCCTTGGCCAGCTCTTCACCAAAGGTGGCAGACGGAGCCATGGTGAATGTCAAGGTGTTGTCGTTCAAAAGGTACTTGTCGATCAAGCCCTCGAGATAAGCCCCCTGTTCCAGCTTCTGCTGGAAGCGGGTGATTGTGTCATTCCAAGCCAGAGAATCGAACGGGTCTACACCATTGAACCACTTGGGCTTCAGTCGATTTAGCATGGAAAAGCCAAAGTTGGCGGTCTTATGCTTCAGGCCAAGCTCGAGCTGGTGCAAGGCGCCGTCGATTTTTGCTTGGTCGAAACCTTTGTCCCGTGCATCGCGCAAAATCTCCTGGATACGTCCCTTCAGTTTCGGCACATCGGCCTCTTGCACGCCGGTGAGGCCAATGGAGAAGATTCCGCGTTTCGCTCCACTGTCATATCCTGCATTGGGGCTCCAGTCAGCTCCCATGCCCGTTTCGATGAGGCCTCGGTACAGAGGTGAGCCGTAGCCATCCATCAGCAAGGTAGAGAGGAGGGCAATGGAAAACGACTCTAGAACATCAGTGGTGTCCCCGGTCACCCAGGAGACTGAAGTCTTGTACTGTCGATCTGCAGCGACCAGAGGATCCAACGGCCCAAACTGTGTGACTTCCTGAGGCCCATCCAGCGCCACGGGTTCGTGAATGTTTCGGTCAGCGTTGATCTTTTCAAAGGCCTGCAGGCGAGCGTCGACCTCCTTCAAGTGATCAGCAAGCGGCATATCTCCATAGGTGAAGACCTTGGCATTGCTGGGATGGTAATGCTCGGCATGAAAATTCTTGAGTTGTTCGTAGGTCAGATCGGTAATCTTCTGAGGATCGCCACCGGAATTGTTGATGGCCGGAAAGATGTGATCCTGGAACCTGATGTAGTACAGATAGCCCGCGTCGGACATCTGACCCTTCATCTCGTTGTAAACCACTCCCTTGAAGACAAGCTTCTTGCTTTCGGGGTCCTCGGCCAATGGATTCTCGGGGCCGATGCGCCACCCTTCTTGAGTAAAGTCTGACTCTTTGAGGAGAGGCTTGAGCGTCGAATCAAGGTAGACCGACATGAGATTTTTGAAATCCTGGGCATTGGTAGTGGCGAAGGGATAGAATGTGTGATCCGACGCTGTGAACGCATTCATGAAGTTGGACAAGGTCCGGGGGAGCATCTTGAAGAACGGGTCGCGAATCGGATATCTAAGACCGTCAGTTATGTTGCCGTCTCTGGCCCTGACCGCCCACGCACTTTTCGCTTCCACACAATGTGGTGTGTTCGAGGATATGAGGCACGCCAGTGTCATCCGGAGGATTTGTTTTGAACCCGATGGAGAACACATTGTTGCTATCGTCGCGCGCAATGTGGAGGTAATCAGCGCCCGTTTTGTCGTGTTGGAGATGAACGGCCGTCAACTCGAGCTCGGGGACATGTTTCGACCTAACGAGGGTGAAGCCATGGAGCTTGTCGCCGACCTTAGGAAACTGGCCCAGGTCAGTGACAGCCTTTCGCGCTGTCGCTGCTGCGTTGCGCAACATTCCAGCGTCAGTTTACAAAAGCGAAGGAAAAGATACAAAAGATGCAACAACGCGATAGAAAATACAGGGAAGGCTTGGGTTGTACAAAGATGTTGAGTGGATGACGCTGAAGAAACGGCACCTGCATGGAAAATGTCCATGGACCCTGTCGTACCTGCAAGTTCCTGCTTAGTCAAAGTTCGGGGGTGTGGAGTTCAAGTCGGCCCCAGCCAGAGCCGCGAGTCCGGTAATGCTAGTGCACAATGCTGGAAGCGTGATGTTGGCTTACCACAAAGTTATTGTGCTAACAGCGCGACGCTGCATCACCACTGCTGTGAAAACCACCACATCCTCTTCCTTCTGTAAGGTTCTTGACGACGAAACCCACCCAAAGGGGCATGGTAATCGACTTTGTACAGTACACCACGTCATACCACGACGGAGCTCTCGCCTCAGAGTTGATTGCCCTGCTCATAATTGGTATGTTATGGTGGATTGTGGGCGAGCTGAAGTAGAGGTCGTCTCTTTCGTGCTGGCTAGGATCTAATGTGGCCTCTGCAGGCAGTAGCGCCGCCATTGCTCCCTCTTAAGCACGACGAACACCGCGTATCAGCGATCGATCAAGCGACAGCGCAATCCCAGACTCGAGATCGGCAGGCCACTACGATTATCCAGTCTGGGAGTCGCGCCTCTGGAGATATTCGCCTTACCTGCCCGCGTGACGAATTGGATGGAGGCAAATGCCCGCAATGCCTTCAAATCACCCTGAAAATGCCGCCGTCAACGGACACGACGACACGTTGCACGCCTCTCACAACGCGAGCGCGGCTTCTCGGAAAGGATCGGCCAAATCTAAGAAGGCGTCTGGGGTCCCTGCCAGCAGCGACGAGGCGACCCGTCTTTTGCAGGCCAGGATCTCCCAGCTAGAGCAAGATGCCACAGCGGACAAGGAGCAGGAGGCGGAGATTGGTATGTCAGCTGTGGAGGGACGCAATGGTGGAGGGCCAGTCTGACGGCGTACAGAACGTGAGGTAAAGCGGGCCCATCGCGATATGATCAACCAAACCGCCAAGATGGACGACGTTCCCAAGATTGATTTCTTGATGAAGAAATCCAGCGAACTTCTAGCGGAGATGCGACGAGTCGACCGGGAGAACCAGAAGAACCGAAAGCGAGGCGACGTACTTCAAAAGGAGCGCGACAATAGCCGCTCGGATTTGTCGAAGCAGGTGCAACTCAAAGAGAAACTTGAGAAACTCTGCAGGGAATTGCAAAAGGACAACAATAAGCTCAAGGTACGAATTACAAGGCAGCATCAGCATTGCTTTTGCCGAGTGAACTGCGCTGACACGGCGCTCGTCTCAGACAGAGAATAAGGAACTCTACACGACACATGTCCATGCGAAGAGTGCGTCCGATGAGCGGTTTGCGCAGGTTCTCGCCCGGCTTGAGGGTTGCCAGGAAGACAGAGACGTGCCCAAGAAGCAGGTCGTGGACATAGCCATGGAAGATCTGTACGTTGGCATGGACACACTACATGTGTTTGGCAATCCTGATTCACTGACTCTCTTCCAGCTTCAAAACCCGCTTCAAGTCGCTCATTGATCAGTATGAGCTGCGCGAGTTGCACTTTCATTCTCTGATGCGGACCAAGGAGCTCGAAGTGCAGTATCATATGGCGCGCTATGAGAGGGAGAAGAAGAATGCGGAAGCCGAAGCATCAAAGTCTCGCCAACTGCAAAGCCAGGTCCAGGCGTTCACCAAAACCGAGACGGAGCTGAGAAATCAGCTCAATATCTATGTCGACAAATTCAAGCAGGTAAGCAGAGCGAAGCGCTAGCGTCGCACGCCTGACTAATGCATCAGCAGGTCGAGGATACGTTGAATAATAGCAACGACCTCTTCTTGTCCTTCCGCAAAGAAATGGAGGATATGTCGAAGAAGGGGAAGCGACTTGAGAAGGAGAATGACGCCCTCAAACGACACAAGGACGCCACAAACGCCAACATCATCCGCATGGCAGAGGAACGTCAGGAGTGGAAGAGGAAGAGCGAAGAGGCCGAACGAAAGTGTAACAAGCTCATGAGCATCATACAAGGCATGCAGCAGCAGGGTCGTCAGGTTCCTCCCAACCTGGCGAGCACTCTCGATAGCTACGAAGACCCGCACACACAAGCCGAGGGTGATGGCGAAAGCGAGTACTCAGAGGAAGAGGAAGAGCTAAGCGAGTTCGACGAAGCCGAAGACGACGAGGACACAGAAGATGAGGCACAATCTGCAGCGCAAGCTGCGCCAGTGTATGGACCAGAACGGCCGCCTCAGCAAGCGGTCCAGTCTACTGTCAATGGTCATTAAGAGATGTTGATTATGCAAGTCTGCGCGCTGTGATAATACCCTTTGAAGGTTGCTAGATTCTTGCCGTACGATTTCGTACGAGGTCTACCACAAGGCGCTCTTAACGCTTGCCACCAAAATCATGCATAGGTGATTGAGTCTCGACGATGCATAGTGCCAAGACCGTGGTTGGGGGCGTACAACCATTTGTGACAACATCGCTGAAGAATGACTGGAGTCCCCAAGACGGAGCTGCGATCTCTGATGAGGTCGACATTAATCTACTCGCAATCCCCATGACCTACCAGGCTGTAGTCACGGTAATGTGTCGCGTACAGTCGAAACGAGCACTGCGGTGTGGTTGGCGGCTGGGGTCCCCGGCCCACCCTCGTATGCTCAGGAGCGTGACGCAACGTTGGGTGGTTCCCGCGCCGCAACGGCCCTGCTGGGCGCTAGACTAACTTGGAAGTAGGTATTCGTGGGGTCCATCAAGCTGTTCAGGCCACGCGAGCGTCATCTCCTTCACACGAACACGAACAACTCCAACCTTACCAAGTTCATTCCAACGGCGCCGCCATGATGGACTTTCTACAGGTTTGCATCCAGTCACCGTCTAGTGATATTTCAATTGCTGACATTAGCAGCGCCTGGCGCGCTTCCTCGACCGCCCCCTCTTCCCTTGGAAGCGCCTGATCATGGGCTTCTCGATTGGCCACTACGTGTTCGAGTCGTTCCTTACTCTCCGCCAATATCGTGTCCTTAACCGTCCTTCTCCTCCTCAAGTCCTCGCCAAGGAAGTCAGTACCGCCGATTTCGAAAAGTCCCAGGCCTACGGCCGCGCAAAGGCCAAGTTCTCCATCATCAACGGTCTTTGGGACCTTGTCCAGAACCTCGCCGTGTACCAGTTCGATGTGCTCCCCAAGCTCTGGGATCTGACCGGCAACCTCCTGCTTCAGTGGGCGCCCGCGCGTTTCACTGGCGAATTGAGCCACTCCATCGTCTTCATCCTTTCGTTCCTGGCTGTCCAACAGGTTTTCAACTTGCCATCGCAGCTGTACTATACGTTCGTCCTGGAGGAGAAGTATGGCTTCAACAAGCAGACACCGACCCTGTTCTTCACAGACATGATCAAGACCAATCTCATCACCACAGTCGTCCTCCCGCCTATTCTCGCTGGCTTCCTCAAGATCATCCAAAAGACGGGCAACCAGTTCTTCTTTTACCTCTGGGCGTTCGCTGCTGGTCTCCAGGTATTCATGACCGCTGCCTACCCGACATTCATTCTGCCCCTGTTCAATAAGCTGTCACCTCTCGAAGAGGGCGAGCTCAAGACCAAGGTAGATGGGCTTGCTGAGCAGCTCAAGTTCCCTCTCCATGAACTCCTCGTGATCGACGGCAGCAAGCGCAGTGCGCACTCCAACGCCTATTTCTTTGGTCTTCCTTGGAAGAAGCACATTGTGCTGTACGATACTCTCATCGCGGACCATGAGGCGGACGAGGTCAAGGCTGTCTTGGGTCACGAGCTCGGACACTGGAAGATGGGCCACACCACCAAACTGATGGGCATCTCCCAGGCGCACCTGCTTTACGTTTTCACCCTCTTCTCTGTCTTCATCAACAACAACTCTCTGTACTCCTCTTTTGGGTTCATGTCCCAACGCCCAATCATTATTGGATTCCTCCTGTTCAATGAAACGTTGGCACCGTTCGACATGCTGGTTAAGCTGGTCATGAACATGGTCACGCGCAAGTTCGAGTTCGAGGCGGATAAGTTTGCGAAGGACCTCGGAATGTCCAAGGACTTGGCCAAGTCGCTGCTCAAGCTGCACACGAAGAACTTGAGCAGTCTCGACGCGGATCCCATTTACGCCACCTACCACTTCTCACACCCTCATGTCACGGAGCGGCTCAAGGCCCTTGGCTGGACCGGTGAGGAGAAGGTGCTTGAGGACAAGAAGGAGGGCGTTGTCAAGGCTTCCGGCAGGGACGAACTGTAGAAGTAAAGTAGACCCATTGTACACATAGAAGACGATATTGCACTTTTTGATTGCCCCTGCGGTTATATCCCCTCTAAGGCTCTTCCGAGTCATCTGAATCATCGCTGCCAGATTCACCCTCATCCTCATCATCTTCTTCCTCATCATCAACGTCGTCATCGTCGTCATCCCCGGCGCGAAGACCATAGTCATCGTGGAAGTCGCTCAGCTCCTTGATCTGGACCTTGTAACCAACACTCTTGCACGCCTTCTCAAGACCCTGCAATAAAGTCAATAATTGATACCAGCAGGAAGAGGAGACGAAGACCAAAAACTTACCTCGCTCATGGACTTGCTGCACGTAATCACTACGTTGCTCTTGCCAGGCTCAAAGCAGGGCATGATCATGTCTGTCATGACTTGCCTCATCTCATCAACAGTGACGGCGCGGACTCTCCTGAGAATTTCTTTGGACCAATCTTTGGGCAAATCACGCACAACAGCTTGGATATAGTTTTGCTGGGCGGCACTGGGCATGGTTGACTGCTCGTCAGCGAACATGGTCACGATCTGGCTGACAGTGCCTTCAAGAAGATGCTTGTCGACCGGTACGGTGCCGTTGGCAATGTTCTGAATGGCGTCGCGTGAGGCAGCGATGGCCTTGGCTGCATCAGGAGAACGGTATACCCTGTAAGACAGAGTGCCGGCGTCCACGTTGCGGCTGAAGAACGAGCCGTAGGCATAGCCAGCGCCCCGAACTGCATTCCACAGGGGGCCCTCAACCGTCTCAAGGTATCCGATGGCCACCATCATGGCGGGAACACGGGGATCGGAAAAGGAAGACAACCCCGGTGCCGTGCTGACCGTGAAGGAAGACTCAATCGAGGTGATGGGGACAATGACAACGCCCACGTTGCCGGGATTCTTGCCCTCTTCGTTGAGAAGGGCCACGGGCTTGACGATTGGCATCATCCTCTCATCCTTGGGGGCGTGGAGGCTAGAAGACAGGGCATCCCACGAAGTCAAGGGCGCTGGCAGAGTCTGCAGGTTGGCCGTGACGAGGAAGCGCATGTTCTCGAACTTGAAGAGGTGGTTGCGCAGCTGAGTGAACCAACCAAGGACCTTTTCGGGCTCACGCTCGAGGAGTTTCTTGAGGCGCTTCAGGTAGACCGCCTTGACGAGCGTACGCTTGGCCACGGGCATGGTGTCCCGCTTCAGATGGATGGCAGCGTCGATTTCGGCGGACATGTCGCGGCCGTCACGCTTAGCCTCGGGCACATCAGCGAGAGCCTTGGTAATGGCGGCCTTGATGCGGACAGGATCAAAGATGGCATCAAACGCCATGGTGCGGATCCAATCCACAGCTGCGGCATATTTGCCTGGCTCAACAGACATCTGAATCATGATGCCATCGGCGTCGCCGAGATATCTGGCAGAATTCAAGCTGTAGCTCACAGTGTCGCGCTCAAGCTCCATGACAACTTGCTCAAAATTGATTGTCTCGCCGTTCCGCTTGATGGGTGTGTTGAAAAAGTTGTCCATGAAAATAGACATGAGAGGCTTCAACTCCATTGGCAGGTCAGACGTGCCAATGTGCGCGGTGATGTGCACGAAGCTGCTGGGAACGTCTTCAAACTGGATGAAAAGGGGCAGTTTGCCGGATGGTGCTGCGTCCAGAGTCTTCTGCGCTCCACCCTGACCGAGACCTAAAGCACGAGCATATCCTGCTCGAGCAGTGTCCGACTCGATGAAGTGGATGGACTCTGTGCTGGGCACGCTCCATCTGTCTAGAACCTCGGCAGGAATAGGCTCGTCGTTCTTCTTCTTGGCGGCCTCCAGCCTATCCTTGAGCTTCTTGAGTCCCTCCTCGCCGAGTTCTGCTTTGCGTTTGGCAATGCGGTCCTCTTCCTCCTGCTTCTGCTTCTCCGCCATGGCGAATGAAGGCTTGCCGAGGATGGCGACGTGCTTGTTGTCTGACATCCACCGGCGCAAGAATGCTCGCCAATCTTCGTCTGTCCATTTCTCGATAATGTCATACTCACCCATGCCCTTGAGGTCCTTGAGTGTTGATCCGTCGCGTTTTCCAAACAAGTAGTCGCTGATAATGTTGGTAGCGTAGAAAGATTCCGATATTTCAGCGTGGAACATGACACGTCGCTTCTCACGAAGCAGGCACTCACGCATGTAGTTCATGTCCAAGGGCTTGGATGCAACATCCTTAAGCAACTCGATGAGCCTCTTGTAGACCGTCTCCAGCTTCTCCGTGGCAACGCCTGTAGGCATGAGCCAGATGACGGTGCTAGGACGTGTGTCCCAAGAGTACGAGATGGAGCTGGCCAGTTCCTCTTTTTCAACAATGACGTTTTCGAGGATGGACACGGACGAACCGCAGAGGTATGTGAGAAGAATGCTGAGGGCCGAGGTGGCAGTGACATCGGTGCAGTCGGGGCCAAAGAAACCGACGAGAATCTCGCCCATAGACTCGTCTTCCTCGGGGAATTCAGCGATCTCGACAACCGTCTCTTTGAGCTCCGGCGGCTGGGCAGAGTCGATCCAGGGACTAGATGTCATGGTTAGCAAGCTCCATTGCTCCCACAAGAACACACTTACCGCTTGAAGGGGGTGTCGAGGGCGGGGATGTCATCTTTGATGCTCTCCTCGAACTCATCCAGAATCTGGATGAGGTCTTGATGATTTGTCTCGCCGACAATGACCAGGCAGAGGTTGCGAGGCTGGTACATTTCCTTGTGAAACTCCCTGATGCGCTCGGGGGTGAGCACCCTCAAGGCCTCTGTCATGCCTCCGGTCTCGTAGCGAAACCCAACATTCTCTGGGTACATGATACGCCGTGCCTTGAGCTCCATGATCTCTGTGCTCTGAAACTGCACGGCCTGCATCTCAGAGTAGACGACACCGGCATCATTGCCATCTCCGTCAACGTGCCAGACTTCTGTTGTGACAGCCTCATCGGTTATGGTGGGCACAATGATATGCTCGAGATAGACGGGGAGAATCTGAGCAAAGCCATCCCATCCAGCCGTGTCGATCGTGTACGCGGTGTGGTCCGTCGCTGTCCAAGCATTGGTGCCTGAGTATGCCCTCGATGCGAGCTTGTCCAGCAGGCCCTTGTACTGGTAGCTTTTGGAGCCCATGAAGATCAAATGCTCCAGAGTATGGGGGGCGCCAGAATCATCAAAGATCTCAGTGGCGAGGGTGAAGTATCCGGTGATTTTTGGGCCCTTGCGATCGGCTACCACGACTTGCATGCCGCTTCGCTCTGACACATATTGAGTGATGGTGCAAGGAGCGTAGTCGGTCTTGAAGCTCTGGATCTGGCGAAAGCCAGACCCCTGCTTTGCGGCCGGCATCCTAGAAAAGGTCAGCTTGAGTAGCTCAATGGATGACCAAGGGACAGAATCGTGCAGAAACTCTTGTGCAAGAAGTTACTGACAGTGAAGAGGGCAGAAACGAGGCTCGGATGGGGTAGTGGCTCAGGATTTGATGCGTGAAGAAGCTCAGTAGCCCCACAGCTATGGCTATGAGAAAACTGGAAGCGTACGCAGGCATCTTCGGCAGCGACATGGTCGGTTTCTAACCGGCGGACTTGTCATACCACGGCGGTTGAGAATGACCCCGCCATAGTGAGGATGAAGATGATCGCGGGGCATGGTGGCTTGTAAGACAGGCAATAGGATGCTGCAGTGAGACGTGAGGAGACCCCAGGATGCTTACCTGGGCGAGTCTAGAGGTTACGCAGCGGTTCTAGCAAGGCAACCAGGCGCACTGCATAGAGGACAAACACAGTCGCCGGGTGTGAGCAAGCTGTCGAGGTCGTGATGCTGCCCCGCTATGCAGGACTTCAAGGGACTTTGAAAATCAGCTAACCTGCAGATCGGTGGTCACAAAACAGATAGCGTACTTTGCAGGGAGGACGAGAAAAGAGACAGAGTAGACGTCTTCTCAAAAAATGGAGTTCGATGTTTCTCTTGAAAGCAAACAATACTAGCGATGGCGCTCGAGTATGCCTCTGAGTGCGCAGACAGGAACAATGAAAAGATACGTGCCTGGGTCAGTGCCTTGGGAAGGTACGTACCTGCGATGAGGGAGCCATTCATTGGCTCCTGACGTCAAGAACGGAGCTGGTGCCGTCAAGGTGGCCGCATCTCCAACTACGCCGCACTATTGCAGCATTGTTCGCTGCCTTGCCAGCGCACGTCCAACAGCTCGTACCCTGTCTCTCGCGAACCGAGGCGCCGCTTGATGCATCGTGAGACAATGATACAGCTATAGCACGCCGCAAACAATCTGGACCAGTGCCTCACCCGCCCTCACAGCCGACTCCTCAACCGATGCTCACACGCCATGGCCACAGCAACGGACCCAGACCACCTCAGTGAGGCTATAGTGTCATTCTCACTCGATGGCAAGTTTCCAGACGACATCGCCTCCTTTGCGCCAGTTTCGCAGACCGACCTCAGTTCCACTATAGCGGCACTCGACAAGGCCAAGACACAACTAGAGGTCAAGAAACCCGAGTCAACTGGATGAAGGAACAATCGCTGACAGCGCACAGTCCGAGATTCACACAATCAACGAGGAGACGCGCGAAGAAGTCAGCTCCTGGGAGAAGAACGCCAAAAGTCTCCAAGATGACATCATCCGGTCGAAAGCGATCGCCAACGACATTGTTCGTCAGTCGGAGGCGCCCGAGACCTCGGGAGAGGCAATCCAGGAGGCCGAGGAGAAGGTTGCCTTTGTCAACCGTGAAGTGCAATACAGTCAACAGTTGTTTGGCGTCTTGGAGCGCATCCGCCGCGCCAATCAAATACTGAATGATGTCGAAAAGGCTAGCAAGGAACGCAGGGTCTTGGACTCCTTGAGGCTGTTGGAAAGTACGTAAGGACTATCCCCGCGCCAACGCTAGGCTAACATACAAGAGATTCCTGGGCAGCCATTGACGAGCTGGGAATAAGCCGCACGTGCCGCATCATGAGGACACTGGACACGAAGGCGTTTGAGCTCAAGTCAGAGGTCCACGCTGTCTTTGATCGCATATGGAAACAGCTTATTGAGGTCGACGTGAGCATCGGTCAGGTTGCTATTCATGACTCTGTCAAAGGTTGTCGAGGCGCCCCTCACGGAGACATGCGTGTACTAACCCATCTTAGATGAGATGACCTTGACGGACGCCGTCATCGGACTAAAGGCATACAAAGAAGTCGAGGAGCGCATGGAACAACTCTGGCGGAATATTGATGCTGCCATCGTCTCGCCGAGGATGGATATCAAATCGGCATCCTTGCCCAAAATCAAAGTCTCGGGGGATACCGTCGATTTGGATGGTAAGGCTGACAAGTCTGTCGCATCCCTCCTCGTGGATCTGGAAGCGATGCTCGCGCTCATAGCGCGGAAACTACCATCAGAGATCCTCGAGTCATTTTGCGGGTTCATGATGGGTGAGCTCATCCCCCGGCTCATCAATGACTGGCTCAGCCCGGCAGTCCCAACATCCCTGATCAATATGACCGCATTTGAGGAGATGATTGAGAACTCGAGACACTTTTGCACGGCCTTGTCGGCGCAAGGCTTCAGTGGGTTGTGGGACCTGCAAACCTGGGTGGAGGACGCGCCACAGATATGGCTCCAGAAGTGCAGAGAGACAGCGCTGGCAACAGTGCGAACACGTCTCACAAAAGGCATTGGTGAGTCACGGCAGGTGGAAAAGGTAGAGAAGGAGATGGTTTCGAAAGCAGAAGGACAAGAAATCCAGGCAAGTGGTGCGGGCGTAACAGCCGATAACGACGGATGGGGTGAGGCATGGGGCATGGACGATGATTGGGACGAGGACAAGGAGGCGGCAGCCGACAATTCGACACCTGCCAAGGACAAGACTAAGAAAACAACACCGGTGGTCGAAGATGACGATGATATGGCTGATGCCTGGGACGCGTGGGGTGATGATGGGGCGGATGAGGATGCGCCAAAGACATCTGGAAGGGATGCAACGGAGCCCAAGTCGACAAGAGAGGAAGTGGATGAAGAGGCCGAGGCATGGGGATGGGGCGATGAGGATACGGCTGATCAAGAAAGAGGTACGGCGACCAGCAAACTCAGTACCAAGAAGTCCCAGCCGCAGCGAAATCAGGAACCGGAAGAGACTAGAGAGTTTGTGATGAGGGAGTCATATCACATCTCTTCCATGCCAGAACCTGTGCTGGAGCTCATCTCTGCGATATTGGAAGACGGTGCTAGCCTGGCTCGCGGCGAGGCTGCGCACGGCCCAGTGGCAGCCATGGCCCCGGGCCTCTTCAACTTGCCAACGTCAGTGTTGGCGTTGTTCCGCGCAATATCTCCGCACTACTACGCCCTCGATGGACGCGGCAATATGTAAGTCACCTGTTTCAAGCAAGGTGAGCCGTGGCTCTTGCTAACGCACTACAGGTTTCTCTATAATGATGCCATCTATCTGGCTGAGCAACTCACTGACTTCGCGACCAACTGGTCTGCGCGTAGTGATCTAAGCGCAAAAGCCAGGGAGCTTTTGGACCTGGGAGACGACATCAAGGCCCTCCGCAGCTTCGCAAACCGCACGTACAACCATGAAATTGCCGTGCAGAAGACAGTCCTGCGCGATCTTATCGGTGGATCGCAAGCGCTGGCCGGGCAAGACGAGTGGGAATCGGCCATTGAGGCGGGAACACATCGAATTCGTGACATGGCATCTACGTGGGAAGGCATCCTCATGCGGTCCGTGTGGTCACAAGCGATTGGCTCCCTGACAGAATCTCTCGCCACGAAACTCATCACCGACGTGCTAGAAATGTCCGACATTGGCGCGTCTGATTCATACAGCATTGCAAAGGCTATTTCGACTGCCACGGAGCTAGATGACCTCTTCCTGCCCAGTCGACTGTTTGGCACAGCGCCCTCGGCGGAGGAAGTGCCGGCGACAGCAGAGTTTGCGCCCAGCTGGTTGCGGCTCAAGTTCCTGAGCGAGGTGCTGCAGAGCAACCTGAAGGATGTCAGGTTCTTGTGGCTCGAGAGCGACCTGAGCCTGTACTTCACCTTGACCGAGGTCATTGACTTGGTCGAGGCTAGCTTCGAGGCGAATCCCCAAAGGAGGGAGACGATACGGGAGATACAGTCGCACCCTCATCCAAGGAGATAGAACATGAATAGGGGCTCCCGTCATCGACTTCTCTTAACTGTGACCTACCCTAAATGAAAGTCACGCGCAAGACGACAAGAGTGCCTCATCGCGTCGCCTCGTAATCAGCGCATCCTCCAGCAAACCTTATCCAGACTCGTGCCATTAACATCAGCATCATATAGCTGCTCCCAGTGGCGCCCATCCATCACGATGCTGTTGCTGCCAAACGGTCACTTCCGTCGGCGCTGCCAAAGTCAAATCAGCAATGTCATACGATGGTCCTCTCTAGAGGCGAAGCATGCGCACTGATTGACTTCCCCTCGAACGGAACCCCTGAAAATGAGCTCTGCTGTAACTGCCCCATGCGCGGCATGTACCGTCATACGCACGTAGTCACTTGTTCCTATCATGTCCCGCCCACTAGATACCCCTGAGCTGGACCACATCTCCCATGGGCAAACCTGATTTCCGTGCGGTGTTTCTTGCGTGGAAAGGCTCGAGGAGGGTGCCAGTAGCACGAATGCCTAATTAATTAGCGATGCATTCTGCGTTTGCCTTGTCATGCAGGCTGCCGCGCCGCCACTGGGACTGGGTCCGCAACGCCTAATCTTGGCTTTGTGCAACCACGTTTCACGAAGACAGCGACGCTGATGCTGATTGCTCGACGACACATTGCTGTGTATTCGGTCCACTTCTTTCAATGATTTCCTATGTTCCGCGAGAAGGGGGTGCAGGGCCTTTTGGGTAATCAGTCTGGACGATCGACGTACAACGATGCCAGGGTCGCTCGGATACCACGGATGTCCCTGGTCTTTGCTTGCTATTCGGCAAACTGACAGAGTCCCTTGTCGTTATGTTGGGTATCTTGATGCGACGCTCTGGTGCCGAAGGGTGCGTGGACAGCCGACGTCGGCACGGGTACGAGCGCAGTCAAGGTTGAAGGTGCGCTGGGCGGATGGTACAACCAGCTACAGTAATTACATGCGTACGGACCACGAGAAGCGCCAAGAGCCTCGCCCAGTCCTTGGCGGTTTGCGAACAGGTCTCCGTGGTCATCCTTTGCTGAGGGAGCTGCCTTGTTCCATCGGCCCGGCAAGGCACATTTGTGGTGGGACGTGCTTTGCATATGCCGCAAAGGTCGACCTGGGAATAAGGCGTCCAGGAATGCCATTCTACTGCGCTTCGCAAAGCAGTGATTCCTAGCGTTGTGCTTGCTTCACCTTGTCTGTGTCGTCTTGACGGGGATCCACTGGGCTCCCTGGTCGCCACGCGTGCGATCCACAGGGGGTCGACCCCTTCTCCGCGGAATCAAAGACGAGGCTGAGAGGCTCAGGGGGAAGGGAATGGGCAGCGTGTGCACGTAGTTAGTGGATGAAACTGGCATTGCTGCACCAACAGAACACGAGCGACCCCTTGGAGTCCAAGCTACTCCAAGCAAGGGCACCAAGTTGTGGAGCTAGCTTCCGCCGTGTACCGGGGGCGATGCTTTTTAGCCCACGTTTTGTTTGAATGATCCGCGCTGAGGGCCCCTGGCAATTCCCACGAAACACGCTTGGGCTTGAGCGGTTACTCTCGCGCGTCGATTTGAGTGGTGGAGCTGGAAAAACGTGACTTGGGACGCATGCGAGTGCTTGCGACAGGATCTGGGGCAAGGGTTCTTGAGGAAATGAGAGGATTTCATCTCAATCCTTGGTGGCTAGTACCCTAGGATCCCTTGCCTTCAAGCTCAGCATATCTTGGACAGGCGGATTAGGGCAGCTCCCTGACTCGACCGCCAAGGATGTCAGACACGGGTGTATTGATTGTCCTGGCGTCTATCCTTCATTCCCGCGACGGCGCACGCACTGATTATCCACCAACACGCCGCCTCCATTGGCCCAGCTCTGATGACTACACCTCTGAGACTTCTCCCGCTGACGAGTGCCAGGACTCGCTTCTACGCTGGACTTGAAAGACCTGCCAGGCGTGTTTCCGCTTCACGGTGGATAAGGCGGACGAGGCGGCCCCGTTGCTCGTATAACTTTGACCAGCCGTCCAAAAGATACCTGCCAAGTTTCAGAGACAATGGTGACGAGCTTGGCATCTCTAAGCAGGGAGCAAAAGGCCCCCATGGCCTATGACACGGTTCGTGTTCATCGCGCATCACACCTCCTGCGATTTTCCATGGGCCTATCATACTCAAAGGGCATATCCAGCCCGCCTGTGCCATTCTCGCTTGTGCTGGCCAGCGATACTGCTCACCAAGCCACCAGCTGATCACAAAACTAAGTTACTCTGCCTCCCGTGGCTCCTGGCTTGTCGAACCACACTACTTGGTTGCCTTGACGCACTCTTCGCTCAGACTCGCCTTGAAGCACTTGGCCCAGGTAACGTGGCGATGGCCTTGGCTTCGAGGACGCGTTGCGGTTTATGGATACCAAGGACCGAAGTCATACAATGGATGCCCTGGGTCGGTTCACAGCATTGAAGCTTGTGCATGACATGACCGGGGCATAAGCCAGCGATGAAGTGTTTCAACGTGCAACAGACTTGAAGAGACAGCCAATACTAAGCTCAGCGGGCGCATGAACCACAAGACAAAGGAGTGAAGGATGCGCAGGTGGATTGGCGAATGAGAGATCCGCCGCATTCATTATATGGCCTGTTCAACAGTATACCGGGCCATCTGTGCCGTTCATAGCATGCTCGCATGAATGCACTCGCGCCTCTATAGCACGGGCTTGTATGCATGTGTGCAAGGGTCGAGCAGTGCGGTTGCGACGTTCTGTGGATGGCCTTTTGCACGCACCGCAGGACCAGCGAGGTTGGTCAGCTTGCTGAGGGTGTGTTCGTCCATGCCCACACGCGAATTGGTACCTTTCAGTCTGACAAGCGGTTCACAGAGCGACATATGTTGAGTGGCCTCAATCCGCCAGGGTGGGTGATCGTGGATATGCGCAGCCGACTGCACGACAGGGCTGACCGCGTTTTGCGTCACGAGGCGACCTAAAAGAGGGCAGCTGCAGGACTGGCGGGCTGGCTGTCGGTGTTTATCAGTGACCTGTCACTCTGGAGCGTAGCATCGGTGGCATTGAGATACCAAAGGCAGCCACACGTGTGCTGCCAGCAAGGCCCACGTCGTACTCCGTAGCAGATCTGCAATGCACCCCGCGCGCCACAAGCGCCATGCAGTGCGAGCAGCGCTGCGTTCGCCGTGAGCCCAAACGCTCATAGGCCTATCTAGGCTGATTGAACTGAGTTCCGAGTCGGGTAATGCCGTGCCATGATGAGCATGGATGCAGACGACAGAGACGGTGGGAGAGATGTGGCGGTGACCCGAGAGCTCCGAGTCGCGTTCGCATCCCAAAGCGTCGATGCTGTCATGGTGTCTTCGTATTTTTCGGTATCTTGGAAATTAGGGACCTCGTTTCGCGACTTGGCATGCTTGGCAAGCGTGAAACGCCGCTGGCTGACCAAAGGGCCACGCTGTGCAGAGCTTGTGGAGCTGGCATTCAGAGCGGCCGCGTGTCGGTGCACCGAGTGGGTGGGAGGAGCTCAGAATGTAATGCAAGGAGTGAGTATTGTGTCTTATTGTCGCGAAGGCGATGTCATGCAGAAACCGGGACTGGGGGGGATCTGATCAAGTGCGGAGACGAGGGGTCCCAGGCACCATGATCCTTACTAAGGCAGGGGGCGGGATTGGACGAAGAGGGGGTGTTGGTCGAAGGTGAGAAAGAAGGACGCGGCAAGTCCCACCGTAGCACAAAAGCAGTAAGCACGCCTTCATCTGGCGTTGATGTGATTGCTGAGGTACGTATTTTCGCTCGTGGTATTGTAGCATGGCACTTGGTACGGTGCGTACAGACTACTAGAAGGCCTAGTGGCCTCGCATGTCGTCGAAAAGTACGTGAGATGATACCATTCATGAGTAGGTGTCATAGTTATTAGTTGTGAGGTATATGCTGCTCCCACAATTGCCTAGCCCTGACGCACGGCTGAGCTTAATGCCTGCACGAAGGATGATCGTGACCTCACCTTGATAGCTACTCTTTCAGCACGTGGGCTGCCTACCCTGGGCAAGAGTCGGCACGACAGAGCTCCGGTGGTTAGCATGGCTTCATGGGGCCCGTGGTGGTACGGCTTTTTCCATCTGGGTTGTTTGTATCGCCTCGCACGACTGGTAATATGGCGACACGGGGCTGCAATAGTCGGTGATGCTTGTGCCAGCTATGGTCATTCTCCCCCCCGGCGGATCCTGGTGGACTGACCTTCGCCATCGGCGGGCGCGCATGGCAGTTGGCAGATGACAGCAGGCCATCATGGAGACCAGGCGTCATTGCCTGCAGCTGCACTGAGCCACGACAGGAGTGCCTCCCTACGTCGAGATGCATCGCGACTGAACAGTGATACACGATGCGGGCTTTAGGGAAAGTCTCGCAAGGACGGTTGGCGTCGGCTGCGGCGGGACCACAGAGGATCGTGGTAGAATAAGCCAATCTCTATAAGAGGTTGCTGCGTGTGCGCGCCAAGTTTCAAGCGGGCAGGTATCATCATGCGGGATCGCACTCTTGAGCAAGGAAGTGTGAAGTTGAAGGATTGGTTCCGGTCCGCCCACGAGAGTCCAGACCCTCGAGGACGGCTGATGCGCTGGTGGCAGTCACATCACGCTGTCAAACACCTGACATGGTATTTGCGCCTCTCAGATCTGACTGAGTCAAGCAATGAATTCTCCACTGAATGATTTGTCGCAGCTGTCTGTGACAACTTCATGGCGACACATTGTGGCTGATCGGTCGATAGAAAGTAGGGCCTCGGATAACGCGCGACCAAGATTCGCGCGATCCTCACGCACTCGCGCAATGCAAGGAATCCATGGGTGCTGATACTGGGCATGGTCACGATGGACCCCGCGCCTCGGCTTGGACGCAGCGACAGGCTCTCTGGTGTTGTTCGCATATTAAGTTGCATACTTGGGCTTGGCTGCCAAACTGCGACACTGCGGGGGATCTTTGTCCGACGTTGTCTTTGCGAGCGCTCGAGCGCGCGCCTGTTTGTTGGACACGCCCCCCGCTGGCTGTCGCTAAAGACGTCCGCATACGTACCAAGTACATGGGAGCATGACATGGCAATCATTGACTTTGCCATGATCCTGCGAGACCCCAGAGTGGGCGATCGCAATGCCATGGCCGCACGATAATCCTTCGGTGCTACAGAAACCGAGCTTGCTTCGGGATTCGCCCCAAGGCGAAACAGCCGAGCCACGCATTGAAAGGGGGCTGTCCAGTGCAGCAAATCACTGCTAATCAGTGGCCGTGGGACTTGGTTGCGACCAGCGCCAGGTGCGACCAGTGATCGGTGCAGACGGTCGCAACCATCGGCCACTTGCAGGACGCATTTGCGTTCGCGTGACCGCCACGTCCACGCATGCGTGTCGATGTGTTTCCCTGCGTCAGTTCTCGCAGGCCAAGTGCGCTTCAAATGATGTGATTTGTGCCTGTGCCGCGCGTGGTCATGGGACGTGGAAAGTCGCTGCTCAATGATGATGACGATGCACCGCGCCAGGGATTGCCAAGGGCGCATACGTAGCCTCACCAACCGTCAGGCGCGTTGCGTACGTACTGTAATTATCCAGCAAGTATGTGCCTACATGGGGCCCATCCTGGTCATGTTTCGCTGTGTGGAATGATTCGAGAAGCAGGACAGCGAACCAGCAGCGACGTCAAATTGTCTCAGAACCTTGGGTGCGGGGCCACTTCATCTCTGCTGCCCCTTGAGCCGGCGCGGGCACCAGCCGCATCACGCATTTCGGCTGGGCCTGACAGCCCCTCCGATTGGGCCCCCCTGGTCAGCAAATACGTCATTGTACGCTCCCGAGCTCCAGCCGCCAGTCAAGCAGCGAATACGTACCGTGTACGGCGTAATTAAGGAATTAGTACTCACTCCGTAGGGTACAGATACCGCACACACAAATACGCAAGGACCCTCTGCCGTCAGTCAGTATTGTATGGCACTCGTATACGTCTTTGGCGTGCACCTGGGCAGTTGCTTGGACTTATTAATCTGTATCGTGACCCCGTTTGACCGACCCTCGGTACCGGACCAAATCGATGGACTCATTGTTGCCACCCTTTCTCGACTAGTGCCGCCAATGATGACCGAAACAACAACAAGTCCCTGCGCCCAGGCGTGACGATCTTCACTGATCGCTCAACGGCCCTTCGTTGGCTGTGTTGATCTTGGCAGAGTGGCCACATGATGTTCGTAACCAAGACGCTGGCAAATGTCGGTGAGATAGCCATAGGGGTCTCGCCGAGGCAAGAGACATTCGGTGAGGACATCTCTTTGACCTGCAATGCTGAATGACAGCGATGACGAGTCTCCCTTGGGCGGGCTAATGTGGTTCTGCCAAATTTCATGTACAGTGCAGGGTCCGGCGTCGAGCACCTGCTGGTAAGCAAGTCTGGTCGACAAGTGGCACAAGCTGTGCGAGAACGAGGTTACGAATTGGCTTTGTGGGTCGTCGTGGCTCGCACCACGTACCTTAGCAAACGAGCGTCAAGTCGTGGAATGTCTGCGTGGTCAGTACGTACCTGACCTTGGGTACAAGCAGACTGCAGGCACTGAGCCTCCCAAGGCGTAATCTGGCCACCAGCGGAGTTGCACCTATCAGCCCCGCCAGGAACACGGCGTGCCCACGTCCTATGTGCCATTGTCCCAAAATTAGCGTCGAGCCTCTTTCTATCACCACCCCCCCTTGACCAGGCCGCTGGAAATGGGTCTTGATCAATTCCGGGGTTCCGAATGCCCGTCCCTACAGTACCGTCGCAAGCTGGCCAGCCCAGCGCACACACTTGGTCATTTTGGTAACATTCTTCTACCAGGTGGGCTGTCAACAACTCACGGTGCACGAGAGTCATGGTCGTGTCTCGAGCAGTCTAGGCGAAATGTTCAGTACAACAATAATAGAAGACCCCTTACTAAGCCACTATAATCGTGGTGTGCTGTCCCATGACAGCGCTGGGTGCTCCTGAGCAGCTCAGCTTACTGCACATAGATGGTACAAAAGTATACAGAAACATCCGAGGCCTCCCAGGTGCCACGTGCGAAGCGGAATGCTCCATGCCTTGTGGCGCATGCGAGGACAATTTCCACATTGATGTGTTGCTTGAAACCCAACAAGAGCCATACGGGGCTTTGGAGCGAAAGTGATCTCGACATGCCTTTCTAACAGTGAACGTTATACCAAGAGTGCGCGAATGCCCATCATCACTTCACCTTTCCCGCTGAATGCTAACCGATGGTCTGGATTGAGTTTTGGGCTAGGGACGTTGGTAGTCTGAACTTTATTCACTGCAGGACGATGCCGTGCCCGGGATCGGCTTTGCATTGTTGACGGCAGCGTTCTTCCCCTACCATAGGAACATGCTGTATCATCGTGACGAAGAAAAGCCGTCATTTCTTGGGAGCGGTTGCCCAATTCCGCTTTCAGCCAGGAACGGATTGTTGGCCACGCACCAATCTTGCCACATCCTTTCCTTTGTGATTGTCGCTCAGCTGTACAGCATTAGATCCGGCCTTGGCTTGCTGGTTGGGAGGTTCCTGTGGGGGCTTGCGCGGGCACGTTCATCATCGTAGTGCTCAATCGTGCTGATGATTTGTTTGAATGCGCTACACGATAGGCTGCTGCCGCTGCACGCCAGATGCGACACATAGAGGGAGCTACATGATGACAAGTACAAAGTACCTGCGAGTATGAATGATGCCATGTGAGCCATTGGCAGTGGGTGACATCATGGTCGTCTGCCGTTGCTAGGTTCTTGCAGAATGCAGGTGAAAGGCGAGAGCATCGGCAGTACGGTTCCTAGAGAAGCCGTAATTATGAGCTCAACTATGAGACGAGAATCTCGGCGCTCGTAAATGATGTGAATGAAATGCCAGACAAGCCAACCCTGTCTGGTGCTGTCTTGTCGCTACTGTACTTGCCTTACTCAAGCAGAAATTATAGGCCACTGATAATATCGATTGTCACGGGACTGGCAGGTACCCGCACTCGCCACGGCGAGTGTGGGGTGAAAACAGCGGCAAGCCACAGCACGAGGTCTTGCGCCGAGCAGCCGGTTTTCAGAACTGCCAGACTTGCACCGTCGATCATTATGACAAAGTATTCCAACATCACGGTCAACTCCTCTTATTTGCAGGCGTTAGCGATGAGTCGATGACACATTTGCGGTCGTGTTGGCTGTCCATCGTCGGACCACGGTTTTGCGAATATTCGTGTCAACTCATGTCGCGTTTGGTTGGCGGAAGCAACTCGTCTGAGCGAACAAACAACCAACCTAGCAGTACATGCACGATAGACGGATCACTCGAAGCCTGTACTGGAAATCTATACCCGTGCTGCAATCAAGTGCTGTAGGGACAAATCAAGCTTGCCCGAAACAAGGCGTGCGCAAGGAAGAGGCGTCGATCGTGATCACTATCTCACGCTCCCTACTACCGTATTAGCTGTTCAATGTCCAGCAGGAATGCCGACCCCCCTCACCTTAGCACCGACGACAGTACAGTCAGCCAAGAAACAAAAGAAACGGCGGCCCAAGCTTGCCAGAGTGGCCTTGCGGCTGGTGGCCAAAGCCATTCCTTTTTGTCGGGCGAGTTTGGTTGTGGATCAATTGGATCAATCACCAACCACTCCGCAAATTGCTGACCTGTGTTGGTGTGCCACCTCGCCAGCACGCATACTACCTACAATACCACTTTGAGTTTGAATTTTGGCTCAACGCAGAGAAACGTGGCGACCGCAAAACGCATAGCGCAAAAGAATGATCAGATTCTGGGCGCCATCCAAGAGGGTGATAAACTTTGCCTACCAACCTTCAATACCGCGGGGTTGACTCTTCCCAAAGCTCCGGAAACCAGCTCTGCAAGGATGGGACCGGCGATAGTTGCAGTGTGTTTTGCAGAGCTCTGGCGGTACGTACCACGGTTCAAGCTTCGTGCCACTGGCAAGGGATGCGTGTTTCAATTGTGTGCGTGCGACCAGATGCGTGGCTCCACTAGCATTGCAATCAGAAGAAACCCTGGCCTTCCTTGCGCTGTCAATCTCAAGGACTGAGTCACCTCCCCCTGGACAGGGACTCTAGAGACACCCCCCATGCCCACTCGTACGTGGGATACCTCAGCCAATGCTGCGCTAGTCAGAGTGCCCTGCCCTTGGGGATCGGACATGTCAGCATTCGCTGAGGTGACTTGCGCGTGCGGACTTGGCAGTGGCAGCGCCGCCTCCCCAGCTTCATTTCAACAAGGCGCTGTCTAGCTCCAGGCACCCCCCCCTTTGTCCGCAGAAGAGAAAAAAAAGTCGACCGCGAGCCCAACGACACCCATTACAGGAACAAGGTACTTGTAGCACACACCTACCCTCCACCACAACCCACCACCTCACCTCCCTCTTGAGCCTCGAGCCACTTCGACCAAAGACATCGACCTGTGCGCAGTCACTTTGTACCTTTCTTTCTCTCCCAACGACGTTGCTCGTTGCCCAGGGGTATCCTCGAATTTTCTCCCTGACAAACGTGCCTGCCTGCATTGCGTTCTTGCCTCGACACCGGCCAGCCGTCAAGCCCTCCATTTGAGATTCCACAAACCGCCCAGCTGAGCTCTCCAGAAAAGGCTGAGGCCGACACTCCGCCCTTGCGCCTTTGTGCCCAGCGACCTTTGGCGACAATTGCACATTACACGAAGCTACGGCGAGCGGGCATTGGCCTTGTGAACCATAGCCTGGTTGGTTACTCACAAAGGGTGCGCAACAAGCCTGCCTGCGCGCGAACCATTGCGACCACGTCTTTGGTGGCCCGTCCGTAACACGGCGACCAGCGAAGCATCGTTTCCGATATCGACAGGGCTCGACATACACGCGCACATCGACATAGGCAGCCACCTGCTTGGCAACATAGCATATCCTGCACTGTCTGCCTCGCGTTGGTTAGAACCCCAGCCTTACCTCATCCTGGGGACGCAGTGCCGCATACAGCGACTTGCATACCTCTCCACTGCGTGCTGCCACCTCAACAGCGCTGACGATATTGCGCAACGCTGCAGCATTCGGCAAGGCCCCAAAACAGCTTGCAAGTCATCCACGCCAGATCTGCACCTCCCGCTCACTGCGCAGGCTGCGCATCTCGCGTGCGGCCCGCTCGACAACGTTTCTCCTGCAGATAACCAACCACTTGCATCCAAAGGACGACACCCCTCCGGATTCTGGGTCTCTTTTGGGCTTCATTGCTCGCCTGACTCCTGACACGCACCCCTCCATCCGCATTCTGTGTCGCAAAAGCATCATTCGTTGAGCGAAAACTCGGCACATCCACCACAGCCCTGGTGCAACCCCGTTACCCCTGCCCTTGGAGGCTGTCTGCCTGATTATCTCGCTCATCACTGAGGGCCACGTTTATGATCACCTGCGCCCATTACCGAGCCTCCCCTTTGTCCATTCTCCCCCCCACATGCACACGCTCATACGACCACTAGAGCGGCCCGTCCCATCATGTATGCTTTCAGTTGCCGAGAGTCATAAAGGTCGACCCAGCTCACACACGTGTCCTGCGTTCCTTTCGCTGCACACTGCGCTCGGCTGATCAACCTTCAACATGTCTGCCCTTCCGAGTCAGTTCCCCATACAGCAACAATTGGACCACACCATGTTCATACCACTCAGCCATCACAAAGTCCTTCGACCAAGTACGGCCCAGACAAGTCTCGAGACGCAGGCGTCCAATCCAGTTCCTACTTCGGCAACCAGCGGCTCCTCTATCGCGTCTAATTCACAATACAGCTCCCCTGTCATGTCACCAGACACAGCCATCATGACAATGAGTTCTTCAATACAAGCCTCGCCGGAGATCATGCGACCCCTGGATGATGACATTTGCACGACCAACTTTCAGCTCCCAGAATCCATTGTCTCCCGCCGCACCAGCTCCAATTCCCTGAGGCAGAGCCTCATGAACAATGCCAGCGCCATCCCGGAGACGCCAGAGGCGCCGCGGTCACAGAACCCTCCGACCCCCAAGACGAGTCTGATGCGTCGCATCTCAAGCCGTGCGTCGCGAGGACTTGGTCCGAGGAGGCGGCCTTCATCCGCTGCGCCGACTACACGCGACACCAGCGTAGGCCCGCTTCTTCGCCGGCGAAGCGACAGTAACACCACCGCGCCTCCCGACTTTCCCGTCCTGGGCTTCGACTCCGAGTCAGACTATGACGAAGATGTCCGACAATTCAGGTCCATCACCAGACGAGACACGTCGATACGCAGTACCTCCGTCGGAAGTCCTGCTGAGTCCATCATGGAGGAGCTATCTGGCAGCAGCATGGCTGGCCCCACTGTGCCTTATGTTCTCCAATGCGGGACACCCGTTTGCAAATTTTCTAGCAAGAAGGAGAAAAGAAGGAAATATGTGTCCCTTGTCTACGACCACGATTCGAGCAAGCTCACTTGGGACAAAAAAAGACCCAACAAGTTCATCCACTTGGACGACATTCAGGTTGTGCGCAGCGGGTCTGATGTCCAACAGGATGCCAATGACCTTCACATCACCGATATCACAAGGCTCTTTGCCATTAAGTACAACATTCCCGGCAAGGCGGAGAAGCTTGTCTACTTCCAGACAGATCGTCCGGATCTTTGCCAGACTTGGGTCCGGTTCTTAGATGACATGCTCAATCACCGACAAGAGCTCATGTCTTCTCTCATGTCCTTCACCCCCGAAGCTATCAAGCAGTACTGGAAGTCTGAAATGGCACGGCAGTTTGGCGATCATCCTCGACCACAAGAAGCGGAAGAGCTGGACATCGCCGGAGTCAGACGCGTGTGCCAAATGCTGCACATCAACAGCTCGGAATCCATTGTGAGGGCCGCATTCTTCCAAGCCGACACGCGAGGGCAAGAGAGATTGAACTTTAAGGAGTTCATGGTCTTTGTGCGCCACTTGAATGTGCGTCCGGAGATCGGCCGCATCATGCGATCTTATGCGGCGCAGCCTGAGCTTGGCTTGACCCTCGAAGAGTTCTTAATTTTTCTGCGGGTTGAGCAGGGAGAAGACGTTGTCTCTGCTTCTCGTCGGCAAGCTTGGGAGAAGGAGTTCCATCGCCTCGTCAGAGCAGCTCGCGCCGATTTGGATGGCACCCAAAAGGATCAAAGCGACCCCAACATCATGAACACTGTTGCCTTTACAGGATATCTCACGGCGAGACACAACGGTCCGCTTATCCAGGAGCCACAGCAATACAGCTTGGACCGGCCCATGAACGAATACTTCATCTCCAGCTCACACAACACATACTTGACAGGCCGCCAGATCGCCGGCATGTCCAGTGTGGAGCCATACATTGAAGCCCTCATCAATGGATGTCGTTGTGTGGAGATTGATTGCTGGGATGGCCCATATGGGCAACCTATTGTCACCCACGGCAGGACTTACACATCAGCCATCAGCCTAAAAGAAACGCTAGTGACCATCAACAAGTACGCCTTCGTCAAGACCCTCTTTCCTCTCTGGATCTCACTGGAGATCCGCTGCAAGGAGGAGCAACAACGCGTAATGCCCACGCTCATGCGCGAGGTGTTTGGCGCCCGCCTTGTGGAGGAGACACTCGACGGAAATTTCTCCGTGCTCCCATCCCCCTCCCAGCTTTTAGAGCGCATCCTCATCAAAGTCAAAAAGACAAAGGAGCTCCCTGGCGCGGCGAACGGAGGCCGCCGCCGTGGAAACAGCATGACTTCACCGATGATGAGGCCCACAATTCCAGACACTGCCGGTGCTGCCGTGACGCCTACGTCTCAGTCACTCCCTCAAAGCCCCATGCTGACACCGGTCATGGCATCCCGCAAGATCCCGAGCAAAAATCGCGTCAACACCATCGCCGAGGGGAGGGTGTCTGACGTCGTAGGCGATGAGGGTGCTGACATTGAAAGCGGCAGCGATGCTGGATCCTGCGAGTCCGAAAACGCCACGACTGTCAAGGCCTTGGGCAACCTCGGAGTCTATTGCGCGGGCGTCAAGTTCAACGGATTCGACTCTCCCGAAGCCAAGGAGTTCAACCACATTTTCTCATTCCAGGAAGGCACCTTAGCTAAGAACATCCGCTCCAAGGAAATGAAAATGGCCCTGGACATTCACAACATGCGATACCTGATGAGGGTCTATCCCGGCCCCGCGCGCGTCCTGTCCAGCAACTTTGATCCACTCTGGGCCTGGCGTCGCGGTGTCCAGATGGCCGCGCTGAACTGGCAGACAAATGATGTCGCGCTGCAGCTGAACCGCGCCATGTTTGAAGGCGGAACCGACTCGTCTGGCTACGTTCTCAAGCCTGCCAAACTGCGCAATATCCAGGTGATTCCATACAATGAGGACATTGCGGGGGGGAAGAAGGAGAGATCCATTGTGTCGTTCAGCATCGACGTATTGTCTGCGCAGCAATTGATGCGGCCAGCGTCACTGCCCGCCAACCGCGAAATGCACCCGTATGTCGAGGTTGAGGTTTTTGACGGCCATGGCAGCAGTAGCCGTGAAGGTGCCGAGCAAGAGGATCCTGTTGCCAACCGCAATCCCGAGAAGCAACAGACTGACATTGTCTATGGCAATGGCTTCAATCCCTTCTTCCGCAGCTCGCCGATGAAATGGACGCTGAAGACCAAGCATCCCGAGCTCGTCTTTGTCAAATTCACCGTCAAGTTGTCGACCAATGGCGAGAGCTACAACACCAGCACCAACGGCAAGGATGCCATTGGCATCGCCTCGTGGACTGCCAAGCTGCAGAACCTCCGACAAGGTTATCGCACACTGCCGCTCGAGAACGAGAAGGGAAAGCAGTATCTCTTCTCATCGCTGTTCTGCAAGATCCAAATCGACCCCATCCAGAAGGCCATAGTGGATGTGCCTGCCGACAAGCAGGAGAGGAGCAAGCTCAAATCCCTTGGCACCAAGGTCTTTGGGCGCATGGGCTCAAGCCCACGGGGAACCATGGAAAAGGGCAGCACGGAGAAGAGGAGTTTCGAGAGTGCGCAGTAGGAGGGGCGCTGCTCTTCAGTGCATCCTGAACCACATCCGATGCCCTCAAGACACTAAAATACACCCTGCCTTTTCCATCGCCTGCCGTTACGACACAACGAGCGATCGGCAAATGGGCACTTTTTTACGCCTCAGTCGGCCCACTGTTGTACTACTACACCTTTCTGATACTTCATCATCTTTTCTTCGGTTGGCTTTGCCAGCTCCTTGTTTCATTTGTTGGCGCGTGGGTCATATGGGAGTTTGCTTGAGGATACCCTTCGTTCTAGTTGAGGAACGCTACGACAACGGGTTGTTTTCTTCACTTTTTTTTTCTTTCGACATTGGACCGAACAGAGCACAGCACATTCGTCTTTCAGCGTGTTTCCCATATCTTCTGATTCTTTGATCAGATTTGCACAGCATAGCACCGGTTTTTGGATTGGATCAGGGACAAACAAAACTGCAGGGAGCGGCTTCTGGATGGACCACGGGTACAGAGCCCGCACGGTCCCTCCCACAAACTGAATGGCTTTCTTTCTCTCTTTTTTTTTAATCCCCCTTTTTTCCCCACATTTATCTATAGAAGGAAGCATGAGATCTATCTCACCACTGGATGGTATTCGGCAGCATCGTGGGAGGTGGGAGCTCTGATGCAATACAAACATCTGTGTGGCTCGCGCCGCGACGATTGTATTCCTCCGAGCTGGGCCTTGGAGGGCGGAGGGCATGGTTGGACACCGCTCCTCATGACTGATGACAATATAACAACTGTTATGACAAATTGACTCTCGGCTTGCCCACGTGTTGTGAACCCGCGTTGAAAAGAAATTCGTAGTCCAAGCACACTCCGCCACGGCTAGCGACGCAGCGCAGTGGAATGAGCGGAACAAACTCCAGGCTGGACGAGAACACAAGTCCCAAGGCAGAGAAGAACACTGTGATGTACATTACTCTCTAAAACTAGTATGCAACCCTGAAAGCGAAAAAGCAACGCCAGGTGTGGGATTTTCTCCCTACACTCGATTGGAGGACGCAACCATCAAAGCGCCCTTGGTATACATGTACAACAAAGATTAGAGGCCCCTCGAACTGACTAACAGGCATCTGCACTATCAGTCTACGCCATCATCCTGGAAATGGGGACTGGAGGACCCCGTGGTTCGCCCGCTGCCGTGACTGCTCTGTTTCCGCAACATGCCGCTTGCGCCGCCGCGTCCCCAGCCCCCGTTTGTGACCACGTTCATGGCGCGCCGCTCGGCCTCGTCCCTATCCAGCTGTGCGGCGAACTGCTCGTCATCCTTGTCAATCTCGTCGAGCTCGTCCTCGATAGAACGCCCACGTGGACTGAGTCGACGAAGAGGCACGTCTTCGGGCTGTGGCCCATCTGCGTAGAGGTTCGGATCGCGGCCCAGGATCCGGTCGGCCTTGCTGGGCGTGCGCCTTGGTCCGTCGCGGGGCGCGGGCGTGTACCTGTCGTCGGCAAAGTGTCGTCCCGCACCAGACGCATGCACGCGCGTGATAGCGGGCGGCTCCTCTGCTCCTTGAGCAACATCGCCGCCCCAGCCGGCCCTGACCTCGCGAGCGCGCTGCTGCTCGCGTTCGATGCGGAGCTTTTCCCGCGCTTCCAGCCAGCGAGGGCTGGGCTCCCACGCCCATCCATCACCTGTTGTATTGCACACAGGCACAGGCCACAGCCATGGGACGGGCCCAAACAGATGGAGCAGATTGCGCTTCCACCCGAGATCAAAGGCGTTCGGCAGCTTGGAAGAGTCTTGCTCGTCGAGGTACTCGTCATAGCGCTTCCTCGATTGTTCGGCCTCCCGTTCAGCGTAGCTCATGTGCACAGGCCGAGCACCATCCAGGTTGGGGCCGGCACGAGGCAGCTCCATTGTGCGGCGCTCCTCTCCCTCCTCGGGTCTCGTCACGCCGGGCACGGCATTGGCGTGAAAATCGACAAACTGCTGCGCCGCGCGCGGAACGTTGTTGGAGGGGTTGTGGGCCTGGTGGAAGGTGTTCCGCAAGGGCGACAGGTAGCGTGTCTTCTCCAGGCACTCAATCGTCGTCTGGCCTCGTGCGGCGAGGTAAATGTGCCACGAGGTGAAGGCGCCGACGACGAGAGCGATAATGCCGCTCATGACAGCCAGCATGATGAAGTTGACGGGCAGCAGCGTGTCCATGTAGCGTGTGTTGTTGAAGATCTCGACCCACGTCCACCAGCCACTCACCGCGAAGCAATAGATGCAAAAGACGGTGGTGTAGATGAGGAACAGCAGGAAGGCCTTGTGGTTCCTCAAGCCAATGCACGTGGCCAGCCAAGGGCAGTGGTGGTCCATCTTGAGCACGCAGCGCTGGCACGTCGAGCAGTGGTGCGCACGGTCGGGCTTGCGAGCCTGGCATTTTTTGCAGAAGCGGTACTCGCCATTCGACTTGACGGTGAACGTTGTCGCATGGTTCTGGTTGCTCTGGTTCATGGGGAGGACGCTGTAGCCGTCGTCGTTTGTCGTCGAGCCGGGATGGGTGAAGACGGCTGTCGTGTAGGACCAATTGAGCAAGGTCCATAGGAGAACGCCAACGACGGACGACGTGGTCCCTGCCGCGGAGTCAATACAGGCACTCGCTGTTATGCTAAGTATGGTTTCCCTTTACCTATCCACGAGGTCCTAGCCCCAGAGGCACCTATTTGCACGACGACCCATGCTCCCCACGTCGTAAGGCTGTAGACAAAGGCCAGGGGCAGGTACTTTGCAGTGACGCAGCATGCCCGCTCGACTTTCCGGGCCCAGCGGCGAACCATCATTCTTGTGTGGACTATATCGGCAGCGGAAGCATGACCTTGGCAGCGCTCTCGTCGTCGTGTCGTGGGGTTCTGGGCGACGGTGTTGGATATGTGCTCCACCCGTCGCGTCGTAGGGAAAGTCTGTCGCCGTCGTCAACGGCGGGTAACGAGCGTGTTGGTCCTCGACACAAAGATGTCGATGCAGCGGGAGCGAGACCACACGCCGAGCGCTGATGTCGGGTAAGACTACGTGAAGTACGTACTTGGTCCTGGATGCTAGAGAACGAACCCTTGGCCAGTGTCCCAAAAGCGCTTACTCAATAAGGCCATCAGGGGCTGCGGCTGTGTTGGCGCCTAGTGCCTGCTCGCCGGCGCTTTTTCACTGGCCAGGCAAGGGACAAGTGGAGATCAGGGTCCCTGTCCACGACTGCGAGTACGCGTCGCCCCCATCACGATGCGCTGTTCATCCTCTTCCTATTACATACGCACCGTACTTATAATTGGAATTTGTGAAGAAATTGGCACGGACGATGATTCCTCAGCCAGATTAATGCCATTATAAGACATATCGTCCCGAATCCAGAGTGGTGTGTATTGATCTGTGCTCGAACGCCATGTCCACAGAGTCGTCCTCATCCGTGGAAAGCAAATCCCCCTGGTCCAAGCGCATGTGTTCGATCTCCATCAAGCTCAAGTTTGTTCATCGTCTGTCTTCTCCGTGGCACCACTCCTTCTTATGTCTCGTGGCTTGGAAGCTCACCAGAAGCCTTCTGTAACGGGCGGGGCCCCAAGATTCTGCTCCTCACTCTTACTCGCACCTCCATACGTCTCCTGAGCGGACTTGGAGGTATGATATCGTGGCGTTCCATCATCATGCCGGTCGTCGTCGACATCGATGATGCCACCCGTCAACTGATCCAAGTAGGCACCATACTCTCGCGTGTGACGCATGTGGCATTTCGTGCTGTTAGATTCGCAGTGGGCCGTCATGGCAGTGAGCGACTTGAACTTGCGGTTGCAAGCAGGACACGCGTAGACAATACTTCCGTGGGCTGGGCCCTTGAGGTGCCCGACCAAAGCCCATTTTGTTTTGAATGATTTGCTCCTTTGTGTTAACGACATGTCCGTCAGGCAGCAGTTGAGTACCATGAACTTACACGCATCGCTTAGGGCATATCCATGCTCCCGAGTATGGGCACAGATACTTGCTCACGTCGAACTGCGGATGGTCAGGGTGGTCTATATCCCTAGACTCATACTGCTGGGGTGCGTTGGGCGCGGACAGGGACGCCAATAGTTGAGCAGACGGCTTCCCTGCTGGAGGGGCCTCTGGAAAGAGATCCTTCTTTACTGTCCAGGCTGCCGGCTTGTTCGGCACTTCGGATAGTGCTTCTTCAGACGCATAGCAGGTACTCGATAGGTCGCTCTGGCCTTGGGTCACCTCTGAAGATGCCTCGAGTTCGTCCTTCGCGGCGGTCTGGTCGTCGGAAGTTGATCCCTCGCTCTGCGCCTCCAGGAGCCTCTTTTCAAAATCGCACAGCGCACGGGGCCGTTGGCTGACCTTGTCCTCTTCAGCAGCCACACTAGGCAGCGTGCTATCACCATGAGGCAGCGCTGGCCAATCTAGGGCTTTGAGAGCTTCCTCGTTGTTTTCCGGGAAATTGGGTGGCTCGCTGCTGTGGAGAGCTGGATCACGAGCCACCCACGTACCGACCATAGATGGTACCTTGGTAGACGCTGGCATGTACAAGTTGCTTACGGCGGGTTCGACCGGGCCATCGGTCATGTCCTCCGGGTCGCCGGTGAGTATACTCTTCTCGATACGGATGTCCTCGATCTTGCTCGCTGTGATCCGAACGCACTCGCCCGACTCAATGTGTGCCATCAAGGCAGACACGCGCCCAAAGGGACCATGGGTGCAGCCAGGGCAGTAAAGTTCCTGCTCCTTTGGATGTTTCTGTGCAGCGTCAGTGACTTCTACTAGTCCAAAGTGCAGGAGAAGGTACATTTCGCATGTGGTACGCCTCGCCATCGAGTGTCTGGAAATCTTTGCCACAAATTTTGCAATGAATATGGTCTTCTGGGGTTTTCTCGCGCTTCTCCGCCTTGTGCTTGAGAAGCTTCTCGCGAGTCGCAAAGTAAACATTGCAGACGCTGCATATGTGTTGTCCGTAACCTTGCTGCTTCTGTCTTGGCCGCGGCATGTTCACGACAAAGAGCAAGTATACGAAAGGGTCGATGCAAATAGACTGTTGTTTAGGGTGCACTTTTATAGGCAGTTAGATGTGTTGAAGGAGGATGCAATGATCCTCAGCTGTAGAAGTTGATTCATTCTTATACTTTATGTGGAAGTACAGTTCGCCCTCCTTGCGCTTGTTTGGCGGAGATTATGCGTCAAGGAAGGTGCCTGAGAAGGCGCCACAACGCTTCATCCGAGTCATCGGTGGAAGCAAAAGGCGGGATGAAGGTGACTCGCGTGACCTGAGAGGCAGAGTTTAGGCAGGGCAGCAGCTCCTTACACGGGACGATGACATTGATTCCTTTGGAGCGCCTTGCGAGATCATGCCCCCCCGAGGCCCTGCTTTACATCGGTACATCTGGGTATTCGTAACTTCTCTCCTGCTCTCCGAATCCCGGGACCTCCACTGTGTACGTGTTTTTGCCCGTAGCCTCCGTGCCCTGTTGCGTGTCTGCCTCCGTGTGGGCTTGTTCATGCGCCTCTCCGTCCCCTTCGTCCTCGTTGTCCGTGTTGTCCGGCACATACCCCACGAACTCAAAATCGCCGTTTTCAGCCTCCTCTTCATAATCTGCCTCGTCTCCTTCATCCTCATCTTCTTCATCTTCCTCATCTACATCCACATCCACATCCATGTCGACGCCCTCATCTCCCTCGTCCTCTTCATCGTCAGCTTCACGACCGGCCTGCAGGTCCGTCTCTGACGCCGCCTGGTTGCCCTCTGCTTCTTCATCTTGGCGCTTCTGCAGGACCTTGACTTTGGTGGAGTATCCAGCATGCTTGGATTTCTTGTTGGAGGTGGACACGGAACCTCTCAGCTCCAGAAGCTCGTCATGGGTGAGGTCTAGATAAGGTAGTGGTATCGAAGCAGTCCCTTGCACTGCTCGTGTGGGTGTGGCGTCACCCGTTGCCAACGTTGCCGCAAAGTGTTGCCGCGTCAACGTGCGGTCGAAGCGGATGGCGATGAGCCTCGTCTTCATGATCGCCTTGACCTTGGCCCATGCACCCCCCTGATAGAATCCACTCTCTTGATCGCGAGGCTCTCTGACAGGTGCATTGTCCAGCACTTCTCGAATTATAGGGTCAGTAATGTCGCAGACCTGCCAGACCTTGCCGTCCAGGTGGTACGTCTCGCCATCGAATATGTGGCTCTTGGACAGGTCGGGCTTGAAGGTGTTGCCGGGCACGCCTTGTTTGCCCTTGGTAGAGTACCACGTCTCGTGCAAAAATGCCTGCTTATGCTGGGGCAGCAGTTTGAACATGACGGTCTGGTAGTCCCTGTACTTGGGGTCGGTTCTCGGATCTATGCCGTACGGCACGACGCTGTCTCTCCAGGGGCCGCCCTTGAATTGGTAGGCGACATAATTGAGGTATACTTTGAGCTCGTTCCAGCCCCGCAACTTGTCGCCAAGGTGGTTCATTAGTGACCTTCGAGTCCAGATGGGCCGCTCCGCAAAAGCCGCCTCCAGCTCCGCAAGAACCATGACCGTTCTAGCGTCTGTCATATCAGGAGGGTGACGGGGGCCACTGGGAGCCGGCGCCTCGGCTCCTATAAAGTGGCCAATGTGCTTCACAGCCGTGGCGTTGAACGTCTGACCATCCTCCGTTGTGCGCACGTACGGATTCTGCGCGTAGAAGTAGTTGAACGGAATGCCCAGGTGCGTAAAGCTCGGCGGCGGAAGAATGTCGACGTTGGGAGGCTGATCCGTACCAGGCTTGAGTTCAAACTTCTTCATATCCTCCACTGCCGCAGAGTCAGCCAGGCAACGAGATGGAATGCAGGAACCAAACTCACCATCTCCAGGGTACACTTGCTCTACGTAACGCCGAGCGAAGTCAGATCGCTTCGCAATATTCCATTGAAAGTCGGCCAGGCTCCGGAACCGATGGACATGCTTCACCATGCCCACAGCTTCGATGCCGTAGCTTTCGACATTGTCGAGGAGTTTCCGCCTTAGCACGTGGGGCTCATCCAGGCGTGCCTTGGAGCATACAGTCTCGTTTTCCCCGGGTTCAGAGTCGAGCACCTGGCCTTCCCAGGGTCCATTGGAGCCTCTCTTCCTTTTCCTGCCCGTCCGGCGAGGCACTGTGACTTTGAGGACAACATTGTGAGCTCTGGCGTTATGTGACATGATGGGTTGGCAGAGAGCGCTCTCTGGATTCAGATAGAGTGGGACAGAGTGCGTCTGGGAATCTAGAAGCTGGTTGGTTGTCAGCTACATCACAATAATGGAGGAGCGAAGCTGTACATGAGACAGGTCTGGTCGTCGCCCAAACGCCTGGATAGCGCGGTCAATGCTCTGAACATTGGCTGGCAACTCGGCTGCCGACAAATCTCGCCTCGGTATCACGAAACGTGGCGCTCCAAGGTGCCCATCATCAAGTTCGTCTCCGGCTACATCGTCGCCGTTCTGTGGTGTTTGGTGATCGACATCCATCGTGTGATGAATGGCTCCACGGTACTACAAAGGAGGCGACGGGCAAAATAAATGGAAAATCCTCAGTCCAGGCCTCACCGGGTTGCGACCGTTGACCTCAAGACTCGACTTTCGAAGGGTGTGCCGTTCAATCTGCGCTGCGTTGATCTGAAGTTTTGCTGAACGCGCTCGAGCCGTGCAGCGGCGATCTACATGGTGGGGATGTGGAGCAGGTCGAGGTGCATCCATGAATCTTGGGCAGCAGAAGCCGGGGAAGTCTTACATGGCGATACTACGTACAAATGCAATAGAAATACTTGTAGAACTACCGAGGGAGATGGTTCCATTTACGCATACCTCAAGCTTTGGTGCAATGCAGGCTACCTTACGCTAAAACGAGGCACCTGCGACAGATTAATAAGGCAGCCCCAGCCCCCGGCTTTCCGATGAGATCACTGCTCATCAATCCGTACCTTCCTCACCCTGCATGTGCAAGGCTCCTGCCTTCCTAGCTCCCTGTCGATCGTCCACCTCGTCGACCGTATACTCCCAATCGATCCTTGAGGATGAAGTCCAAGATAGAGATTGACGCGGTCGCAGTACCCTCGCAGCCATGTGTTCCTAGTACGCATTCTCTCCGCCGTCGCGTTGTCGCGGCAGCCGTTGGCGCTGCCGCCCTCACGTACTGGGGCCTTGCAAGCACACGAGACCACGAGCTACCGCCAGCGCTTCAGCCTGCGACGACAGCCCAGCCTGACGTCTGCTTGACCCCAGCCTGCGTACATGCCGCCTCCGAAATCCTGTACAATCTATCGCCTGAGTACCAACGCCTCGACCCATGTACCAACTTTGAGGAGCTTGTCTGTGGCGGCTGGCGCGACCGCCATGACCTCCGACCCGACCAGGGCGATGCCTTCACCGGCACCATCATGGCGGAGAACTCGCAACTGCTGCTCCGCCACATCCTCGAGGCACCTTTCCCGGGGCAATCCATGGTACGGCACTGCCTTGATCTCGCGGTTGTTGCGGCTTGAGCTAATGAGTGATGCGCAGGCTGGAGATAATTCAGTTGACCGGGAGAACTTCGACAAGTTGAAAGCCGCTTATGATGCATGCCTCGACGAGGGGGCCATCAAAGACTCCGGGTTGACCCCGCTGAAGCACGTCCTGGATGAGCTCAGCCAGAGATGGACCAAGGGTTCAGGCCAGGCTGAGTCGGTCAAGGATGCCACACTCTTCCTCGCCCGCCTCGGTGTCAACCCGTTCATCGCCCCTGGCACGGGAGCAGACGACCGTGATCCGGACACGGTAGTGGTTTCCATCTCACCGCCCTGGTCGTTTGGTCTTCCATCAAAGGAGCGCTACGAGGACGACGAGGTGCTGGCTGCGTACCGCAGCGTGACTGTCGAGGTGCTTCACCGCATCTACCCAAATCAAGATGAGAAGACTTTTGAAAAGGTCATTGCTCTCGAGACGAAGCTTGCAGCCGCGTCTCCGAGCACAGAGGAACGCGAGGATGTGACGGTTTGTCTGCCCCGAGCTCCCTGTAGATTTCTCCTATATTGACTCACAGCGTACAGAAAACGTACAATCCTATGGATATCGACAAGGCGGCAGCCCTGGCCCCCGAGCTGGGACTCGGTCATCTCATCGGCAGCCTTGCTCCGTCCAACACCAAAGTCAACCGCGTCATAGTCACATCGCTGAGCTACCTGAAGGCTCTGTCGGGCATCATTTCTGACGCCGACGAGGAGGTTGTTAGCACCTATTTTGCCTGGAAAGTCATCCAAGCATTTGCCTCCTCCATTGACGCAGACGAGGTCAAACCTTACAAACGCTTTCAAAACAAGCTGGCGGGCAAGGTGAGACAATCTGCATAGGCCTTTCGCGGATCGATAAGCTAAAGCCACATAGGACCCCGATTCGACGCCCGAACGCTGGCGTGAATGCGTTCGCCACGTTGACGATGGTCTCAGCTGGCTGCTCAGTCGCTTCTACGTCGAGAAGGCATTCTCTCCAGAGGCTAAGAAATTCGGCGACACCATCATCAAGGACATCAAGCTAGAATTCACAAAGAAGCTCAAAGCTACCAAGTGGATGGACAAGGAGACGACGCGAAGGGCCATCAACAAAGTGCACAATATCATCCAAAAGATTGGCTATCCTACCGCCAGTCCCGATCTCGCCAACGCAACGGAGCTCCACGACTACTACGCCAAAGTCAACGTCTCGTCCTCCGATTTCTTCGCCAACGGGCTCTCGATACGGACTTTTGATGTTGCCCGTGAGTGGGCCGCGCTCGGGAAGCCGGTCGACCGAGACCAGTGGGACATGTCGGTTCCCACTGTCAACGCATATTACAACCCGCCGGGCAACGAAATTGTGTTCCCAGCCGGTATCATGCAGTTCCCCGTCTTCGACGTCCAAGTTCCAGCCTACGTTTCGTACGGCGCGTTTGGGTCCGTCGCGGGGCATGAGCTCAGCCACGCCTTTGACTCGACCGGCCGACATTATGATGAGAACGGGAACCAGACGGAGTGGTGGACGGACGACACCGTCAAGGCCTTTGAGAAGCGCAGCCAGTGTTTCGTCGATCAGTACGCCAACTTCACAGTCGAGGGTCCCGACGGGAAGCCCCTCCATGTGAACGGACGGCTGACCCTTGGCGAGAACATTGCTGATGCTGGCGGCTTGTCTGCCGGGTTCCAGGCCTGGAGGCGCCGCGCGGGCGAGACGCCGAATGAGCATCTCCCTGGCCTCGGGTTCTTTACGCAGGAGCAGCTCTTCTTCGTCTCGTACGCCAATTGGTGGTGTGGCAAGTCGAGGAAGGACGCTGCCATTGGCAAAATCTACACAGACCCGCACGCGCCCAAGTGGGCGCGCATCCTGGGGACTATGGCCAACAGCCGGGAGTTTCGTGAGTCATTCCAGTGTCCGGTTCAAGAGCCCACGTGCGAGTTGTGGTGAGGAGAGTCAGGCAGATGTAAGAGTAGGGGGAAACGTATTTGCTGTCAGGTCTGCATCTTAATGGAATTTGAATTCTTGTGACTACCGCGTAAAGCTGTTGGTTGTGATCAGGGATCATCAAGGACCTTGCACTGACAAGATGGATGAGTCTGGAATCCATGGTCAAACAGTCCCTTGAGCTCAGCATTTACCCTCTCAGGGACAAAGCTTGACCTTGAGCGCAGCACCGAGGCTATATATACCCTGACCCTGATATTGGATGAAGGCCGCTGTTGCTCTATGTGCTACGCGTGGCTCATCTCGGGCCACTCCGTATGATTGCGACAGACGCTGTCATAATAAAGGAGTGTGTGTCTCTTGGAGAACATCGCAGCCCCGAGGCAGATGCTCACTGCTCACTTCGAATTCCTGCTTGTAAAGATACCGTCTTCCTTCGGGAAGGATAATCCTCCTGGTCCAGGGTGGGCAGAACGTCTAATTTGCATCACTGAAGCTGCCGAAATTAGAGCACACCGAATTTCGCTCTAGAGTTGAGTCACTGCAGAAATTGTTTGCGCACAGGGTACAAACTGTTGCGTCGTTCTCATTGAGGCATGGATCGGTAGCACCGGGTTCGCGCAACCATGATCCCACACAAGACAGCGGAATGTTGTTCAGGGGTTGGGCACAGTCCCGCACACCGTGTCAATGATGGTGCCATGACGGAAGCCCCCTGCGCACCAGAGCGCTGGATGCTCAAGAATTGTTCAAATGAGGTACGATAGCTGCCTTGCTGAATGCTGATGCGGTAAGACGCCTGGCCAAGCGACGGTTGATGTAAATGCACGGAATGGCTCTTTTGCTTATCCCAGCTCACGAACTTGGACACAGTGCCAGTCATGCTTGGGAGTGCGCACGCACAGCCTTCCCTGCAGCTCTCGAGCCGCTGTAATGCCGGGTGGTCAATCAGCCTCTGCCTGGCATGGGAACGTGACGGGAGGTACCTTCGTAGCTTCAATGGATCCTGTCCCCTCTCCTCTTGAGCAGCTCCAGGTTTTGTTTCGTTTCGTGACCTCAGTTTTCGTAATTGGGCCCCTAGCTCACGTTTGCACAGCAACGAGCCTTCATCTTTTCCAAAAGTCGATTGACCGTCGATACCAGAACTACGTGCAAAGACGCGAGGAACGAAACGATCGCTGCCGCTATCTCCTAGCCTGGCTCATCACCATCAGGTACAAGGGGCACGCACAATCGTACAGCAGGATACCAGACGCGACCCCTGCCTGCCCGGCAGGCTCTCCACACAAACCGACTCGGTGCTGCGTGGGTACAGTAGGCCCCCCAGAGCCTGCGCCTGAGCCCAGAGCCAGAGCCTGAGCCCGAGCCCGAGCCCGCGCCTCCCAGCTGCCCGCCTAGCTTGGCCTGCCGCTGTCTACGTGACCCATCTTCCCAAACTCAACCCCCTCAACAGCACCGAGCTGTCGTCGATTGGCTTGCCTATCTGTCCCTCGCGTCCTCACTGACACATTCCCCCGACCGAAGCAACGCGACGACTTCTCCAACCCTCTCGCGGGGGCGCTCGCGCTCGCAATTCCAAGTCCTCTTGTCGATTCAGTGCTACACCTCCTCATCCCGCCCCACCGCGCCGCCTCGAATCGTCCGTCACCTAGGTTGATCCCCAAGCGCGCCCCGAGTTGCCGGTGTCTTCTACAAGCTCGTCAACCGCAGGGACATGCTCCAGTCTGACAAAATGAAGCGCTTCAGTCAACGTGTGGTGAGTCTTCCCCCGCCCCGGTCCAGCGGGTTCTCCATCTTAACCAAGCCTGTAGCTGTCGCGCGGCAAGGACCCTAGCAAATCATCAAAGAAGAACAAGGACTCCAAAGACGGCACAGCGTCTCCTTCCGCACGCGATAGCAACCAGTCCCCAAGCCTGACGCCCACCTCATCGACTTCGAATCTCATCGACGGCCGTGGCAAGAACGCGCCCGGTGGCGCGGCTGGTGCTGGCGGGGACCACGCTGCTGGTCAGCCTTCCAACCTCTCCAATGTGCTCCAGTCGGGAAGTGTGTCGGATCGATTTGGTCCATCCGGTGGCGCGAACAGCCCCAACGGCGGCAATGCGAACTCGCGGATGCCCCCGACCGTGGTGGTCAGCCAAACACCCGGGGTAAGTTTCCTTTGGCCGCAGCAGCGGGATCGCCATCAGATTGATGCTGACCAGGACAGCATATTCCCCCACCAGGTGCCGCAGAGACCATGCCAACAGATCTTGCCCCTCCTAAACCAGGACAGAAGTCGCTGCTTCTTCACCGGGGTATCGACAACCGCGACGCGATTCCTGAGGGGTTAAGAACGCCGAAACGACAGCATTCGTCTCGCTTCGACATCTCGGCGCACCGCGAACTCGAAAAACTCCCAGGTTTCCACGAGGTGCCGCCCAATCGCCGCCAGGAGCTCTTCATGCAGAAAATCGACCAGTGCAACGTCATCTTTGACTTTAATGATGCCAGCGGTGATATGAAATCGAAAGAAATCAAGCGTCTGGCGCTCCACGAGCTTCTCGACTACGTTGCCAACAACAGACAAGTCATCACAGAGCCCATGTACCCGCGTGTCGTGGACATGTTTTCCAAGAACTTGTTCCGCCCCATTCCTCCGCCGATAAACCCCCAGGGCGAAGCCTTCGATCCTGAGGAGGACGAGCCCGTGCTCGAGGTTGCGTGGCCGCACATCCAGGTCGTCTACGAGTTCTTCCTGCGGTTCATCGAAAGCCAGGACTTCAACACCAACATTGCCAAAGCCTACATCGACCACAGCTTCGTGTTGCAGCTGCTGGAACTCTTCGATTCTGAAGATCCCCGCGAACGAGACTTTCTCAAGACCACTCTCCATCGTATATATGGAAAGTTCCTCAACCTCAGGTCTTTTATCCGTCGCTCAATCAACAATGTCTTCTTCCAGTTTACGTATGAGACTGAGAGGTTCAACGGCATAGCCGAGCTCCTTGAGATTCTCGGCTCCATCATCAACGGCTTCGCGCTGCCACTTAAAGAAGAGCACAAGATCTTCCTAACACGGGTCTTGCTCCCACTGCATAAGCCCAAGAGCTTGAGCATGTATCACCCGCAATTGGCATACTGTATCGTCCAGTTCCTGGAGAAGGATGCATCCCTGACTGAAGATGTACGTCGCGTCATTGCCCTCTCAATGTGGACACCCTGCTGACATGCCTAGGTCGTACTCGGTCTCTTGCGCTACTGGCCCAAGGTCAACAGCACCAAGGAAGTTATGTACTTGAACGAAGTCGAAGACATTTTTGAGGTCATGGATCCGGCCGAATTCGCCAAAGTCCAGGAGCCGCTCTTTCACCAGCTCGCCAAATCTGTTGCTAGTCCTCACTTTCAAGTGGCAGAGCGTGCTCTCTACTTTTGGAACAATGAGTATTTTTGCAACCTGGTCAGCGACAACGTGGAGATCATCCTCCCCATCATGTTTGCGCCTCTCTACGAAAACTCCAAGGGGCATTGGAACAGGTCAGTTTGATGGAAGGGTCCGCATTTTGCAACATCCTGGCTAACTCGCGGCACTAGAACTATCCATGGCATGGTATACAACGCTATGAAGCTATTCATGGAAATCAATCCTCAGTTATTCGATGACTGCTCTCACGAGTACACCGAACAGCAGAACAGCGCCGCCGCCCGAGAGGCTATGCGCGAGCGCAAGTGGGCCGCCCTAGCTGAGAAGGCCGAGCAACAGCGGGCAATCAACGGCGCCGGTCGCGCACAGGGAGGAAACCTGGCTCGAGTGGACGAGGTCGACCCAGCAGCGGAAGAAAACCAAAAGCGTCTGGACTCCCTCAACCTCCAGGATAACCCTGGGCGCCGACCGGCGCACGAGCGACAGAGTTCGGCAGCGTCGACTGGGAGCAGGTGATGGATTGGGGAGGCAACGTGAACATGCCAAGGAAAAGAAGGTAAAGCCGAGGCGGACACGGACATTGCGCCCCTGCCTCTGCATCGTTGATCATTTACGGCGTTTTGAGGAAAGCACACTGTACACCTCGGGCGGATCATCGCGCATTGTGGAATCGCCTCGGCGGCTTGACGTGCCATGGGTGACGTGGCTGGCGATGACGGGGAGGATGGTCATGGACGACTCACGACACGGCATATTCGATCGTGCAGCTTGTCACGGTGGTGTTTTGGGCTTGGCCAGAGCCTGGGTTCTGTCTCCTGGCCGGTCGTATTATTACTTCTCACGCCCATTCTTTTGTTGCACATTGTGAGCCTACACGAGGATTCAATAGATAAGTCAAGTCCGCCAACTGTGCTTGTTGCGATGTTGGGTATTTTAATTCAGTTTCTGTCCGCGTCTGATGCTATATGTGTCGTGGGGAGGTTAACCCCTACCGCGGCCCCTGCCCCCGAAACTGCCGCCTCTTCCGTAGCCACGGCCTTGCCCTTGATGCTGCCACTGGCGCTGATCTGAGTGTTGCTGGTAAGGATGTTGTTGGATATTCTGCATGTGAGATGGAGGCGGCGGCGGAGGAGGAGGAGGCCCGCTGGGCCAGCCAACTTGCCCCATGAAGTTCTGCGGCGGAATCATCATCCCAGGCGCCCAGCCACCTGGCGTTACGCTCGGAGGAGGCGGAGGCGGCGGCCAAGGTCCAGCCCAACCCGGAGGACGAGGCGGCGGAGCAGGAATGCCCGATGAAAGACCAATGTGGTTGAACGGCGGATGGGGAGGGGGATCAGCTTGCAAGCCCAAGCGAGCTCTGCCCGTGGAGCGAGATCGTGACCGAGAGGGAGACCGCTCATGCGATCTGCGGCGGTACATGCTGCGAGACCTGCTGCGCCCTGACGAGTCGTCGCGTCGACTCCTCCTGCCCTCGTATGCGGACGACCTGGATCGGCCTCGGGGTGATGGACTCCTCGAGTCGGGAGAAAGTCGACGACGCTTGAAAGCTGGTGCGTCTGACATGCTTCGTGACCGGCTGCGAGAGTGGCTGCTCGACCGTGACCTTGCTCGACCCCGATGCTTGCCGTTCTTCTCTCGTTCCTTCATCTTTTCGCAAAAGGTCCGCGACCAGCCATAGTATGTTCTGCCGCCAATCACATCTCCGGTGATCTCATCGAGAATGACCTGTTCGCCAAGTTCATTAATCTGTGCGTAGGGCTCTTCGTCGGCTTTGCGTTCTTTCGAGAAGAGGATCTCGACATCGCGAAGCAAGTCTTGGACTGCAGCGACGAGCTTTGATTCCGCCGGACCAGGCGCCAGCTGCAGTGGTTTGATAAGCTCGGGGAGCATAGGCCGGGTCGAGTTCGGCGTGATGTGCGGCAACCAAGTCGCAGCGGGCAGGTCGTACCATGGTGCGGACGGGTCGCCATGGTAGGATGGTAGCATGTATGGCGCGTCCTTGGAGATTTTGACCGACGTCGTGGCATTGCGTGGCTCAGCGGCAAACGCTGCGGCCGAGGAATCACCTGCAGCGGCTTGACGTAGAAGAGCCAGATGAGGTGCGCCCAGGTAGGCTCTGTCTTCCCAAATGTCCAAAAGCTGAGAAAGCTTCTTCATGTGCTTGGGACAGTCCTTGAACTCGGCGACAGCTGCGACTAGCACTGGCAAATGCGCCCCGAGCGCGTCGCCAAAGGAAGCGTTCCCTAGCTTCACTTTGACATGATGGAGCACATCGTTGATGATGTACAGCAGATGCAGCCTCCTCCTGCGCAAGCTTGGCTTCTCCTGGCCGCCCTGGCCCTTGCTCAGTGCGACCAAATATCTCCCGAGCGCAGCGACTCTATTTTTCGATGGCACGACATTCTGGACGATCCAAGATTTGCAAGTCTGTCAAAAGCCACAAAGGCGAAAAGTTTAGTGCAATCTGCGCAAGCGATAGGGGCCACAAACTACACGTGTGCGGTGCAGCTTTGGCGATTGAGGCACACCTGGACGTTGGGACGCGAGCACTTGGTAACGGCCGAATCAAGAAGGGTGAACAGCTCGTCGACGGTCGGTCGTGGTAGCGAGGTTGGGTCAGCTTTGAAGAGGGCGGCAGCGAGCGCGGCTTTAGAAATGCCCAACTCTTGAGCCATACTGAAAGTCGACTGGTGGCGCAAATCGAAGGGTGATGATGGGCAAGGAAGAAGAGCTGCCGTCGCATTGGAGATTCCGCATGCCACCACTTGGGGCGCGGTAGGACCCCACCTAACTTAGAGCTCAAAGGGTTCATCTTCAGCGCCAGGTGCAGTAGGATTTTGCGCCAGGATTGTGTTCTATTGCGTAATTCATTGATTCTCGAATTCCTTGAATCATCTGATTCGTTAGATTACTTTGAATATCTTTGCAATGGAGGATCTGTCTGAGACCATTCTACGCGATGGCAGCTCTCTTCCGTGCCTCCAGACAGGCACAACGCCATATAAGCCGCCCAGCGAACGAAGCAACAAGGACGTACCAGTGCCTGAGTATCACCAAAAATGAAATTCACAACTGGAGCATACTGCTTTGCGATCAAGAGCCTTACTCTGACAAAATATTACAGGGGAATCTTGGGTTGCGCCGCCGTCATGTCCCATGACGAGGCGGCATCAAGAAAAGCGATCTCCCTTTGGACTTCTGTACACCCTCTCCGCCTCATGCTTGCCTTTCTCGGTCACTCTTTGCTGTTCTGTCGTGGGCTCGTGTCTTGTAGGTGCTGGATCGCTACTGGCCTCCTGACTCGGTGACCATCCATTGTAATCGCCCGTCGCTCCGCGGCTGTTTCCTGCGGCAGCTTCGTTGGATTCCAGTGTTCGAATTGCGTCTTGCTTCTTGCGATATGCCTCAAGCTTGGCCTGGCGGTCGGCGTTGATCTCCTTCTTCGCGAATATGTAGGCGCCGACTCCAGCTTCCGGCGCATTAGCTAACATTGTCCAGAACCGCGTGCGCCAGTGAATGATGCCATACCAACGCACAGAGAGCCCCATCCGAGCCTGGGGTACCAGATTAGTGACGACTTATGGCAAAGCTACCAGTGCATGCTGTACCAGAAAGATTTGATCTAAATCGTACGATCAGTATGAAACAAATCTGAACGAGCTTGGCATGATACGCACTGTGTTCATAATGTCACAAGGGAAGGGAGGGAAGGATGGGTAAATTGAAAAAAAAAAAAAAATTAACTGAACGTCGCGTGAAATGCGTCGCTTAATTGAGTCCAGAATGCTGTGTGTAAGAGGTAAGGGAGATGCTGATGTTGTAGAAGATCGGAAACATACGGTTCTGGGAGTGGAAGAAATCCAAGGTATCGTCATGGTTGCGGAAGCCATTGCGGCAGGGTTGTGGGGCTACCATCCAAGGTTGGCATGCAGCGTCAGGTAAGGTACTACCCAAGGTACGCGTAGCGAGCAATTGATTGAGATGCACATTCATGACTATTGACATTTACCGTTTTGGGGGCTCCTGAATTATTGAAAGGGCTACTGCTAGTTATTCTGGCTTTCTAATAATCATTGGCATATCTGAAAAGCGCCCCAGCTGAGAGCTTCGAGGCGCAATGGCTCCTGCTTGAGCCAAGGAATTTCGTTGACCGTCATGTAGGTGCTGTCCAGGGGACGGCGGCGTCGATCATCATCCGCTTGGAATTGCACACTGTGCCTCTGTGGGCTTTGCCGCCGTTGAATACAGTGTGGACAAGCGATTCTCCGAAACTCACTGTGCTTAGCGTCACTCCTCTGAACAACCCTCCCCAGCTCCCGAAGGCTCGTGTAACACGTTGCACCGCCACGGTTCTTGGGACACCTCGACAAGCTCCATCTTTCGTTGCCAACCTCTGGGCGCGAATGCTCCATATGTACATGCGCCTCGTTCTGATGCTTGGATGACCGGCTGCTCTCCCGATGTTGGTGTCTTGAGCACGATTGCCATGAACCCCGCCAACCTCGCATACACCAACTTTACGTTGTCGTCGTCCACCTGACCATGGAGCCGGTCGAGGGAGACGGGCCAGATGCCTCATCCTTGGTAATTGCAGCAGAATCCTCATGTCGACTCCGGTGCTGACTCGTATCTAGAGACCAGTCTCGTCTTTGCGCGCTCGCTTCGAGAATGCTAATCGCACGGATGAAGCTGCGCCATGGCCAGGGTCATCGTCACAAGCTCTAGCTGTTTCTGCAAAACCCCCGTCGAGGCCAATATCACCCGCACCCAAGCCCGCGAAACTCAAGAACTTCAAACCCGCGCAAGATCTCGCAGTCTCGGCGCCCACGACACCTACAGTACCCTCTAGACCGAAGCCCAGGTTGGCTGGGGCACCGTCCACGCAAGCACAAGCCGATGGAGCGGCAGCCACCTCGACCGAAGCGAAACTTTCCAAGGACGTAACGCAAAACGTCACCACACCCGCAGTCACCGTACAACCTCCACAGTCCCCTCCAAAAGGCCGGGCTTGGAACCTAGGTACGGAGGAGACACCAGCCTTCCTCTATCCGGATTCTGCGACTGGCACACCTGTACTTAGCGGTTCGCCACGGCGCTCTCTTTCGCCACGGCGGCCCACGACACCAAAGCCTGCTTTACCAGCACCTCGATCACCACGGGGCTCCCGGCCACCTTCACCCCCTCCTCCTAGGCGATCCGGCGAAATCAAGCGTGAGCCGAAGCAAGCCCCCCCACCCCCAGCACCACGGCGCGAAAAGCCCTCGGGGCCTGAAACATTCAGCAGTGATGCTTCCTCAACTCTCTTCACGCCGGGCAAGCAGAAGGTCACGACGAAAACATCTCCTTTCAATAGCCCGCCCGGTAGTCCAGGATCCAATGCCTCAGAATCTCCACCAGTGCTACCAGATCGACCCCGACCACAGGCAATCCCTGAGGCACCGTTGCGCCCGCGGTCACCCATGGCCAAATCTTTTGAGCCGCCTCCCGTTCATTATGCTGTGCAGAGAAGAAGAGATCGGGAACCGGAGGCTAATGGCCCAGGGGTCCAGGCCCATAACAGCCCCAGGTTGAACGGCGAGCTGCGACCTGGTTCGCTGCCCAAGCACCATGACATGGAGCCACCTCAGAGACCTGTGTCTATGCATATACCAGCTGCGCCGCCGCGGCCACCTCGCGCATCGCCTCCAGAGCAGGAACAGGGTGGCTGGTCAGCGCCTGCAAAGCGTGTATCATCAAACCCCTCTCCTCAACAGCTTTCGGCTCCTGCGACACGCACGCATGGTAGGTCCATGACTGTGGACAACAGGCCGCTAAACCGGAACACTACCGAGTCGCATGCCGTGCCTAGCACAGCTGTTGCTGCTCCCAAAGCACCACAGCAGAGCACAGCAGTGGCTCCAGCGAAAAATGAGAGCCTTGTTCCAGTAGTTGCCTATCCCGATTGCTCCAGTACGAACAGGAGACCGCCGTTTGTCAAAAAATATGCTGCGGAGATTCAGACAAAGTATGAGCCGCGGATATTCGACGTTTGTGGCGAGCTCGTATGCACAAGCGGGCAGCTGACCAGGGTGTGGAGTGTCCTCGACGGAGATTTGCGGATGAGTCTGGCGCACACTGAAGGCGTCAGAGCCACATCGGTTGCCTTCAAACCGTCGTTAGATCCGCAGAAAGAAGCGAGCGCTATATGGATCGGAACCAACACCGGCGAGATCATGGAGGTTGATCTGGCGACGCACTCCATCACACCAAGCAAGGGGAGCATCCATCAGCGACGTGAGGTGATACGCATGTATCGGCATCATAACGAGCTGTGGACACTCGATGAGTTAGGCACGTTGCACGTCTGGGGACCGAAGGAGGATGGGCTGCCCGACGTGACGGGCAACCCGAGCCAGTCGTACAAAATGCCCAGAGAGCACACTTTCTCCATGGTTGTTGGGAGCCACTTGTGGCATGCGACTGGAAAGGAAATCAGGGTCTTTGCACCAACACTGGATGGCCACACGCAGTTCCAAGTGCTGATGCGGCCAATGTCTGCTGATGGAGCAGGAGAGGTTACTTCGGGAACAATGGTCAAGACGCAGCCTGGTAAAGTCTTCTTCGGGCACGCCGATGGGAAAGTCAGCATTTTCTCCACCAAAGATTACTCCTGCCTCGGCGTACTCAGTGTCAGCACGTGGAAGATGAACGCGCTGGCCGGTGTAGGTCATCGAATTTGGATCGGGTACAACACTGGCAAGATATGCGTCTACGACATAAGCGAGACACCCTGGACCATCCTGAAAGAGTGGCAGGCCCACTCGAATCCTGTTCTCAGCATGAAGTGTGATGCGGCCAGCGCATTCCGACTCGAGCGCCTACAAGTTGTGTCGCTAGGGGCGGACAACAAGCTCAAATTCTGGGATGGGATGCTTGAGGATGACTGGATCGAGGACGAGATGAAGTCGAAGGACACCGACTATTGCGACTTTGACGAGTTGCGAGCCCTCGTTCTCACCTGGAATGCCGGCGCTTCGACTCCCTCGAGTCTTCGATACTCTGCCAACGATGGAGCCTTTTTTCCCGAGCTTCTGCAGGCCAGCAAGTCCCCCGACATTCTCGTTTTTGGCTTTCAGGAGTTGGTTGATCTTGAAGACAAGACAGCCACAGCGAAGCGCTTTTTGAAAAGCAAGAAGAAAGAGGGAACAGACCAGCAAACCATGAGCCATCAATACCGCGACTGGAAGAACTACCTCGTCAAGACGCTTGACGACTATATGCCTCCCGACGACCTGTACCAAGTACTTCACACGGCACCCATGGTGGGGCTCTTCCTCTGCGTGTTTGTGAAAGCATCACTCCGAGGCAGGATACGGAATGTACACGGCGCCGAGGTGAAGCGAGGGATGGGAGGTCGCCATGGGAATAAAGGTGCCGTGGCTGTGCGGTTCCAAATAGACGATAGCTCGCTATGTTTTGTCAACTGTCATCTGGCCGCGGGACAGTCACACGTCAACGCGCGCAACAGCGACATTGCGGAAATCCTTGAAGGCGATCTGTTCCCCACCGAGAAGGACCCCGAAGTACGCATCGACTCGTACGCTGGCGGTGGCGACGGCAGCCTGGTGGTGGATCACGAGCTCTGTATTCTCAACGGCGATCTCAACTACCGCATAGACACCATGTCGCGCGACACTGTCGTTACGGCAGTCAAGCAGAACAACCTGGGCAAGCTGCTGGAACGCGACCAGCTTCTCGTGGCCCGTCGACGCAATCCGGCGTTCAGGCTCCGCGCCTTTGAAGAGCTACCCATCACGTTTGCGCCCACGTACAAGTACGATGTCGGTACTGACCGGTACGATACAAGCGAAAAGCGTCGGAGCCCAGCGTGGTGCGACCGGCTCCTGTTTCGCGGGCGTGGCAGGGTCCAGCAGCTTGACTATCGCCGGCACGAGATCTACGTGAGTGATCATCGCCCTGTGACGGGCGACTTTAGGCTGTGGGTGAAAAGAGTCAGGCGCAAGGACAGGGCTACCGTTTGGATGCAGAGCCAGCAGAGCTTTGAAATCGTCCGGCGGAAAGCCATAGCCGACGAAAAGTAAGTCCCAAACACTGAAAGGTTCAAGGCCAACATGACTGACCAGCCTAGACTCCAATACCTGAGACAGGTCTGCGGCTACGATGAAGCAACAAGCAAGCGCCTGATCAGAGAGCAAGGAGAGCGATAGATTTTTTCCCCCGATGACCAGAGGATATTCACGTCTGTATACGCACTCACCATGGCATGGTGCCCTGGGGATTTCTATGAAACCGGGGCTGCGCATAGCTCATCTCACGATGGTTTGAAGCTTAGAGAGGGACAAAGAATACAGCTCCATCGATTGCGGATGGTTTGTCAATTATCGACGTTCTGTTCTTTTCATTTTGTGATTTGATACGGTCGTTGCGACTCACTGGGGAAGGCCCGCGTCTCCAACACACCGAAACACCGACGCGAATCGCGTGCGCTTGCAACACCAAATCGGCACTAGTAATCATATGTACTGACAAACGTCATGGGAGATTTGTCCGAGACCGAGCATCCGACACACTCAAGCTGCCACCACAGGCGACCAAAATAGGCCTCTCGGTTTCGGGTATTTATCACACAATCTTGTCCATTTATTCAGTTCATCTACCGTGCCGAACAAGAAGTATTCGCGGGGCTGAGGTGTCTCCATGAACCTCACCCTCAACCGCTTGTCCGTAAGTCCGCCGAGGCTAAACCCACGCGCAAGTAGTGCCTCCAAGCTGATAGCCACCAGTAACCTGACAAAGTGCGTAAGGTGCAAAGATAGAAAGGTGATTCCGAAAACAATGTTCTGTCCTCGCCTCACTGCTGACAGCAGCCCAGGTGCGCTGCAACAAGGTCGAGCCACAATGTGACCGCTGCAAGACCCAAGATGTAGAGTGCCACTATCCCGTTCGGCAAAAAAGGAGGACGAATCGACCAACTACGGAACGAGAAAGGTGAGTGGGAATAAAATTCTCGGAAGCGGTGTCGGTACTGACAAAACCAACCACCAGGGTTCCCATTGAAGCCCTCTCGACGATCCTTGAGCGCCTGCAACGGGTTGAGCAGCGCTGTGTGGCTCTCCCGGCAACAGACAGCCATCAGGCGTCACCAACTCAACCTTCACCATTGACTCCTGCTCGTGAACCACCCGGGGAACACGCCAGTGGGACGGCAAGCCGACCACCAGTGTTTCGGCCCAGCGCTTCATTCCAAACCCAATCAGCTCATAGCTCGCCTGCGACCTCGAGCGTGATCGATGGTCACACGCCACGAACCCACTGGAGGTCATGGACAACGGCCGCCTCAACACCTGCGGCGGTTGTAAAAGATGCTGTGGACGCGACGGCTATCCTCAAAAATGCAATGGATCAGGTGCAGAGGCATCGTGTGCAGACCTACTCTGCATCGTTGATCACAAGCGAGATTGACATCCCCCCAGATTTGGCCAGAACCTGGATCCAGCGTACGAGAGGCCTGTTGTAGCGCTCTCACCTAACCTCGTGCTAATTGCCACGCAGGTTATTTCGCCCAGAAGCCGACAGACATGTTCCTGAGTCTCATTGACCGCAAGTTCATTGAGTTGATGCCGGACATGCTCAGCTTCCCACACATACACATTGACTCATGCGTGCTCATCATATGCTACAGCGTTCTTTTCCACGGCTGCTCCGTGTTCGCGGGCTCGGAGACTGCCCACGCCGACAAGCACTGGTCGAAACTCACCTATGTTGCTTGTCTGCGCGCCATGCCCCGGTGGCAGCGCGAGTCGACAGGATCTATGACGGACGTGATTGCGTCGATAACACTGGTAAGCCCCATTGACTCTGCGATTCTTACCTTTGCTCACTCATTTGGCCCAGGCCCGCGTCTCTGTGGAATGGTTCGACTACGAGCTTGCGTGGAACATGTTCAAGCAAGCTGGGGAGTTTGCCACGCAGCTCGGGATACACACCTTGGACAGCAACGGCGCGTGGATGAAGGGCATCCACAACCCCGCCATGGCGGATGAAGATCGGAAGGCGTTCTGGGATCTTCTCCAAGTCGACATGTTCTTCCGGCTCATCTACAACAAGCCACCTTCGCTCTCGGGCAATCCGTGGAAGGTGAATCTGCCTTGGCTCCACGAATCGGTTCCCAACCAGGGGGTCGAGCGGGCTTCCGTATTTCTCGCCTACTCCCGTGTCACGCTGCTCCTGATGCAGTTCTTCGCCATGATGGAAGAAACGGCGGACAATGCGCCCTTGATGATGCGCAAGACGGAGGCCATGTGCCTCGAGATTCGGGCGTTGCACGATGAGTGGGACCTCGTACGTGTGAACACGTCCCATCGGATGGCACCGACACTGACGAGTACTAGGGGAGGTTAGCGAGAACAGCCGACCGCAACTTTGCAGACACCATGAGCGTCGCCCATATTGCGCTCAACCTCTTCACGTGCATCATCTTCATGCTGCGCAAGCTGGCCACGCTCGACACCAGCTCGCCACAACCCATTGCGACCGATGCCGACGTGCCTGATTCGCCCATTGCCCTCGACGCCGCACGCAACATTGTCGATATTGTCAGCTGGCTCCTGATAAAGTACCCAAACTCGTCCACGCTTGCGGCGACATTTGGAGTGTACCACGCGTACATTTCCTTCGCGTATCTAGTCGGCCATATCCTCAGGACAGGGGAGACGGGGCCATTTTCCGCGGACATGGACTCGCTCAACAAGGTCAGCCAGTGCGTGTGGGACATTGCAGCCTGTGAGAGAGACTTTGTGCCGTTGGCTATTGCGCTCAGAAAGCTGAATGAGGAGCTTCGAAAGAAGACGGAATTTCGCTAGCAGGACGCGAGCTGTGTCGTTGAGGACCGTCTTGCTGCCCAGGATGTGCAGGAATCTGTACGAGTGCAGCGCAGGAATAGGGCCTGTGTCCACGCTTCGTATCACATGTTGCATGTTAGGCGTGATGATCAATCACTCGAATGATTGACTTGGTATAATGACATGGACTGTTAGTGGAGGATAGTTCCTGCTCCCTTATCATCACCACTGCATCTCGGGGCTTCTGAAGTTCTGGCGGGTGGTGCACGTACTCCTGGCGCTAGCCGAAAGTGGCTTAGCATATCGCCGGCGATCTGACAGGGAAATGAATTGGCAGTTGGAGCCCCTGCGGGACCCTGAATCAATGGCAAGAGCTGAGGCTGCTCTGCCCTCGACTTTCATCAAGCGTGTTCTTTTTCAAACTCGCTTCGGCAGACCTAGCCGCCTCTCTCATATTCTTTGGTCGTTGGAGATCTGAGCGTACATAATCTGTCATCAGAACCTGGGAGTCTTGACTCACAACGCTAACAGGCCAACCTTCACGACCTGTGCACGGTTCACCGACTCGTCACAACACTTCGTGCAGCAGCCCCTTGACCACACCGTTGGCGTCAGCAAGCATGGCAGTTCCCCAGATTATCCCGACAAAGCCTCAGAAGACGCCTCTGGACGCGCCTCTGCCAGAGGTCAAGCCTGCGCCCAGACCCAAGCTTGACGCGGAGCAGGAAACCAAGTTCCAGACGCTGCTCGAGACGGCACGCGGCTTCACCGAGGTGACCTGCCCCAAGGAACCCTCCAAATCTGGTCCGATCAACGAAAATGAGCGCATGTGGCTCACCAGGGAATGTCTCCTGCGCTATCTCCGCGCCACACGCTGGTCCGTGGACGACGCCGCCAAGCGGCTTCTTGCCACCATTGCCTGGCGCCGCGAGTACGGGCTGGACGAGTTCACGCCCGAGTACATCTCGCCGGAGCAGGAGACTGGCAAGCAGATGATTGTCGGCTTTGACAAGCAGGGACGCCCGTGTCAGTACCTCAACCCTTGGCGGCAAAACACGGATGCATCCCCCAGGCAGATCCACCACCTGTTCTACATGGTCGAGCGAGTGACCGACATGATGCCGCCGGGCGTGGAGGCGCTCAGCCTGCTCATCAATTTCAAGACCACCAAGCAGCGATCCAACACCAGCGTGCCCGTGTCCACGGCCAGGGAGGTGCTGCACATTCTCCAGAACCACTACCCGGAGAGGCTCGGCAAGGCCCTCATCATCAATGGTAGGCCCACTTGAGCATGTGAGGGGAGAAGCCGAATGCTGACCAGCCTAGTCCCCTGGGTCGTCTGGGGCTTCTTCAAGCTCATCACGCCCTTTATTGACCCCATCACCCGCGAGAAGCTCAAGTTCAACGAGGACATGAAGGCCTACGTTCCCTCTGAGCAGCTCTGGAGCGAGGACTGGGCCGGTGACATGGACTTTGAGTACGACCACGACACGTATTGGCCTGCACTCAACGAGATGTGTAAGAAACGCCGCGAGGACAAGAAGAGGCGATGGGAGGCTGGCGGCAAGATTGTCGGCGAGAGCGAGGATTACCTGGCCGGCGGCACCAACGTCAGCGTCGATGGCGTCACCTACGAGGCTGTGGACGGTGAGGGCGCGAACAAAAAGCTCGCGGACGTGGATGTTGTCGGCGAGAAGTTGGCTGGAACAACACTACAAGACCCCGAGACCAAGGTCGAGGCTAGCTCCTAATCTGCTCACATACTCATAGATACATAGACCTTGGATAGATGAGCTGCTCCTGGGATTCGCTGCAACGCCAGCTCAAATTCTGGATAGCTTCAGCATCATATACTGCCGTTGGGGACCCGGTGATGAGTTCCATACGTCAACGACACAGTCTGCGGTGGCATCAGCTTGCCCTTTCCTTAGCGCTACTCTGATCAAGCTCAGAGCCGAGCTGGCCAAGAAGACCGGGACCTTGAGCCTTTGTGCCTCATCGACGGCAGCACCCAGGTCTCTTGCAAAACCCACTAACTTGGGTATATCACCGCCCCGAGCCTCCCCTCGCAGGGCTTTGATGATGCTTGGACCGACCTTGGATAGCATCGTGGAGCTTCCTGCGGCATTGATGCACAGATCAAACACCTGGTCCAGATCCAGGCCGACCTGGTGAGCAAACGACAGCGTTTCTGCCGCAGCGCAGAGATGAATACCTTTAAGCAGGTTGACCACCAGAGCCGACTTGTCCTCGTCTGTTTTCGACGCGGCCTTGATAGGCCCGAGTTCACCCTTGCCCTCGGTGTACAAGCGAATCAGGCTGCCGTCGTCATCCGTCCCATATCCCTTTCCCAAGGCCGAGAAGTACAATTGCTCTGCGGTACTGGTCATGGGCGTAGGGAATCCGGCCCCACGCGCCTCGGCCGTGATGATGCTCGTGTCCTTGACAATGATGTTGACAGCGCTGGCCAGGGGACCGTGGTGTGCGTCCAGGATACGTGGCATCCGGTTCTCCAACATCCAGCTCCATCCGTCGGACTTTATGAGCGCCTCGGCCGTCGTGGACAGATCAAGATGCAGGTGGCTCGCCAAGCCCATGGCCTCACTCGCCGAGGCGATTTGGTTCGCGGCCAGCACCTGGTGGCACATTTTCATGTTGCTGCCGGCTCCGATGCCGCCGGCCACACTGTACAATTTCGCGGGGTCCGACATGGCTTGGAGAACCTCTCTCCCCTTTGCCATGGCAGTGTCGGAGGCGCCGGCCATGATGGACAGCGTGCCATTCGCAGCGCGTAGCGCGCCCCCCGACACTGGGCAGTCGATCAGGTGCACGTCCGGCCTGCCGCTCGCGTGCATGGCCTTTTCCAGGTCTTGTACGTAGCTGCAGGGAACCGTGGAGCACAACAGGACGACGGCACCCTGGAGCAGCGCCGGCACGGCGGGCTCCTCCCCATCGAGGAGCACGTCCTGCGCCTGCTGTGCGGTTGCAACCATGCAGACACAGACATTCTTCCCAGACGCTGCCTCGGCGGGTGTCGACGCGATTTGGCCGCCTTCGCTGGCGAAGCGCTCGAGCGTGGGTCCCCAGACGTCAAAGCCCGTCACTTGATACCCTTCCTTGATGAGGTTGGTGGCCATGCCGAAGCCCATAGCACCGAGTCCGATGAATGACACAGGCTCCTTGCTCCCCATGTTTCTGTCGATTGTGTTTTGATGAATCTTGATTCAAAGCTAGCTGATGCAAAGCGAAAGCCAGGGTCAACATCAGGTGGGAAGAGTTTTGGTGAACAGATGATGGTGAGTGATACGGTTGATGGATTGTATATAGTCATCACGTCGTGGCCTGCATTTGTAGTTCAGTCTTCATTTACCCGTCCCCAGCGACATGTGCCCAGTTGTCTCCGTTTGTGGTGCCATGCTACACCAGTGGGGAGAACACCATGGAGGTTGGGATGGATGCCGAAGGGTGAGATTACCCAACTGCGATCAACGGATTTTTCGAGGTGTTACAACGACTCCACCAATCCAGTCTCGCTTAGGACTTGGGACATCGGTCACTTGTACAAGAAGACTGCAAGAAAACGCTCAGGAGGCCTGTCCTTTGGCCTATCGGTGCTGTTTGATCGCCATCATGCACCACGCACAACAACCGCCCGGCTAAATGCACCACGACGTGCGGCGGCAGAGCCCCGAGCCTTCTCCAACTATGCGTTGCAGCCTCGTGACTAAATTATTCTCCAAGGCGTCGCCTCGGTAGCCTCTTTACCATCACGCCCACGGGAGCGACTGAGACTGGATTGTGCACAGCGTTCAATCAAAGAAGGCCAGAAGGCTAGCCATCCTTCAACCTAGGTCTTCTATGTTCAATCATGAGTCGACCAAGTCAGTAACTCCTCTCTTCTTTTTTTTCCAAGTTTAGGCTTAACGCTATCCTATATCCTCGTATTTTCGTGCAAAATCTCGACATTGCTCAGCTACTTTGCGCAAGACAAAGTTGTTGATCGCTTGAGAAACCCGAAGGCATCATGGACTTCGCGATTCTCATTTTTTGGCAGCAAATATGTTGTGTCAGTTTCAGTACTTACATTTCAGGCTCGGCGCAGTCTCACGCTTCACCCAAGTCCTTTATCTCGCGGTTTGCGGCTTTCAGCTGCCACGTGTGTGGCTTCCCCCTGCGACATGTCAATGTGGTCAGGATCGAGGACTTGGGTCAAGATCTTCGGCTACATGCTAATTTCCGAGAGATCATTCTTCTAGTTTGAGGGTATTTGTACTAATCTTCTCCCGCTCCATGAGGCCTTCTCTTGGAGCTCGTAAAGGGGGCAAAAGTAAACATACCACCCAACTACATTGAACGCGAACTGTCGCGCCGCGAGACAATGGAATCCAATGTTAACTCGAGTCGAAACCTATAGACCCGAGTAAAGACGCATATTTCGTCTTTTGATGCACCAAGATGCAAACGCGTCTGCTGACGTTTCCTTCGTTATGGTCAAGGTGTTATTCGCCCGACAAAACCCAACTCTGGCTCCAGACGCAAGATGTAAAATCAGGACAATTGAGAGATGCTATGGGCGCTTAAATTGTTGAAAGGCTAATTTATCTTCAAATCGTTCTTTTCGATGACGTGGACCTTTCAACATTCGTCAAAGTGTACGACCACCGCTGAGAAAACAAACCCTGGGGTATCCGCAGGGTAGGCTGACCACAAGCGTTGATGGACCGGAGTTCTGTGCCCAGGTCCAGCCCTCCAATGTCCTCCTGTATCGAAACAAATGCTAGCGGATTGCCGAGCAAGCGTACACAATGGTTAGCCGCAGAAACGATTCAGCGGAAAAAAAGCTAACGCGGCATAGAACAAGGACGCGTGCTTCACCCAAGTGCACATGCGCTCGCCGCGTCACGCCGATATCTTTGAGGATTTCTGCAAGGATAAGCTCCCTAGTGACGACATCTACGTCCCGCCGCAACACCAGCCCATAAACCCAGAAGACGAAGACGACGTGGTTCCAGACCAGCATGCTGCGTTTGGCATCCAGCGTGCAACACAGAAGAACAAGGAACCTGTATGGAAAGACTTGGGCCTGGCCGAACTCATGACGAAGCAGCCCAAGGCGAGGAACGCTTTTAGCGGCCCGTCCAAGAAAGCGCCACGTTGACGTATTCAGTGGAAGGGAACAGGGCGAATCGCTTGATTCTGGGTCACGGTAGTTATGCACAAGCACGGCGTTTGGAGTCATAAATCGTTGTATCAAATGCTGGCGCACCAGCCAGGTCCGGCCAACGCCTAGGAACGCCATTCTATGCCACATGTTGTCTCGCACCTGCTCAGTTCTTGCCCAAGTATGCCTCTCGCTCAATCACCTCGCTCCGGAACTTGATCAGAAAGACTGTCTTGCCCGGCCACATCTCGCCCTCGGGCACAGAGTGCGCCGTCACCTTGCCCGGAAAGTCCGCTCCGTCGCAGACGCCTTCCACGATGCCTGCAACAAACGCTGCGCAGTTCAAGCTGCTCATGTCTTTGGGCACGCTAATGTAGGCATTCACAAGTGGCTCGTTGTCGATGATCATGTAGTCATCCGGGTTTTGGGGATCTGCCGACTTCTCGAGACGGTCTGCTGCCCGCGAGAACAGATGTGTCCAGAGCGATGTACGGATGAAGTGTAGGAGGGCGAGGATGTTGGTCGGACGGTTCTGGGAGCGAGGCGGTTCGCGATGGAGGAGGAGGTCGAGGAGCTTGAGACCAATGGCATGACCTTGGACGTTGAGCCTAGTCTTGTTAGCTAAAGGAGATCCGCCTCCGCGCAAACGGACTTGCCTTTGTTCCAGCTCCTGGACGCCCTTGACGCGACGTTGCGCATAGGTCACCATCTCCCCGAACAGATAGGCGAAACTGGCCTGACTGATCTCAGCAGTCTTTGTGCGGTTGAGAGGGCGATGATAGATGGTCTTCCCATTGCTGGGGACGCGAAGACCGCCACCATCTTTCCCTGAAGAGGGAACAGGTGGTTGTGACATGATGTGTAGATTAGTAGGTTGAATCGCGTTGCTGCCTCAGACGGAGTGGAACCCATCTGCAGATGCGCGATGCGATCCTGCGGTTGTTAGTACAGGGTAGGTCAAGCAGTGAGCGCCGTTGCACTAACGCTTCCGGTCCGGTCAACGCCTACAAATAGGCCATCCGTATGTGCTCAGCCCAGGGGTCGAATGGATGCGGCCGTTCAGGACTCCAAGCCATTTTCGAGAGCTGCGGGAGCAAGGCAAGGACTCGTTGGTGGTTGGCAACATGCTGTACCTTGCAACGTTTCGACATACATACTTAGCTGTAGTCAACACCTCAATGTCTACAGCAACTATGAGTACATCGACTAAATAACCAAAGTAATTACCTCCCTCACCCGGAAAAAATGAGAACTATACTAGTTAGTAAATCTTCAAAGACGAAGAAGAAAGTAATTATGTTTCCTCTTTCCTCTTCGCAAGCTGAAGACAGAAGACCCGGTGTCACCACTCGTTGGATCATGGTCTTTACACGTCGATGGACCCCGCTGGTCGCGGATGGCCCCACTAGTGAGTGGCGGCAGCTGAGGCTCAGGCTTTGGCCCCTCCGTTTCGAGTGCCCGATTATAGGCTCCAGGATTTGAATTGCATTTGACACTGCGCTTTGTAATGTTTTAGAGGGCGACTCAGGCCAGCAGTTCGTTAAAATTCCCAGGCCTCATGCGAGTCGAAAGGACAAACGCAATGAACAATTAGCTCCAAAGTTCATGTTGTACGTCAAGACTTTTAGCCCCAGCCACAGGACCTCTTCCCCCGCCACACAGCTGCGGGGCAGGCGTGCCGACTTGGCTCCACAGGCGTGGGCAAGGAACTGTAAGCTCCCGAATGACTTCGTGACGAGCTTCACCCCACCAAGCTAAGCTTGGCCGACTTCATCTGTCTTGTTACTAAAGCGGCCTTGCCATGAACGATTTTGGCCTTCTCACGAGGCCCAGATAACTCAAAGGATCAACTTGGTTTCCTCTCCATTATCAGGAAGCACCTTGCGCACTCCCTTACCTATTGATCCATCACTATGGCGGCCCCTCTGCAGACATCGCCTCAAGCGGTGATGAATCTGATTGGAAAGCTCAACGACTCGGACCCTGATTTCCGCTTCATGTCGCTCAATGACTTACTACAACTTCTCAACAATGCCAAGGCCGATTTTCTACATCACGACTATAACACAGCCGCCAGAACAGTCGACAACATCATCAAGACGTTGGATGACCAAAATGGCGAGGTCCAGAACCTGGCTATCAAATGGTACGTTAACTTCTGATCGCGAAGAAAACCATCTGCTAAGAGCTTTCATAGCCTAGGTCCTCTGGTAAAGAAAGTCCCAAGCTCGATAATTGCCCCCATGATCGATAAGCTGTCGCAGCTCAAGCTTAAGAACGCGGTCGACACGGCTGTTCCCTCCCTCGCGCTTCGAACTGTCATCGCGGCCCTTCCTCGACCGACACCTGGGGCTCCAAGTAGCAACGACGTGCAGGAATCGTACAAGGCCATCAGTAGGGTCCTGATTCCCCGGTTAATAGGCCCTGGCCCGAACACAAAGGTACCACAAACCCGCCATGCCACTCTGCCACCAGTGCCGGAGGGCATGCTTCAGGTGGAGGGTGATGCGCGAGGCGACGCCATAGATGTGATGATCGAAGTTGTCCGTTGCTTTGGACCTATGCTCGAGCAAGTGGAGGTTGAAGCTATGCAAGAGATCACCATCAATATCTTGGGCAGCGAGAAAGGCACCTCTGTTGTCCGAAAGCGCGCAGTCGTAGCCGTTTCCATGCTGGCGGTGTACTTGACGGAAGAACACCTCCAAGAGACGATTGAAAGAATCACCCAAGCCCTCCAACGCCCTGAACTGGGCCAGGTCACACGCAAGCTATACATCTCCATCCTAGGCAGCATGGCCCGATCCATCCCGGCCCGCTTTGGACGTCACATCAGAAGCACTGCACCCTTGGTTCTCGAAGCGCTTTCAGCTTCCGAGCTTGAGGCGCACATGCAAAAGATCAGCGACGGTGAAGACATGGGCCTCGAGTTCAACGAAGTGCGTGAGGCTGCTTTGGTGACGCTTGAGGCCTTTCTAGCCTCTTGCCCACAGGACACAAGGCCTTACACCGAGGAGCTGATCGCCTCGTGCTTACGATATCTCAAGTATGACCCGAATTACGCAGTGGACGAAGATGAAGAGATGGAAGTGGACGAGGACGACGATGACGCGGGGGATGATGATGATGACGACTTTGGCGAAGACGATGCGTTTGACGATGATGACGACGATGCCAGCTGGAAGGTCCGGCGTTGTGCTGCAAAGGCACTGTACACACTTATCGCAACGCGAGGAAGCGGCGAACTTCTTGAGAACGGCGTCCTGTACAAACAAGCCGCACCACCTTTGATCAAGAGGATCGACGAGCGCGAGGAGAACGTGCGACTTGAAATCTTGTCCGCGCTGTCTCTCTTGGTTCGCAGGACTGGAGAAGGCCTACACGCAACCGATTTGGGGACAGACGAACTAGAGCCGGAGGGCAGTCCTCAAACGCCTGTTAGCAGAAAGCGAAGGAGGCAGAGCAGCGTTGGCGGAGCCTCGCAACCTGGCGACGTACCCGGCTCCCGGTCGCCTATTCTTGACAAGATTCCCCAGTCTGGTCCGCAGGCTGACCTCGCAAGCTTGGTGCCATCCATCATCAAGGCTGCGATAAAGCATCTGAAAGGAAAGGCTGTGCCAACAAAGCAAGCCATCATCAAGCTACTTGATGATACGGTTTCAGTCCAGCGCGGTGGCCTTACAGAGCACCTCCACGAGGTCATTGGGCCAGTAGTTGAAGCTGCCAAGGCATCTGGCTCTGGAACTGTGGCAGCGACAGCCGGGGGCACCAATAGCTCAGCTTCTGCCACTCCAAGCACGCTCAAGGTGGAGGCTCTTCGGCTGATCAGCGACATTGCTAAAACTCATTCATCTGCCAGCCTTCAGGCGTACCTGCCTAATATTGTTTCTGGCGTCAAAGCTGCAGTTCAGGATCGGTTCTACAAGATCTCTAGCGAAGCCATTCGGACCACGGAGGAGCTCATCAAGGCCACCACTCCGCCCCGAGCCAAGGGTACCGGTCAGAAGTACAAGGCTGAGATCAACGCCTTGTTCGACATTGTGATGGATCGAAGCTCGTCGAACGATGCTGACGCTGAAGTCCGGCAGCGTGCACTTCATGCTCTTGGTGTTCTCGTGTCGCGAACATCTGCGGGCGACGACGATGCGTTACTCCCAACTGCCAAGCGCAATGCAGCCCTGGAAGTACTGCAGGAGAGGCTGAAGAATGAGACAAGTCGTCTTGCTGCTGTTCGCGCCGTGGACCAAGTCGCCGCTACTGCTCAAGCTGGCCAGCTGCAAGGAGAGTGGGTGCGCGATGTTGCTCTCGAGCTCGCTGCGCAATTGCGCAAATCGAACCGTTCCCTTCGAGGATCAAGCATCGTGGCCTTGAAACACTTGATCCTATCTCCCGCCTCACAAGGCAACCTGGATGATGCCACGATCCAGGGGATGGTGAGTCAGCTATTGCCCAGTATCGCTAACGGCGACACGCACCTGCTCAGTCCTTCCTTGATCATTCTGGCGCACCTAGTACCCGCACACCCGAAGCTGGTTATGACGCAAGAAATGGTCGCTGCACTGAGTGCCCTTCTCAAGACGCCTTCTGCAGGCATTGTCTGCGACTCCATCATCGAGCTTGTCACCAATGCAGGCAAAGCGGGTGCTGGTTCTGCGCTGATGCAAGCCCTTTTGCAGAATGTTAGTATCAAGGGTGATACTGCGGTGGTCGGAAAGGTCATCGGGTCACTCCTTGTGGTCAGCGATGGTGCTCTGGCTGGCGTCACCGTGGACAGCTTTGTGGAGGAGCTGAATACTAGCCGGAAGAACAAGGACGACTCCCGCTTGAGCTTGGCTTTGGCTGTGCTCGGTGAGGCGGGCAGAGGCCTGGGATCATCGTCTCCGTTGAAACCAGAACTCTTCTTGGAGCAGTTCGGTTCGGAGCCGGACAAAGTGTCACTATCGGCTGCTCTTGCGCTGGGTCGGGCTGGCTCTGGCAATGTCGGAACGTTTCTTCCTACTATTCTGGAGACGATGAACAAGGGCGGCAACACGCAGTACCTTCTTGTTCAGTCTCTGAAGGAAATTCTACTGTCCACCACAACACTTTCCGATGAAGTACGCGGCTACACAAGTGCGATTTGGGAGAAGCTGCTCCAAGCGTCGGAGCACGCCGACAACAAGGTCGTCTGCGCTGAATGCGCAGGGCGCCTGGTTGTCCTGAGCCCAGCCGAGTTCTCACCACGTCTACAGGTATGTTGACAGCACACCATCCTGAAAAGGGTGCACTGACCTTTTTTAGACACTGTTATCGGCTGATTCGCCTGCCGTACGCGGAATGGCAGTCCAAGCCATCCGTTACACGCTTCCCGAGAGCGACGACGGTTTCGACGCCATTCTGCGCAGCAGCTTGGTTGACATGCTCCTCGCAGCCCTGCAGGACCAGGACATGGAGATCAGGAGATTGGGCATGACCACACTGAACTCTGCGACACACAACAAGCCTGACCTGATTTTGCCTCAGCTGGGACGTCTAGTCCCGTTTGTCCTCGCGGAATCTGTCGTCAACCCCGCCCTCGTTCGGGAGGTCAAGCTTGGACCGTTCACCCACACCGTTGATGATGGTCTGGAGGTTCGCAAGGTATGTAGTTCGGTTCTCGCCCCTGTGAACACGCTAACTCGGCTCAGAGCGCGTATGAGACCCTGTACGCTTTGATGGAAACGGCCTTTAGCCGCATCGACCACATTGACTTTTACGATCGCGTTGTCGCTGGCCTTAAGGACGACAACGACATCCGGCAGTTGTGCAACCTCATGATCACCAAACTGTCCGTCATCGACCCTGAGGAAACGGCGCGCCGTTTGGATTCAATCGCAGAGGCCTATCGGGCGGTTCTGTCGGTGAAACTGAAGGACAACGCCGTCAAGCAGGACATTGAGAAGCAAGAGGAGGCGAACAAGAGTGTCCTACGAGTGACGCTCCTCTTGGGCGACAAGATGAAAGCCTTGACTGGCAATGCCGGAGCAGCAGCAAGCAACGCGGGTGCTGCTGGAACCTGGCAGGCGTACTGGGAGTGGGTGAACAAGGACTACGAGAAGCAGCTGCGTAGCTTGCGGGAGGAGAGCCGCGAGCTGCAGACGCGCATGGTCTGATGTATGATCAGGGGCCCTGTTCTGTCCAGCTGGGATGTCGCCTCAGTCCAGCGGTGCCCAGCCGCAATCATGTGCGCATAAAACTACAAATTACAACCATACTTTGCGCGAAGTCAAAGATTTGATCCGCGAAGCCTCACGACGCGCGCGCCCTTTGGTCTCCTCCTCGTCGTCAGTGTTGAAAGTTGCGGAGGCTTGAATTTGGTAGCTGCCCTGTAATCTTGCTCCAAATGTAAACCTTTGCCCACGTCAAGTCACAATGCATGCCAAGACTATGACGCAAGGCCCATCGGAGGGACTGAGCGGAAGCCGATACTCTTACGTAGCAGCAGGTCTTCCGTGCGTACGTTGATGGCTGCTGACCTCGCGTCTCTAGGTACGCAGCGTGCCGCCGCAGTGAACGAGACACAATCTATGGAAGGTGTGCCAATGATATCGTGTCAATGACCTGAGTAATGCTGAGAGTTGGTTCTAGGCAGCTACGTACTTGAGCATCGTCCATGCCAAGAAGGGATGTGGCCTTGGGTGGTGTGTGTGGGAGGGCGGTTCGGTGGGCCGAAGAGTTGCGAATTGTGGAAAGGGACCCTGGTTTTGCTTCCCGTTTTTTTAAAACTTCACTTCTGAGACTCGGGTAATTAATCAGTTCATCTCGATCGGTCTGTCCACGATTGCCACACAACAGTGCGTTCTCCCGAAGGCTGGCATTGTGGCGTTGAGCATGGTTGATCGATTGAGCCGCGAGGCTCACAAACATCAATGGAACAAGCTTAAAATCAAGGACTGCTGAGTGCCAAGCCACTCCATGGCCTCATGGAGCGTGGATGGGTGGGCCTAGCAATGCAGTGATAGTGGATGATGCTGGGTGGCCATACGCCGTTGTATGGCGCTGGTTGAGGGATGTTGCTGTGTGTAGAAGTGGGCTGCGGTTGCGGCTCATCATCCATGTGGAGCGGTGGGAGACTCGCGTCCTGGCGGAAGGGGGATGGGTATCTTCATGTTAGCACTAACCCTCGAGGCTCCATGCATCGTGATCCTGTCCCACAGATGTACGCGAAAGCGTTCAAGCGGCCAGCCCAGGAGCTCGATTCTACTGGGCTGCAGTGAAAACTCTGGAAGAGCCAGGGGTCAGGGGAGCTTCCTGCCGATCATGGGGCGGCATGCTGCTAGGCAGGAGCAGGCCGCAGTTAAATATCCGTGAATCCCTTCCTACCTTAGACGAAGACGACGTTGTTCTTGGAGCTCCTTCGGTTTGCACAGTCCTTGCTTGGTCTTTTGTCGCCTCCGCAGTCCATTCGGCTTTTGTCTGTTTTCTTCACCTCTCACATAACCTCCTGCTCCGACTTTACGTCCTTTTCTCTGCACATGTACTCTCGTCAGCTGATGTGGTCTTGTCTTACTTTCGTTACGATCTCACCAGCCCGTGTTTCATAGGCGACTTTCCGGCAACCATGAATCCTATCCGGAAGTTCGGCTCTGGCGTCGCGAGCGTCCCCAGACGAGCCAAAGAGTTGGGCCTAATGGGTGTGCTCAAGGCTGCCGTCAATGCCTTCGCACCCCCTCCAGCGCAAGCTGAAGACGGCCGTGATCAATGGCCCTCGCGAGCTTCGTTTGTGCTGGCGTGTATGGGTGGTTGCGCCGGCATGGGCAACTTGCTTCGCTATCCGTCAGTCGTCTACAATAACCACGGACTGCAGTGGTATATTCCCTAATTGATGTGTGTATTCTTGATTGCTATCCCCGTCTTGGTCCTCGAGATTGCCATCGGCAACGCCTACAGAGGTGGCTCGGTCGTCGCCTACAACAGCATCAACCACCGACTCAAGGGAACCGGCCTCGCCATGCTATATATTGGCTTCGTTGTTGGGCCATACTTTGTGGTCAACCTGGCTTGGATCATGACATACTTTCGCTACTCTTTTCATAGCCCTTTGCCATGGAAAGACGATGCAACGGCATTCTACGAGAAGGTGGTCGGGCTCAATCCCGAGCCCATAGCAGGAGAATTCACGGCTGGCAACGCAGACATTGTCTCGTGGGTTCAATACAGGGGCACGGACGTAATTGGCGAGACTGTCGGCTGGGCCATCTTCACTTGGTTCCTTGTCTGGATCTCTATTTTCCGCGGGGCCGGCCTCACGGGTCGCGTCGTCTACTTCACCATGGGCCTGCCCATTGTGGTCACAATCATCCTCATTGGCCGCTCGTGCTCTCTTCCCAATGCAGGAAAAGGTGTCAAGCTCTATTTTGCAACGTGGCGAAGCGGCCCGCTCGCTGATGGTCGTCTCTGGCAGACGGCATGCGGTCAGGTGTTCTTCTCTACCGGCGTCGGTTTTGGCTACTTTACCTCGTATGCCTCGTACAACCAGAAGCACTCCAACGCTGTGGTCGATTCGTTGCTGGTCGTGGCAAGCAATGTCTTGTTCGAGAACATTGCGGCCTTTGCGATTTTCGGTGTTGTTGGTTTCTTGGGCATGTACCCAGACCCCGAGAACCCCGTGGGCGGCTTTTCGATTGGTTTTCTGACGCTGCCTGCCGCCATTGTCGAGATGCCGGTGCCCAACCTGTGGTCTGCTCTTCTGTTTTTCACTCTCATGGTCCTCGGGTACTCCTCCGCCTTTGCCATGCTTGACGCTGTCGTCACTCTCATCATGGATGCCCAGCCCAAGTGGAACCGCACGTTGGTCGTCACCGGCGCCGTTGTGGTCTCCTTTGCGCTGTCTATCCCCTACTGCACGCAATTCGGCTACTACCTGCTCACTGGAATTGATCGCTGGACTAACGATGTTGCTTTGGTGTTCGTGGTATGGGCCGAGTGCGTGAGCTCCATGGTGGTGTACCGGTGGCAAGATGTTGTGGAACAAGTCGGCATGCCTTCTTTCATTTTCTACAACACTGGTTACTTTGGGGGGCAAATTATCGGCATAATCATCGCCCACACTGTCGGAGCCCCATGGGGTGCAATCAGCGGCTCTGCGGTTTATATCGCGTGCACAGCGATCTCTGCGAGCTTGGGCAAGAGGCCAGACTCCAGACCCCCTGGCTTTTGGGGGAAGAATGTCTTGTTGCAGCGGCTCTGGTACAATGGCTTCTACTCGGTAAGTGCTCGTTTTCAGCCTTTGCTACATGAGACTCATAGACACAGGGGAATCAACTTCGCCGCGACCTCAATGCGATCGTCGGCCAAGGCAAAAATTGGAGTATTCCCGTCGTTTGGTCGGCAATCTTGCGATACATCGCTGCGCCTGCTCTCGCCATTGTCTTCAGCTTCTCTTATCCAAACTTTTACACGCTGCGCAATGATCCATTATACGTCATGGGCTTCGGCGTCGGCCACATTGCCCTTCTCATCATTCTCGGTGGATTCATCGTGCCCAAGTGGTTTGACGTATTTGTTCCTCCCTCGAGGCGTGGAGAAGGCACGGTGTTGTATGGAGCAAATGTCCCTGCTGACCCTGAGCAAATGGAGAAAAACGCGGAGCTCGAGATGGCTCGCAAGAATGGTCAAGAAAATCTGTTTACCGACAATCTCGGCGGTCATGTCCAACCGCACAGCGACGTGCTGAGCTCAGCCTCCTCTGGGGAACGCGGTGACACGAAGGTCGTGTCTGACGTTCCTGGGGAGAAGAGCGCTTTATGATCACGTTTTCTACATACTGGTATTTTTAGATGTGTTTTCTTCACTTTCATGCACTACGAGCGAGAGGAAATTGTCTGGGCTCGGCATTATTTGCATCCGTCCCGCATAGGGTGAGACATACTTCGGCTTTGTACACGGGACGTTGAAATGATTCTCAGCAAAAAAAATCAAAAAAAAAAATCGCATGGCTTTGCCGCACCCTGAATCCATTCTATAAAGCCCAGGAAAACGAGAGATTCAAGGGACAGAAGAATGCTTCGCAAGCAAGCACCGCCAAGGACGTTTCAGGGGTTTCAAAGCAAACAGGGGCTGCCTCGTGGCACATCCCAAGTTCCGAACAAAAGGGCAACCCACGGCATTTCACGTTTCCGATCAAACTCTGCATGAGTGTGATGAAAAGTACAGGGTCTAGCTAGAGATGGGTCCAGCCACTTTTGAAGACGCTCAATGCGTTGCGATGTGCCAGGGAATCAAGCAACAAGTCCAGCTGAATCCTGAGAAGGCAGTTGTACTGACCAGAATCTCGTCGCCTTGACCGAGACAAAAATGGACACCATGGCGCTCAAGTTCAAAGAAAAGCACATTCCATCTGAGTCGGGGGTCCTCTCGGCCTTCTCCAAGGACAGTCTTTTGGTGGTTGAATCCACTCACGTTTGCATCTTCGGGATCGTCTAGCCCTCACAAGTCACATAGGATGTACCAGATTCAAATTTTTCAACACAGATTCTCTTCGCTTGCACGGAAGCGCCCAGTGGCGCATGACAATGTGCACGCTTGGTTGTGGTATTCAAAAAGTACACTCATAAACAGAAAATAGAGTAGGTTGAAAGCACACACAGACAGGGGTATAGTATCACGTCGCTCACACAATTCATCCTCCTACACCCACAACAGGGCACACCTAAAACGCTTGACCAACAACGCCCTGCGACGACCGATGCGGCGCATTCATGTGGTCGTCTTGGTGGGCAACATAACCAGGCCACATTGCCGTCGGCGGTGTCGGGTCGGCATTGTTGTAATGATTCTCGGCATTTCCGTTCCATGCCATCGACTGCGTTTGGGCATTCCGCTGTGGCTGGGAACCAGGGGCAATATCACGGCGGAAAGGCCCTGTGCTGGCCCCGTCTGATGGGGTCTGGTCCACATCCTTGTGCGCTGGGACACGCCCAGCAGCCACTTCGTCCAGCTCGACGCCCTCATCTCCCTTCTCGGCGTCCTTCACGTCTTTCTTCTTCTTCTTGCGTGCATCCTTCTCGACTCGCTGCATGAGATCTTGGTCGTTGGGAAAGTAGACCCTCCTGATGCTTTGCACGGCTAGGTCGATGACAACGAGCGCAGCCAGCTCTAGCAGAATGATGGTCCACCATACCAGCGTTGAGCCAAAGTTGCGGAGGAAACCGTCCCTGACAACATAAATGCCCACCTGCTCAGTGTACGTCTCCGACAGGATGGCCATCCACATGAACCATCCCGCGACTGAGACGGCGAACGCGCCAAAGATGATGATCGTCTTATAGTGGCACTCAAGGATACTGCGTGAATTAGAATAGGCCCGACCAGAATCAGCGAGGTACTTACAAGAGCTTGACGTTGATGAAAACGACGGCGACAGTGAAACAAACGCAGCCCATGGCAAAGATGCTGTTGTCGGACGTGAACAAAGTGAAGTGGTAGAACCACCAAGGAGGATAGAAGATAATGACGCTGCCAATGGTACCCATGAGAGCCCAACCGAAGTACTGCAGGTAATTGAATCCCAGGTTCCTTTGGCCGAAGGTGTAGAGCTCAGGGACAGCAAGGAGAGTGTCAGCATCGAGGTCTTTGTCGAAAATTCCAGGTACAATGACAGCCAGCGACGTGAAAAGAACGTTGAAGACAGTCAGGCTCCAATTCTCGTAGAGGGACGTGCCAGAGTACCCAGTGCTGCGCTGGTAGTGTGCTTGGACCAGGTAGAACAGAATCTCCTTCCAGAACGTTGCGAGGATGTATCTTCCGGTGCGCAAGTAATTCCAGCGACCGTGGACAAACAGCAATTTCTGCAGGAATCGGAACTGGGCGATAGAAAAGTCCGAGATTCGAGCGGCCTGAAGGCCTTCTCGACCAGAAATACCAATGCCCACTTGCGAGGCCAGAATCATGCCGATGTCGTTGGCACCATCGCCAATGGCAAGCGTCATAGACTTGGGCACGTAGCGACGGATGCGCGTGACAAGATCGGCCTTTTGTGCTGGCGACGCTCGGCAGCAAATGACAGAGTCCACGAGTACCGTGATATCGTAGAAGAGGACCGCACAGTCTTCATCGTCGTTGATGACCTGCAAGGTGTGGCCGTCCACAACGAGAACGGTATGAGGGATTTGACCGTTGCTGACTGCACTCAACGTCGTGGACAGAGTCTTGTGCAAGTCTCCGAGTGTAGCGTCGAGGACGTATATCTGCGAATATGTCTTGCACAGACCAGCAGAGTGACCAATGTTAATGGCAGTCTCGCGCTTGTCACCCGTGAGCATCCAGACCTTGATGTTGGCTCGGCGGAGCTTGTCGATGGTGTCAGGCACGCCGTCCTGCAGCTTGTCCTCAATGGCAGTTGCGCCCACCAAATCAAACTCCTGCTCGATCAGATCGCTGGCTTCCTCGATTTTCTCTTGACGATCCACAAGACTCGTTTCGGCTTCGTGATAAATTTCTCGCCACTCGTCGTAAGTGGCATCATCGACGAAGCGCGAACCGTACAGTAGGGTGCGAAGCCCATCTGACGCAAATTCATCGACATGTTGGAAAACGCGCTCGATGGCCTCTTCCTCTGCAATCGCTTCCATCTGGTCTACATGCTGATCGGCGCTATCGTAGGATTTCATGCGGCTGAAATTTTGGCGTGGGTTGCGGGACTGGTCCATCGAGGCACGGGGAGAACCCTCCTCAGCAAGGCGTTGCATCTCGGTCGAACGGCGGCTCAGGTCCATTCTCCAGCCCTCTTTGCGAGGAGAAGAGAATTGATACTCTGAGTTCAGCCTCTTATTCATCATGCTCTGTTCCAACGATCGCCGTTGGCTCATGCGGCGCGACTGCTCGGCAGCTTTCTGGCCAGCGACATCACGCATCCTCAGTCGGTCCCGAATGACATTGTCGGCGCCTTTGCAGATGACACATATGCGGCCATCTGGCATACGCACAATGATAGACATGCGCTTCCGCTTGCTGCTGAACTCAATCACGCTCAGTACCTCATACGTCTCGACGTGCAGCGTGCCATCATAGTTGACAGTCTGAAGCTTAATAGAGCCCGTCGGACGATCGACCATGAGGTACCCAAAGTCGCGGGCGGCTTCAATGAGGGCGAGTTCGTCGGGGTTAGCGGCCTGAAACTCAAGCCGCCCATCGTCTGTGCGCTCTGGGAGACAAGTATGGCACAGAGCGATGCAGAGCAAGAAATGCTTGGCCTTGCGTGCAAAAGAGCTGTCTCCCCTGCGTCGAATCAAATCAAGAAGGTCCTCTGTCTTCATCTCCGGCGCAGTGTCATCTGGGCGGTTCGAATGCCAGCCTGAAAGACTGGTCCTTGTTGACATGGTTTTTGCCAAGGGGCGACTGAGGCCTTGAATTTGTTGCTCATAGTCACGTTGTTGGAGATTGTGTGCTAGTCCATCAGGCATCAGTGGGTTGTGTTTACCTTTGTCCTTCTTGCGCAGGGTCTCCTGGATCTTATCCTCCTTGGCCGCGTCATCCTGTTCGATGTTCATGTCATGCAACAGCGGCACGCCTGCGACACTCATTTTGCGGAAGCGCATAATGTTCTCAGTGAGGGTTCCCGTCTTGTCTGAGAACACCCAGCCAACCTGGCCAAGGTCTTCCAGGATGGAGGTAGTGTTGATTCTCGCAGGTGTATCGGATACGGGATCGTACATGTCGGCATCCTGCATTTGCAAGAACTGGCCAATCTTGACAATTTCAAGACTGACGTAGAGCGACAGCGGAATGAGCGTGTTGAACATGATGATATAGCCAAAGAAGATCTCAATATAGCGGACGTTGGCGTTCCGCAAGTAGAACGAGTCTTGCTCGGTGCGATCCTGCCATAGGTTGTAGCCAATGGTCATACCAGCGGCTAGCATGCAGACGACGACAATCTGGATGAGGACCATGCGATTGACCCGGGACTGCATCCGCGGTTTCTTGGCCGCCGTATTCTTGTGTGCATTCATGCGGATCTTGCATTCCTCGCCAGAGTTGATGACGAGGCCAATGGCCAGGGACGTGTTGCGCAGCGTCGATCCTCGATAGACAACATTGGCCATGGTCAGCGGTAACGTTTCACCGTCTGCCACGGCCTTTCCATCATAATTATAGAGATCAATGTTGGGGTCCTCCGACACCACTGTCGCCTGGGTCGCCTTGAGTCCTTCCACGGTGCTACATTTTTCAGCAAACATGGGCGACGCTTGCTTGCTCTTCAAGTTTGTTTCGCCATCGAGAGCCATGGTATCAATGTAAGCAATGCCGTTCGGTCCAGTCGCATAGAGCAGCGCAACGTCGGCAGGAATAGGCTGGTCGCGGTGCAGACGGACAACGTCACCGACCTGCACATGCTGCCACTGGATCTTGAGCCAATCTTCGTTGTTCAGCTTGAATCCATACTCCCGCTCCACGTGGAGTCGCCTCTTCTCTTCTTGCGCCGTCTCGCCCTTCTCCCAACGATTACCGCTAAATCGCTTCGGCCTGTTGCTGGGGTTGGATCGCACGCCTGACGCTAGAACCCACGCAGGGGCTCGGTTCTCTGTCTTGTCGAGCCTATACCTTCTCCAGTCATCGTAGCCTTCTTTGGCCATACTGAACGCGACAAAGGCAGCGAGGGGCGCAATGGTGGTCCATCGCCCGACAGTACTCAGTCCAGGGATCAGCTGCACTATACCGACCACCAGGAAGTAGAAATTGCCGAGCTTGCTGAATTGGTAGATGAGCTGTGCGGGAACAAAGGTAAAAATGGTGTAGCGATTCGAGCGAATAAAGTTGTTCATGTAAGGCTTCTCGCTACGCTCGTCGATGAGGCCCTTGGGCCCAACGTCGGTCGGGTTGAGAGGGATCTGCCTTCCGTCCTTGGAAGGCGGCAGCGGCTTCTGGCGCAAGATCATCTCGATGACAATGGACTGCCACAGCGCGGCGATCTGGTCGCGCAACCGATCTTTCCATGTCACACGGGCAATGGGTTTCCGCTTCTTGTCCTTCTTGGCCATCCTCCGCCTTCGAAGCTTTTCTCGATAGCCATTGTGTCGCGGCGCCGGCCCAGGCTGGTCCTTGATTGGGGACATTGAGGTTGGCGACCGGCCCCGTAGGCTGTCTCTCGACGCAATGCGACGAGGGTTTGATTGCGGCGCTGTTGTCTTGGGCTGGGTATCGTGGGCAAAGGGCCGGTCCGAGTCACGACTGTGTGGAGCCTCGCCCGTCGAAGAGGTGTTCGCTCTGCCTTCGAGGTCGCCCGTGAAATCGTTTCGAGGGTATTCAGCGCGCCCTGCCTCTCCGCTCAATCTGCCAGCACCAGCACTGCTGCGGCCTAAAGCCATGGTGTTATCGACGATCGGCTAGCGGCATGAGTTCACTAGCCAGAGTGGTTCTTGCTGACCAGAGTTGTCGGCTGTCTTGAAATCTCGTGGGGGGTGTATTGTTCGGGAGGGTTGAGACAGGTGGGAGACTGGACTCAGACAGTACGTAGGGTTACGGTTGGGAGGAATGAATGGTGGGCTCGAGGTAGCTGAGAGATACTGGTGAGCGCGGATACAGATATTGGTGAAGCCAGATTACAATTACAAGGCAGCGTAGAGGCAAAAGAGAAACGCGGTTGGTGTGCATGCGGCACTGGGAGCGACCGAGGCACTTGTGAATGCAAGAGGCGTGCCTCCCAGGCTGGTGGTGGTCGAGGGACCTTCGGGCATTCCAGCTGGCCGTTCCTTCCCACCAGGAAGCTGCCAGCGATCAGACGCGGGCGGCCGGACCATGCGTGGGCGTCGTTCGCGTGCTCATTGGGCGCGAAATGGAGTGAGGCGCAGCTCCCGCCGCGCCCCAGCTTCGTCATCTTGCGTGCACCAGGTCAAGATCAATCATCAGTACACTCTGCGCCAGAATCCTACCGGCCAAAGACACACATAACGTCTGAGGCGCTGCTGTGTGTCTTCCGCAAGCGTCTGGCTGCCACTGAAACCGCGTCCTACTGTACCGACGGCCGCTCGCGTTGGCGCAAGCGCCGGCAGACGAGACGCCCCAGAATTCTTGGCTCCTTGGTGACGCGGACTGCCTCAATCCGCATTCAGGCCCAGTGGCTAAGGTGACTAATAATAAACTGACAAGCGGTGCCCAATTCGCACTACGCGGAGCCTGGACATAGGATGGGAGCGTGAGATGACCCAGGGTTCGAGACGAGATGGAAGGATCCTGTATCAATACAAACGTTGACGGTGCAACGTTATAATATCTTACCTGTGGACCGACCAGCACTGACACGCACCGTGCAGTCAAGTCTGTTCCGAATGTAAGCTTACTTTTCCACAGCCAGCGCCATTGTCATATCAATCCATTGCTCGAGCTGCGCGTGCAGGGCATGGGAACTTGCATCGAATAGCCATTTGTCCCTCGCCGCGCAGGAAGCGTCATCACACCTCGTGTCTTATTCATCTCGTGAAACCACGCCTCGTGTGCGTAACCTCCGCCATGGGGGTAGTACGATACTTTTGGGGATACATGGCAGTGGGATAATTCAACGCTGGAATGAGTGCCGAACGCCGGGGCACCTTGTTTTCTTGCAAGCAAAAACTATAAACAGAGCCGTATTATCATCTCGGTAGCGCCCTAGACCGCCACCCGACTCCCCCAGCCCATGGTATCCGCCCATGTCCCCTGACGGTCCCAAAATCTCCAGGCATTGGACGCCAACGAGAGAAGCCACCCGGGCTTCCATTGCTTGCATCCAATTGTAGCATCTGCGAGGGAAAATCAATGTGTGTGGTGTCAATGGAGAGAGGAAAACAAGCGCAAAAATATCCCAATGCTCGATATGTGCATCCAAAAAGTATTAAGTCCAGGGATCAACGTGGTGGTCAGCCGTTTCCCAAACGGACGATAGAATCCAGATCGCCAGAGAAGTCTCGAGGCAGAATCGGACGGGGAAAGAAGATTCCCAGAACCCGGCAAAGGGTCGCAGGGATCTCGAGACCACCCATGTAGTAGCTTCTCGCCCACAGCCTGATAAGCGCAAGCTCCCATCAGTTCGGCAGCGAGAAGGTGGCAAGTAGACGATCGCTGTGCCGGACATGCATGACCGATCAAATAGAAGAGTATCGTCATGTAAATTCGTCGTGGCTGCCGCACGGCCCTCTTTCACCGCGGTGGAAGCGCGGATACGTGTTCGCAGCAGATAGATGGCGGTGAGCACATGTGATAATGCGCCCATGAAACAAAATTCCAAGAAAGAAAAAAAAGCGAGAAATCAAAACCCATGGTATAGCGCGCCCTCCATCGAAACGCCT